>JAAALK010000282.1:17849398-17935286 GCA_019279435.1 Zizania palustris
TCGGACTCGTTCAAAAGTGAAGTCGCCTACATCTAAACAGAATCCGACATTTTTCTAATTTTTTTTTAAATTTCAGTCCCGTCATTATCAGTTCCTTCATTGACTAGTGAAAACGAAGTAAACGCAGACTGCATTTTTTGACTGTTTCTGCCCGTACTAACACCCCCAACTGTTTGTAATTGATTTATGCGTGGAGGAGAAGCAGAGCTGAGGGAGTTGCTTTTATATTGATTACTTCCATGTTCTGTTTTCTATAACTGTTAAGTCTTATTTTTAGCTTACTTGATAATCTGAAGAAACTTTCATCTCAAAAAACTGACATGATGGAATTGATGGACTAAAGGAAGTGAAATACAATGCTTCATTGGTTTTGTTGAGTGATGAAAAAAAATGACAATTTGGATAAGTCAAGTCTAATACGCACGCCTGTTAGTAGACGTTAATAGGTTGGATTTTATATGGCATACATGTAGCTCATTTACACATAGTTGAACTTCTGTTTGAAGGGATGGTCTAACCAACCCAATCTGTTGGATTCTTTGGGATTGAACCCAGATATGTCGATATCTATTTGTGTCCCAAAATTCATGCTGATATCATTAGTCGATCGCATTACGGATAAGTTACGAATGTAACATGAAGGAGGAGTGAATTACCTTGCGAGAATTTTGTCTTAGTCCGTATTTTTTTGTTTGTTGATGATTTCATTTTCTTAAAGCTTTCTTCTCTTTTTTTCTTCCTTTCCCCCTCTTATCTCTCTTCTTTCTTCTTTGTGCCGGCAATCTTTAGTTGCCTTGTATTTCTCTCCCTACTTATTTAATATACCACGCTTCTTGGCTTCAAAAAAGATATGTAATCGTGTCTAGTCAGTTATCCAAGTTGTGGTGGGGCAGGTAAAACGCTAACAAGGTAACAAAATCGCAATTACTATGACTTGATAGTTAACAGTAACTGATATACTACATATGTCCCAAATCATAGTTATTTATATAGTTTAACGTGTTTATTAAGATACAAGGAAAAAACACAAACTGTTTCTCAACTAGTACTACGTGGAGCATAGAAAGATTTTTTAAAAAATATAGAAGTTGTAATATTTGGGACAATATTTTAATGGTAAAAAATGATTGTATTTTGAGAGAGGAAGTAAATACTACTAAATCAATTATCACCATCTCGCTTTCGGTGGTTTGGCTAACCTTGTTCAAGTGCAGACCATTGGCGTGCAGCATTCGGCTTTGTGGATAATTTAACTATTTGCCACTCTTAACATGTGCCAATTAATGGACCACATGTCAGTGACTCAGGTGACCCCACATATCAGCGACTTAGAGTGGCATTTTTGTTGCCACTCACATGTTAAGAATGGCAAATAATTAAATGCCCCCGGCTTTGTGGTCATTTTTGGTCTTTGGAATTTTCCGGTCTGGCTCCAAGAGCCACTTGAGGTTTTTTTAACTAGTTTTGGTCTTGGAAGACTGCTGCTTTCTCTTGCTCAACAGTGACTAGAGATCGCTCCTCGCTGCTGCACTTAGGGCTCGAGCTCGGCTCGTCGAGCTCGTCTCTGAGCGAGCAGAGCCTACCTCAGCTCTGGCTCGGCTCGTGACTCTGTCTTCATGCCTTTATATCATGTCACAGATCGTGGGGCTGTGGGCACAAGAGTCGGCTCGGCTCGATTGGCTACCAAGCTTGATAGTGTGGCTCGCAGAAGGTATGCTCAGTTCTCCGATCCTTAGTCTTAGCTGGTCCACGGGTCTCGAGTCAAACTGTCAAACTGTCGGTTCTAGTTGTACCAGTTGACATCAAATAAAGCAGTTTTTTCTTCTGCACGTGTTCACAGGTGCAGTGGGCGCACATGGCATTCACAACCCGTCCGACACGGCAAAACGAAGCCACATTTACATAGCTTTCCGACGCCAACCCACACGGGTGACGAGTCTCCGCAACCACAGTCCACAGCAGTACGTCCGCAGCGAGCCGGCGATGGCTACCTTGGCGCGCCACCGCCTCGCCGCCGCGCTCTTCCTCACTTTCCTCCACGCGGCGCTGGCGGTCGAGGAGTGGAACAGCTGCGGGCAGAACGACCACTTCTCGGCGAACAGCACCTACCAGTCCAACCTCGGCCAGCTCTCCGCCACCCTCCCCAAGAACGCCACCGCCTCCGGCCGGTTCCGGGCATTCTTCGCGACGGGCACCGTCGGCACCGTGCCGGACATTGTCTACGCGCTCACTCTCTGCCGCGGCGACATCGACAACTCCACCTGCGAGGCCTGCGTCGCCACCGCCTTCCAGGACGCGCAGCAGTTCTGCGCCTACAAAAAGGAGGTGTTCATCGCCTACAACGAATGCTACCTCCAGTACTCCAACAACAACTTCCTCGATTCCACCAGCAACGGCAGCCCTTTTTTCCTAGCGAACGCGCAGGGCGTGAACGCGACGGCGGAGGTGTACGAAGCCGCCTTGGGCAAATTCCTTAACGCCACCAGCAACTACGCGGTGGAGAATTCGTCCAGGCGGTTCGCTACCGCCGAGGCGGACTTCGATAGCACTTACCACATCTATGGATTGGCGCAGTGCACACCGGACTTGTCGCAGGACGACTGCTGGAGCTGCCTCTCAGACATAATAGCGATGATGCCGACGCACTCCAGCCGGAGGAAGGGCGGAAGGATTATCGGGTTGCGCTGCAATTACAGGTACGAGGCGTTTCCTTTCTTCCTCGGAGACACGATGCTGCGGCTTCCGGCTCTAGCACTAGCAAACATGACACCACCGGCGGCCACTGGAGGTGAGTTGCACTCTTGCAGATAAAGAATCCCTTCTTTTGCTGTGATTTATCTTGGTATTTAGCGCGACAACATATTAGTTATCCATCGGTTTTGAGAAAATGAAGAAAAACCCGGACATTACCTAAGATATCGATTTAGTTCTGAACCTTACAGCTCAGGAAAAAAAGCAAATAACCCCTAAACATTCTGATGTCTTTAAATTGTTTGTGCCTTTTACATTGAAAATTTTACTGTGTTAAGAATTTTACCACTCCACAGTTCACAGTACTGCTTATACGTGTGTGTGTGTAACTCAATCCGGGGATGATATTGACATTTATGTACTCCTGTTACTGTCAGATTCTTGACTAGAAACAGTGGAAAACACATTTCTTGGCTGATACATGCAGAAACATCCTTACCTGAACATTTCTAAATGCAACGTATTTAGATAGATACAGATTGATGTTTTTAGTAATACTTTTGGAGGTAATTTTTCCTTATGATCACTTGATCTGTTGAGATTGATACTAGAGATTACTTCAGTTTTAGCATTAGTAACTTTGTGATATGCTATATATATTGGTCAAACTACACTAAATATGTTTGTGTGATGACTTTGTACTGAACTATAAGTGCTAGAATTGATATACCTTCTTGAATAGAAACTTAATTGTAGTGCCAAATGTGTCATCATATTGAGGTTATGGATTATTCTTATTAAGTTGTATTTGTCTGAAGTGGAAGTCTCTTTTTTTTGCAGAAAGAAGGAAAATTAAAACTGGTGTAGCTCTGGCCATTGCACTGCCTGTAGTTGTGGTATTGCTGGCTACGGTTGCCGTTTGCCTGTATTGTCGGACATGGAGAGTAAGATCAGCATTAAAACTACAACCATTGCGTAAGTTCATATAACAATTCTTTTTCTTCGATGCCTTTCATATAACAATCTAATTAGTTTTTCAATTCAAAACTGTTCAGTTGTGTGCGTCTGAGATGCAGAGGTTGTGGATGTAATTAGTCATCTTCCTTGTCTAAAAATATTATAGTTAGGGACACTGTGTCTCTTTGAATAGTTTTCTCATTTGAATTTTGTTCTTCCCTAACTAAAGAAGGGTCTCATAGTTAGAAATGACCCAGTTTTTTTGGAAAAGAATGATATTTTAATTATCTCATGCATCACAATTCACAATGTAATTGCCCTCTTTTGATAGATTCAACTACTATGATGGATGTTCAAGACATTGATTCACTCTTTATTGATTTACTAACACTGTGTGCGGCAACGGGCAACTTTGCTGACAGCAATAGGCTTGGTGAAGGAGGATTTGGTGCAGTTTATAAGGTGCCAATCATGCAGATCATTTACTTCATATGGTATGAAACAATGTACAATGTTCAGCTTCAATAAGTGATTTACTTACACTTTTGCAGGGTCTCCTTCCTAGTGGTGAAGAAATAGCTGTGAAGAGGCTCTCCAGGAGTTCAGCACAGGGAATAGAAGAGCTAAAGAATGAGCTTGTTTTGGTTGCCAAGCTCCATCACAAGAATCTTGTTAGGCTTGTTGGTGTTTGCTTGCAAGAACATGAGAAATTGCTCGTGTATGAATACATGCCCAATAGAAGTATCGACACCATTCTATTCGGTACAAGTTTCTTCTCATCACTCAATAACCAAGAAAATACTACTAAAGTAAACTGGCATTACCCCTGCCAATAACATATCCTGATCGTAAAACTGTACTTTACTGATATGAAAGTTATTGTTCAACTAGCAGATCCTGAGAAAAGCAAGGAGTTAGACTGGGGAAAAAGAATAAAGATAATAAATGGAATTGCTCGAGGATTACAATATCTTCACGAAGATTCTCAGCTGAGAATAATTCACAGGGACCTCAAAACGAGCAATGTTCTGTTAGACTCCGATTATACTCCTAAGATTTCGGATTTCGGATTGGCAAGGCTATTTGGAGGTGATCAAACAAGGGAGGTCACTAGGCGGGTTGTGGGAACGTAGTAAGTACATTCGAAGCTAATCTAATCAGATACTAACAGTGTATCGTCACGAATAACTTTATGTTCCTATTGCAGCGGATATATGGCACCGGAATATGCTATCCGTGGGCACTATTCTATGAAGTCAGATATCTTTAGTTTTGGCATATTGATGCTTGAAATTTTGACCGGAAGAAGAAGCAGTGGTTCATTTAGCCGTGATCAATCAGTCGATCTCCCGAGCCTTGTAAGTCCTGGTTTTTTTAGCTCTTTTGCAAAGCTAACTTGTCAAATTGTCTTTTCCAATACGATGCAGAGGGGTTATTCATTGGAGATGGCTGGCGGCCTTCAATGACTTCATTCACAACTGTGAGCTGAAGGAGTTGGTTCGAACTGGCAGCAAGTTTACCTGGTCTAACAATCAAACTCTACCAACCAGGGAAGTTCTGGATAGGGTTCTGGTGTCGCATGATTGGGGAGTTTTGTTTCCGTTAGCTATGGTTACCACTTTGCCGAGGGTGGGTTCAGATCATTCCCCTTTGGTGGTTGATTTGGATAGACAAGAGATGCATGGCAATAAACACTTCAAGTTTGATAACACTTGGTTGCAAAATGATGGGTTCAGAAGTTGGGTTTTGGCGAACTGGCCTAGAAGGAGACATGCGAATATTCTTGATTTTTGGAAATTTCAAGGGGGGGCGCTGAGAATACAAATAAAAGGTTGGGGGAATAATTTGAGGAAGGATCAATATAGGGAGAAAAATGAGCTAACTTCCAAGATAAGGGCTTTAGAGCAGAAAGCTGACATGTTAGGCCTTTCAGGGGAGGAGTGGGAGATCCGGAATACTTTGGATCATAGAATTAGTGATCTTTATAATCTGGAAGCCATGTACTGGCAAAGAAGGAGTGGTCTTCAATGGCTAATGCAAGGTGATCTGAATACTAGTTACTTTCACAGATGTGCCACCAGTAGAAAGAGGAAGGCCTCTATTCTGGTTTTGGAAAATGATGGTGTGGAGATTCATGACCCGAAACAATTGACTGGTCATATTTATCAATTTTATAAAACTCTTTTTGGTCGCGAGGAGGTGAAAAATTTCCATTTATCGGAAGATTTTTGGGGTGACAGGAGAAGGGTTTCTAGGGAGGATAACCAATTTCTTACTGGTCCGTTTTCCCTTGAGGAGTTAGATGGGGCATTCAAGGGTATGAAAAATAACACAGCTCCTGGGCTGGATGGGTTTACCGTGAATTTCTTTAAGGCTTTTGGTCCTACTTCAGGGTGCAGTTCAAAGAAATGTTAGATGATTTGTTTCACAATCGTTTGGATATTAAAAGAATCAACTATGGGGAGATTGTTCTAATCCCAAAAATTAAAGATGCTTGTACTATAGCCCAGTTTCGTCCCATCTGTCTTCTTAATGTGTGTTTTAAGATTATTACCAGGGTTCTGAGCATTAGGTTGACCCGAGTGGCGAGTAAAATTATTGACCCTTGCCAATCGGCTTTTATCCCTGGTAGAAATATTCTGGAGGGGTTGTTACTCTTCACGAAGTTCTCCATGAAGTTAAAAAAACTAAGGAAAGAGGCATCGTGTTGAAACTGGACGTTGAGAAGGCCTATGATAAGGTGCAGTGGGGTTTCTTACTTGAGGTCCTTGCCAGGAAGGGCTTTCATAAAAACTGGATTGGGTGGATCTCCAAGGTGGTTTCTGAGGGCAAAGTAGCTATTAACATTAATGGGACCATGGGGGGTTTTTTAAGACTTTTAGAGGGGTTCGTCAAGGAGACCCGCTGTCCCCCCTTCTTTTCAACTTGGTAGGAGATGCGCTGTCGGAAATGCTTACTCGGCTAAAGAAAAAGGCCATTTGGTTGGTTTGGTTAATAATCTGATTCACGGTGGGGTTACTCACCTGCAATATGCGGATGATACGATCCTGATGATGGAGTATTCTGAGAAGAATTTGATTATAGTTAAATTTTTGCTTTATTGTTTTGAGGAGCTTTCAGGCATGAAAATTAATTATCAAAAAAGTGAGGTGTTTGCTCTTGGGGTTGAGGATTCTGAAGCTCAAAGGGTAGCTGATGTCTTTAATTGCAAGTTGGGTTCTTTCCCTATTATGTATTTGGGACTTCCTATCAGCTATGCTAAACCTTCTAATAATGATTTTAGCGGTCTGATTAAAAAGGTTGAAAATAGATTGTCAACTTGGAAATGTGGGTACCTCTCTTATGGGGGTAGGATGACCCTCATAAACGCTTGTCTTAGTAGCATCCCGCTTTACTCTATGGGTGTCTTTCTTTTGCCTGAGGGCATCCATCGGCATTTAGATAGAATTAGAAGTCGTTTCTTTTGGGATGGTCTTGGTGATAAGAAGAAGTTTCATATGGTTAACTGGAAAACTTTATGTATGCCAAAGAATCATGGGGGTTTGGGTTTTGTGGACACTAGACTGATGAATGCTGCTTTGTTATCTAAATGGATCTTTAACATTTGCAATGATCAAGATGGGTTGTGCTATGATTTGTTGAGGAAGAAATATCATATCAATGGTAGCTTGTTTTCTATTCAGAGTGTTAGGGGTTCGTGTTTTTGGAATAATCTGATGAAATATAGATCTTGGGTTCAGAGGCTTTGTGTTTTCAAAGTGGGAAATGGGAAAAAAACCCTCTTCTGGTTGGATAGTTGGCTGGGTGATATGCCTTTAAAAATCAAATATTTTAGTCTTTTTAACATCTGGGGGGATCCTAGTATTTTGGTGGCAGATGCTTGGGGGAATGATTGGATGCTTCAGTTTAGACGCTCGCTATCGCCGGTTGAACATGATCTTTGGGTTGAACTGAGGACGTTGTGTTGTACTTGGACCATGGGTCCGGAGCCCGACCAGATTGGCTGGTCGTTGGAGAAATCCAAGCTGTTTTCGGTGAAGTCTATGTATGGGTGGATAATTTGCCGAGGGGTTGTGGATGACGAATTGAGGCTTGTGTGGAAATGCATTGCCCCTCCTAAAGTGAAAATTTTTCTGTGGCTTGTGCTTAAAGGAAAAATTCAGGCAGGCGATCAACTTAAAAAGAAGAATTGGAGTGGGGACCCAGTTTGTAAATTCTGTGGGGAACTAGAAACGGTGGATCATCTGTTGTTTGAATGCGCGATTTCTCGTTTTTCTTGGTGTGTGGTCCGGGACACCTTGGGTTGGCTTAGGCTTCCGTTGAGTCATAGGGAGGTTCTTAGGGTTGTGGACGACAAGTTATCTGTTAAAGATAAAACTATGTTGCTCAGTGTGTTTGCAGCTGGTTGTTGGTCTATTTGGTTGTACCGTAATGATTTTGTTTTTAATAATGCTTTGCCTGCTAATGTTCTGACTGTTCCGTATAAAATTTCCTGTTGCTTATCGCAGTGGAAAAGTCTGGCGCCGAAACAGTGCTTGGAGAGGATGACAAGATCCAGCGAATCTCTGCTTGCAAAAATCAGAGGAATGTGAAGAAGTGTGTTGAAAGGGGTCGTGGTCGTATTTTGGGTTAACGGAAGCTGGTCTTGGGTGTTGGGAGCTGCTGTGGGTGCGTGCGGCTGTGGTGTTTTGGCTGGGACTAACAGTTCTTTTGTGGGGTTGGTGCTGTGTTGTGGCGCTTAATGTCGGTGATGTTGTTTGGTAGCTTTAGCGGCTTGGCTCAGCTTTCTGTGGACTCCTTGCTTGGAGGTCTTTGTCTAAGTTGCTTTTGTTAATCTGTCGGTCAGTTGGTGCAAGAACTGTCTGGGTGTATGGGACTTGTGGCGCTGTTTGCCTCTGTGGTAGGGTGTTGTTTTCTATTTGTAAGCTGGTATCCCCAGCATACTGGTTCGTGGTTGGTGGTCGAGCTTTCTATAAAGCTGGGCATAACTTGGTTGTGCCTGTTTTTCAAAAAAATACGATGCAGGTATGGAAGCACTGGACAATGGGGACAATTTTGCAGCTGATGGATCCATCTCTTGCAAGCCATGGTCCTGAAAACCAGATGCTGAAGTGTGTTCACATCGGGCTACTGTGTGTTCAAAATGACCCAGCAAATAGACCTATGATGTCAACAGTGAATGTCATGCTTAGCAGCAACACAGTGTCCCTCCATGCTCCATCCAAGCCTTCATTTCTCAACCCTAACAGTGGCACATACTCTACGATGTCGGTGGATGATGGGTCGGTTACGGAGCTTGAACCAAGATGATGGAACCAATTCAACAAGGGATTCAATTCAAATGACAATCAGATTGCTACCTTTTAGAAGCAAACTTCAGGGAAAAGGCATTGGTAAATTTGTATTACTGGATTCAGTTATCTTCCTCCATTGTTTGTACAAATCACACTTCTACATCGATAAAATAGGCTTTGGACCTCAGATCGCCTTCAAATCCGAGGATGGCCAAACAACTATTTCTGTCAGCTTTGTCTTCAAAACTTAGAAACAACTCACCATCTTTTCACTGATTGTCCCTTCACAATCGAGGTTTGGTCCAGACTAAGGATCCGTTTTACTTGGGCTCCCTTGGGAAATACCCAAGGGAGTTTGGAGTCATCGGTCCTCCATTGGTGGCGTAGGGGTATTAGAAAATTTCATGGTAAGGCTAGAAAGGGTGCAAAAACGGCTTTCATCCTAATTGCTTAGGAGCTTTGGAATGAAAGAAATAGACGCATTTTCCAGGACATTGCGTCCACGCCAGAGGCTATAGTCGATCGTATTACGGATGAGCTGCGTATGTGGCTTCAAGGAGGAGCGTTATAGCTATGACGTATTTTGTCTTAATCCAGGTTCGATGCCTTGGTTTATGTTGTGTTCTTCCTCTTCTTTCTTTCCATTCTAAGTCTTGTCCTCTGACAACCATGGTTGTTGGTCTTCTTTTAACTTTGTATTCTATCTTCTTCTAATTAATATACCATGCCGATTTTAGCTTAAAAAAACATCGATAAAAAAAGAGAGTGATACTTTTTACAATTAAAAAAATGGTTTTTCATTTATCTGATGGGGCTTTGGAACTTTTTCATTATAATTTATCAGAAATTAGTTCAATTTCTGTGAAAACACTGCGTTACAAATGAGGCCTTTAATGAGTAAATTTCAAAGAACATGTAAAACAGGCAGTTTAGGTGACTAGAAAACAAGAAAATTTCAGGCAACTAAAAACTTGCAATTGATTTGTTTTCCATATCTTGGACTTGCCATTTTTTAAAAAAAGAATGGAAAAAAATATCGTGTCCCCGTAAGAGAGAGAGCCAGATTTTAGTGGACCGTTTATGAAGGTGTCGTGCGGCCCCAACCTGAGCGAGCGAGTGCGTAGAGCTCCTTTTCTCTCCCTCCATTCACATAGTTTAGTGGAATAAAGATAACCTCAGTGTATAAGTTGCTAATCTTTTTGAACAGCAAAGACAAACAGGTTGGAAAAACGGTTTGACAGCTGTCAAGCTTGAGAGGCGATTTCGAGGCGATTAGGGTTTGGTCAGGTATGGAGGAGCTACATCATGATTGTTTGCGTGCTCCGCCATGGCGGCCTGTGGATGGCCTGCATGAGGCCTGCGGGTCGAGTTTTCACAAGTTATCGGGGGGTTCACCGTCTTCTTGTGGTGGTAGTATTGGGCTGAATGGGGATTCTCAGCCCATGCTAAGTGAAAGGAATTTACTGGGGCGTCGGCGGACGTGGGGGTTAACTTCAATATTGAGGAGGTTGTGAAAGTCTCGTGGAGTCCGGCTCCAGCTGCGTGGGTGTGGATTCCGCGAGGGGCGCCGCTTTCGTCTCGAGTTCTAGAGCAAGGTTTTCCTGCGACTTCCGAAGAGATCCGCAGATTGGGGGTGTTTGCGCGTAAGGTTTGTCCTTCTGCTCCTCGTCTTATTGATTCGCGTTTGTATTCTGAGGTGGTCGCTGCTTCTCAGATGGAGTCAAAGGGATTTGATGCTAAAACTGGGGGGAAGCGGAAGGGGTTTGAGAGAAGTGTGTTTCAAGGGGAAAAGGAGGAGGATCGAGGTGTTGACCCTGGGTTCCGGGGGACAGCGAAGAGGGGGTGGGAGCAGTGGCCGAACGAGGGAGGGCGCAGAGGAGATAGAAGCTTTGTATGGCAGAGGGAGGATGGTCAGGGTGGTTCCCAATTCAGAAGGGATTCCAGAAATGTTCGGGAGTTTAAAAATGAAGATATCACCTGTTTTAAGTGTGGTTTGGTTGGACATCATCAAGCAAATTGTTCTAACCCTACTTTGTGTTTTGCGTGTAAGAAACCGGGTCATATCTCAACTAATTGCCCGATGATGGAGGCAAAGGGGGGAAGGGTTGATCCTGCTCTTGAGTTATGTGGATATGGGATACCTAATCAGGCGTTTCACCATGTAGAAGTGATTGATGTCTCTACTCAGGAGGTTCCGGCGGCGGTTACTGGAGTTTTGACTGTTGAGGAAGGGGTGTGTTCTGAATCTAGCATTGTAGTTGAGTTGAATCATTTGTTTGAAATCAATTGGGACTGGAAAGTGGCTCAAGTGGAGAAGAATCAATTCTTAGTTGATTTTCCTTCAAAAGAGACTAGGAGGGAGTTGGCTAGATTGAAGTCTTTTGATTTTCAAAGATTCAAAGTCAAAGCTAATATAAGGGAGGCTGAGAGAGCTTCTGAGGGGTTTGCTGAATTATAGTATGTGTGGGTGAAGGCGTATGGAATTCCTCAGATTGCCAGAAATGAGAAATGTATGAAATGTATTGCTAAATTGGTGGGAAAACCAATGGAAGTTGATGGAAATAGTTTGAGGAGAGGGGGTCCTGTGAGAGTCAGGGTGATTTGTAAAGACCCTTGGCAGATTGGGGGGATCTCAGATGTGTTTGTTAACTTGACGGGGTACAAAATTAGATGGGTTCCAGAGCTGGATGGTATTGCCCAGAACAGACAAGTGCCTCCGGAACCTAAGATATATGTGGATAAAGATACTTTGGATGGTACTCTGTTGGGGGATAATCAGATGGATTTGGATAAGAGGGACTCTTCTGATTCGACTCTGGATCCAGATAATGGTGAATCTGGGCAGGGTCAAAAACCACAAGATGATATGGGTCAAAAACCTGTCTGAAGAGGATGTTTTAGCAAAGATACCTGTCTGCTATTTTAATCCCAATGCTGGATGTGGAAGTGGTGAGGTAGCTAGACAGAGTAAGGTCCAACTGAATAGGGAGATATCTAGGTCACCTTTTCAGTGGCCTGAGGAGGTAAAGCAGGGAGATGAGGAGGAGGGTTTAATAGAGAAAGGTGTGGAGGCAACAGATACAATTGGGGGTCTGAGTTCATCTTATTTGGTTTGCTCTGTTGCTGGATTGAAGAAGGAAAATGTGGTTGCTGACAAAAGTCTAGAGAAAGATACTGAAAAGGAAGAGGACAATGAATTGGGTGAGCCAACTGGGGCAGAGGTTCTTGTTGAGCAAAAGGAAGGGAGGTTACAGGAGAAGGGTAAAGGGCATAAAAAAACTGGTAGGATGTTGAGGAAAAGAATTCCTCCAGTAGCAGTGAGACAGAGCTCTAGGATAAAGCGTGACGGAGTTCCTATAGCGGTTAAAGCTCAACAGCGGGTGGATCTGAAGAACGATACTTCAGGTTTGGCTAAATTTACTTTATTGCACAATGTTGATAATGATGTTCTGAAAAAAATTGCTAGTGCCGTGGGGGTGGAGTTAGGGGAGTCTGGTTCTGAAATAGATGCTCATATCTCCTTGTTAAAGGCTAAGGAGTTGGCACAGGCTAAATTGTGTCTTGCTCAACAAAAAATAGAACAAGAGAAGTCTATTGTGGGGGGGGGGAGAGTGGTGGGGCTGAAGTGGTAGTTGGTCTTCGGGGGGAAAAAGAGACAGGGCAATTAGAGGGGGTGGAAGGTGAGCCGAGTGTTAATCATGAAACTTCTTAATTGGAATGTCAGGGGTTTGGGGAATGGGGGGAGAAGGAAACAATTGTCTGATCTTATGTTTAAGTATCAGTGTGATTTTGTGTGTCTTCAGGAAACCATGAGAGATTCTTTCACTGATAGGGAGCTTAACAGTTTTTGTTATAATAGGAATTTTTTTTGGCTTACTAAACCTTCTGTGGGGCATTCTGGTGGTTTGCTGTTGGGAGCTAACTTGGATTTAGTGGATATTGTGAATGTCGATCAGGGTGGCTTTTTCTTGAGCGTAGTTCTGAAGATGAAATTAGGGGGTCAGTTGTGGGAGATGGTGAACATCTATGGTCCTGTTCTTAATGATAGGAAAGAGAGCTTTCTTCAAGAGCTTGATGGGAAGATTTCTAATCAGAATTACCCTGTGTTGTTAGCAGGGGATTATAACTTGATTAGGGCTTCTCATGAGAAGTCCAGGGGGGTTGTGCAGTGGAGATGGATAGAGGCTTTCAATAGGTTTATTAATGAAAACGAGTTGGTTGAGCTGAACAAAGTTGGGGGCAAATTCACCTGGTCGAATAAACAGATTATTCCTACGAGGGAGGTTCTTGATAGAGTGCTGGTGTCCAATTGTTGGATGAACTTGTTTCCTCTTGCTGTCATCATTTTGTTGCCTTTTGTGGGGTCGGATCATTGTCCTCTCCTGGTTGATTTGGATAAAAAAATTTGTAACTCAAGACCTAAATTCAAGTTTGAAAACTCTTGGCTAGGTGTGGATGGGTTCAAAGAGTGGTTTAGGGCTAAATGGCCCAAGAGGGGGGATGAGAGGATTTTAGACTTCTGGAAGCGCCAGGGCCAATGTTTTAGGAAAATTTTGAGGGGTTGGGGGGGAAACTGGAGGAAAAATCTTAATATCCAGAAAGAGGGTCTTTTGCTCTCCATTAAGGCTTTAGATGATAGAGCGGATGGGGGCGGGTCAGATGAAGGGGTTTGGGAGGAGCGGTATTCTCTAGAAAGAGAGTTGGGGGAGTTGTATCAGCATGAGGCTGATTACTGGCGGCAAAGATGTGGGCAGCAATGGCTGCTTGAGGGGGATGCTAACACTGGTTTCTTTCATCGTATGGCTACTTGTAGAAAAAGGAAAGCATGTATTGTTTTTCTTGAAAGTGAGGGTGGTATCATTAATGATCCTGAAGAGATCAAGAATCATATCTATGATTTCTATAAAAAGTTGTTTGGGAGTGAAGAGAGATTCCCGTGTCATTTGAAGGAGGACTTTTGGGTGGGCGATCAGAAAGTTAGTGGGCAGGATAACCAATTTCTTATCAGGCCCTTTTCTTTAGAGGAGCTTGACAAAGCTTTTTTGAGTATGAGGGTGAATACTGCCCCTGGGCCTGATGGTTTGTCAGTTAATTTCTTTAAAGCTTTCTGGCATATTTTCCGTGTACAATTTAAAGAGATGTTGGATGATCTTCATGGGGGAATGCTGAAAACTGGGAGGATTAATTATGGGGAGATTGTGCTGTTACCAAAGATTCAGGATGCTGTTTCCATTACCCATTTAGACCCATCTGCTTGTTGAATGTGTGCTATAAGGTTATTACTAGGGTGTTGTCTATCAGACTTAATAATGTGGTGCACAGATATATTGACGCGAGTCAATCTGCTTTTATTCCCGGTAGAAATATCATGGAGGGAGTGATTAGTTTACATGAAGTTCTACATGAAGTGAAGGTTAAGAAGCACAAGGGGGTTATTTTGAAACTTGATTTTGAAAAGGCATATGATAGAGTCTGTTGGGGGTTTCTGTTTGAAGTTTTAAGAAAGAAGGGTTTTCATGATAAGTGGATCGAGTGGGTTCAGGAAGTGGTATCTGGTGGTAGGGTGGCTGTGAATGTTAATGGGAGTGTTGGAAGTTTTTTTAGGACGTATAGGGGGGTTCGGCAGGGGGATCCTTTGTCTCCTGCTTTATTTAATCTTGTGGTTGATGCCCTTTCTGAGATGCTTAACAAGGCGAAAAACAATGGTTTGTTGGTTGGTTTAGTCCTCATATCATTCAAGGGGGTGTGACTAATCTACAATATGCCGATGATACGATCTTGCTTTTTGATTTTGATGAACATAGCTTTATTACAATCAAATTTGTTCTTTATTGCTTTGAATCCCTATCTGGCATGAAAGTGAATTATCATAAGAGTGAGCTTTTTGCTCTGGGGGTTTCCGCAGAGGACGCTCAGAGGGTTGCTGATCTGTTTAACTGCAAGTTGGGTTCTTTCCCAATGACCTACCTTGGTCTACCTCTGAGTCATACTAAACCTTCTGTGGCTGATTATGGGGCTGTTGTGCATAAAGTGGGGAAGAAGCTTTCTACATGGAAATGTGGTCATCTTTCCTATGGAGGGAGGATGGTCCTAATTAATTCATGTTTGAATAGTATTCCTCTGTATTACATGAGTATGTTTCTTCTGCCTGAATCAGTTCATGGACAGTTTGATAAAATTAGGAGTAGGTTCTTTTGGGATGGTCTTCAGGGTAAAAGAAAGTATCATATGGTCAACTGGAAGATGTTGTGCAAGCCTAAGGAGGAGGGGGGGTTGGGTTTCTTGGATACTAGATGTATGAACATTGCTTTGCTGGGCAAGTGGGTGTT
This sequence comes from Zizania palustris, assembly GCA_019279435.1. Classification (NCBI taxonomy): domain Eukaryota; kingdom Viridiplantae; phylum Streptophyta; class Magnoliopsida; order Poales; family Poaceae; genus Zizania; species Zizania palustris. The sequence goes on from JAAALK010000282.1 coordinate 17,864,670, forward strand.
TAATATTGCTAATGGGAGTGAGGGCCTTTGTTATGAGCTGATCAGGAGGAAGTACAGGCTGAATGGGGGTTTCTCTTGGTGAGTGTAACTTGAAGGGGTCGTGCTTTGGAACAACATTCAGAAAATTAAACACTGGGTTCTTTCTAATTGCACCTTTAGGATTGGTGATGGGGTAAAACTAGATTCTGGGAGGATGTTTGGTTGGGTGAGGTTAACTTGAGCACTCGGTATTACAGGCTCTTTAAGATCTGTGTCTCGCATGGGGTGTTGGTTAACAAGGTCTATGATAATGACTGGCTTCTTCATTTTAGAAGATCTTTTTCCGAAGATGAGCTTCTTTTGTGGAAGGATCTTATGGATGAATGTAGTAGGGTTGATCTGGGAGGTGGTAAAGACATTTTGATTTGGGGTTTGGATAAGAAAGGGTTCACGTCTAGATCTTTGTACAGGTGGATGAACTTCAGAGGGGTTAGGGAAGATCGTTTTAAGTGGGTTTGGAGGATTGCTGCTCCTTTAAAAGTTCAATTCTTCCTTTGGTTGGTGTTGAGAGGAAAAATTCAGGTTGGAGATCAACTGGTAAGAAACAGTGGCCGGGGGATCCGAGTTGTAAACTTTGCGGAGTTCTCGAAACGGTTGATCACTTACTATTTGGGTGTCCGATTTCTCAGTTAGTGTGGTGTTTTGTTCGGGACGCCTTGAATTGGCCTTGTAGCTTAACGTGTGTTCAACAAATTTTTGATGCCCAAAAATCGAGGATGTCTGAGAAGAAGAAACTTACTTATTTGGGGGTTGTGGCGGCGGGGGTTTGGTCCATCTGGCTCATTCGTAATGACTACATCTTTAATGACAAATTACCTTCTAATGCTATTAGTGTGATTTTTAAAATGAATAATTTTGTGTTGCAGTGGACGAAGTTAGCGCGGGCACGATTCAGGGGGGAGGCCGACCACTGCTGCATGTTGCTGCGTGTGAAAAGAGATCAGCTGGTTCGGGAGGAAAATCCAAGAAACGTTTAAATTCGGTTGTCCTTTGAGTTAGTTGTGTGTTGTTTGGTCTCATTGGTGTCTCTGTTCCGGTTGTGGTGGACTTTTGGTTTCGATGTGTTGTGGCTTAGCCTGGTTTGTGGGGGTGCTCCTGGTTCGCTCCGTTGTTGTGTGAGGTTATTTGGTGTGGAGAGTCTGTGTGTTTGGTTTGGGGTGTCGGTTAACTGTTTATCAGATGTTTTCTCTGCTTTCTAATAAAGCAGGACATGTTCCTCTGTGGATGTGTCTATCTTCCAAAAAATAGTTGCTAATCTTTTACCTACATTAGTATTATAGAACTAAATATTTTCATCACACTCTTGCATGAATAAGTCTTTGAAATTTATTTGAAATTTCTGAATATTTTATGCGCTGGCCCATATATTCCAACAGTGAGGCCGAATTTGTAGCACCCCTCCCCCCTTTCTTTTATTTTTCTAGTTTCTCCTCTTCTCTCCTCTAATTCGTTCTATCTTCTTAATGCATTATAGAGATTCTCTCGCTAGTTTTATAAAAAAAACACAACGTTTCGGTATGATTTGAGATTTTTTAAAATAATATTTTTTTAAAAAAAATCAAATATGTATACCAGTTTCAAAAAATTGCAGAAGTAGCATGCGGTCCGGCACTTAAAATACCGATTGGTGTCACGTCAGCTCTAGTCGGCACTTTAAGTATCAACTGGATACCGTCCTCCTATCAGATTCTACACATCATTTCCAGTTGCCGACTAGAGCTGACGTGGTATAAGTGCCGACCGCATGCTACTTTTACAAATTTTTCAAACGAACTCGCATGCTACTTTACAAATTTTTCAAACGAACTCGTACATATTTTATTTTTTAAAAAAAATTAATAGATTTGATCTCCAGGTGATCCGTTTATGTACTTTTGATGGCCGCACCTAATCTGGCAAGCAAAGAATCCTTCAGCGAAACGGCAGAGATCACACGCGCCACATCGCGAAACGATGTACGACTAGCCTTGCACTGACGCCGTCGTCGACGTGTCCTCCCTCGAGCTGGCACCGCGGCCGCCGCCGCCGCCGCCGTTTCTGGTGTAGAACGCCGGCCTGGACGGTGCCCGGAGCGAGATGGTGTCGCTGCCGAGCATCATCACCACCGACGACATCACCGGCCGGTCCGCCGGCTCGCCCTGCACGCAGAGCAGGCCGATGTGGATGCACCGCATCACGTCGCTCCACGAGAAGCCGCCGCTCATGCCCGGGTCTACCACCTCCGACACTGCCCTCGCCGTCCACTGCTCCCACACCTGCACCATTTCGTAGCTAGCAATCAGCCAAAACTGCACCAAAATATCCTCTCGATCGATTTGGACGACGAGCAGGCGCCAGGCAGACAGCGCACTCACCATAGTCAAGAGGTCTTGAGATTGCACGGAGTTGTAGCAGTCGTTGTTCTTCTTCCCCGTCACGATCTCCAGCACCATGACGCCGAAGCTGAACACGTCTGACTTGACGGAGTAGTTCCCGCGCATCGCGTACTCCGGCGCCATGTACCCACTGAAACACGGCAGAGCAAAACACTATTCAGCTAGCTGCCTCCTTGGATAACTGAACAGAAGCAACAAGTGGAGCAAAGACTCCGTTCTCTGCGTTGGATGGGTGTCACTGACTATGTGCCGACGACGAGGTTGCTGACGCCCTGCGTCTGGTCTCGCCCGAAGAGCCTCGCGAGCCCAAAGTCCGAGATTTTGGGGCTCATGTTCATGTCCAGCAAGATGTTGCTCGCCTTGAGATCACGGTGGACTACCTTGAGCTGAGAGTCTTCATGGAGGTATTGAAGGCCACGAGCAATCCCGTTGATGATCTTGTACCTCTTTCCCCAATCGAGCTGTTCACGTTTCTCGGCGTCTGACATTTATCACAAAGATATCGATCGAGTGAGTGATCACTGACCAGTGTTATGAACTTATGATAGTAGTGGATTTGCAGAGAAAATGCTGAAGAGATTTAGCTAAGCATGACTGCATTATTTAAGTTCAGTAGTACCAAAGAGGATCTGATCGAGGCTGCGGTTGGGAACGAACTCGTAGACGAGCAGCCTCTCCTGCTGCTCCAGGCAGACGCCGACAAGCCTGACAAGATTCTTGTGCTGGAGCTTTGCAACCAAGGCGAGCTCGTTCTTCAGCTCCCCCACTCCTTGTGCTGAGCTCTTGGACAATCTCTTCACTGCTATCTCATCGCCATCGGGCAGTGTACCCTGTGCAGATCGATCCCATTGTAACATCAGTGCTGATCAAAATTCAGTGGTACATAATTTGTCAGCTCTATTTAAATTGATTCAGCAGTCAGAACCTTGTACACTGCACCGAATCCACCTTCGCCAAGCTTGTTGGCTTCTGCAAAACACCTCGTTGCAGCTCGCAAAACAGAAATGTCGATAAGCATCGACTCTACGTTTTCAATGTTCTCCTTTTCAGCAGAATCTGTTCAATTACCAATGTTAATACAGTACAAGTGAACAAGTTAATTTGGTTTTGGTTCTCCTTGAACTGAGTTTCGAGCGGTGATTGGAGAATTTTGCAGGGCATATATATACCTGGCCCGGTTGCCCCTGATTGTGACCTCACCAGCCTCCTCCAGCAACAGAGCCAAACTATATTGTTGATTAGCAATAGAGCTGCTATAGCAGGCAGCAAAATTGATACAACCAAGCCAAGATCATGGTAATTTCTCCCTGTGAATTGAAAGGACAAATATCAGGTCAGATGAGTAAATTACAAGTGGCATTACCAATGTTTTCACGCAACTTGCAAGAGCTAAGAGAAGCTACTACCTATGTTCTAAAAAGATCATGTTTTTAGAATACATGCAGTTAAATTTAAAAGTATCAGGATTTGATATTTGAAAACAATATCAGTATATTTATCATTAAAAATAATATTAGAGCTTGTTTGGATCTTAGATTTTGGATTCAGAATTGAAGAATTGGAATTCAATTATATAAGATGGATTAATTGGACCATTTTAGAATTAGAATTATGAAATCTTATCTAGAATTCACAGTTCAGCCCAAATCCTTTTTAAGAAAAAAAAATTGACCGGAATCTTTACCTCTACTCCCATTTTAGATGGACTTAGATGGAGACGATGATGTTTTTCATGTAATAATGTAATTGATTTCATGGTTTGATAATCCAAACATGTTTTATAATTAGTACTTATATTTTAAATCTATAGAATGCACAAATAGAAATATTAGATTTCAATTGACTTCCACACAATTTAATGTTTTATAGAATTAAATAACTATGATCCAAACGAAACTTATATAATTATGTTTTAATACTTCTTATAAGTATATAAATAAAAAACAGCATAGAAATTCTAAATATTATCCGTTTAAGAAGAGACACAATACTGGTCAACTAGCGCCATCACTTTCAATCGTATCAGTGGGCACGTTTCTTATCATGCCTGCCAATGAAAATGTAAGAAGACATTATATTTTATTTTACTAAGGCAGCTGAGCTCAAGAAAACATTGCTGCCGATGATAATGTGGTAGTCAGTGGGGGCGTGCGTGCTGCCTCAACCTGAATTGCACGGGAGCAAAACTGCAGGCGCCTGTCGCTATAGTTGAAGACCAAAACCACAGGCCACTAAATGTGACATCTCGTCTCCCTCGCTGGCATCTCCAATGCCGAATTGATACATTGCATCTCATCTCCAATCTCATTTGGGCAATTGGCCTACAAGTTTTTTTTAATGCACGGTGCTACGGCTGATACTGGAAATGACAACCCTGGTAACTGGATGGAATACTACCATAGCTAGTTGTGAGCTTTAATTAATCAACGATAAACCAATCATGTCAGACTTCAGACTTGAGTAATCTTTCGTTAATAAGAAACAATGTCTCGATCACCGGAAAGCCATCACGCGCGTGTAGATACAACACATTTTAAAAATAAATTAATATTTACTGTCTTAAATTTACCACGTGTGCACAATCGTAAATCTATTATTTATAGACTCTTAAGTTAATATCAAGTATTTTAGTGGGAATCTAATTCCCTCGAGAAAGAGATAAAAATGCAAGCTTTGACAGTTTGACTCACCTCCGGCGGCCGCTGCCGCGTCCGCGGGCGGAGGTGCTCTCGGGATCGGTGGCGCCGTGAGCCGCACCATGACCGGGCCATCGAGGAAACGGTTTATCTCGTAGCGGTAGCTGCATCTGACTCCAAGGACCCTGCCACCGATGCGGTCCGTGAACAGCCTCGGCAGCTTCGCTATGATGCCGGCCAGGCAATCGCCGCACTGCGCCGGCGTCAGGTCCGGCGTGCACTGCGCCCAGCTGTACAACTTAGGGAACTCGGACTCCTGATCGAGGACGGCCTCGCCGGACGCGTACCGCCGGGTGGAGTTGCGCGCGGCGTAGTCGGCGGTGGCGTTCACGAGCGCCGCCACCATGCTGTTGAACCGGCCGGGGTCCGACGTGACGTTCTGCAGGTTGATGCGGCTCGTCGACGCGGCGTTGTCGACGGAGGAGAGGAAGTGAACGTTGGAGTAGTAGAGGATGCAGGGGTCGTAGTAGATGGCGGCGTCCTTGTCGTAGGAGCACATGTTCGGTACGTCCTGGAAGGCCGTGGCGAGGCAGCTCGAGCAGGCCGTGGCGTTGACGTCCCCGCGGCAGAGCGCGAGCGCCGACACCTGCTCCGGGACGGCGCCCACGATGGCCGTCGCGAAGAGGTCCGGCGACGACGAGATGTTCCGGGGCAGCGCATTGGCGATGGCGTCGAGGTTGGCCTGATACGTGCTGTTGGCCGTGAAGTTGCCGGTCGTGCCGCACACCTGCCACGGGTACGCCGCCGCGCGCGGCCCCATCAACACGACGGCCGCGGCGGCGACCAGCACCGAGACACATAGAGCGTGACGCGCCATCGTACAAGCAGGTCCAGCGCGCGCGTGAGGTGGGTGGCTTAGGCTTACTGGCTTATGGAGGGAGAAGGGAGACCGACGCGAGACCTCACCGGAGTCCGGAGTTCACGGGCAGATGGACCAAACCATCCGACCCGGCGAGGACGACGTCGGCTAATTGGCAATTGCAAGTTGCTGTACCTTTTCCTGATAATAACAAGTACCGGGTGGCGATGGTCTCGACAGCTGACAGGGTATATCAACGTTCGGCGAACATTCTCAACAGTAAAACCTCTTGATTTTATCGTTGTGACAAACAAAACATCTGCACTGGCGGGCGAGGACTACAGCTAGAAAACAAGCCATTTGCACCCGTTGTTTTCTCGAGAAAAAAAATGCCTTTCGACCATTAGAGCCTAGCAGAGCTATCAAAGCAACCGGAAGTAATTCTTTGTGGACGTTACTTTTTTCAGTTCCCTAGTTCATAATTCATTTCAGATAATCACTCTAGAATTCAAAGTTACTTTTTTCAGTTCCCTAGTTAATAATTCGTTTCAGATAATCACTCTAGAACTTCTCTAATTTAACTTACGAAGCTAAAAGCTGCTGTTTAACAGAGCTTCCTGTTAGTATTAGCTCTCGGGGAGGAGAAGGGAACTGAATCCCTCTCCTCCCTGGTAATTCGGAATTAGGCTAACTAATCCCTAATTTCAAGCGCCCTGATCGGGGGCGCACTCCACTAACCTGTTGAAGGGGCCCCCATCGCACAGCACATATAAATAAGGTGGTTCGTTCTGAGAAAGAGGTCTCCACTCCTAAGTCACCCGATCTATCCAATTATGTGCTGAAGCGACGGGAAGTCCCTCCTCCTCCGTCGCCGGACTTCAACACCATGACGGCGTCCTCTTCCTCCACGGCAGAACAAAGAGGTACGCCATCCCCTTATGAGTTTACCCAACTGGTCTAACCCTAGGCGATCCTAAGCCCATATGGATCCAACAATGGTATCAGAGCAGACCTAGGGCTAGGCTAGTTAGGGGTAAGGGTGGTGTCGGATCCCCTTGACCCGCACCACCGCCGCGCCAAGATCCCTAAGAAATCTGACTAAGACGCCTCTATGAATCCGTAAGAATAGGTGAGAATGGGGCTAGGTTTTTCCTTGGCGCAAAACCCCCCATGTCCCTCTGTGAATACCGAATGCAAAACCCTAAGAACCCCATGTCCCTCAAGAATCCGGCACCTAAGACCCCCCCCTGTTGCCCTCTGAAACCCCTAAGAAACCCTTCGGGTAAGCATAAGAACAAACAAAAAAAAACCAGTAAGGGGATTAGGGTTAGGGCGAAACCCTAACCCTAACCCGAGCGCAGTAAGCCTCTGGATCAGTCGGAGAAGAAACAAAAAAAAAACAGAAAAGTTTAGGGTTAGGGATTAACCCTAACCCTAACAGTAAGATGAAGTTAGGGCCGGAGGTTCTTACCTCGCGCCGTCAACTTCTCCGCCGCTCACCGGAGGTTGGGAAGATGGCCGGAGTCGCCGGCGACCGCTGTTCGTCCTCGGGTTGGGCAAGTAGCACCGCCGCTGGCCACCTCGGCAGAGCCTCGCTCACTCTCGGGTGAGCGGAGGACTCAGGCGAGGAGGCCGGCGGGCGGCGCCTCACCGTCGACGCCGCTCTCGCCGTGCTCGCCCGCTCGCACCGCCGCCGCTCCGCCGCTTGGCTCTCTGGCTCCCTCGCGCTCGCTCGGGTGCAGTGAAATGGGCTAGGGTTTTGCGAACGAGTGCGGCCGTGGTTTTGTGGTCGCGAAGATGGCGCGCAGCCGTCCGATCCAGATCGACGGCTGCCGTCGATCGGACCGGAATTCAGCCCAGGCGGGTTGGCAAAAACGCGGCCCAGGCCCAGGTTGCGGCCTGGGTTAGCGGGCGCGCGTGAGGGGCGCTTTGGGCCGAGCCAATTTCTCATGTGGGCTGGGCTTTTGCACAGTTTTGGGCCGGATTTAATTTCTGAATTTTTAGAATTAAGAAATTGATTTTCCAATTAAGTATTGTCTGAAAATTTAGAAAAATGCCCAAAATTAAGAAAAGATAAGTTATCTGCGGGGAAAATTTTGTGTAATTTTTTATAGACTCAGTAAATTTATTCTGAATTTTTCAGCATTTTTAAGTACCTTTATGATATTTTCTTTATTAAATTTAGTCTAAGGACTATATTTAATTGAAGAATATTTGTTTAGAATTTTGTTTAAGTTTAGATTCAGAATATTTATTGCTATTTTAATCGGTGTATAAATTAAGATTAAGTTTTTCCGCTGTGCATACACTATTTAAGATTACTCAGAAGTTTTGTGTTCTGAGTTTTAAAGCATTTTTAGTATTTTTGTGATATTTATTTATTAAATTTAGTCCAAGGACTACATTTAATTGAAGAATATCTATTAGGAATTTTGTTTAAGTTTAAATTAGAATTTTATTACTGATTAAGCAGTGTATTAATTAGTTTTAAGTCTTCCGCTGCGAATACACTGTTTTAAGATTAGTATCATGTTCATCCTATCAATTAAATAGCGTTTATTCTGTCAATTAAATTTGAACCAACGAGATAATTTAATTTGGCATTATAAATGTTGTATTTTGCTAACATAGTAATTTTATCTCCTGACCAACGTTGGTGATGAAATTACTGTGGTTCAGTTGAATTGATTCTATTTCTGCCCAACGGTGATGTAGAATTAATTCGTCTTTTAAGTATTAAGTGTATCACATGTTAATTTTGACCAACGTCAAATTTTCATGTATCATATTATATCTGTTATGATATATATTTTGATAATGTTCCTTATTAGAAATTTGCTAAGTAATATCTCCGGCATTGAGTCTCTCAATGGTGAGAACTACGGTTCCCGGAGATGAGATATTAAGATAGCGATTGAGCTATAGGACATAAATCTTGCTTTAATGCTTGATTGTCTAACTAAGTGTGCGAAGCCCGTGATCTGAGAAGATGAAAGCCGAGAGGCTTTTGTCATAATGTTACGTGACTTCGCCGAAATAAGATCAAAATAAGACATATAGTACTAAAGGAAATCAGTGGAAACACAAAATGTATTATGATTAAGAGCTCCTTTATGGAGCAAATTAGGGGTTCTATCCCACGTCATGATACTGCAAAGAGTATCTGAAAGTGATTTTTTCTAAGGCGTATGTTAGCACGCTTATTAAGAAAAGTTTAGTAAGTTTTGTGACATGGTTTTCAAAGATGAAACCCATAAATAAAGAGCTCGAGCGACGATATTATCGTCAATTTTTTATTATGACGTCACACTAAGTTTTTCTGATCATTTTGTGATCAACTACAACTTACAGCGAGAGTGATGGAGTTTGTAGATGCTGATTTCAAACTATGTATAAGAATTAAGAAAGCACACAATGATTTAGGTCATAATGTGCAACACGAATAAAGGGGAAGAAGCATTATAAGACTTGTTCTAATGATGTTAAGGACTCCTCTTATAAGCTCACATAAAGGAACATGATGTCCTGAAGGGCAAGTACAGACATGTAAGGAGGAACACCACATGAAGGAATATATGGAGTTTCCAAAATGGATGAACAAGAATGGTAATAGATGAATTTTCGCACTCAGAAATAAAGTCCTTAGTCTTGCTTTTGAGCATGACAAACTTTATTTATTTTCTCAGGATGTTTTTGTCATCTGAGAATAATGATAAGACCAAAAGAATTGATGACGTATTTTCGAAATTATGGCACTGTCTAATGGACCATATTTCGAGGGGGAGGATTGAACGTTTAGTCAATTCTTCCGCTTTAGTTCCTTTAGACTGAGTTTCAAGCATATATTGCATTAAGATAAATACGTCAAATAAATTAAGTAAGACGCGAAATTAAGTTTAATGATTGTAGTAATTTTATCTCCTGACCAACGTTGGTGATAATGTTATTATATTTAAGTTCAATTGATTTTAATTCTGCCCAACGGTGATTTAGAATTAATTGATTAACATTTATCCAATCTAAGAGCGATCAGATCATAACGATCAGATCATTAGTTGCTCTGGATAAAATTTAAGATGTTTTTAAGGCTGTTTCTAATATCAGCATGATCTAAAGTTTAAAAAGAGTAAGATCTGACCGTGTTACGGTCAATATACCCCGTATGACCGATTTCTTGAACTCTTTTGCAAGGTTCTATAGAAAATGGCAAAATAGCCCGGTATTTTATACCGGGTGTACCTTAGCAAAACAGAATGGCTATAAGGTGCACTCGCACTTCAGTGGACATAGTAAGTAGTATGGTAAGTTATTCCACTCTACCGATTAATTTGTGGATGGAGGCATTAAAACCACCATTCATAATTTTAATTGGATCCTTAATAAGTCTGTGCCTAAAGGTACCATAAGAATTATGGATAAGACGATAACCATTTTCTAAATTATTTTAGAATGACGGTATACCGTCCTGCTAAGGCTATATTTTAACCCAAATATTAATAAGTTAAAGTCCTAAGACAGTAAGTTGTCAATTTTATTGACTGTAAAAATAAGTCTAAGTGATCTCGTTTTATAATGTCCTAACAGACATGGTAGGTTTGTAGAAAACGAGATATGCATTTTATAGAAGATGCTTTAATCAGGGGGAGCACGGTACTTAGAGAAATTAATCTTGAAGAGAAGTGGGTGAGTGAATCCACTCCTATGATTCAAGAACAATTTTCCATGTACCTGTGGTAGTGTCCTTTTGTCCAACACTTGAGTTTGGACCTTCATTAGCGACATCTATTGTTCACGAGGCTCCTGTTATTTCAGGAATCTGCATTTCTAGATGATGCTAACGAAGAAGTAAAGGAACAAGTCTCCAACTTAGTAAAATAATGTGCCAACTCATATAAGAAGCAGATTAAATGAGACTTTTCTGTAGGTCTTATTTAAGGATTCTTTAAGAATCGTTAAGGCATATTATGACTTAGAACTGCATCAATTCGATGTAAAAGACGACATTTTCAATAAGTTTTAAGTGAGAATGTCTATATGACACAATTAAGTGTTTTGTCATAAAAATGAAAGGAAATTTTATGATACCGTTTTATCTAAGTCCAATGGACTTAAATAAGTTTTAAGTAAGGGTATCTGAAATTTAATTAGACTATTAGAAATTTTGGGTTTTAAGAATAATGTAGAGGACAATTGTGTCTGTGCTAAGTTTAAGAATGAGGGATTTATTTTCCCAGTTTAGCATGTGGATGACATTCCGCTTTCAAGTGGTAATGTCCATCTACTATTAGAAGCTAAGAAATATTGTCCTCTCGTTTTGACATTAAGTATCTTGGAGAAATTTTCCTATGTGTTAGGATTAGAGATTCTCTGAGATATCATTAAGGGGGTATTAAGATTGTCGCATACGACATACTAGAGGATGTACTGAGAAAGTATATAGTATGCATGCATATGAGCTATCGCCTGATCCGATAGTCAAGGGTGATAAGTTGGGAACTTTTAGTATCCCAGGAACCAATATGAGATCGATCAAATTAGATTGGTTCCATATGCTTCTGCTGTCGGAAGCCAATGTATGCTCAATTATGTTTTCGCCCTGACTAAGTTTATATCACCGGAATGCTTGGCAGATTTCAGAAAAATCCAGAAATAGATCACTGGATTAAATTAAGAAAGCCTTGTGATTTATATAAGGCACAACGACCTCATGCTAATGTATGAAAGATTAAGTAACCTAGCGATTGCGGGTTATTCAAATTAAGACCTTGCGAGATGAGTGAATGCTGAGTAGTCCACATTAAGTTGTGTATTCACACTCGCAAAGGGAGCTGTGTCGTGGAAAAGCTCCAAACAAACTGTGACGGCATCTTCCACGATGTATGCCGAGTTTGTGGTGTGTTATGAGGTCGCCGGACAGGCACTGTATATTAAGAAATTTATTCCGGTTTTAAGAGTGGTCGACAGCATTTTGAAACCACTTAAGTTATACCATGACAATGAGTCAACAGTATATTTCTCCTATAACAACAAGAAGTGTGTTGCTGCCAAACACATCTAAGTTAAGTGTTATATTGTTGAGGAGAGAATCCAAGATCAAATAATAAGTAGAGCATATAAGTATCAAGCGAACGCTTGCGGATCCGCTCACAAAAGGCTTACCTCCCAATGTGTTCAGAGAACACTCAGTCGACATGGGTTTAAGGTAAGCCTATGATCTATGGATTTATAAGGGCCCAAAATGAGTTGAGAAACTGTTTCAAAATAGAAATGTGCATTGTAGTTGTTGAGTCATATAGTACGTAACTGACTATTATGATGCAGCATGCTCTATGCATTGATCTATAATGGAATAGGTGTAATGTTAAGTTAAGTTAAGAACTAAGTCGAGATCTAGGGGGAGAATGTTAGTATTAGCTCTCGGAGAGGAGAAGGGAACCGAATCCCTCTCCTCCCTGGTAATTCGGAATTAGGCTAACTAACCCCTAATTTCAAGCGCCCTGATCGGGGGCGCACTCCACTAACCTGTTGAAGGGGCCCCCATCGCACAGCACATATAAATAAGGTGGTTCGTTCTGAGAAAGAGGTCTCCACTCCTAAGTCACCCGATCTATCCAATTATGTGCTGAAGCGACGGGAAGTCCCTCCTCCTCCGTCGCCGGACTTCAACACCATGACGGCGTCCTCTTCCTCCACGGCAGAACAAAGAGGTACGCCATCCCCTTATGAGTTTACCCAACTGGTCTAACCCTAGGCGATCCTAAGCCCATATGGATCCAACACTTCCCTGATTCCAAGTGAAAATCTAGAACTCTAAAAAAGGCACTTAAGCACAGAGTGGACGCGGATCCAATATTCTTGAGCAATCGTGCCCAATTCGCCCGTCAAGAGAGGAAAAAGGAGCAAACTTCTCTTTCAATCTGCCGCGGCCATGCTCGCCGTTGTAGTCGTGGCCGTCGCCGTGCTGCTACCGCTCACCACGGCGCAGCCGATGCAGGAATCAACGTGCGCCAGCGACGCCTACGCAGCCAACAGCACCTACCAGGCGAACCTGGGCGTCCTGGCGGCGGCGCTCCCGGCCAATGCCTCGGCCACGCCGGACGGCTACGTCACGGCCACCGTCGGCGTGGTGCCCGATCAGGTCTCCGCGCTTGCGCTCTGCCGCAGCGACGTGAACGCCTCCTCCTGCCGCGCTTGCGTCGCGGCGGGGTTCACCGGCGCGCAGCAGGACTGCCCCAACCTCAAGGACGTGACCATCTACCAGGACGACTGCATCCTGCGCTTCTCCGACCAGCGGTTCCTGGACTTCGTCGGCACGAACTCTCCGGTCAGCGTGCTCCATTCGGACGGCAATAACATCACGGGGGCGGTCCCGGTGGCCTGGTTCAACGCCGCCGTCCTCGCGCTCATGAACGCGACGGCGAACCTCGCCGTGGCCGCGGGCAACAACGCCACCAAGAAGTACTTCGCCACGGCGGTGGAGGATTTCGACCCGAAGCACTACCCGAAGATTTACGGGATGGCGCAGTGCGCGCCGGTGATGACGGTGGCGCAGTGCCGGAGCTGCCTCAGCGGCTTCGTCGCGTCGATTCCGTGGTGGTTGAACGGGAAGCCCGGAGGGAGAGTTCTTGGGATTTGGTGCAACCTGAGGTACAACGTGAAGCCGTTCTACTCCGGCCAGCCAATGCTGAAGCTTTCGGCGCCGCCGGCGCCCCCACCGGTCGTGCCTTCACCTGCTGCTGCACAGACTAGTACAGGTTTGGATTGTCTACATATTTTCTCCTTCAAATGTACATAATAATTAAATTTGTATACTTGTATGCAGAGAGGAAAAGGAGAATTGCAGGAATCTCTGCAGGCGTCGCTTGTTTCGTTGTCTTCATGTTGATACTGTCAGCTTGGGGTTTCATTCGATCCAAGAGAAATAAGGCTACGAAGAAAGACAGCTGTGAGTAGTGTCACTGATGAGCAGCTTGTTTCTATATTGTTCAGGAACTCTTCTTTCATATTACATTTATCCATATCTCTTGCATTGTAAATTCACGCAAACAGTATTGAAGAAAATGGCGAGAGGAAAGTGCACGATCTTTGATTTGCCTACATTGCAAGAGGCAACTGAGAACTTCTCAGAGAAGCATAAGCTCGGAGAAGGAGGTTTTGGCACTGTATATAAGGTACTGTATAAGTACAACTATTAAGAAAACAAACATGCAGGACAAGAATTGTAGGTCATTTTTCTTATGGAAAAGTGCCTGTTTCAGGGAAAACTACCAGACGGGCAAGAAATAGCAGTCAAGAAGCTTCTAGAAAGTTGTGGAAATGGACTGCATCAGCAATACAATGAAGTGATGGTCTTGGCAGCGCTTCAGCACAAGAACCTTGTTAGGCTACAGGGGTTTTGCGTGCATAAGAATGATATGCTGCTTGTTTATGAATACATAAAAAATGGAAGCCTCGACAACTTTCTATTTGGTATTCTCCTTGATTTCCCCTCCAAGTACTAATCCTGAATTTGCATTCAGTGTTCATAAAAATTTGCATTGCTATGTCAGTCAGCAACGTTGGAATTGTTTTTTTTTTGTTTTTCAGAAACTGTTCTCTTAATAAATCTGGCCAACTTGTTGGGCCTGGCCCAGCAAAAAAAGAAACTGTTACAACCTGGAGGTTGGAAATATAGTTTGCAGCATGCATGATCAAAATGTTTGCAGCACTCAATAGTTTATCCATGCAACTCTAAAAGGCACAAATACTGAATTTTAAGTAGGCAATGTAGCATTTCTAAATTTTGGCAAAGGACCATAGCTGAGCCTAGTAGATGCAGTTAACATATTCTCCAAAAAAAAATTCTTGGTAATTGACTACGATAGTTCTTTATTTATTTGTTTATCAACGATGCTTCCTAATACAAAGTGAGCACTTTTTGCAACAGATGTTGGTACAGGGAATACACTAAGTTGGGACCAACAGTACAACATTATTATTGGAATTGCCAAGGGAATAATGTATCTTCACGAGGATTCAAGCATAAGGATCATCCACCGAGACCTGAAAGCTAACAATATTCTACTTGGTGAGGACATGGATCCAAAAATTGCAGACTTCGGACTGGCAAGGCTGCTAGGAGGAGACCACACCGATACAAAGACAACCAGAATTGTTGGAACATAGTAAGCTCATGCATTTAATTCAAATTGCTGGGATCGGAATGTGTGTTTATGCGCCTAACTTCTCATCATCTGCAGCGGATATATGGCACCAGAGTATGCGATACATGGAAATGTGTCGCCAAAGATCGACATTTTCAGCTTTGGTGTGTTGGTGCTTGAAATTGTAACCAAGAGAAAGAACTGCAGCTCTGACAATGGTTCATCCGACGCGGTGAATCTCCTAAGTTATGTAAGTGCATTTCTACACACTACATTGTGGAATCCACACTCCTCGTGTCTAAAATTAGAATAGATAACCCATAAACTGCAGCAATATACTTAGAAAGAGTTCTTTTAAGGTATTTGGGAAGTACTGAGAGGTAGAGGTATCTACTAGTATTGAAAATTAAATATATATATATATATATATACGGTAACGCTATTCTACACTACGTGTGTAGAATAGCTATTCTACACCGACTACTTTTAGTAGTAGATTTTTTCAGTATAATAGCAATTGAATACTACTTTTTTCTCAGTAGTAGATTTCTCAGTAGAATAGCTATGCTACACCCGTGGTGTAGGATAGCATTTGTATATATATATATATATATATATATACTTTTAACTCTCAATACCTTGAAAGGAACATAAAAGAACTCGTTCAAAAATGATTGTTAAATTGATAAGACATACCTGACAGGTCTGGAGTTGCTGGACCAAAGGTGAGATTTCACCACTCATCGACCAATCACTTGAAGGGCACTTTCAAAGCCAAGCGCTAAGATGCATCCACATTGGGTTGCTGTGTGTCCAATCAGATCCAGACGACAGGCCGGACATTCCATCTGTCATTTTCATGCTAACCAGGGATAACATGGAGCTTCAGTCGCCGACACAGCCTGCATTCTTCTTCGATAGAGACTCTAACTCAGCTTCTCAGCAATCCGATCAGCGTGTCTTCGTGTATGATCGGTCGGGTGCAATCTACGAAGAGGATATATCTGTCAATGGGATCACACTTACTGAGGTGCATGCTAGATAAGTTTTTTATTGTCCTAGATAAGTTGAAATATGTAAGTGCTTGTGTGATCAAAAGCCAGCCTAGGACAAATGTAGATGGTTAACCAAAGTCCATGGACATGCTTCGCTCCAATTATCCATGTAGCTACAGGACGAGTCTCCAGTTTTATACTCCGTGTTGTCACCACTGTTCACAAATTTTGTTGCACCACCTACCTACGGTTTTGTCCGCACCTTGGAGTCTGATGCAAATGATAAATGTTTCTGCCTATTGTGAAGGAAAAGGCTTTTGTCCTGCTTGTATTGAAAGCAGAAAACAAGGTAGCATCTGGGGACTCCAGATTTATAATAAAGTCACAAACAAACTATGCGGTTTTCATAATCCTCTACCTCTTGACCAGAAATGGATCTCCTGAGGTAGGGAAGACCACATTCACTCTCCAAACATTAGCAACAGTAACATCTGGATCATCACAAATATTGTATAGGCTGTTGAACTTAGTTTTCAATGGAATCCCATCAGCTCAAACATCATTCCAAAAGGAGATCTTGTTTCCTTTTCCAATTTTAAAACCACACCCTTGTCTAATCCACCTCTTACTTTTATGCAGGCCTTTCCAAAAACAGGACCTTTTTGTGCCATCTGACTAGAAAAAACTGCTGCCAATGCAATACTTTTTCAGGAGAATCTCAAAACATAGACCAGGGCTGTTAGCTTCTAACTTAGAAAAACACTGTCCTAGCAAAGCAAGATTCATGGCTCTAGAATCCGTGAATCACATCCCCCCAAAATCCTTCGGAGCACATAAAGCTCGCCAATTCATCATGTGGAATTTCCTCTTGTTACCAATACCTTCCCAGAAAAAGTTACTCCTGATGCTATCAATCTTCTTATGAACTGACTCAGGAAGCTTATAGACTCCCATTGTAAACATATGCTGCTCAGACAGGAATCAATTAGCACCATCCTCCCCCCATAAGATAAGTGACACCCCTTCCATGCTGAGTGTCTTTTTTCCATTTTGTTAACCACCTTCAAAAGATTGGCTTTCAGAGGTTTACCAGAACTAACAGGCATACCAAGATACTGAATGGGCAACAACCCCAAATTACAATTAAACATGTCAGCAACTCTCTGAGATTCTTCATGGGAGATCCCCACACCCACTATCTCACTTTTTTGGTAATTAATCTTCATGCCAGGCATTGCTTCATAGCAATAAAGCAGAAATTTCAGAACACAAAGGTTTTTCTCAGAATACTAGAATACTCCACTAAAAAGATAGTGTCATCAGCATACTGCAGATGTGTCAGCACCCCCTCCACCAGATGTTTCTGCCTATTGTGATTGCCTTCTAATCGTCTATGGTCAATTATCGCATGTTCTTTACACCTTCCAGGTATCGGTGATCTTCCTAGTTCCTAGGCATATCATCGAACACCTACTCTGCGCTAGGTATAGTTACAGATTTTTATGATGCAAATCAGGAACTAATCAACGAAACAGCCGAGTTGAAGAAACCGCACCTGCTTGGCCTGTCCCAGCTCTCGGCTCCCACCCCCCTCCCACGGCACGCCGTCCATCTTCTCGCTCAATGCTCATGCGTCCAACATTCCTGCAATCTGCAGTTTCTCCGGCCTCCTCGGCCCCACCTCGCCTCCTCGCCATTCTCCCGCTTTCACCGAATCCCTCGGGCGTCAACCCTCCCTCCTCGCCGTGCTCGATCGATGCTTATGCTTCCATGGCTGATTGGAGATTTGGGGCCAATAGGCTGTGCTCTCTCTCTCTCGGCCTTGTCCCTTGCGGGCTCGCGGGATGCCAATGCCAGGAAGGGCCGGCCCCTACATTTTTGTGGCATAAAAAATGAAGTTCCTCATCCACCGTAAAGATACAAAATAATATTAAAAAATTTAGTGACATTAACAAATCTCACACTAATAAGTTTAAATACAAATTAAAAATATCTCTATATTATTTAAAACAATTTCTTCTAACAGACATGCTGTCCGTGATCTGTGACTAATTTACAACTGGACTTTATTAATACTTGTGAGGCTCCTTTCGGAGGTCCGGTGCGGTCGCCTCAAGGCCGGCCCTAATGCCAGGCGCCCAGGCCGGCTCAGGGAGACAGTGACCCAGCCCATTGAAATCTGCAATTTTTGTCAGATCCAAGAACTGTATGGCCTCAGAGTGCCCATCCAAGCTAGATATTACTCCTTAAGGGAGCCCATAATCCCAGCCCATTCCCTGGGATGGGCCGGAATTTTGGCTCATCATCAGGGAATGGGTCGGGATTATAGGCTCCCAAACCAGACCTAAACGATAAATTTAGATACAAACTACTACTCGACTACATGATCCCAAGGCCCATATGGCAATACAATGTGGTTGTATTACTCCTAGTTTGATAGGATTTGAGTATCATTCGATCATTGCTAAGAATATTTTATTTATGTATAATCCTCTCCATTTTAGTTTTCGTTTAAAACTGATAAAAACTGACAAAAACTTTTTGCATATGATAGTACGATAATTCTCGCTCAAAGAATTCCATACAATCTCTCGTTTATAAGGTCGATCGGGCATCGGAGGCTGATGGGTGCAGTGCACTGACTACACTCTGTACGAGCGGTCATGCACTGACGCGGTTGACTCGCCTGACGCGACGCCGGATTCAGCGACGCCGCCGCCGCCGTTCCTGGCGAAGAACGCCGGCTTGGAGGGGACATTGACAGAGGCAGAGGCCGTCTCGCTGCCGAGCATCATCACCACCGACGACATCACCGGCCGGTCCGCGGGGTTTCCCTGGACGCACAGCAGCGCCACGTGGATGCATTTCCGCGCGTCGGTCTCCGAGAAGTCGCCGTTCATGGTCGGGTCTACCATCTCTGCGACCGCTCCGCCCGTCCAATGCTCCCATACCTGCACCGTTTTGTAGCAGCACCCGTGACCACTCTTCTCTTGCAGGATGTTCAGAAGATGAATTATCAGATGTTCAGAGATGCAGTGCTACTCACCGTAGTGAGGAGATCTTCAGACTGCTGAGAGTTGTAGAAGTCGTTGTTCTTCCTCCCCGTGACGATCTCCAGGACCATGACGCCGAAGCTGAACGCGTCTGACTTGACGGAGTAGTTCCCACGCAGCATGTACTCGGGCGCCATGTATCCACTGAAAACAACAAGACGATTTAGGTCAACTAACTACTGGCTACGATGATTGATGGAACATGTAGTGCAGTTATAGATGTGGTACTGACTATGTGCCGACGACACGGTTCGTGACAGCCTGCGTCTGGTCTCGGCCGAAAATTCTCGCGAGGCCAAAGTCCGAAATCTTGGGATTCATACTCGCATCTAGCAGGATGTTGCTGGCCTTGAGATCGCGGTGGACTACCTTGAGCAGAGAGTCTTCGTGGAGGTATTGCAGGCCTCGAGCGATGCCGTTTATGATCTTGTACCTCATCTGCCAGTCCAGTACTTTCTCGCGTTTCTCAGTTTCTGACACGATCGAAGAGAAGGGTATGTTAATGTTATTGATCAGCGTGATGATCTCAATCTTCGCTGAGAAAATAGATGAGAGAATTGAAAGTTCAGACTCAGTTTGTAGACGTACCGAAGAGGAACAGGTCAAGGCTCCGGTTAGGAACGAACTCGTAGACGAGCAGCCTCTCCTGTTCCTCCAAGCAGACGCCGACAAGGCTGACAAGATTCTTGTGCTTCAGCTTGGCAACCAGAGCGAGCTCATTCTTCAGCTCTCCCACTCCCTGTGCTGAGCTCTTTGACAGTCTCTTCACTGCTATTTCGTTGCCATTTGGGAGAACTCCCTGCCAAGAACAAACAAATGGTTATTAATACAATCCGATAAGACCTTGCTCTAATTTCAAATAAACTCTAATATACTGCCGTGCAAAATCGCGGGGGAAATATGGTAGTTAACTAACCACAGTGTTGTAATCTGGGCCATCACAAGATCAATGGATTGTTTTTTTCTTTTTTCACTAATTAACGTGTTAATTTATAGGTATGTAGAGCGAACGTGTTGACCCATTTTATAGGTATGGCTTTTCAGTACCTTGTACACCGCTCCAAATCCACCTTCACCGAGCTTGTTGCTCTCTGCAAAATCCCCGGTTGCAGCTCGCAGAGTAGAAATGTCGATGAGCATCGAGTCTACACTATCGATGTCCTCTGTTTCTGCGTAATTGCTTGCACCTGTTCCAACATCGGCGTCACCACAACTGGATAAGCTACTTCATTCTAGGAGGCTTCAAATGTTAAAAGTTGGGAATTTTGTATGGCTTACTTGTGTGCTTTGCATTTGCTACTGGACGGCGCCTCCTCCAGACACAGATGCAAACCATAAGATTTATGGATGCAATAATAGGGAGCAGGATTATGGGAACCAGGCGAGGAACGTTGTACTTTGTCCCTGTGTATGAACCGATTCGAGAAGAAAGTTGTCAGGTCGCAAATTTACATGATAGATGAGGTAAATTTCTTGGGGTAGATTCAGTACCCACCTTGGTCCGACGTCGCCGGCGACCCATTTACCGCGGGCACTGCAGGCGCCGGTGCCCGTGCTGGCGACGACGCTGATGGTCCTGGAAGCCGCACCAGAATTGCGCCGTTGAGGAACGGCGCTGTTTCGATCCGGAAGCTGCACTTTACCGAGAGGGTCCTGCTTCCGATGCTGTCCTTGTACGACCCGATCTCTGTCGCTATGATCTGGGCGAGGCAACTCCGGCACCTCGCCGGCGTCAGGTCCGGCGTGCACTGCGCCCAGCTATACACCTTGGGGAACTCCTGGTTGAAGTCGGCCTCCCCGGACGCGTACCGCCGGGTGGAGTTGTACGCTGCGTAGTCGGCGGTGGCGTTGACGAGCGCCGCGACGATGCGGTTGTATCGGGCTGGGTCCGACTTGACGACGTTGTTGTTGTTGACTGTGTACACATCAATCGGCGGGGAGTCGTCGTCGGAGAGGAAGTGGATGTCGGAATAGTGGAGCATGCACCTCTCGTCGTAGAGGGTGGCGTCCTTGTTGAAGGTGCACGCGCTCTGCAGGTTGGCGAAGGCCTGGGTGAGGCAGCTAAGGCAGGACTTGGCGGTCACGTCGCCGCGGCAGAGCGCGGCGGCCGAGACTTGCTCGGGGACGGCGCCGACGTCCACGGCGGTGGCGTAGAGGTCTGGCGACGCGGAGGCGTTCCTGGGCAGGGTGCCGGCGATGAGGTTGAGGCTAGCAAGGTAGCTGCTTTTGGCCGTAAATGTGCCGAAATCATCTCCGCATAATAGCCACGGCTGCCCCGCAGTGCGGGCCACGAGCAGCGCGACGGCGACGATGGCTATGGACAGGCAAGCCATCGGGCATTTCTGTAAACAGAGCAAGCGCAAGGAGGACAGAGCAGTTCGATCGATTTTGTAGAGTAATGCCCGCCCGATACGGTACATAGCAAATCAGCCTAAGACGACCGTATAATTGTTGGGGGAATAAAACCATGTACTCCTTCCGGTTTAAAAAAGATGTCATTTTGGACATGATTTAAGATACCAATGAATGATTAATTTATATATATTTTCCTTGTTTGCCCCTATTAAATACAATGCATTAGTAAAGATAGCACGGGAAACGAGAAGAAAGTAGTACTACTTCAGGGGTATAAACGTCCAAAATGCACAATAAAATATAAAACGACATCTTTTAGGCAACTTTTGATACAAGTCTAAAACGACTTCTTTAGGAAACTGGAAGTCATCTCTTCGCTCACAGACAGTGAAGTTGAATGACAAGGTTTTTTGGTCAGGTGTTTTACAGTGAAGTCTTTCTATAATGGGAAAGGTTCTGTCTTTCAAAAAAATCTCTTCGCTCACAAAAATAAGAGGACGGTGATAGGGATGTGAGGAAATTCGATACTAAATCTCTCTCGTCACAACTTCAACATTAAACATACTTAGGTGAAAGTAGTACCAGAATAAATGATCTATTGAGAAGTCCTCATATCACATTTTCGTCACAACTTTCAATCTAGGTCGAGTCAGTGCAGCCTTATTCAAAAAAATTATGAAGTTCATAAAGATTTTGAAAGACTTCCTCTAGTACTAAGGCTCATTTGGATCGATTAAAATTAATAGTTAGCTAACTAATAACTAGAGCTAATTATTAGTTAGCTATGTGAAAGATCTTAAAGCTATATCATCTCAAAGTAAAACAATCTAACCCCCTTCGTATACAAGAGTTTCAAAGCTAATATCACCTTAACCTAAGAGCCAAATCAGCTGCTTTTGTCCTCAGTGATAAGATATGCATTCAATGTTTATGATATCGAAAGTCACCAAAGTAAACAATTAACAAAATTCTTGTATATGTAACGATTACCAATATAATCATACTATATATTATTCTATAATCTTATATAACTTTAGAACTAATGTTGATATGAACGGTTATGTAAAAGGCTATCTTGTACTTCTCCATTTATATTTTGTCCATAAATATCAGCCTTAATACGGTAGTTTGGGAACATCTCCGTCTGTGTATATTAGATATGGCTAATTACTTAATACTCACTACACGGAATATAAAGCTATTATCCAATCAAATGTCTAGACATTTCAATAATCTTATAGATTATTATTGAAATACATTTATCTGATGCGGTGCGGGTGAACCAATAATTTCATTGCTCCAACGGTAATATATTCCACTCTTTACAGTTTCTCGCAACTAGGTTAGAACGTTTTAAGAGTTGATCTAAATTTTTACTCTCTATGTGATAGTAGTTTTCTTGGAATTCGAATACGTGCTTGGATTGCCGTGGCCTTTGCTGACACGAGCAGTCACTAGGTATTTTTAGGGGGCATACTCAAAAATTTTAATTTAAGGACTCAATTGAAAATAAACATATTTAAAGTGATTTGCATATAAAAAATCTCAAAAATTATATAGAAAGTCAAAATTTTAAAACTACTCTTAGAGATGCATCTAAGGAACGAAATGATCAATTTGAGGGATTGTTGATTTATTAACTGTGATCCAAAAATTTAGAGAATATATATCTTTAGAGTTTCTTTAAATGCTCTTATGTCGCATTCCGTGGAAATGGTGCGGCACAGTCGCGCAGATGCGCCAAAGACTTGTGGGTGACTTGAGCGCGCGCCGCCGGGGCGAGCGTGAGACTCGCCGGTCGCCGTCGGAGTCGGAGGGCTTCCCACCAGTGGGAAGACGGCGACAAAGAACCACGCCACGCCAACACGGGCACGAGCATGCGTTGAAGTCGTCGGCTCGGGTCTTCGCGGAATCACACTCACACACGCTAAGCAAGTTGCTATCGTGGACATCAATCAAATCGCCGGCAAAAAGTTTACGGCCGCTCCGGGTTTGGCTCTCGCGCGTCGAGGAGAAACAAATGATGCACCTCACCGAGTTGACGGCGACTTGACGCTGCCAGGATAAAATAAAAGGAGGTACCATATATATATATATAATATGAAAAACAATCTAATTAAATTGAACATAATGCGTTTTTTGTTCTGATAGTATTTTTGTCTAAACACATTTAACACCGGAGCTCTTATAAAATCTGATTTCAACTTGCTCGTATTCCTTCCCTGGAACTCATTGTGCTCTAGTGCCATTTAAGTTTTTTAGCTTTTTAAAATATCACCATTTACAATATATGTATAAAAATATCACTCATTTCATTGATAATTAGTAATTTTAATTTTTATGTTTTTTCTCGTTTTTAAATTTTTCTATTCCACAAAAAATAGGTAAAATGACACATTTGCCCAATCCGATATGATTTTCTCTCATCTAATTGGTACTCAGAAAACCTCTCAACATAGTCTATACTATGAAAACTATGATATTGGTAAAATATAATGCAATGGAAAATGTTAAGAATAATTAGAGCCACCTATCAAATTCACTAGTAACGATTCTATATTACATGTATATATGTAGTCCACATTTACGTGCACTTTAAGACTATACTAAATTTAGGTCATGTTTGGTTCTTTTAGAGACTAAACTAAATTTTATTCTCCTTTTTTTTACTTGATTAAACTTTAGTCACCAACTGTTTGGTTCTAATGACTAAAAATTATTAAACGAGTTGAATAAATACCAAACTGCCCTTAATATATAAATGATTGCAAATACTTTTTATCCATTCCAGAAAGACATTAATGAGGGGTATTCTTTGTCATTAGTACTCTTTAGTCATTTTTAGCAACTTCATGATGACTAAAGGGCTAAAGTTTAGAGATTAAAGTTTAATCTTTTTAGTCACTATGTTTGGTATTTTAGGGACTAAAAATACTAAACTTTAGTCTCTAAAGTTTAGCAAGTGGCCTTATTCAACTAGGACCTTTAAGACACCGATGCCTTTTCTTCTCTTTCTTTCTGTGTTGTGTTGCTTCTTTCCTCACGACGCCGTGTATTGCCGTTTCTCAAGACGTTGGACCAAGAGTCCAAGTGTCCAACAACAGGGCACAACGATGACGGTTTCTTCTAATGCATGCACACGGCACACACTACAACAAAACAGAACATTTTCGTCGGCCAAGTTAACTTCCGTCGGCTTTTGGGCAAGCCGACGGAAGTTAAATAACTTCCGTCGGCCTCCACGAGCCGACGGAAGTTAACTTAACTTCCGTCGGCTTCTGACAGTGGCCGACGGAAGTTAGCGGGGGTTTTTCCGCGGCCGCCCGGATCCCCCTAACTTCCGTCGGCCAGCATTAAAGCCGACGGAAGTTAGCTAACTTCCGTCGGCTTTAATGCTGGCCGACGGAAGTTACTTTGGCCTTTTCCCAACCGCGCGCGCGTACAGGGAGACCTAACTCCCTGTACGCGCCCACGCCGCCGCCGCCTCCCGCGCCCAGCAGCCCGCCGCCGCCTCCCGCCCTCGCCGCCTCCCGCCGCCGCCCGCCCTCGCCGCCTCGGGCGCCGCCGCCCGCCCTCGCCGCCGCGCCGCTGCCCGCCCGGCCGCCGCCGCCCGCCCGCCCACCCGGCTCCCGCCTGCCCGGCTCCCGGCCGCCTCGGCCGCCGCACGCCCGCCCGCCCGCCCGCCAGCCCGCCCGCTCGGCCGCCTCCCGGCCTACTCCCGGCCGCCTCGGCCGCCAGCCGCCCGCCCGCCCGCCAGCCCGCCCGCCCGCCGCCCGGCCGACCGCCTCCCGGCCGCCTCCCGCCCGGCCGGCCGCCTCCCGGCCGCCTCGACCGCCGGCCACCGCCCCCTCCCGGCCATCGCCGCCGTCCCGGCCCGCGCCACCCGTCCCGGCCGCCGTCCCCGATTCGACCGCCGCGAGCCGTCACCGTCCGCCGGCCTACACAAATCACAAAGTAATTATTTTCACCGCTTTACGAATTTTTTCGCTTTTATTTGTGAATTGTTTCATTGGTAAATTGAATTGGTAGAGACATATAGATATAGATATGGATTAAATTTTGTCAACTGATGAATTAAATGATTGATATGCTGGATTATTCTGATATTAAATTATGGAGACATATAGATAGCTTTATAGTCCACTAATATCTTTTTTTAATTTGTACTACTATAGTTAAGAAAAAACACTTGTACATGCATTCTACAAAAGGACTTAAAACACTTAAATTAAGTGGCTTTGATTATTTGATATTTTAGACCGTCATGATCATACATTAATTTTATGAATTTTGTCATTGGTATGCATGAGCAGATACACTCTAATAGACGTGTATAGGTAGGAAATGTTGAATGATAGTATGAATCTTGTTTTATATGTGATATTCTTTTTTCATATGCAATATATGTTGTGATATTATGTATAAATTATGCATGATTTCATTGGGTGATTAGTATTATATCTATATATACTTTATTATATATACTTCTTTTCGTATGCAATTTTTTATTTGACAACAACGTAGATAGTGTAACGAAACCTATGCGTCACCCGTTTCGGACCAACATGTCTCACACGTGTCATGCGTGTGAGATGTGTAGGTCCGGAATTGTCCCTTTTTGGACAGCCTCGGAGTGGGCGACAGAGCGTGGTTTTATGATGAGTCATGAGTCCGAATGGGATTTCAGTAAAATAACCTTGTTGTTCTCCATTGCACCACTATCAGGCGTGCAATTGGAGAACAGCGGGGTTATGCTGCTGAAATTTCGTTCGAACTCATGGCTCGTCATAAATACCACGTTTTGTCGGTCACTCTTGGGTGGGTTTAGGACCTATCTTTTCCTATAGACCATGGTTGCCATGGCGTCGCCTGCGCCGACTAGACGTCCAGGCGGTCACCGCCGGATGTCATGGTGAATCGCGATCGCCATCAGGCGTGTCTGGGCGGGCGCCTAGGGTCCGTGGTAGTGTCTAAGGTGTGGCACAGGCCTTTCGGTTAACCCTGTTCCCTTGCGCCGCGGGCTCTGCTTCCCCTTGCGTCGCCAGCCGCCCGGCCGCCTCTGCTTCCCCTCCGTTGTGTATGTTGCGAGCCCTTTTATAGCGGCCAGTGCGTGAATCTTCTTGATTGAATGAATGTTTTGCATATAGAATGGCTGAGGACGACCGACGGTGGATGTATAGTGGTTGGATGAAAAGTGGAGCTCACACGAGGGAGTGGGTAATCAACGCTGAGAAATTTGTTGATCGTGCATTCGCTTTGACAACAAACACTGGCGCGAGGTGCCCATGCATGAAGTGCAGAAATTCTCGTTGGCAAGACAAGAGGACGTTGTCATTGCATATTTGCAAATATGGTTTCGTGCCAGGTTATGAAGTTTGGTCTTTTCACGGCGAGACAGGCCTTGAAAAAACGGTATTAGCAGTGGAAGAAGAAGATGATAGCGTTGCTGACGATAGGATGGATGAGATGGTTGATGCTATACGACCGGAGTTTGAATCAAACCCCGAGGATCCTCTAACACCGGAGGTTCAAAAGTTTTTCGACATCCTTCGAGCTTCAGAAGAGCCATTGCATGAGCACACCACCGTAAGCGTTCTCGCTTTCGTGACTCGTATTATGGCTATTAAGTCAAAGTTTGCATTTTCAAACAATTGTTATAAGGAGCTCTTGAATCTGATCAGCGATATCCTTCCTAAGAACCATAAGGTGCCGAAAGACATGTATCAGTCAAAGAAAATGCTTTCTGCTCTCGGTATGGAGTATGAGAAGATTGATGTGTGCCGAGATAATTGTATGCTGTTCTGGAAAGAACATAGTAATGAGGTGAAATGCTTAAAATGTGGTAAACCGAGATTCGTAGAGGTCGTAAATGAAGACGGAGAGAAGGTGACGACAGAGGTTGCTCATAAGCAACTTCGTTACATGCCTCTTACACCTCGGGTGAAACGATTGTTTCTATCAAAGAAAACCGCTAGACATATGCGATGGCATAAAGAAGGTGTACGTGAGAATAATGAAGTAATGGTGCACCCATCTGATGGTGCGGCATGGAAGGCTCTAGATGATTTTGATGCAGACTTTGCTAGTGATGCAAGGAATGTTCGCATCGGGTTGGCAACTGATGGATTCACGCCTTTCAATGTAACGGCATCGTCGTACTCTTGTTGGCCCGTGTTTGCTATTCCATACAACCTTCCACCTTCATTTGTATGAAATATGAATTTATGTTCCTGTGTCTCATTATACCCGGTCCAGATCATCCTGGAACACGACTAAACGTGATGTTGAAGCCCTTAATTGAAGAGTTGAAACAATTGTGGAAAGGAGTTGAAGCATATGACTATGACCAGAAACAAAAATTCAATCTTCGAGTTGCGTATCTGTGGTCGGTCCACGATTTTCCGGCATACGGTATTTTTTCTGGTTGGAGTTGTCATGGAAGGTTGACATGCCCGATATGTGCAAAGGACACAGATTGTTTCCGTCTGAACTTCGGGGGAAAGATTTGTTACTTTGATTGCCATAGATGCTTTTTGCCCATGAATCACCCATTTAGGTTACAGAGGAACAATTTCAAGAAGGACAGCATTGTTGTAAAGGGACCACCAAGGCGTTTAAATGGTACAGAAATCGCTGATATGCTGAATGAGTTGGTCCTTAATGAAAATGAGGATGGATTTGTAGGATTCGGAACCGAACATAATTGGACTCACATATGTGGTTTATGGGAACTGCCGTACGTCAAATCACTAATTCTGATGCACAACATTGACGTTATGCATCAGGAACGTAATGTTGGTGAAAGCATTATAAGTACATGTATGGATTTTACTGACAGGACAAAAGATAATGTAAAGGCGAGAAGAGATTTAGCTGAGATTTGTAATCGACCAACCCTTGAGTTGACGAATAGTGGTGGCAAGCCACGTGCCCCATTTTGTTTAAAACCTAAAGAAAAAAAACAAGTAATGAGGTGGTTGAAAAATTTGAAATTCCCAGATGGTTACGCCGCAGGATTTAGAAGAGCTGTGAACTTGAAGACAGGGAAATTAAATGGATTGAAAAGTCACGATTACCACATAATAATGGAAAGACTCCTTCCTGTAATGTTTCGTGGGTACCTGAATGATGATGTGTGGAAGGCGTTAGCTGAGCTGAGCCATTTTTATAGACAACTTTGTGCGAAAGAAATTAAGAAAGATATGATGGAGATGCTAGAGAAAGAGATCCCGGTACTTTTATGTAAACTGGAAAAATATTCCCTCCAGGGTTCTTCAATCCAATGCAACATTTACTGGTTCATCTGCCATATGAAGCTAAGGTAGGTGGCCCTGTGCAATATAGGTGGATGTATCATATTGAAAGGTCCCTAAAGAAGCTTAGAGCGATGGTTGGTAATAAGGCCAGAGTTGAAGGTTGCATCGCAGAAGAATTTAAATTGAAAGAGATAGCATACTTCACTAGTGTATACTTCGCTGAGCATCACAATGTCAACACACCTGCTACACGGTACCATATGGATGAAGACCATCCTTGTAGTGATCTCCAAATATTTGGGTGGAAGGGCATAACTGTTGGTGTTTCCACGACATATTATGTAACTCAGGAAGAACGAACAAATGCCTTGCTCTACATGTACTCAAATATGGAAGAGATGGAACAATATTTCGCGTAAGTGATTCGTTTTAGTTTTATATTTTACCTCCAAATTTTATACCCGTTTGTTTACCTATTCGTTACATTGACAGTATGTTTGATTCGAAATACTTGCCATCTGGTCGTCAACCAACGGAGAAGCAATTAGATAAATTGCGTCGAGAAGGAGTAAATGGCGGGCCTAGTTTTCTCACTTGGTTCAGAGAACATGTAAATCCTTACCTTTTCTGACACGTATTATTTTACTCTACTGGGTTAATTATCTTATAATCTCTTATGATTTGCAGTGCGTGCTCGCTGACAATGTACATATAGACTTGCGACAGCTCTCTTACGGGAGTATTAGTGCCAAAAGTTACGGTCGCTACGATGTTAATGGTTTCCGCTTCCGTTCAACTATATTTGAAGCATATCGACCTCTAGCGGCAACAACTAATACTGGTGTTGTTACAAGGGTCGTTGATGGACAAGGACACGAAACTATGTATTATGGAATCATCAAAAATATAATCGAGTACAAATTTGCCGGGAATAAAGAGATTAAAGTAGTCTTCTTCGATTGTGATTGGTTCGACCCTAAACATGGTACTCGTGAAAACCAATTTGGGATGGTTGAAGTCAAACACGCGGAACGATTATCTAGTTGCGACAATTTTGTCCTTGCTCATCAAGTCGAGCAGGTGTATTATATGCCCTACCCATGTGAAAAACTAAGTGCTTGGTGGGTAGTCTACAAAGTGAATCCTCGGGAACGTCTACAAACCCCTAGTGATGACGCTTATCAATTGGAGGTTGAAGAGGTCGATGAGGTTTATCAAGATGATGAATTGCCGACTTCGTTTAATGTAGAGTCAGAATCGTCGACAGATTCTTTTCTCGGCGATTCTAATGATGTGGCAGTTCCCGAGAAAAGGAAACACCAACATAAGAAGAAAAAAGTAACATGGCGTGCTTTGGGGAGAAAAGGACAAATTGATCCTGATTTTGATGATAATTGACAAGTAATTGTTTTGATACATGGATATGCAATATACTTCATATTACATGTTTTTTCATATGTACAAACCTTCTTTACTAATAAATGCTTGTTTGTGCTTATTTTGAACAGGATGTCGAAAAATAAGAAGACTGTCACGAGGAAGCTCTTCCGCTTGGGGAGTTCATCGGCGAGTACTCCGGCGAGTACACCGACGAGTCAGGAGGACACCCTATTCCAGGGTAGTTCCTCTTCTTCAAACAGGCGTCGTCAAGAGCAGCTGCTGAGATGCATAGATCCGACATTAATTGGTCGGCCTATTGCATTTCAACTAGATGAGGAGGTAACTTTCAGATTGTTTTTTATGCCAGTTATAAACTATTACTAATTGTTTCAATACTGTTTTGTAGGAGGAACAACACTTGGAGAGTGCGGGTCATGAGGATGATCGGCCGGTGGGTGGCGGGCAAGAGGGGGATGTCCCAGAGTGTGCGGCACAGAGGGATGACCCAGAGGGTGTGGGGCAGGGGGATGACCCAGAGGCCGGTGCGGGGCAGGGGGATCTCCCGGAGGGTGCGGGTCAGGAGGAAGGTGCTGAGGCTGCCGGCGGGTCCTCGGTAACTTTCAGGACGAGTCACTTGGTCGCTCCACCAGTAGTCTCTTCCGGTGGAGCCAAGATCGAGATTACGCCTGTTGGTGACGGGTAAGTGTAATACTCTTCTGTTGTTTTGCTTTTGTTTTCAAAAAATTTCTTTCACTAAACTAATTAACTTTATTATTATGTATTTCTAGATCTTGGATTGACTCTCGGTTCGACGGCACTTCGAGGGTCAGACAGGTTAACCAGATATTGGGTAACCTGTGCCGTCTGCACTACCCAGGGATGCTGACAATGCCGACCGGTGAGCGGGTTCTATGCCAAACATGGGACCAGTACCGGTTCGCTCCTGACGGGCGACACGGAACTGCTCAGGGGGCGGTGTCTCATGACTTCTGGGTATGCAAGTGTTTTTTCAATTTTCTTTTAGAATTTTCGAGTTACAACACTATACTAATCATTATTTTTGCAGTTACGCTTTTGCTTGCCAGAAGTCGGCAATCACCATAACCATGCGCTTGTAGTCTTCAATAACAATGCGCATAAGGTGGTGAAGGACGCCATTTCGTATGCCCGCATTCAAGCGAACAATGCTTACTACAAGGAGAAGCTAGGGCAACGAATGAGCAAGGCGACGGGCTCATCGTCAGTCTATTTGACTGAAGAAGAATACCGTTCGGTAAACAATTCTAACTTTTTACCTCTTCGATTGTTGAGATTTGTTGTCATATAATACAAATAGCATCTCTGTTCAGGTGAGGATTCCGTGGTTGGCAAACCGCGAGGACGCCTATTTTGAATTCTGCAAGATTTGGTCTTCAGATGCATTTAAGAAGACTTCCGAGCAGAAAAGACAATGCCGCGGGACGGATCCGAAGCACAGATATGGTGCCGACGGACATATTCGCCACGCTAAACGCTTGGTAAGACCGATCTGTCACTCTCTAGCTATAGATACATTGTAATGCGACTAACTCATTTCTAATGCACAGGAAGCTAAATCTGGCAACGTGCCAAGTGACATAGAGGTGTATACCTCTGGTCACAAAGGAAGCGATCCGGCACAGCCAGATGTCTTGTGTAGCCAGACAGCCACGGACCATTTGGTGAGATGTTATTAAGAGTTGACGTAATTTCATTTTTCTGCGTCTAGCTAATCGGACATGTTTTTTGCAGGCGCAGTATGGTGAACACATGGTTCGACTCCATGGAGAGAACTATGATTGGCGGAGAGAACCTGTGGACCAAATGGCCGTGTACTCCAGCGGAGGTGGCAAAAGCCATGGACGGTGAGACAATGTTTTTATTAATGTTTTGTGTATGGTATTGTGATGGTAACTAACCCCTGTTAATGTTGCAGGTACTCCATGTTCAATGGAGTTATTGACTCGAGAGCGGTGAGAGCTCAGAAGTCAGCTCAGTCGTCGCAGAGCTCCGTCGGAGTTGGCTCCAGCCGTCGTCGCTCAGAAGAAACCCCGGAGATGGTTCGGATGAGGGAGGACATGAGGCGGCGCGACGAGCACTACAAGAAACAACAAGAGTACTATACCGCCTGCTTAGCACAACAGCAGGCGATGATCCAAGTAAGCTTACTTTAGAGTGTTGCAGTTCAAAAGT
Source organism: Zizania palustris (assembly GCA_019279435.1). Taxonomy (NCBI): domain Eukaryota; kingdom Viridiplantae; phylum Streptophyta; class Magnoliopsida; order Poales; family Poaceae; genus Zizania; species Zizania palustris. Next base: position 17,896,972 of record JAAALK010000282.1, read on the forward strand.
ATTCAGAAATAGGTTTAGAACTAACTGATTACATTACAACATGTGTAGCAACTAGCCCAGCAAAACAGTGGATTTGACATGTCCATTTTCCAACCACTACCTCCCCCGCCACCACCACTATCTCCTACATCACCTGAGGTACCTCCTAAACACTTAAGTTAGCGTTTAGAAGGGTAGTTGAGTTCGTTTCTAATTTTGTCTATTTCTTCAGTGTTTCCGTACGCCTGGTCAAGATGGAGCCTCCGGGGCAAATGTGGACGAAGCGGGAGGCAGCGGCGGCGCCCATGACCCAAATGTGGGCGATCAGTGAGTATATGGACAAAATGACTTTGTATGTGGCTCTCGCTGTGTTTTGTGAATTTGTATGTGAGTTTGGATGTTATATGTGAATTCAGATGTTTACTGTGACTTTGGATATGAATTCAGTTATATTATGTGATTTTGGATGTGATGTGTGAAGTGTGGATGTGATTTTGGATGTGAGATGTGGTTTTGGATGTTATATGTGAAGTTTGAATGTGATTTTGGATGTGAAATGTGATTTTGGATGTGTATGATGAATGTATGTGAAATTGTGGTTGGATGTGAGTGTGAGTAGGGGAACCAGGAAAAAATAAAAAAAAAATACCAGGTAACTTCCGTCGGCTTTGACCATAGCCGACGGAAGTTAGCTGGTTTCGGCCACGTGGGCAGAAAGGCTAACTTCCGTCGGCTATGGTCAAAGCCGACGGAAGTTAGCTGGCCCTAACTTCCGTCGGCCAGGCTGGCCGACGGAAGTTAAAGCCCCCCTGGTGACGTGGCAGTGTTCGGCGCTAACTTCCGTCGGCCACGTCAAGCCGACGGAAGTTAGCTAACTTCCGTCGGCGGCCGACGGAAGTTAGCTAACTTCCGTCGCCGCGCTTCCGTCGGCCAAAGGCCGACGGAAGATAGCGTTTTGCCGACGGAAGTTGGCTTCTTCCGTCGGGAAAGGGCTAACTTCCGTCGGCTTTGGCCGACGGAAGTTGCCTGTTTTGTTGTAGTGACAGGGCACGTACACCACTAGATGTATAGGACTCTAGGAGGTTTCACGCCTTCAGTTGACTGATGAACGTGGCTGGTGCAGCCACCGTACATTGAAATCAAGCTACACGTGAACTTAACGCGATACATATATATGCTGGATTTTATTTTCCTCGATCGATCGGGTCGTATCGAACAGACTCGACTTTACTGCTAATATGCCGCTTTCTGACTCGTGATGACAAGGCCACGACAGTCGACAGACGAGTGACGACTCGATATCGCTGACGCTGAACAAACGGAAAATGGACGAAATCGCCGACGGCTAAATAGATGGAACGATGAATCGCTCTAAAACTTCGGTCAGTGGCTGCTGATTGATGCTGCACGTGCAGTGTCGGAAGTAGAGGATGATGATTCCGTCGAGAGAGTTGCCAATCAAACAGATCAGTTTGACGATGAACTGGAACGTGCAGGCCGACAGATGAAGTAGATTGGCCTCCAGTCCACTGTCCAGTGGCTGTAATATCACTCGATATGAATAATTAGAGCGGTAAATCAAATCAACGTACACGAGATAATAGTCGTTTACGTGAAAAATCATCGCACAAAAACCAACGGGGGATAAATTATGCTAATAACGGTATCGAATTATATGTATGGATGAACGTAGCTATAGATATATTATTAAAAATGATTTTACCGAAGAGAAGATATCATATTTTTTGTTTTTTGTGTATCTTTTAGTACGTAAGATTAGGAAAATTTTATAGTTTTACCTAGAGTAAACATAATTTTTAGTATTAATTTTAATAATATATCTATAGCTCTTGTACGAAGAAGTACCGTAATTAACATTAAAATTATGGTATCTTTCAGCACTGAAGAACTGTAAGATCACTCCAGATTTAAGCTCAAAAATTTTGATATCTTATTAATTATCGTAAAATTTTCTATTATTAAAATATTATTTAACTAAGAATTTATCTATTTAAGGCACCGTTCATCAGCAAATAATAGTCAAAGATATTTCAAGGCCATTTTGATTGGATTGGATAACGCAAAGAGCACCACAATCACTTGATACAATTACACATGCGTGCTCCTCTAAATTCCATGACTAATTCTCCACGTATGTACGGCGGCACGATCTTCCCCGTGTAGAAGAATTCATCTCCCGTCTCGAGAATTGAGACTACTCCGCCTCTTCAATCGGCAGCTGGAGGCTGGAGCTCCAATCTTGTACTATACGTTAGACCATCGACGGCCGCTCCTCCATCGACGCGGTCGATACGCCTGGCACGACGCCGGACACGGCGCCGCCGTTGCCGTTCCGGGAGAAGAACGTCGGCTTCGAAGGGGCCTGGAGCTCGACTGTCTCGCTGCCGAGCATCAGCACCACCGCCGACATCAGCGGCCGGTCCGTGGGGTTTCCCTGCACGCAGAGGAGCCCGACGTTGATGCACCTCAGCACGTCGCTCTCCGAGAAACTGCCATTCATGCTCGGGTCTACCGTCTGCAGCACTGTTCCGGCCACCCACTGCTCCCATACCTGCACCGTTTTGATTTTGCACTAGAACACATGAGCCAAACCGCAATGCGAGGTGCTCCTGCTCCTCTCGAGCAGCGCAGAGACGACAAGATATTCAGGGATGCAGCAGCCAGTACTAACCTTGGTCAAGAGATCTTCAGATTGCTGAGAATTGTAGCTCTCGTTGTTCTTCCGTCCCGTGACGATCTCCAGGACCATGACGCCGAAGCTGAACGTGTCTGACTTGATAGAGTAGTTCCCGCGCATCTGGTACTCAGGCGCCATGTATCCACTGAAACAGCAAAGCCACACACTCACAGTAAACAAATCATCCATTTTCTAGTAGAGTGAGTATTTACAATATTTGACTAATAATTAATTTAAAAATATATAAACTGTTGCTTTTCATGTTGTATTATTAAATACATATTCGAAAGTTCAAATATTCTTATGTAATATTAACTTTATAATTATTGATGGTCACTTACCCATTCAAATTTATTTATAACATTTTGTTCTTTATTTTTTATTAATTTATTATGTTTATCTCAAAAATTAAAGTGTTGTGGCACTAAGGGAGAGTATACACCTTATGTTTTAGGACGGATAGAGTGATTAGTAGTATTGTTATTTTTTTAGTACTTACAATGTGCCGATGACACGCTTCGTGACAGCCTGGGTCTGGTCTCGACTGAAATTTCGGGCGAGGCCAAAGTCTGAAATCTTGGGGTTCATATTTGCGTCTAGCAAGATGTTGCTGGCCTTGAGATCACGGTGGACTATCTTGAGTTGAGAGTCTTCGTGGAGGTATTGCAGGCCTCGAGCGATCCCGTTTATGATCTTGAACCTCTTCTCCCAATCCAGTTGCTCGCATTTCTCAGTGTCTGACATCGATCACAAAGGTGTTACACATCATTGAGATGGTAGACTCAATTTGTATGAGATTTCAGTCATCACTAAAAAAGTTCAGTATTTGAAGGAGAACGGGATTCAGTTTGTACCGAAAAGGGTCAAGTCGAGGCTCCGGTTTGGAACGAACTCGTAGACGAGCAGCCTCTCCTGCTGCTCCAAGCAGACGCCGACAAGGCTGACAAGATTCTTGTGCTTCAGCTTGGCAATCAGAGCGAGCTCATTCTTCAGCTCTTCCACTCCTTGCGTTGAGCTCTTCGACAGTCTCTTCACTGCTATTTCGTCGCCGTCTGGGAGCACACCCTGTGAAGATGAAAGTAACAGATGGTAAGCTCAAATTCTCAATGAGCATGAGCACTTGACAAATTGACAGTGTTTCACTGACGTTTCGTTTCACTACCTTGTACACCGCTCCAAATCCGCCTTCACCAAGCTTGTTAGTGTCCGCGAAATCATCAGTTGCAGCTCGCAATGTCGAAATGTCGATGAACATCGAATCTAAACTTTCGATGTCCTCTGCTTCAGTGGGATAACTTGCATCTGTTTAAGTTTAAATATCAACGTCAAGACAATTGGATAAACATTTCCAGTCGATTGAAGCGTATTAAAGTAGGCAGTTTTGCAGGACATACATGTGTGCTTTGCTTTTGTTACTGGTCGCCTCCTCCTCCAGAAACAGAAACAGAAACAGAGGCCAACCACAAGATTTACTGCTGCTAGTGTAGGCAGCAGAATTATTAGAACCAGTCCAGGAACGCTGTACTTTCTCCCTGAAATTACAAATGTCAAATGTAAAATGTCAGGTCAAATAAGCGTCCCAAGATCGTCACCTTGAACGCAGGAAAGTGAATTCTTGTTTACATATAATCTTTGACTCACTTCCTGCCGGCGTCGCCGTTGATGTTGTTGGCGTTGCCACTGGCGGCGTAACATTAACTGTGGGCACCACAGGCGCAGGTGCCGGCGCCGGCGACCCCGATCTCGCTGGCGGGCCTAATAGCTGCACCTGCATTGAGCCATTGAGGAAGGGCAGAGTACTGTACCGGAAGCTGCACCTCACCGCAAGAGTCCCAGCCCAGATTCGGCTCTCGAACAGTCCGATACTATCCGCTATGATCTGGGTGAGGCAACCCCGGCACCTCGCCGGCGTCAGGTCCGGCGTGCACTGCGCCCAGCTGTACACCTTGGGGTACTCCTGGTTGAAGTCGGCCTCGCCGGACGCGTACCGCCTCGTGGAGTTGTACGCCGCGTAGTTCGCGGTGGCGTTCACAAGCGCCGCCACCACGCGGTTGAACCGGGCCGGCTCCTTCGTGACATTAGTGTAACTTCCGAACATGTACTCTTTGATCTTTCCGGAGACGACGACGGGGAAGATGCTGGCGTTGGAGTAGCTGAGCTGGCACGACTCGTAGAAGACGGTGGCGTCCTTGCTGTAGGCGCAGGCATTGGGCAGGTCGCGGAACGCCTGGTTGAGGCAGATGAGGCAGAGCGAGGCGTTGGCGTCGCCGCGGCAGAGCGCGAGGGCCGAGACCTGGTCTGGGACGGAGCCGACGCCCGCGGCGGTGGCGAACAGTTCCGGCGACGAGGAGGCGTTACTGGGCAGGGTTGTGCCGATGAGGTTGATGTTGGCCAGGTACTTGCTCCTGGCCGGGAAGTTGCTGCCCGCGTCACCGCACAGCGGCCACGGGTACCCCCCAGCTCTGGGCACGAGCAGCGCGACGGCGACGATTGCCACGGACAGGACGAGATGGCAACAATCCATTCTCCAAAGCCAAGTGCCCAGTGGAAAGACGAAGGTAGGATCGACGATCGAGCTACCCTTTGAACTGCTTGGGAGTAAACTTATGATCGTCGCATCGAGACGGCAGAGACGAGACGAGGACCATGGATGTAACTCTGTAAGTCGTTGTCCATTTCTTGCAAGTAGCAACACTTGTTAGGACTTAGGAGTCTACGGCCGTAGACGTGAGGTCGTCGACGGGAACGGGATGTGCTCGGCTGCACGCCATAAAGGCATAAACGGCAAAACTTTCGACGTTAGTCTCAGACGTTGCGGATAAGGCAGCGACAATGACATTGGAGTCAAAGACTCGTCGACGACGACGAGTCCGGTGGCCGTCGCCCTCAGACCGGACCACGGGGTTGGGTAGCCGGCCGGTAATCGCGAAATTTTCCATGGCCGCACCATGCGTGCTGATCAGCTGCCGCAGAGACAAGGCAATATCTTATCTTGTCACTAGTCGTTGACGGGGACAGGGACGTGCCGCAATTGGCGATGCAAATCGTTGCTTTCTTTTTCCAAAAAACAGCGACAAATGATGAACACTTCACTTGGATGCACGAAATTGCGGGCGGCTGGCCGTGTTGTCTGACCGATCGAGATTCGAGGCCGCCAGTTGCGCATGTGCTCAACTCGACGAAACGTGCCGAATGATGCGTCGCAACAAGTAGGCGAGTGGTTATCGGCGCTAGCAATGCGCAGCATGTAAGCATGACGTTCCAAGGTAAGAGAAAAAATCTTTCTCCCCCTCTGCTGCAGCGATGCTCGCCGGCTATGGCATCGTCGCCGTTGTCGTCGTCGTCCCCTTCCTCCTCCTGCTGCCGCTGGCCACGGGGGATGATTACATTGAACCCGAAGACGCCAACACCGCTGGCACCTACGCGGTCAACAGCACTTTCGAGGCGAACCTGGACAGCCTCGCCGCGGCACTAACCGCCAACGCCTCGGCCACGCCGGCCGGCTTCGCGACTGGAACTGCCGGCACGGCGCCCGACAAGGTCTTCGCGATGGCGCTCTGCCGCGGCGACACGAACGCCTCCTCTTGTGGCGCGTGCGCCCGGGCGGCGTTCGTCGCGGGGAAGCAAAGTAACCCCGGCAACAAGGGCGTCGCCGTGTACAAGGACGCCTGCACAATTCGCTACTCCGGCCGCCAGCAATTCATGAACTTCATCAGGCAGGAGCAGTGGCAGGTCTCACAAATTATGTACGAGCTATCTATCAAAGTATCAAACCATTTCTTCCAACCATCTCCCAGCTAGAAATTTGCCGTCACAGAAGCTGATTTATTTCGATTTACGTTGCGAAACAGTTGGAATATCCAGCGGGCCGCAACAAGCGTCAGCGGGCCGGCGGCTGGCTGGTTCAACGCCTCCGTCACAAAGATCCTCACCGCCCTGGTCGAGCAAGCCGCGGACGCGGCGGGCAACTCGACCACCAAGAAGTATTTCGCGACGGGTGAGGAGGACTTCGTCCCCAAGATCTACGGGCTCGCGCAGTGCTTGCCGGACCTGGTGAAGGAGCAGTGCCACGAATGCCTTAAGAGCCTCCACAACTCTGCAAATCTGTACATGAGGGACAGCCTCCCTAAGTGGATTGTTACTCGTTCTCTCTGGTGCAGCCTGTGGTATAGTGTGCGTAAGTTCTACGACGGCCGGTCGATGCTGCAGCTCTCGGCGCCGCCGCCGCCGCCGCCAGCCGACACTCCGGTTGTCACTAAACCTGGAGAAGGTATGATGACCGACAACAGCTTGTAGTCCTTGACGAGTTAAAAACTAACACTAAAAAATGCAGTAACTATTCGTGAGTCACACGAAGGATAATACCAATGTATTACTCTTTCACTCAGGAGACGTGACTTAGAGTTCGTGTTTTTCAAAAAGAGGAGAAACGAAATAAGTTACAGTAAAATCAAGTTTATCCTAATTGGAGTTTATATTTGGTTTGTATCCAGAGAAGAAAAAGAACACAACAGCAGGACTGTCCGTAGGCCTCGCTTCTTCTGTTGTTGTATTGTTGATCCTTTCAGTTTTCGCGTTCATTCGCTTTAAGAGAAGGACAAAGACTGTCGAGATTGAGCATCGTAAGTTGCATATAATATTATCTGCTTTGTACCTGAAACATTATGTTCCCTGAGGTAGTTCTTGTTATATGGAAACAGCACTAAGGAAAATAACAAGAGCGCAATGCACAATTTTTGATCTGCCTACACTACAAGAGGCAACCGAAGATTTCTCAATGAACAACAAGCTCGGAGAAGGTGGTTTTGGTACTGTATACAAGGTAAGTTAGCTCGTAGTGTATTGTGTATTGTGTATTGTGTTCTAGTCTTGGATATTGCTTTCTCCCTAAAATTGTAGTCTGCTTCAGGGAGTACTCTCAGATGGACAAGAAATAGCAGTTAAGAAACTTTTAGGAAGAGCCGGTCATGGATTGGATCAGCTGCACAATGAGGTGCTCTTACTGGCAGAGCTTCAGCACAAGAACCTTGTGAGGCTGCAGGGATTTTGTCTGCATCGGGAGGAGACACTGCTTGTTTATGAATACATCAAGAACGGGAGCCTGGACAACCTTCTATTCGGTAATTTTCCTTCCTATTCATCTATTCAAAGTTCAGAAACAAGTTACATAGCCAAGAACAGAATTTGCACTTTCTGATCTGTATTATAGGTGGGTGGTTGTGATTAAGTTGAACATTTCATCCTGATAGATACCAGTAGCGGAAATGCATTGAACTGGAAGCAACATTACAACATTATTCTTGGAATTGCCAAGGGAATAGTGTATCTTCACGAGGACTCAGCCTTGAGGATCATACACCGGGACCTGAAAGCAAACAATATTCTACTTGACGAGGACATGGATCCAAAGATTGCGGACTTTGGATTGGCAAGGCTGCTAGGAGAAGGTCACACCCAAACTAGGACAGCTCGAGTCGTTGGAACATTGTAAGCTTATATATATAGTGTACCTATACAATCATAAGCTGTGGATACTGAATGTGTGTTTCCAATCCTAACAGTTTACCCTTTGCAGTGGTTATATGCCACCCGAGTACTTGGCAAGAGGAAGTGTGTCGACCAAGATCGACATTTTTAGCTTTGGTGTGTTGGTCCTTGAAATCGTAACGAGGAGAAGTAACTGCAGGCCTGAAGATCACGATTCAGTGAATCTCCTTAGTGACGTAAGTGCTGAAGAATGATGAACTCAGTCCAGTATGCTTCTCTTTTTTAGTGCATTTACATACTGAAATGTTCATGATATAGTTTGAGATAAGAAACTAATGTGATCAGCCGGTCAGACAGGTTTGGAATTGCTGGACAAAAGGAACAGTTTCGCAAATGATCGACCAATCGCTTGATGAGTATTCTCAAAGCCAAGCACGGCGATGCATCCACATCGGGCTACTCTGTGTCCAGCCAGACCCTGACGACAGGCCTCACATATCATCTGTCATTTTCATGCTGACCAGGGAAAACATGGATCTTCAGCAACCGTCACAACCTGCATTCTACTTTGGGAGAGAATCAGCTCCCTCTTCTCCATCGTGGGGGCAACGCAGCTACGTGTACGATCGATCTGGTGTACCGGGCGTTTCTGCAAATGGGGTTACACTAACTGAGATTTATCCTAGATAACCTTTAGGTTGTGTGGCTTAAGTCAAGCCATCTCCACTGACTTCCTTAATTCTCTGTTAAAAGAAATTTTTTAATGGAAAATTAACCCCTCCCCAATCCCTCTCAAACCTTAGAGTGTTGGTTGTAAGCTGTATGCAATTTGTACTCTAGCTATATTTCTTGTATGGCACGGAGGAAGCAAACTCCACTATATCTCATCCTCACAGGACTGTTACATACATAATTTTTTTTAATAATTTTTTTTAAAAAATCATTTCTGGTACACGAAATTAAAAAAATTACAAATCTAGCCTACCGGCAGTGGTCCATCGGTCAAACCTGGCCGACGTGGCCCTCATTCGGCTGATGCAATGCCGAACCAGAGCCATGTCAGTCTGGTTCGGCCAACCAACCACCGAACCAGGCTGGCCACGTCAGTCGGCGCGTCACACGCTCCCCTGGCCACGCCGGGCGCGCCCCTGTCGCGCCCCTGCCGCGCCGCGCGCGTCCGCCACCCCGCCCGTCGGTCCCCGCGCCCGCCCGCCTCCCGCCCCCTCGCCTCCCGCTCCCACCGGCCCCTGCTGCCCCATGGAGTGCGCGTGGCTGGCGGGGGCGGGAGGCGGGCGGGCGCGGGGCTCGCTCGACGGGGGGCGCGCGCGGCGCGGTAGGGGCGCGCCCGGCGCGGCTAGGGGAGCGCGCGGCGTGCCTGCTGACGTGGTCAGCCTGGTTCGGCGGTTGGTTGGCCGAACCAGGCTGATGTGGCCTCGTTCGGCCATCCAACGGCTGAACCAGGCTAATGTGGCTTTGGTTCGGTACTGCATCGGCTGAAGGAGGGCCACGTCAGCTAGGTTCGGTCGATGGACCGCCGACGCTAGACTAGTTTTGTAATTTTTTGATTTCGGATACCAGATTTGATTTTTTTAAAAAAATATTATTTTTTAAAAAAATCGTTACATACAAGTGTTAGCGTATATATAATTCCTACTTCTGCACCTTACCTTGCCAATGCCCATTAGTACATCATGTTGCGCGCGCAAGTCTTGGTCGGGCAAAGGCAGAACTCTGACGAGGGAAGAGACTACACAGCCAAAGCTAGTTTCCACATCTTGTATACTCGATCGAGTGGCAAAATTAAACTAACAATATCGTCGGCGATTCTAAAATAGGGGATAATGCAAGGTCTGCCAGACCATTCGTAGCCTCGGTCCGTGTCCATAAATCTGCATGGATAACCTTGAGGACGGACCGCCGTCCTCTTCTTTCACTGAGAATCTGCAGATTTTATTACTTAAGCATCAGGTGGCCTGAGTCATTTGGTTCTGGGACTTAGAACAAGGCCGTCGCATTTCTTCCCCAAATGGTATACACCGCGCTAAATTCTAGCTCCGTCACTGTTTGAATACTAGTTAGAAGTATTAAACATTATCTAGTTATAAAACTAATTGTAGAATTTCTAGCCTAATTTGAGAGATGGATCTATCAAGCCTAATTAGATTATGATTTGACAATGTGGTGTTACTGTAAAATATGCTAATGATGGATTAATTAGGTTTAATAAATTCATCTGGCGAATTAGCCTAGGGTTCTACAATTAGTTTTATAATTAGATTATGTTTAGTCTTTCTAATTAACATCCGAACATCTGATGTGACAAGGGTTAAACTTTAGCATATAGTATCCAAAACCACTTGATTTTATAGTCATTGCACCGTAATTTTTAGTGTTAATTTTAATATTTCTAATACTCGAGAATTAACATTGAAAATTGTGATATTGCTCGGAACTCCCTAAACGATTAAGAAAGTTTCCTATTAATATACTGAAATTGAGACCCCAAACAAAAGCAAGTTTATATTGATGAATTGAAGATAGCACATTGTTTTGATCAAGTTGCTCTCTGGCAAATGGATCGACATGCATCGCCAACGTGCAGGCTACGTTAACACCAATTGACCTATATATTGATATTGATTTCTTGTTTGGATAGGCAGAAGCAGAACACACATCGCTCTGTTATTCATAGAGGAGTATTACAAGTTGCAGCTATTTCTATTTACTCGCGTGAAAAAAAAAACGGTGTACCGGTCAAGTAAGTAACAAGCGACAATATTTTCATTCAACTGGGTTGTTTCCTTCTTCTGTCCGTTCGAACGAGCTTATCAGCTCATTAGCCGATAAATTAATATATAGATTGATTAAAGATAAATTAATGTAAGATTGGAGTTGGACGTACACATGTCAAGACTTTCCACTCGCTCACAGAAGAGAGCTACATACATCTTATAAAGGAGAATAATCATTCTCCCATCAGACCGGTCCAGTCTTTTGAGATAGAGATGATTCTTCACTTGTAAAGGTGTGTTAGATATGCATAAACACCTAGACTACATCGAGGGTGGTGAGCTAAAAGGCCTGGAACGCTAATAACGGATTATCTAAGCCAATATCGCCATGCGCTACGCGATAACTCAAAATCGTCGAGTGTCAAAAACTTTGCTGAGTGTCAAAATACAGCATATCTTATTCTACGTAAAAAATTGCATTTTTATAGGCCATTTTTCTATTTTTAATTTATTAAGTTTGTTTCTGAGATTTAAATTTAAATAGGTGAAATTTGAACTACAAGTGCATGAAATATTAAACCAAAAATTATAGAAAAATAGTATTCATATTTTTTAGACTATTTTTAGGCATTACACCCTAAATTGTAAGAAATTTTTAAAAATCTAGGTTGCAACACTTTATCAGCAACGTGAAGCTTACTAGTTTTTAAATTCTAAAAAATCAAATGAAGTCTGAAAAATACGAGACTTGTTATGGTGTTATGATATGATACATAGATACTATGATAAAAAATTAAAGATGTTTTGAGAAAATTATAATGTAGGATGTCAAGAAACCCGTGAATCTCCGAGGAGGAATTTGGATTGTGAGAATGAATGGGTTAGTTTTGAAATAAAAATTTATAGTTAAATCTTTGTTTGAACTTGATTTTTTTATAATAACTAAAATAAAATTTAGCTTATGTCATGTAAAATTTGGTATTTTGGGTCAATTTACTATTTTTATTTCATTAAATGTGTTTGTAGGATTTATATTGGAACATATCAAATTTGAACTACAAGTATATTAAATAATGAATTAAATTATCCAAAAAATCATATTTATATTTTGTAGCTTATTTTTACTCCTCACCCACTATAGTTCAAAAATTTTGTCAAGAAAAAGAATAAAAAACAAATTTGACAAAATTTGAAAAAATAGAAAAAATGTTTGCCGAGTGAAAAAATAAAAAACAATTTGGGTCCGTCGAGTGCAACACTCGACGAACAAAAATTTCATTTCCCGCACAATTTTCATGCAAAATTTCAAAATTAGCGCACTTGCTTTTCAAATTTTTGATAGGTTTCTTTAAATAAACCTCTTTGCCGGCTCACTCTACTTCTCCTCCCTCCTCCCGCCCTTCCCCTCACCTGCCTTTATAGCCACCAGCGCCGCCCCGCCGCTTGCTGTCCCGGTGCACGCCACCCCCGCCTCTGCCCTGATGTGACGCAGTTCCGCGCGCCGCCCCACCGCTCACCATCCCGGTGTCATCCTGGCACACGTCGGTTAGCCCCTCCCCAACGTAGCATCACGCCGCGACCCGCCGCTCACCATCCTAGCGCCGACCCTCCATGCCCTGACCTAGCGATGCACCCCACAACACTGTCTCGACGCCATTCCACCGCGCGCTGCCCCGCCCCGCCCTAACGCAGCGTCGTGTCGCACCCCACAACGCTCTGTCCCACCATGCGCATGCCCTCCCTGCCTCGACACCGTGGTGTCGTGCCATGCCCGCCACGTGTCCGACGAAATGGCATCACACATGTGTCCTATTTTTTATTTTCTGTTTTTCTCTTCGCCGAGTGCCTTATTTTGACACTCGGTAAACCCTTGTAATATCCATGAATGCACCATGAAGTTATTTTTTTGCCGAACGTCGTTGGTGGCACTCGGCAAAGGGTTCGCTGAGTGCCCGACTAAAAACACTCGATGAACCCCTATTCGCCGAGGTAATGGTTGCCTAGTACGATTTACCAAGTGCAACACTCGATAAACCCTTTGTCGAGTGTTTTTTTGTTCACCGAGTGCTTGTAGGACTCAACAAACTACTGCTTTCTCGTAGTGATGCCTACCTGGGGATCTCCTAGGGAGATGTGATATTAGGGCGTTTAGGCCAAGGTGTTACTAGCAACCTTTAGTCCCATCCCTCACAGAAGGAGGCTACAAGTACTTTATAAGGAACTCAGTCATCCTTCCATCAGACCGGGTTTTTTTGATGAAGAGTGCTCTCCACTTGTAAAATTGTGTATAAACGTCTAGACGTGGACCGATGGCGATGAGCTTAAACACTTGGTACGCTAACACATATTACCCTAGATTATCAAATACTCCTATGTTAGTTAACACATATTACCCTAGATTATCAAATACTCCTATGTTAGTTACGGCGGAATTTCATCCGACGAACGACCACTACATTTACTTTCTTAACAGTAATTAAGAAATACAAAAATGAGAAATTTTATAACAAACCACAACCGAACTACAAAAATATCCTTATTTGTTTTTGCAGAACAGTATTGAGTTATTCTTCGATCTCATCCTCACAACCGAACAGGTAGGAAAGATCTCTTCCGTACCGTTTGTTCATAGTTCAGCCGTGGTGGATTGGTGGGAGTACGCAGTTTCCAATCTCTGAAAAAAATGATCGAATAAAAACATATAAGATCACCTATTTTTCTACCTGAACCACTTACTGTAAAACTACTCTCCATTTTAACATACTAATGGGAGAAGAAATGCACGCACATCATGTGTGTAGCATCAACTTACTTGGTGCTTGGTAGACAATTGAAGCAGCGCCACCGAAGTCACACGAGCCACTGACCCGAGCGACGCGCTGGTAATAGTCGTTGAGTGCGTAGGTTGCGTGCGCGACTTTGGTGTCTGGATCAAAGCACCGTGCGCCACGCTGGATTTCACTGCAATCCGCGCAGCTGCCGCACGCGTAGTCTAGTGCCGCCTGCAACCGAGCATTCCCAACCGCCGTGTTCGCCACACACCAACTCGGGTTTGGGTCGCAGATATCTACACCAAGTGACATTATACGGGATCATGATACGAATACCTTTATAAGAAATGGGACAATATATTTCTCATTTGCAAACACCACAAAATAAAAGGTTGGGATCAAAACTAACCCGGTGATGGCCTGTTGACGATGTAAGCAGCACCGGCAAAGTCGCACGTCCCGCTGGCTTGGCCCTTGCGCTGGTAGTAGTCGTTGAATGCGTAAGAAGCGTGTGCCACCTTCGTGTCGGGATCGAAACACTGCGCACCGCGCTGAATGGCACTGCAGTCCGCGCCGTTTGTGCACGCCCAGTCCAACGCCGCTTGAAGTCGCTCATCCCCGACAGTCGGGTTCGCCACGCACCAGGTGGCCTTGGAAGTACACGCGCTGCCACCATTAACGAAGTCGACCTCGTACACCTTCGTGCCGTCCGGGTAGAAGAGGCCGAAGTTATCCTCGATGGATGATGGAGGCCCTTTCTTGTTCTCGTTGAAAAGAGAGAAGATGTAAGCGGAGACGTCGGGCATATTGGAGGATCCTCCCGACAACACACGTCTGACGAGGCCATTGTTGTACGCCTGAGCGTTGGCTTTTGTGAACACCGTGTCGTCTTCGACGCCATCTAGCATTGCCAGTAACGAACGCGAGTGGATTCTACCATTGGAGGGGTGCCCCGTTTCAGAAACTACTGCAGACACCTTGTGCCCTCTTGCTTGTACCATCGAGGCCCCGAAGCTGCCACCACCTCCTGAAACTCTGTCTATCGCAGAGTAAACAGCCCCTAGCTCAGCGTCGAAGAGGCTGTAGTACGTGAGGCCGCTCCCGGCATCGAACACACCGGCGTTTGAGAGAAACGTCGCATACTCGACGGATATTTTGGTAGACGGATCTGCTAAAGCGTAAAATGGATAGAGATTGACCATGAGGTATGAGCCGGTCTGTTGCAAGAAGTCGATCATGGGCTTCATCACCGACTGCGCGATGTCGTCCTGAAATTCCCCCGCAGACGGTGGGTATGACACCTTGAGCGCATTGAAAGCAATTGGCGTGGATACCTTTATGGCATCGGCGAGGCCTAGTTTCGCCAGCGCCTCCTGCACGTATCGCATGGCCGGGACGAGCTTCCGTGTCTGCTCCTGTATCTGGTTGAACACCTCGTTCCCGACGGCCACACCGTTGATCAGCACGCCCTGCTTGTAGTACGGCACCACGTTGTTGTTCACCCAGGCCAGCGCGCTGTTCTGATCTCCGCCGGCAGAAGCCAGGTCGTTATTGGACAGCGCCACCATCACCTTGATGCCGGTGTTGGCCAGCGCTCTTAGCACCGTCGGGTCGGCGTCGTATATCCTCACCATGGTGATACTGTTCTGCTTGAGAAGGTTCACCACAGACGGTGGGTCCATCAGATTGTCGGCGACCCTCCCATAGCACACGCCCACCTCGCCGGCGTCTGCAGTGTAAAGAGACTTTGCTACTTGTTACGGAACGGCGGCAGCGGCTAGTATTCGCAAAGCAAGAGCCTTTGGGCGTCGCTGTGGTACGTTACCTGCGTGGGAGACGAGGAGCAGCGCCAGTGCGGCGGCAAACAGGAGGAGGCGCCGGAGGTGGTGAGGGAGGGCCATGTCCTGATCCCGCCGGCCGTGGTGAGAAGCAGAGCAAATTGAGATGAATAAGAGCAGCGGGAGTTTAAAGAATTATAGCAAGCAAGTGCACGTTTGGTTGCTTGGTCAGCCAAGCTATAGCGTGGATAATTCTATTGTTTAATCCACTGGATATACTCTACTGACAATTCTAATGATTGATTGTTTAATTCACATGGCGCTCGTGGGCGTATTGTTTAATTCACATGGCGCTCGTGGGCGTGCCGCTGGCGCGAGCGTGACAGAATGCATTAGGGTGCCGGGTGTGAGAGTGAGGCTCAGGGTTCGCGTGATCGCCAGGTGCGACGTAGAGAAGATGGCACGAGGACCAGAGCGATGCAGCCGACGGTTCCAAGGGAAACGATCAAAAGGAACTCGGTTCAGAAGGTTTGGAACTCGGTTAAAACTTAAAAGTGGCAGAGAGGAACAAAGCTTCTTTAAAAAAACAGAGAGCAACAACGAGGGAGAAAAGGAGAAGAAAGAAAAAGAGATAGCCAGGCTTGGGCCAAAATATTGATTGGGTCAGTTGGGTTGGTCGGAGGAAAAAGTCCGATGGGCTTATTTGGTAGAAACGGTTTTCGGACGATTAATAGTGCCGGGTTAGATTTTGGTAAGTCAGGTCGAACGGATTTCGTTCTTATTAGGATTCCACACAACGACCTACAAGTTATCTAGGATAAATCTCAGTTAGTGTAACCCCGTTTACAGAAATGCCAGGTAAACCAGATCGATCGTACACGTAGCTGCGTTGCCCACATGATGGAGAAGAGGAAGTTGCTTCTCTCCCAAAGTAGAATGCAGGTTGTGACGGTTGCTGAAGATCCATGTTTTCCCTGGACAACATGAAAATGACAGATGATATGTGAGGCCTGTTGCCAGGGTCTGGCTGGACACAGAGTAGCCCAATCTGGATGCATCGCTGAGCTTGGCTTTGAGAATACTCATCAAGCGATTGGTCGATCATTTGTGAAACTGTTCCTTTTGTCCAGCAATTCCAGACCTGTTAGACCGGTTGATCACATTAGTTTCTTATCTCAAACTATATCATGAATATTTCAGTACGTAAATGTACTAAAAAGGAGAAGCATAATGGATTGAGTTCCGCATTATTCTGCACTTACATCAGTAAGGAGATTCACAGAATCATGGTCGTCATAACTGCAGTTACTTCTCCTCGTTACGATTTCAAGCACCAACACACCAAAGCTAAAAATGTCGATCTTAGTTGACACACGTCCTCCTGCCAAGTACTCGGGTGGCATATAACCTCTGCAAAGGGTGAAGAGTTAGGATTAGAAATATAAATTTAATATCAGCAACTTATGACTATATAGTTACACTATATATATAAGCTTACAATGTTCCAACAACTCGAGCTGTCCTAGTTTGGGTGTGATCTTCTCCTAGCAGCCTTGCCAATCCGAAGTCTGCAATTTTTGGATCCATGTTCTCATCAAGTAGAATATTGTTTGCTTTCAGGTCCCGGTGTATGATCCTCAAGGCTGAGTCCTCGTGAAGATACACTATTCCCTTGGCAATTCCAAGAATAATGTTGTACTGTTGCTTCCAGTTCAATGCATTTCTGCTCCTGGTATCTATTAGGACGGAATATTCAAATTAATCACAACCATTCACCAACATTATAGTTCAGAAAGTGCAAATTATATTCTTGGCTATGTAACTTGTTCTGGCTGCTCTGCATTGCTCGCTTTATTATTATTGTTGTTTTACATACTTAAGAAAAAAGTTTTCTGATTTATGTAACATAATTTAGCAGTGCCACCTTTTTTTTCAGTGACAACTGACGACGAGAGAGTTTTGTGATTTATGGGACTGTTTCTGAACTCTGAACAGATGAATAGGAATGAAAATTACCGAATAGAAAGTTGTCCAGGCTCCCGTTCTTAATGTATTCATAACAAGTATTGTCTCCTCTCGATGCAGACAAAATCCCTGTAGCCTCACAAGGTTCTTGTGCTGAAGCTCTTCCAATAAGAGCACCTCATTGTGTAGCTGATCCAATCCATGACTGGTTCTTCCTAAAAGTTTTTTAACTGCTATTTCTTGTCCATCTGAGAGCACTCCTGAAACAGACTACATTTTTTAGGGAGAAAACAATATCCTAGACTAATACATAATGAATGATTTTTTTAGGTCGTGAGAGGTACCATTATCATAATTTTAAAGTCAATTTTAATATCTCTTAATATATATGAGCTAACTTACACTAAAAATTGTGGTATCTCTTCGTAACTCTTCGAATATTGTAAATTTTTCATACACAATACACTACCTCGAGCTAACTTACCTTGTATACAGTACCAAAACCACCTTCTCCGAGCTTCTTGTTCTTTGAGAAATTTTCGGTTGCCTCTTGTAGTGTAGGCAGATCAAAAATTGTACATTGCGCTCTTGTTATTTTCCTTAGTGCTGTTTCCATATAACAAGAACTATCTCAGGGAACATAAAGTTTCAGGTACAAAGCAGATAATATTATATGCAACTTACGATGCTCAATCTCGATAGCCTTTGTCCTTCGCTTAAAGCGAACGAACGCCAATACTAAAAGGATGAACAACACCACAATAGAAGAAGGGAGGCCTATATAGAGTCCTGCTGTTGTTTTCTTTTTCTTCTCTGGATACACACCAAATATAAACTTTAATTAGGATAAATTATAGTAAAATTCCTCTTTACTATAACTTCTTTCGTTTTTCTTCTTTTCAAAAAAACCTGAACTCTTAGTCACGTCTCCTGACTCCTGAGACCTGAGGGAAAGAGGGATTATATGTAAAATTGTTGTTTACAAATAATCTTTGGCTCACCTCCTGCCGCCGTCACCGTCGATGCTGTTGGCGTTGCCGCAGGTGCAGGTGCTGGCGCCGGCGACCCCGATCTCGCTGGCGGGCCTAATAGCTGCACCTTCATTGAGCCATTGAGGAAGGGCAGAGTATTGTACCGGAAGCTGCACCTCACCGCAAGAGTCCCAGCCCAGATTCGGCTCTCGAACAGTCCGATACTATCCGCTATGATCTGGGTGAGGCAACCCCGGCACCTCGCCGGCGTCAGGTCCGGCGTGCACTGCGCCCAGCTGTACACCTTGGGGTACTCCTGGTTGAAGTCGGCCTCGCCGGACGCGTACCGCCGCGTGGAGTTGTACGCCGCGTAGTTCGCGGTGGCGTTCACAAGCGCCGCCACCACGCGGTTGAACCGGGCCGGCTCCTTCGTGACATTAGTGTAACTTCCAAACATGTACTTTTCGATCTTTCCGGAGACGACGACGGGGAAGATGCTCGCGTTGGAGTAGCTGAGCTGGCACGACTCGTAGAAGACGGTGGCGTCCTTGCTGTAGGCGCAGGCGTTGGGCAGTGCGCGGAACGCCTGTGTGAGACAGGTGAGGCAGAGCGAGGCGTTGGCGTCGCCGCGGCAGAGCGCGAGGGCCGAGACCTGGTCTGGGACGGAGCCGACGCCCGCGGCGGTGGCGAATAGTTCCGGCGACGAGGAGGCGTTACTGGGCAGGGTGGCGCCGGTGAGGTTGATGTTGGCCAGGTACTTGCTCCTGGCTGAGAAGTTGCTGCCCGAGTCACCGCACAGCGGCCACGGGTACCCCCCAGCTCTGGGCACTAGCAGCACGACGACGACGATTGCCACGGACAATACGAGATGGCAACAATCCATTCTGCAAAGCCAAGTGCCCAGTGGAAAGACGAAGCTAGGATCGAGTTGCCCTTTGAACTGTAAACTTATGATCGTCCCATCGATACAGCAGCGACGACGACCATGGATGTATCATGTAAGTCGTCCATTTCTTGCAAGTAGAATCTACGGTACGTTTATACTCGCTTACTTGGATTTGTTTCTTTCAATTTACAATTACAATAATTGAGCTTATTTTTATAAGCTGAAAGAAAATGTCAGTTTGCTATAATCTAAAATGTAAATTATATTATTTAGTAAGCTGGTCGAACTTATTTTTTTCTATAAACTAAATTATTGTAATTTTGAGCTGAAACAAATAAGAGACTTACTAAAATTACACGCATACTCCTGCAGTCCTGCATATTCGTCTATTTTTCACATGAATACTACATGACTTGTGACGAGCCGAGACCGCGTCCTGATAATTGCGTCGTTGTGCCTGGGCTGTGAGGGCTCTCAGCCACATGAATAGTTCAATGTGCTCATCAACGTTTGACCCAACGATGTGGATCATCCAAGGCACATTAGCATGGCGTACTCCTCTTGTTTGAATCAAAGTTGAAACCAAACAAACTTCTCCTCTTAAGGATAGATGGGGTGATTCAGGTGAGGCCCCTAAATGACCACTGAGTGATAAAGGAGGTGGGGGTGCAAAGAGGTTTGCCTAGAAGCAGCCATCTTTTAAAGAGTGCGATAGTAGCAAAATTTCGTAAGCCAATTTGAATTTTTTGACTTTCGTGTACTAAATGCCTATTTATTGTGATTAAAATTGAAAATTGAATAGCCATTCAAATGGAAGATTAAATATTTTAGTTACTAGTATTTGTGATTAAATTTATGTGAAATAAATTCTAGCAGTTACTAGCAATAATTCAATGAATTTATTATGGTAGTTACTAGTAATTTATTGTAGCATTTACTATAGTATATTTACTCTGATATAGTTATATCTGTCTATAAAATATTTAAGACGTCAAATCTAAAAAGTGCATTTTCCCATTCTTCCTTTCTCCTTCCCTCTCCACTGCTCTGAGTTTGTCGTGCTGTCAAGATTTTATCGGCATTCTGTTTGGCGTACACTAGATTGAAAATAAATTAGGATCTCAAAACCATTGCCATAGAGAACACCCATACGAGGCAATAATTAGGTTTTTGAGCAACGCTTGTGCGCGACCACTTGTATGAACCTCGACGTTGACTACTTTCTCTACATGTTATCTTCCGTCTTTTATTGTTCAAGTAAGTGGTTTATATGTTTTTTGGTAGCATATGTATCTTAAAATATGAAAAATGTCTGTTATTATTTTTTATATAGTTGTTCATCCATAATTTTTTTCTTCTAATAAAACTTAGATTTAAAATATTAGACATATTTCAGACAGAATTAACCCGTTCAGATTCAGTTGGCACCATCAGCCCTCAGCCCGAGAGGTCCGGGAAATCATGGATTTTGGCCCGAATAAAGCAGCGACAATGACATTGCCGTTGGACTTGGAGTAAAGACTCGTCGACGCGTCCGGTGGCCGTAGCCGCCAGACCGGACCGGAAAAAAATTATGTGGCATCTATGCCATATAAACCTCTACTAAAATTTTGATATTTTATCAACACCAAGCTTAAAATAATTTTATGTTTTTATTAATATTCTTCCTTCTACAATTTAGCATCTCTCTTCTTTCGCATGGATTTTATTGGATTGTGATATTCACATGTATTTGATTGATTGAAGTGGTCCTTGCATCAAAAGTGTCATGAAAATTTTAAAAGGTAACACAGTGAAAAGCGGTGAACGCTAACACCCTTAACTTTCAAAGGTAAATAAAACGAGGAAAAATAAAATTTTGAATAAAAGAATTATGTTTGAATAATAAAGAGACTAAAAAATAATAAAGGATTAAAAACCTTAAGAAATAATCCATGTTTTGAGTTGGAAAATTTTTATTAAGTTCCCCAAATCAAAATAACATTTTAGGATTTTTTATGAAATTTTAGGACCTTTGCAATTAGCGTAGAAAATACAAAAGAAGTTTAGGAATAATTTTTAATTGAAAAAGGATTTAAAAATCCCGGTGGGATGCCCTCCCCCTTTCTCTCTTTAGGCCGGCCCAGCCCATTCCTGAGACCCATAAATAGATGGCCCCCACCTATCAGGCTCTCCCTCTTACTCCCACGTGGGCCCGCACGATCACTCCCTCTCTTTGCCATCTCGGGCCTACATCTCGGCGCCAAACATTGCCTGTGTCCCATGCCCACACTCGCCGACAGTCCAGTCCCACCTATCGAATCCATCTTCCCCGATGGAAACTCACCCCAAATCCTCCCAGCCGAAAACCCTAAGCTTCCACGAAATTGCACCCACCGTCGTATTTTTCAAACACCAGCGATCACCTTCTGTTGATGTCCAGATTTGGTAAAGCTCAGGTCCACTAGAAGATACCACACATCCAACAAATGTCAAAGGAGTTCGGTCAAAGATGGTCAAAGAAGTCTGTACATACTATTTTCAACATGACCGGATATGAAGGAGCCAATGAAGATAAAAGTGAGAGGAAATAAAGATTATCCAAAATCGGTTAGGATAGATTACTTGGACGGCAAGTCTCCGAACTATAAATATGTATCCCTTAGTTAGGTCAAAACACACATAACCCTATCAAAAAACTCTTCGACGCATCGCCACTCTTGGCTTCCCAAGGTTAATCTCGACAGGATTCAACACTCAGAGTTGGGCTGTATTGTTCCGATATTCGGCGAAGAGGTGATTCCCGCCACCCCAACAATCGTATCGACTAGGCCAGTGTCCTCACGGTTACATCAATTTGATCTCTTGAGGAGTCGGCTGAAAAAGTACGATCGCCGGTTTATCTCGGTGTATTGGCTATGTCTAAGGATGTATCAGTATGATCTCTTAAATTGATGTGATTTAGGTGTGGTAGTTTGAAGCTTCATCGGTTAGGTCCAACATCTCTTTCTATTATATTTTCTTCATACTGTATACCATTCATCTAAATAAAGCGTAGCCAATACTTTGAAATATTGTTAAGTTCATCGTGACTAGCTACTGTCTTGGTTAGGTCCAATATTGTTATTGTGATAATTTTGATAATACATACACATTGTCTGGCATGTTTTTTTATTTCTGTTGGAGTACAAGCCGAAATGTTATTTTCAATTAAATGTTATAATCTATTTGCTATCGGGGAATGCTCATCGGCCCATATGCATAAACTGTCTATCTCATCGGTTGATGGCGCATTCATCCCGATTGCTTTGCCTTGGTCATCGGCCTTATGGCCGATTGGCGTTATTCGCTCACGATTGTTTTATCCTCACCACAGTCATCAGCTTGGCTGTCGGTCGACTTTGCTACTAATAATATTTTCTCTGTTCCTTAATCGGCACGCAAGGAATGTAAGACGGGCTAGCAAAAATGTCACCTCAGTGGTACTCATCAAAAAGTATCAGAAGAGGTCAACAGAAAGAGAAAGTAGCGGGGACAGCCATGGCCACTCGTGTTTCAATACCCATTGGAATTGTGAGTTCTTCAGGCTTTGTTGGAATAAGGGGCTACAACTACCGTCTATGGACGACTGCTCGGGATGCAATGGAGTGTCGGGTGATCATTGGCCACATGATCAAAGAACAATGCGTCAAAGGTTGTCACCTCCAAGGGTATCAGCGCTAGAAAGGCTTGACCCCGTCGGTTCGGAAGGAGACGACCTGACGTCCGAAGACAACGAATACATCTCAAGAAAGCTACAGTGGTGCTCCGGGGAATCTTTACGCGAAGCCAGATAAGAATGGTGCAGCGTTTGTGGCAAAGAGAAGGAAATATACAAGAGCATAATGAAGGAGTTGATCGCCCCCTAAGATCAAGAGCGAATGGCGCCCAAAAGACAAGGCCGATCACGATGACAAGAAAGATGCGGAGGTAAACATGGTTTTCTTTCTTCCCGCAGAATATCGGTTCATCACAAAGGAGGACACAAAGCCGACCGATACCATGGCTCAACTAATGCTGGCCACACATCCTATGATTTTTGATAAGCCAGAAGAACTAGAACATCGGCACCTGAGGCCGCTCCACGTCAAAGGGTTGGTCAATGGGAATCCGATGTCCAAAATGATGATAGATGGAGGGGCGGCCATCAACTTGATGCCTTACGCCACCTTTCGAAAGCTTGGGAAAACGCCGGAAGACCCCATTAGAACCAACATGGTATTGAGGGACTTCAACGGTAACTCGTCAGACACGATGAGAGCTTTAAATGTGGAGCTGACGGTTGGAAGGAAGACGGTGCCGACCACATTCTTTGTGATAGAGGGAAAATGATCCTATAGCCTGTTGTGAGGAGCCATGTTAAAGATCATGAGCCTCATGGCTCCAGAAGTGATTAGTGATTGTCAACGAAAGTCAACAGAGAGACACGAAGAGGAGAGGAGACCTATCGTGTCTTGGACCGCATGTGACTCAGGTACACGGGCGGCGAGCGAATGGCGGGCAGAGGGGCCGCTGAGTCGGGCCGACCCAATCCAAGTACATGGGCCAGGAACGACAGGAGATCCGCTAGTCTGTTGACTGGGTTTGACCCAGGTAAACAAGAGGCGAGCAATTGCTGGGCTGAGGGAGTCGCGGAATTGGGTTGGCCCAATCCGGGTACCCGGTGCGAAGATAGCGGATGCTTTGTCAGTTTCAGCGTAAAACCGACGCATCTATCTAGACCGTCCATCAGAGATTCGACGGTCCTAAAGTGAAGCCGTAGCTGCTCCGAAAGCTCTGCGTTAGGATAAACTATTTGTAGATAGGATTTTACTATTTTATCCGTTGGGCCCATAGTTTTATTTTTGCGTCCGTGTGTAATTTACTCTAAGGGTAAATGTATCTTTTCTAATTTTTGAACTACCTATATAAAGGCCTTGTATCTAGGGTTTCTAAATAAGGGGTTCCCTGTTCCTTTCTTCAGTGCTGCCAGCGTTTTTTTTCGCTTCTGATCGGCAGTCGCCGTCGTCTAAAAAGCCTCTATCTCCTTCCTCCTCGAAACTGTGTCGCCGGCCGGGTGTTCTTACCACTAGACACGCACGCGTCGTGAGCCTGTTCGTCGTTGTTCCTGCCCAAGAACACAGCCTAAGGGCACTGCGCCAGCAGCACGTGAAGGTGCCAGCATCACCACCGGCTGGGATCTCCGGCGCAGCAGAAGCTTGGGGTGAGTCAAGACTGCGTGCACAAAATGTTTCTGCGTGAGGTTCTTCACCAGCCATCGTTTCCTGTGTAAGCTACAATTTTTGCCCATAGACTAGTAATGTACTACTGTACTCGTCGCTGTTGCATGCGTCTTACATGAATGAAGGACCAGGACACTGTGTTTGAATCATCTCTATGGAACTGATAATTCATCTGCCAATTTAAATTCATTCAATATAATCTGCCAAGTGTTTTTTTGATAGAAAATGAATTACGTGTGATTTTATTTTTACAGTAAAGTTTTACATCTCGATCCACATGAACTTGCAGTTCTTTTTTATTGAATTCTATGTGTTTGATTCAGCTGTCTGAAATGCCCTATAGCTAAATGATTTGTTAATCAGCCTTTAAGCATTTTGGTGGTGTCTATTCGTTTAGGACACCGGTCGTTTTTAGGCTAGATTATTTTTAAGTGCTTATGATCTCTCATACTGTTACCTTACATCAAATTTGACAGGAGAGTGATAGCGCTATTTCATCTGTGTTTTTTAGTTTGAGTTTTTGGTTATCTCTTGAGGTGCATTGGGTGTTGGGAGAAGACCATCAATTCAAAATAATTTTTGAGGCGCCCATTCACCCCTCTCTGGTCACTACTCTCGGTCCTACATGTTGCTGGGGCATGATTTGATACACGCGAACTGTTGTGTCCCCTCAACAATGCATCAAAACCTCATGAAGTGAGTCGGCGATCAGGTGGAGATGATTCCTACCGATAAATCGATTAACATAGCTACAACCGATCTATCTATATGGGAGGCAGAGGGAGTCGTGTGTTTGTCAGGAAAGGCTTGAGAAGGGAATTTCTTGCAAGTATCCGATGATGGTATCACACCATTCAACGAAGAGTCGCCTAAGATTATGCTATAAAGACGGCATTGAAGGTGACTTCGACCACAACAACACCACGGCTGATAAACCTCTACTACACTGGTGTCACGCTGAAGTCAGCCCCTAAAAGGTAACACACCCCCAGCAAAAACAACGGCAAATTGAAAATTACAACGTCAAGAAGAGAAAAGACGAGCGATGAGACTAAGATAATACTTTTTTATCATTCGAACAAAGTACACAGCCGATGCCTGTGGTATCGCCTTGAGATAGCCGATGCAAGGGCATCACCTTTAGCCCCTAAACACAACAAAGAGACTTCGGTGCAGAAGAGACCGAACTTAGTGACTAAGGAAAACATCCTAAGCGTTCGGTCAGACTACACACAGTCGATGCATGTGGCATTGCCTTGAGACGGCTGATGCGAAGGCATCGCCCTTAGACAAAATCATCAAGAACGAAAAGGATGCAACACAAGAAACTCGGCAAGCAACAATACAAGTTATAAAGAAAAGTCGATACATATTCATGATGTTTGATTACAAATAAGTATGTTATAAGCCCCCGATCGACGTACGGAAGGCCCTCGGCCGCTCCACCTCTACAGAGCGCCCTTGTAACGCCCAGAATATAATAATTCCAGACTTTATTGAATTTCCAAGGAAAACACTAAATATAATACGTTCATCACACGATCGCGTACAGTACGCCAATCAAAGGTGGTTCGTAGACCACATTATTACATAAGTGTTAAAAGAAAGAGAAACTAGGAAAATAAATTCTCTAGATGAACGCCTTCTTCCAGTCTCGCACCTTGACTAGGTCACTACTCTAGACCATCCTCCTCCTCGTAGTACGCTACCTCTGATGTGGTGAGTCAACGGGGGTGAGTACAATCGTACTCAGCAAGCCATCAAAATGCAATTATAATACAAGGTAATAACAAAGGAAGTGGCTCATGTTTGTAGAAAAGAATGTTTGTAAAGTAGTTAATGTGATCAGGTTATTAGCACATAAATTAAATCATGATTAAATGCATCTTCTTCTACCTCGAGGGGTATAGTCAACCCACCCTCGCTCAACAGTCCTTACATGTCATTCTATCATATAATCATTCATGTAAAATTAAACTAATTGCGGTGAACATTGCCCAACACGCCCTTGACCGTGGGCACAGCTTTTCAAAAAGATTATACTATGATCAGAGGTGTACTACTGTACCCACAAGGAACTCATTCCCGCATATCAAAGTGTGTCGTGATGACACCACCTCACCGTGAAGGAACTCATGACAAAAACCTTTAGCATGGAACACACCAACTCAATAACACCCTTTTATAGGTTTCATATGGCGTCCCAATGTGTTGGGCCAACAACGTACCCCCCTTGAGCCTCATCGGTACAAGCCACCCGCAGGTGTCACTTGCCCCCTCCTCTATGGTGCTTTAAGTTGGAACGCTCCATACCTTCAGTTAGGACTTACCCACTAGACTTGTGGTTAGTACGAAATGTTTTGCAACAGATCCTGTAGACCGGTTCTTATAGTGCCCCGGGTGCTACCGACCAATACCCTAGCTTGCACCCAGAACCCACCTGTTGGACCGGAAACGGCGACTAGAGGGGGGGTGAATGGGAGCTTTTAAAATTTCAGACTAAAAATAGCCTTCTGCTTTACTTCTGTCTTCTGCGGAACAGGCTTCGAACACAACCTTCGAAGTTCTAGTTCGGAGGTATTTCACAGCTCCGAAATCAGGCTTCGCAAGGTGCAAAAGATCAAAGCCAAGAAGACTTCGCTCCACCCACAACCCCGAAAACTCAGCTCTGCTAAGTCAGTTCAGGCTCCACACACAGGGTGCCTTCGAGTAGGCTTTGCACTTTAACCTTCGCAAGAGCGGACTTCCCTCTGAGGACTTTGATCAGCTCTGCTAAGTCAGTGCAGGCTCAACACACTGGGTGCCTTCGAGAAGGCTTCACACTTCACCCTTCGCAAGAGCAGACTTCCCTCTGCGGACTTCGACCAAATACTCAGCGACAGCAACTGGTGCTGGGCTTCGTACTTCGAAGGTCTAAACGCACACCGAACAAACTTCGCCAAGGACTTCGACAAGGGAATAAAAACGGTCTTTGATCTAAACCAAGAACAGTGCTTCGCTAGTAATCAGAGAGGTCTAGCCTCGAGTTTACACAGAGCGAACGGACACTGAAAAACACACACTTCACTCGATCAGGCTTCTCACACACCTCTCCAGAAAACTCACAAGAAGATGGTGCACAGAGAAATCAAAGCATGCAGTGAAGTACGCATACACGTTCAAGCAGTAAATGAAAACAGAATCAAAACTTCATTGCTTGAACAGAGAACACAAAATGAACTCACAAGATGAATACAGAGAGTGTGGCGGCTAGCACAGGAGTTCTATAATGGATGCTCAAAGTGTTGATGTGACCTAGCCAGCCTCCACTATTTGTAGGCACTATGCAGCCCTGTGAATAGACTACTTTACTCCTAGGGTTTACACCGGTCTTGTCTCATCAAAACAGGTGGGTACAACTGGTAGTCTACTTTATTTGGAGGCTTCTTTTGTCAGCTTCGCAGAGAGGACAACACCAGCTTTTGTAGAGCAGACGCTGTCAGCCTTTACAGTTTTGGACCCTTCTGAAGCCCCCCTTCGCACGCGAGGGGTGCGGTAGCTTCGCTGAGAAGCCTTGAGCCTGACGGCCTTCGCTTCACTGAAGTCAGCCTTCGATACAGAGACGGTTTTGAGCCGAAGCCGTCAAAGCCCTTGGGCCTTCGCACCAACACCTTCGGAGTGGACCACCATGGCTTCGCAGTTTCTCCCAGCTTGAACTCCTTCAGTCCGTGTACCGAAGCCATGCATGGCCGAAGTACCTCAAGTCAGCCTCACTCTGGAGCCAGCCTCACTCCGAAGCCCCCACCTTCAGAGTACCACCCTTCGAAGTCCCTCTTTCGTCTAAGGCCTTCGCATGAAGCATTCCATGAGAACTCTGTCGCAGTGTCTCTCCCCGAGCACACTCCTCGATGAACCTCACCCGGACCATGCCTTCGATGCACCTCTACTTCTGAGACCTTCGTCGGGTATACCTTCGAGTGCCTCCCTCCGGAGCACACTTCGAATGTCCTGCCTCATTACTGAGGACTTGGTCCACCATACTTCGAAGTCACTCCATTCGGAGTACCCTTCGAAGTGCCTCGCCTCCGAGGACATCATCTCGGAGTACCTTCAGCCGGAGCCACACTCCGCACTTACTGCCTTCTCCTGGCGCACCTCGACCCGAGGTCCGACCTCGATCCCTTCGCAGCCTTCATGACGGAGCTCCCTGCTCCCCTGGCATCAAGCCTCCCGCTTGACCCAGGTTCACTTGCTACGAACCGTCCATCGCCTCTGAAGTCACCTGCGCACCACAGACAGACAGACAAGTGTATCCAGTACCCCAGAGACCTCTCTGGGTAAGCAACCTCCGATACACACTTCGGTGTACCGCTCAAAGTACCGAGACCTTCGGTACGACCCAGTCATCGTGTACTATCGGACCCCTCCGACAGGCACACTTCGCTGCAACAACTGCATCAAACAGAGCCCATCGAACCCTTCGGTGAAACAACCTCCGAACCACTTCGGAGGGACCCCTTCGAATCATAGGGTAAAATCTGTCAATCACTCATCACAAACTCTGAAACCAACCCTTGGTTTCTCACCACCATACTTACAACTTTACCAAAACTCCAACAAAATTCCAGGGATGAGAGATATAATGGGGAAATCATATAATAGAATCCAACTGACTACGACTTATTTTTACCCTATAGCAGTTGTGTTGATACATTAGACACTATCTAATATTTATACTTCATAGGTGACAAGGAGTTTATGCTCAATAAGCATGGCTTAGGTTTGCACAATAGGGTCGAGGATCTAATAAATATAGTGTAAGGTTCTTGATTGGACTAATGCAATTATATCCTATGAGTTATAACGATAATTATTAAAAATGGGTTCAATTATGATCAAAATGGGGGTCGTGACTTGCCTTGATCAGCAAAGGGTGATGGGGCGACCTCTGGATAATACTCCGGATCCTCAATGGCGGCGTAATCTCCTCGGTACCAAAATCAAAGAGAGCAAACAATTAATAACATGAAAATATCAGTACAAAACATATGGATTAAGTGGACTAAAGTTGTATAAAATTAAATTTAGAGTTTTCTGAAATTTGAATGGTGAAATTTGGAGTTAAAATGAGTGAGATATGAATTTTTGAAGTCTAAATTGAATTTCTGGATTTTATTTAAACTGAAAAATAGCCTATGGTCCACGGTCAGCCAGGCCCACCATGGACCAGCGCACTGTGCACGTGGACCCGCCTATTTTGGGCTGCCCGATTGACATCCAATGGCTAGATGCGAGGCGGGGGGTTTAAGTGGATCTGGACGGCCCAAATCACACTATACGCCTTCGCTAGGAGTGGACGGGTGAGATTAAATCACCGGCTGATTTAATCTCACCCGTTCAGTCTGGATCGAACGGCCAAAGCTCCGTCCGGCACACGCATAGCATGGGGGAAGCCGAAGTCTTCGTCCCCAATGATGGCGTGACGGCTACAACAGCAAGCGATGGCGGCGACAACCTAAGAGCACTAGGCGACCACAAAAATGGATAGAGAGGAGGGAGGGGAGCACGACTGTACCAGAGACGACGGTGGGACTTCTTGGGTTGGCGGTAGTGATGACGATCTGGCGGTCCTCAAGGCCAACAGAGGTGTGGCCGAGGACGGGACGACGACGCCGATTCTGGTGATGCCAACGACCAGGGTGGCGGGGCCTGTGGTGACGGCGAGGGGTGGACGGAGTGGAGACAGTGGTGGCAGCGAGTTCTTGGTGGCACAGCACTTCGGGAGTGCGGGTGTTGGGGCAATTGGGCGTGGTCGTAGTGCGGTGGAGGTCGGGGGACTTTATAGGGGGTCGTCGGCGATGAAATGGAAGGCCGAGAGGTGGAAACCGAGGCGTGTTTCCAAAAATCTCCGGCGAGCTTTCCATGCATGTCCAAATTAGCGATTCGGGCACGATTTCGCCGGGTTAGAGAGGGGAATGGATCATCGGTTTATGGCAACAAAGATTTGGGCTTCAATTTAAGGCAGGAGGGCTGGCACCGGTGAAATCGGAAAGTGGGGGTCGCCGGCGAAGCAAGGGGGGGGGGTTCCATGTAGAAGATGACCTTGACAGGTGGCCCCCCTTCTGTCGGTGAGCGAGCGCGAGGGGAAAGGTGCCGACAAGTGGGCCAAGGCTGTCAGTGGCTGAGGAGGGTGCGTGTGGCTGGCCAGTGGGTGCGGGAGGGAGAGAGAGGGGAGGTCGGCGTCGACAGGTTGGTCCCACCTGTCAGTGCCACAGGCGTTGGACTGGGCTGGGGCGAGGCAGATTTGAGGGAGGCGACTCAATAGTATTTAAAATTCATTTTCCGAATAAAAATAATTTCATAAATTGATGTATAAATTTAGAGCTAAAAGCAAATGTCCTAAAATGTTGTAAAAATTCCCAAAAAATATATCTTGGCCTATAGAACCTACCATAATTTTATCAACTCTGAATTTGGATTATCTCTCTATGTTTTAGATTATTTGAGTGTGTTTACCTTTTCCATAATTAAAATCATCCTTTAAATAACCCTTTTTATTCTTCAGAAATTTTATTCTTCACATTTTGTTTTACCTTGGAAAATTTGGGGTGTTACAACCCTTCACCAAAGCGTGGACCGGCTACGACCGCCTCCCGTTCACCCATGTTGTAGGAGTGGGGTGCGCCGGTGCCAAGGTTTGTAGTGGCCGATACTTGTCAGTATCATATCAGCCAACCGCTTAGGCTCATGGAAGGGGCCTTCTCATCAACGTCCTGCAAAAGGAAAAGGCAAGGTCCGATCAGATGGGAAAAAATGGGAGCAACAAAGAGAAAAAGGAGACTGAGGTACTCATGTCAGGATCCGCCTCGGCGCTAGTCGGATGAAGTTGTTCCCGGTAAACCGACGAGGATCGGTTGAAGACATGAAGCTTCACCTCACCCCACCACTCACGGAAGCCGGAAAATATCGCCTGATAGGTCCTCCATGTGGCAACCCTTCTGGAGGGCAGCCCATCAGCCATATAGGAGAGGTGATCCCACTCCAGCTCACTCATGACCCTTCCGTGAGCCTAGATCCGTCCGACAAAGAAGAGGCGAGGAGAAAGATGGTCGAAGCCCAACTACCTCAAGAACACCGATGGGTGGTAGAACTCATAAGAGCACTGCCGGGAATGGTCATCAGGAGCAAGTAGGGAAAGAAGGTGACAGAGAAGATACATAAAGAATCGACGTCCCGGGATTTATTAGGGAAAACCAGTCGGTCAGGGAGTGCGTACTCCGAGTGGAAACCAAATGGAAACCAAGAAAATTGACTAGGGAACCCAAGGAAGAAGAGTTTGAAGGATACAGGCAAAACAACGGAGGGGATGGAGACAAAAGGATGAAACGAGGCCGCTTCGCCCAAGGAGCGGCACCAATGAAAAGTGGGAGGCGCCAACTCTAGAAAATTGTTGGGGAAGAGATACTGTGAAAAAGGGTCCTCTCTGATGGCTTCAATAGTGTAGACATTCAACCAGAGTTGAAGAAGCCACTAGGGCCCCCGACGCCGGCCGATGATGTTGCCAGCCGATAAATCGTCTGACATGAGGTGGAGGAGACAGTAGGTGGCCCCGAGAAGGCAACAACCCAGGGGGATCTGCTCATGGGCGGCAAGTCATTCGACCAAGTATTGAAACTGTAGAGTCGATGTCGGGGCCGACACGTAGAAAACAAACTCCTCTAGCTAGAGGGTGAGGAAGGTGATGTGTTCGCGGGAACCGACCGGGCTGATTTTCTTGTTGTGCCGCCTGATTTACCGGCTCTAGTTATCAACCGAGTAGGCACCCAAGTTGTGTGACGACTGGAAACGAAGAGGGAAGATAGGACTGGTGAGCCAATATCAAGGTAAGTCAAGAAGTAGACATCAAGCAAGGAGGGGCTCATCGGTCCATGGCCGAAAAGGAAAGCGTTGAGGGCGTTCGACCAGAAGTAGCACGATGCGGACAACATCGGTTTGTTCTAGAATGGCTCTGTAACGCCCCGATTTCAAAGAAATCGGAACTTTATTGAATTTCCATAGAAAAACAATAATAACAAGATGTACATACGATCAATCATCCGTGGTTCGTAGACCACATTATTACATAATTATAAAATTTAGAAAGAAACTATGAAAATAAAACTACATGATGAACATCTTCTTCAGGATCATTTTCTTGATTGGGTTGCTACTCCAGACCATCCTCCTCATAATACGCAGTCTCTGAAGAGTTTTCCAATGGGTATGAGTACAAAAGTACTCACAAACCACCGAGGATGCAACAATAATGCAGGGAAATGACAAGGGAATGATAGTTGCTTAAAGTGCGAAAAAGTACATGTTTTAGTTTCAGCATTTAGTGTAGTCAAGTCATCATGCAACATTCATAAATGTAAACTAACCACGAGTAGTCACTCAGCCCACCCTTGACCGTGGGCTCGACTTTTCGAAAATATTTAAACTCTGATCAGAGGTGTACCACTCTACCCACAAGGTACACACTCATCCCACACACAAAAGTGTGACGAGATGACCCATACCACGAGAACTCGTGCCAAAACCTCAGCATGAGATGCTCCAATCCGATAACACCCGCTCTAGGTTTCTCCGGCGTGCCCGGCCACTCCGGGCTAACGTCGCACCCCCTTTTGCGCCACATCAGTACAAGCCATCCGCAGGTACTGTTTGACCCATCTCTAAGTGGTGCCTCGAGTTGGAACGCCCCATACCTTAGTTAGGACTTACCCACTAGACTTGTGGTTAGTATGGAAGTATATTACAACGGATCCCGTAGACCGGCCCTTATAGTGCCCCGGATGCTACCGTCCAATGCCCTAGCTTGCACCCGGAACCCACCACGCTCACACACTTAACAAAACTCCATAACCCACTGAATTCCAAGGATGAGAGAATAACAGGATCATATAATAGAATCGAAGTTTCTACGACACATTTTTAGCCTATAGCGGTCGTGTCAATACAATGGACACTATCTAATAATACTAGTAATATGGTGACAAGGATTTTAGGCTCAATAGCATGGCTTGGGTTTGCACTTGAAGGTCGGGGATCTAAATAAATATAATGTGAGGCTTTAAATTTGACTAATGCATGTATAACCTATGTGTTTTAGCGATATTTTAAGAAAACTAGGTTCAATATGCTCAAAAATTAGTTGGTGACTTGCCTTGCTCGGCGAAAGGTGATGGTGGAACCTCCGGGTAGTATTCCGGCTCTTCGACGGCGTCATAGTCTTCCCGGTACAAATAAAATAAACATAACATTCAATTAAACAATCCAAAATCACACAACAAGCTTATAGGTTTTGATTGAGTTAAATTAAGAAAAATAAAGTTATTAATCTTCTGAAATTATTATCTGAATTTTTAAAATGAATTTTGATGGAGTTAGGAATTTTCTAAAAAGGAATAAAAATGTATCCTAATGTATTTTAAACTTCCAATTAATTAATAATAATAAAATTCAGAACAAACCTATTTTTTATTACACCAATATGAAAAGGATAAAAAGATAAATTTTTAAAATTGGAATGGTCAAATTTGGAGTTAAATTAAATAAGTTATGAATTTTGAAGTTTAAATCAATTTCTAGGATTTAATTTAAATTTTAATTCAGATTCCACTCTATGGCACTGTGGCATGGACTGGCGGGTGTTTAAGTGCGGCAGCATGGAAGGGGATCACGTGCTAGCGCAATGCATGATCGAGATTAATGCGGAGGATGGAAAATGTTGTAGGTAAGAAAATAATCAAGTAATTAATTAAGGATTTTATTACGGAATTTTATTTTCTAATTTTATTTGCACTTTCCACGCTGGTTTATAAAAAAAATCCTAAAATATTATTTTGCCCTAAGGAACTTGACATAAATTCCTCAAATTAAATCTTAAATTATTTATCATGGTATTTATTTATCTGTCTCTTTTAATTCATTTTGAGAAGTGAAAGTATAAAAATAATTTAAAAGAGATTTTCGACATAATTTAAACATGTAGTTAAAATGATATTTTTACCTAACAATTGAAATAGATATTAAAAATTGGACGTTAAATGCTCCAGTGAAAATAATAAATAAACTGGATTAAATAAATTAAATAGTTTAAGGAACAATACAAAAATAACCTATATATATCGTAATAAATTAATATAATATAATTTCAGAAAATATAGGGGGAGGAGAGGGATCCTCACCCAACCGAACGAAGAAGAATGGACTTGGTAAGGCAGCCGGGCACAGGCGCAGGGCACGGACAGCGGACGTGCGGCATGCCGCGGGCGCTCGGCCTGGCACGGGTGTGCAGT
The DNA here is from genome assembly GCA_019279435.1 of Zizania palustris. Classification (NCBI taxonomy): domain Eukaryota; kingdom Viridiplantae; phylum Streptophyta; class Magnoliopsida; order Poales; family Poaceae; genus Zizania; species Zizania palustris. The sequence continues at coordinate 17,931,798 of JAAALK010000282.1, forward strand.
CGGGCAGGAGCAACTAGGGGTGGCAACGGGGCGGGGCGGGACCGGGTTGATCAATACCATCCCCGAACCCGGCCCCGGTAGGACCCGACCCGTTAGCCCCGCGGGTTGATGTTCCCACCCGAACCCAGACCCGGCGGGTCCCTGCAAACCTATTTTTACATTTTAAAACACATATTGGGAACCTGATAGCCGTCTTTACTGCCGCAAGTTGGGGAGCCGGGACGACAACACGATGGGTATAAGTCATTGGCTTAGTGGTTGAGGTCTTGAGGATTGCTAGGATTTTTTTGTATCATCACATATTCGATATTTGGGCTACACATATTGCGTTTTTTTCTCCTAAGTTGCTAGGAGCAACGACGTTTGGTCCAGTGGGAAAAGTGATAGGGGCAACGACTTTTATAGGGGTGGGAGGAGGCATGCATGGCTAGGTCCCACGGTGCGGGCATGCAGGCGGTAATAGGAAAATCAAGTGGGATTTTTATTGCGGATGCATGCAGACGGGATCCATGGCACGGTTATGCGGTAACGGTAGAGATAGGTAATTATTCCTGGCGAGACCCACGTGCTTTAGCCGGCTGACACGCGGGCCCGCATGCTGCGGCTGCAGGTTCACAGTGCATGCGCCGAACAGGGCGGGACCCACGCGCGAGGGGGCCATCAGCCGCGCTAGGCGCGGTTGCACGCGGCATGCAGTGGGGCCCGGGCGACATGCAACGCGTGGAGAAAGGAGTGGCCGGATGGAACAGTTTAAAGAAATAATTAAAGAAGTAAATAAGGAATTAATTAAGGGATTAATTAGGGAATTCTATTTTTTAATTTCATTAATTTCTCACATGATATTTTAATTATTAGTCTAGTTTTAAAGTTCCTAAAAATTCAGAGAAAAATTACATGTATATTCTTGACATGGAGAATTTATCAAAAAAATTTCCAAACCAAAATTTCAATTATTTCTTGATAATTTTAATTCTCCAATTTAAAATAATTGTTGAGGTTTATTTCAATTTTCTTGGTTGCAAAGGTCCTAAAAATTTATAAAAATTCCTAAAATTTAGTTTGTCTCTGAGAAATTTCACATAAATTTCTCAACTCAAATATTGAATTATTTATCGCTACTTTTATTTATTCATGTTTAGGAAATCAAAAATAAATTAGGAGAGCATTGAAACGGTGGCGTCCATGCGCTGCATGCAGAACAGGAGCGAGACCCACGGTGGGACGTGCACGCAGCGTAGGAGAGCAGCAAGCATGGACGCCAGCATGCAAGGGGCCCACGCGCTGAAAAACAGGCTGCACGGAACAGGCGGGAAAAACAGGATAATAAAGGTCAAGTCATTCCATCTGCCGATGAGTTAAAGAAGCATCCGTACTGTAAGTGGCATGATTCACATTCACATAATACTAACTACTGCAATGTTTTTCGACGGCAAATCCAATCGTCCATAGAAGAAGGATGATTGAAGATAGACCATAATCCAAAGATGAAGCTGGATAAAGATCTTTTTCCCGTCAACACCGTCGACCTTGGCGAGAAGAAGGTGTTGATTCGGCCAGAACAGGCCGAGTCGGCTAAGGGGAAGGATGTAATTGTTGAAGAACCGCGCACTCGCACGCTCATACCATAGAACCCCGAGGTAGGAGTGTGGAAATAGAACATTAACACCCCTTCGGCTAAGGCTCACAAGAGGCCGAAGGTAACGTACAATATGCTGTTAAACAAGCATCAAAGAAAAGCCAAGGAGGCAGGTCCTCACACTAAGAAGCTAAAGCAGCCGAAGGTCCAAGACTTGGAGGGTAGCTTCGGACGGAAGCAGCCAAACCCTCCGCACGACGGCTTCGGGCCACGGTGGCCTGACACTCTGCACGGTGGCTTCGAGCCTCAATGGCCGAACCCCCCGTACAGTAAGTTCGGCCCCCAATGGCCGAACCCCGCACTGTTTTTGACTTCTCCGACAAGAGGCTTCAGCCCGCACTGGTTGAACGTGCCTCCAGCCTGGCAGGACCCTTCGCTGTTATGGTTTGAGGCACCGTCAACTCTGCCGAACCCCCCTCTGGGTAACGGGTTCGGCTCTCAGTGGGCAAGGCCACTAGAACCACCCATGCCTCCGCCGTACAACTAGGTAGGAACCCCATGGAATCCGTACGTATTTGGGTCAGAGTACCCTCCGCAACTTAACACTATGCCTTGTTTTCCTTCGTAGTATTATGGATGGCGGGGACAAGCAGGCGCAGCGGAGGGGGGCATCGTCCACAGGCTGTCCGTGGTACCTCAAATCGGACCATGTAGAGCGAAGCCGAAGGGTGCAGACATGAGGAGGCCGAAGCCAGGGGGTCCGAAGCCATCCCGATCAGAGTGGGGTCTCAGGAGGTCCCAATCCCGAAGGCTTCATCACCGGAGTCCGACGGAGGTGAGCCCCATACTTAGGTTGGACTCCGTGCCGAAGCTGGGTTCGATCGGTTGGGCATGGTCGGTCTGACCGCCGGGGTTCGCAGCGAAGGCCCCTCCGAGCGCAGGGTGCACAAGGCCGAAGGACGCAGTACCACTTCGGCCAGAGTTGACAGGAGCCGGGCAATAGCACCCGGCACCAAGCCGCAACCATTTTGTGCACCTCCAGGCATGTCCAAATCACAGAAGAGACGCCTACAATGGCTACGGGCATAGGGGATGCGCGAGAAGAAAGCCGGGGATGAGCGTGATTCTATCTTCGAGGAAATCCGCCCTTGGCCAGCTATGAGATAGGTATGGAGGGTGAAGCCGGTTGAGATAACCAACCCAACTCCCAGTCCGAGCGATGACGACGACATGCTCGACGATGATTACTCGCCCATCTCCAAGGGGCCCGCACCCCAGGTGATGGACATTAACATCGTCACATTGCCCACCGAGTTCGCCCTGTCGTGAGACGAGGCCAGGTCGATCAATTGAACCTCAGCTCGCGCAACGCCATCTTCGAGAAGCCCGAGGACTTGGCTTGCCATTGAAGCCTCTCTACGTTAGAGGTCACATCGATGGAAAGCTGCCACTGTTAACTTAATGCCCTACTCGTTGTTGAAGAAACTTGGCAGGGACGAGGATGATCTGAAGAAGACTAACTTGATGCTCAACGGCTTCAACGGCGAGAGCTCTGAGGCCAAGGGCATACTCTCCATGAAGTTGACGGTGGGCAACAAGACATTGCCAACACGTTTTTCGTCGTCGATGTGCAAGGTAACTACAGCGTATTTCTTGGGCGTGACTAGATCCACGCGAAGTGTTGCATTCCTTCTACCCTACCACCAGTGCCTGATTCAGTGGGACAACGACGAGGTAGAGGTCATTCCCGCGAATACTTCGGCCCAAGTAGCATTGGCCGATGTATCGGTTGACGCCGTCCATAATAAGTAGAGTGGTCTGTCAGGTAGGGATCTTTCGGATTACGATTTTGTTAGCGTATCCGGAGGACGTTTTTGTTCCAGTGTCTGTAAAGCCGACTGGAGTAGCATGAC
>JAAALK010000282.1:17935386-18156545 GCA_019279435.1 Zizania palustris
CACTCCGGCCTACATCCCTACATATGTACCAAAGAATTAACGTTGACATTGTTGAAACAAGTGTAGATGGTACCTCCAGGTAAACCATGGAAAACGATGCAACTAGATGGTCTAATACCTCGAGTAACAATATGATCTATGTAGATTTTTTAAATAGTATTTTTTTAAAAAAATTAAATTTGTAAGGTGATTTGAAAAAATTACAAAAATAGCATCCAGTTGGTCAACCATCGGCCAATAGGTGGCCGACTAGCGACCAACCCATGCCGTGTCGTGCCCCCACCGACCCACGCCACGCCTGCCCCGTGCCATGCCTGCCCCGCGTCCGCTTGCGCCGCGCCGGCACGCCCCCTTGCCTCCCACACCCGTCGGCCCCCTCGCCTCTCGCACTCCCGCACCCCCTCGCCTCTCACGCTAGCTGGCCCCGCGCCCGCCGCCCGTCGCCTCGGCCAACTGGCGCGGACGTGGCTCCAGTCGGCCAACTAAGTATTGACTAACTGTCATGTGCCACCAATTGGCCGATGATTAGCCGATTGGACACTATTTTTGTAATTTTTTAATCCACCGTAAAAAATTGATTTTTTTTTTAAATTACTAATTTAAAAAAATCATTTGTGTATGTGTCGATGTAGTGGTGCTCAGTTTTTCATGGTTATGCGCGAACAACATATTTCCATCTTCTTCTCTTTAGTCTCGGTAGCTTGACTTTTTTAGGCGGAGCTTGTAAACTATTTTTCCAGTTTTATATTATAAGTCATTTAACTTTGTATAATCTATTTTATTAACTTTTACCAAATTCATAGAAAATATAAAAAACTATAATATCAAATTAATTTTATTATGAAATATATATTTATTTGATATTGCAATGCTAATATATTCTTAATCATGGTCAAAATTAAAGTTTAACGTACAAAAAGTTAAATAACTTATAATATGGAGTAAAAGAAAGGAATTAACTAGGATGCCTGAAACAGCGGAGAAGTGTGTATCTCACACATTTTTTGTGAAGCAAAAAAATGCATCTTGGATTACTCATCTTAGAGTGGATGATTTAACTATTTGTCACTCTCTTCATGTGTCAATTAATGGACCACATGTCAGTGACTCAGGTGACCATACATATCAGTGGCTCGGAGTAGTAATTTTATTGCTACTCACATGTTAAGAGCGGCAAATAATTAAATCCCCCTCTCGGAATAAGAGATCAGACGTTTATGTCAAGCTCCACCGCCTCTCAGCTGCCATGGAAAAAGAGAGAAGAAACTCACTTACCTAATCTGTTCGCCGGCGATGTCATGTCCACCGGTGGGCCGCCGGAGAAGAACAACGGATGCAGCTCGTGCCAATCGTTGCACTTGCACCGCCCGCCAAGAACCCTCCCGCTCGATCGGGCTTCTGCTGTAATACATGAGATTGATCATCACCAACGCAATTATATCGGCTTGGGCGCTTGGCAACTACGGCAGCCGTCCGCCGGCCGGCCGGCGACATGTTACGGATAGGTTTGTTTGGCCTATAGATGTGACATCTCTCCTCGTACACACTCGGCCATTACGAGGGAAGTAGTCACTTTAACAATTGAATTAATTTCAGAACGAAATCATTCATATTTCTGATAGTTACGGCGACACATAGTAGCATAATTGTTACAAAAAAGTCGTATGAGGCATACCTCGTGACCAAGTATTCATTACATCAGAGTTTGCAAGCGAAAACCGGAGTCTCTCATCTCATCATAACTCGATTAGTTGGGAACTAGGACAGAAAACCTAATCTTCACGGTATTCTTCCTCCTCGACGCCTCCTTCTTCCAGCCCACAGTTCTTTTCTTCGAGGCCCTCATAATTTGGTAATAGAGGGGTGAGTACGAAAAGTACTCAACAAATTCCGGAATGTAATACAGATGCATTCGGGATCAAGGAGGGCTTATGGTTTATTTTTATAAATATGCAGGAAATTTCTAAGTGTACTTTTGGGATTGAAGTTCTCAACCTCAATCGAGATTGTAAAAACAAGAGAAAAATTAATTTGTTCAAATCCTTTCCAAGCGAACCTGGCATTTCTCAAGGAACACTTTTCCACATTCTATCCCATTGTTTTTTCCCACAGAGTGAGGCTACCTCTCCCGGTATATATCTCCTCTTGGCACAACAATTGACCATCCATTTACCACAACCATTCATCACCCTGCCTCGAACCAATTCCACACCTTAACTCTATGAAGTCTTTCGACTTCCCTAACACACACAGGTTTGTTGCCAACTACTAAGGCTAGTCATACATCACGAAGGCGTACTCTGGTAACACTTCCCATCCCTTCAACACATTTTTCTTTTTAAAACAAAACCAAACACTACACAAGGAAACTTATATGTGCACACGCCCATGACCGTGGGCACGACTGTTCGAACAGATTTACTTCAGCTGAAGGTGTACTCTTTACCCTCACGACACAAATCACTCCTACTACCCGCGAAGTAGAGGAGGATTCATGACAAGGTTCATCTGAAGCAGACTAAGGATACCGCACTACTGTCAGAACGGTTCTACGACCAAGGATCATGGGTCCACGACCTCCTTTTTCCTTTAGGAATCCGAGGTGCTCTCCACCATCACTTTTCCACATAACGCCACCTCAGGGCACACTCTCATTCCCCCGAGCACCCCGTCGTGATTCCACGTCCTCCGCAGGAGCAGATTATCTAAAGCCTACTAATTCAAAGCCAGAGACAGATCCATGATACCCGTGAGGTTGCACGATTGTGGTGCAAGATATCGCTCCCCAAGGCTGTCCTTAACGTTATGTGAAACCGCACCACACAGGCCGCGTTTCCTCATAACGAAACTTTCATTCACAAATCCCCTATTTTTCCATTTTTGTTTCCAACATTTTTGGTACCTTGTACCACTTTCAAAAACACTTTCTCAAATCCCAATTTTCATCCCTCACACAATCATTCCATCATTTCACACATATCGAGCATGAGTATTGACAAGTGTGACATAATATTTTAAAAGATGGAAGTTGATTTCATACAACCTACCACATTATTAGGATAAGTTGCAATCCTCATAAAGGTTATCAAGGCATACAAGCGCAATCATCAAGGAAAGGCTAGGTACAACAAATTTTAGGTTTTATTCGACTTAATCGCACAAGCGACGTCGTTATTAAAAGTGTATGTGTGGGTGCATCCTAATCATGCATATAGCAAATTTGTTTCCAAATCAAATGGGATCAATATGTTCAAGGTAAGGTAACTTGCCTTGCTCGGGGAAATAGTCGGGGTCATCGAAGTCGTTTCCCTCCGGAACTTCGGTTTCAACCCCTAATATGAATTTAGAGTCAATAATTAATTAGAGTTTTTATTTATCTTTTAAAAATTTGGAAAATATTGTTTATGTAAAGTTTAGATTTTTACAAACTTATATAATTTTTAATGAAAATTTTCTAAGTTTAAATGTTTTTTCTACAAATTTTAAAGTTGCAATCATATTCTGAAATTGGAAAAAAAGAGAAAAATTTACTATTCATAATGGGCCGAACAGAAAATTAATTGGAAATTCGAAATCTGCACTGTTCATCTGTGTTGGGTCGGCCTGGTTCTATTCCCCGGAAATTAAACCAAAATAAAAAACTACTATTATTGCTGGGCCGGCCAAAACGGCCCAAGGGGCGCTACGTGCGCGCGGCCAGGCCGGCGTGTGGCCCAGCGGCTGGCTCGGCAGTGGGGCCCACTTGGCGGTGGCTGTGGGCTGCTGGCTAAGGGACCCACTGGTCAGTGGCGGGGAATAGAGGAGGGCTCGGCGGCTGGAGGTTGAAGACGACCTCCAACGACCAAAACTTTTCTGGTCATAACTTTGTCATTTTAGCTCCTATTGCCATGAAATTTTAAAGGGAGCTAGAGTACCACTAGAGGAACCTATCTGTTGGCGTAAAAGTTACACCAACAGGTTCTTAGCAGTTAAGAACAAACAAACAAGAGGTTTGTGCTTTTAGGACAAACTTGAGCCTCCGTAAAGGATAACAACTCAAGAGGTCCGAATATGTGTGTTTGAACCACTGGTTCTGGATCCTTCTTACAAGGTACAATGGGGGGTATTTATAGGGAGAAAGGTTTAAGGAATAGACCTATTTACCCTTATATTACAAATGACCTTCAGTATTATAAACGAGGTTATACACGGTAAAGTGCTGCAGGGTAGATGGATAAGCAAGGCATCCAATCAGTCACGTCTTCCTGCTTCGAAGCCTCCTCTCTTCCTTCGGAGGATCCTCCGAGACTTCGCATCGTGACACCCTTCGACCGTGCTGACGTATCATCGAGCATTAGTCAGTCATCTTCGGGACCTTCTTAGAGCCTTCGGAGGGTTAACCTTTAAGTCCTGAAAATGAAGTAATTTCCCCCAACAGTAGCCCCTCGAATACGCCTATCTGTAGATAACCTATTTTTTAGAAAGAAGGCAGTATACGAAAGGAACATTTTTAGTTTCTGAGGCTTAAAGGGAATGCGAAGATACTATGATTTAGCCCAGAATATTAAGCCCAATATTTTAAAAACGTTTGTCTCCGAATTTTGGTATAGTGGGAAAACTCCCTGGAGCAGCATGGCTTCGGAGCATGAGTGTTATGAAAGCGGTTACGGAGTGTGAACGTCGTGCAGGCGGTTACGAAGTGTCTTTCGTCGTGCAGGCGGTTACGAAGTGTCTTTCGTCGTGCAGGCGGTTACGAAGTGTGAACGTCGTGGGGTACCGTCAATATGACCGTTACGGCGCAAATAGCCGTTACCCTCTGTAAAAAAGAAGTAACGGTCGATTTCTTCAGCGGTTGCACGCCGTTCCAATTACCAGCCCCACCTGTCGGCGACGGAAGCCGAACCTGCAGTGTGAAACTCCTCGAAGAGCAGTATAGGTCGTGCGGTTATAAAAGGGGGAGAAAGGGATTACTGGAAGTTTTTTACCGCATTCACCGTTCTTGCAATTCACCTTTCCCCTCAACCTTCCGCCCCTTCGAGCACTTGAGCGTAATGGCGAGAACCAGCCACACCACTCCCTTGGCGGCCAACACTCTGGCGCAGCGGCAGGCATGGGCAGCATCAGCAGCCACGGTAATGGCGGGGGGCCCGGGCGGTGGTTGGCCCAAGAACCCTCGGGCGCTCCGTCCGCCCTCCAAGAAGAAGATGGCCCAGAGCTTCGTCATTGGTCAGTCAGTGAGCACAGCGGAGTCCATCGAAGAAGCAGTAGACGGGAAGTTGGGAGCCGGAATGAGGACTCGTGTTCCCGGGACAGAGTCGACTCCACGGCCTCGGCGCGGAGAAGTGGTAGTCTTCGAGGCGTTCTTCGAAGCTGGCCTGGGGCTACCAGCCGTGGATTTTCTGGCAGAGGTACTAGACCTGTTCCACATTACCCTGCCTCAATTGTCCCCCAACGCAATCGTCCGCCTGGCCGTCTTCGAGTGGGCTCTTCGGGCGGAGGGGTGTGAAGGGCGCTCCGAGATCTTCGCAGCGACCCACGAAGCTATCTGCCAGCCGAAGCCTCAAGATGGGCCCGGAGACTCGAAGGTGACAGTGGCCTTCGGCAGTGTCAATTTTCAGCTACGGCGGGAGCACGCTCTTCATTTCCCTGCGAAGGCCATAAACGATCGATGGTATACAAATTGGATACTTCGGTGGTTTTACGCCGAAGTAGGAGAAGACTCCCCCCTTTCGGGCCCTCTTCAAGAAATCTGGTTCCGGAAGGAAGCGGACATCTCCCCGAACCCTAGCCTGCTCACGACGAGGCTAGGGTTGCTGGCTTCAGTGGCTCGTCGCATGAGCATGCGAGACCTGGCCGAAGAGTTCGTAGGCCTTCGGATCTCACCCCTCGGAGCCAGTTGGCCAATCTCCATCCCGCGAGCCTCGGAGGGGGACCTCCGAAACATAGGTACGTCTTTCTCCTGCGGCATCATTTTATACGAACACATTAATTATACTTATGCTTCTTATACCTTTTCTTTCCAGCGGCGCCTCTGGCCTTATCCCCGGACGACATAGTCCGGGCTACCGAGCGAATTCTCGGAGCCCCTTCGATAGCCGAGAGGCAGAAGAGGCTGGAACTGGTAGGGAGTTGGGAGCGCTCGAACAGGGTGTGGAGAGCCCTCGGCATGGAGCCCCCGCAGCTTCCCGACTTCGCCCCGGCTGGAGCGGCGGCTCGCAAGAGGAAAGCAGCGGCCGAGCCCTCTAAAAAAGCTGGCAAGCAACCCGCTCAGAAAAGGGCGGTGAAGCAGCCTTCTCACTTGACGCCTGCTTCGTCTTCTTCGTCGCCGGACGAGCGGAGCCCAACTCCCGAAGAGACAGAAGACTCCGGAGGCGCCACAGCGAAGGCTTTCGAGGATTACCTTCTGATCGACGAAGACATGGGGGAGGTCCCCACAAACCTCCCCGACAGGGAGGATGTTAATGTAACCCTACTGACTCCTCCTGCGCCTGTCAACGTGCAAGTGGAGTCAAACTCTACCTCCGACTTGCCTGCACCCGAAGGGGTTTCTGCGGAGGTTGTGGCCCCGACGGACGAAACCGAGGTCAGGGCTTCGGGGGATGACTTCGACAACATCCTCCGGATGTACGAAGTCCTGGAGGATCCGGCGATCCTTCCTCAAGCGGCTCTTGGAGGTATTTTCCCAGAGCTCTTTCCTTTTTCATCGGCATTCGCTTGCTATCTGCAGAATATGTTAATTAACCTTGACATTTGAAACAGGTACCTCTTCGGGTATCGAGGCCTCGGTGGTGCCCGACGTCCCTACTTCCTCGGAGACAGTCACCCGGGCGGACCCTCCGGCTCCCCTGGGGGCTCCGAGCCCGGTGGCAGAGAACGTATCCTTCGGAGCGGATGATGTGCTCCCCGGGACGGAATTGGCTCCGGCTGTGGCGACCTCGACTACTGACGGCGCCTCCGACAACGTGGCTCCAGCCGGAGATGTGGCGGCCGAAGGTCAAGATGCTCTTGCCTCTCCCCCTTTTGTGCCGGGGAGGGGTAAGAGTATTTCCAGCTTGGGCCTTCGGGTTGACCAAGCGGCGCCCTCCGTCGGCAACTCAGAGGACGAGGCTGCCGAGGACGACGCCCGGGCCTTGTCTTGGCTCCCTCTTCTGGCTCCTTTCTTGGAGCATCGGAGCGGCCTTCGAAGGCTACTGGAGCCCCTGGCTGAGAAAAGCCAGGATATTGCCAATTCGGAGTTGATCTCCGCTTTGAGCGAAGTTAGGGCTTCGAGCCTCAACACGGCCCTCGAAAGGGCTGCCCTTCAGGTATGAAAAAGACACCACAGTTGCTGTATTTTAATGGTCAAAGCTTCTTTAGCACTTACCTTGTTTTCCTTGCAGCAATTCGCCCTTGCTAGAGCGGCAGCGACTTCCAGTGAGGTCGAAATTAACCGACTTAACCGGAAGGTTACAGCCCTTCAAACAGCCCTTGATGAGTCCACCGGGAGTTCTCTCCGGCTGAATGAGGAACTCTTGGAAGAACGGAAGGCCAAGGCCGCGTCTGACGAAGCCTTTGAAGCCCTCCGCTCTCATGCCGAAGAAGCCGAAGCTGAACGAGTGGTTCTCCGTGCGGAGGTCGAGAAGCTTCGCCAGGATGCGGCTGCTTCGAACGGACATCTGGTGGAACTTCAAGGGGCTCTTAGCCAGGCAATGGCTCAGAAGAGTTCCCTGATGCTCCGGGTGGCCGCGTTGGACGCAACGGTTGCAAGCCTGGAAGTAGCAGATAGAAAGAATTCCAGTACTGCTGACCGTACCTTGGAAGCTCTTCAGGGTACGTTAGAGTACTTTGGCACCATGTGCCCTTCGACCTCTGCTGCAACCTTCGAGCCGCTCGACCAGAAGCTGACGAGGATCCAGGTAGCTTCGTCGCTGATGAAGAATTCCGGGGTACGGTACGGAGAGATCTCCGGACAGTGCGCCGGCATCGGGGTTCTTCGCCACCTCGAAACTCTTCGGATTCCCCTCGATTCGGTTGGTGGTTCGTCTCCTGGAGGCTTCGCGGATGATGACCTGCTGCGGCCGTCTTCGGAGGTGGCTTCGGCGTGGGAAGCTTTCCGATCAGTATGGAAGGCGGACCACAAGGTTGCTGCTAAGGCTTGGATCGACGAGGCTCGCCGGCAAAAGCAAGCTCAGGCGAAGCCACCACTCCCGACTTCGCCAGCGCCTTCGGTCCCAGCTCCGCCAACCGACCCGCAGGTCTAGCTGCTTAGGGTTGTTGTGTACCTGTGGTCTTGTAAACTTTGTTTAATTAATGAGAAAGTTATAAACAGTACTTGTCTTGGGTGTTCTTCTCTTTTTAGGTTCTGTCATGCCCTTCGAGCCCTGACTTCGTACTTTTGGAAACTACTGCCGAGCTTCGAAAGGAGTGGGCAGTTCTTGAGAGTTTGAGGCCTTATCGCCGCTCTCGCTTTTCTGTTCCTCGCGGAGACGGGGGGGAAGTTACCCTTGAAGTACGAAGGGATGTTTTGTCTTATATTAAAGAGGAAGAAAAGGAAGAGGGGTCTTCGTCCTCCGAGCCCGTTGACTGGTCCGACTCGGAGTATCAAGCTGGAAACCTTGCCGAGGACGGCTCCGAAAGGCTCTTGACGTGGGCCGAACTTCAGGAGGAGCAGAAGAAACTGCGAGCCTCGAAGAAAAAGAGAAGTTCCCGGCCTAAAAAGACTTCAAGCTCCGAAGGGCAAAGTAGCCGCAGGGGTAGCTCCAGGGGTCGAAAGGGTCTCCGTTTTTATTTGGGTCTAGATAACAATTTTTCCTGATGTATGAATATAATACTTTAATGTGGAATGCTTCGACAGCATGCTGTTTGAGTCCTATCCTCCTACCCCTCTTGTGGGTGGCGGAGCTTTTATCTTATATAAGGGTTCGCTAGGCACAATGATTGCCTGAGCACCTGCATGCTTCGAATTTTTGCACATGTCACCATCGATAAGTTAGACAAAAAATTTAAAGTCCTTAGACTCTTCTACGGATCCTAACAAGCCGGAGCCTGGAATCCGTAGGTTGGCCACCTACGGCTCTTTTACAGATAGTTCGCACCCGGAGGCTTGAAATTCTGTCTTGTTTAAAGTCCTTAGACTCTTCTACGGATCCTAACAAGCCGGAGCCTGGAATCCGTAGGTTGGCCACCTACGGCTCTTTTACAGATACTTCTTACCCGGAGGTTTGAAATTCTGTCTTGTTTAAAGTCCTTAGACTCTTCTACGGATCCTAACAAGCCGGAGCCTGGAATCCGTAGGTTGGCCACCTACGGCTCTTTTACAGATACTTCTTACCCGGAGGTTTGAAATTCTGTCTTGTTTAAAGTCCTTAGACTCTTCTACGGATCCTAACAAGCCGGAGCCTGGAATCCGTAGGTTGGCCACCTACGGCTCTTTTACAGATACTTCGCACCCGGAGGCTTGAAATTCTGTCTTGTTTAAAGTCCTTAGACTCTTCTACGGATCCTAACAAGCCGGAGCCTGGAATCCGTAGGTTGGCGGAGCCACTGAACCAATGGTTCGTAGCAAGCCCCTTGGGTTTTTCCGAAAAATGCTTGGCTCTGCTAGCATCACCGACCTTCGAATGCGTCCATCCGGAGGGTGGGATGTTCGAAGGGCAAAACAAATCTCAACCCCTTAGCTTTATTTATAAAAGGAGTGTTACAAGTGATTACAAGGAAGCCTTAAGCATAATATCTCTTAAGGTGCTCCGCATGCCACGCATGTTTCAACTCTTCTCCTTCTAAATTAGCTAATTTAAACGAGCCGGGGCGACCTGAGCGTAAGATAACATATGGTCCTTCCCATTTGTTTCCTAGCTTTCCCGGAGCTATTACATTTCGTAATACTAGATGACCTGGTTTTAACTCAGTTAATTTGACTTTCGGGTCATACCATGTCTTTGTGTGCTCTTGGTACTTCGTCAGGTTGGCGACAGCTCGAAGCCTTGTTTCTTCCGACAAGTCTATTGAAGCACTCCGATCATCTTCGACTTCGTGTTGAATTACGCGAAGTGACTCCCCTTTGAGCTCCGTAGGGGTCATGGCTTCGTCTCCGAAGAGCAACCTGAATGGCGTGAAGCCGGTTGATCTAGTTTGCGTGGTTCGGATAGACCATAAAATTTTGGGTAGCTCTTCGACCCATAGGCCCTTGGCCAACCCGACGATTCGGCGATTTAACCCGGAGAGGATATTCCCGTTGGCTCGTTCGACGGCTCCGTTGGATTGCGGATGTCGCACTGCTGCGAAGCATAGCTTAATGCCCAGTTCTTCACAGAATGTTTGGAAGGTATCAGCTTCGAACTGTGTCCCATTATCCACCGTTAATTCTCTGGGGACTCCGAACCTGCATATAATATTCTGCCAGAAGAACCTTTGCACATTCTTTGATGTGATGGCTGTTAGCGGTTCTGCTTCCACCCATTTTGAGAAGTATTCTATTGCTACGACCGCAAATTTCAATCCGCCTTTTGCTGGTGGGAAAGGGCCTATGAGGTCCATGCCCCATCTAGCCATCGGCCATACCGGGGCAATAACTTGAAGTTGAGCTGGCGGGCGATGGCTCCTTCGGCCCATCCATTGGCAGCCTTGGCATGTCCGAACTAGGTCTTCGGCGTCTCTGACGATCGTCGGCCAATAAAAACCTTGCCGGAGCGTCTTGCCTGCTAGTGCTCTGGGAGCTAGATGACCTCCGCACAGCCCCTCGTGGATGCCTCGAAGTATGTCTTGTCCTTCAGGTTGAGAGATGCATCGAAGCAGTGGTGAGCATACTCCGGCTTTATATAGTACTTCCCCAATAAGTTTGTAATTTCGAGCTCTCGTTTGCACTCTTCGAGCTTCTGGGCCTTCCGGAGGGTCATTGCTACCTTGCAACATAGTTATTATTGGAGTTCGCCAATCCGTAGCTTCAATACACATTACTTCTGACGAGGGTATTTGGTCAGCTGCTGGCTGCTCTAATTCTTCATAGAAAGCGCCCTCCGGGAGGTCTACTGCTCCTGCTGCGGCCTTTGCAAGAATATCTGCAAGTTGATTTTCTGCTCGCGGTATGCTTCGAACTGTAAACCCTTTGAATGCTGCTTCTGCCTTGCGGATTTCTTGAAGGTATTGCGCGAGATGTGGGTTTTTTGCTTGGAAGCTTTTATCAATATGTCCCGCGACGACTTGGGAATCTGTCTTGATCATTATCCTTGTAGCTCCGAGTGCTTTAGCCTTTCGGAGGCCTAGCAAGATTCCTTCATACTCGGCGACGTTATTAGTGGTTCGAAAGTTAAGCCTTGCAGAGTACATTGCCTTTTGTCCTGATGGTGAGAAGATTACTGCCCCTGCTCCGGCACCTGATGCTTGATAGGCCCCGTCGGAGAATATTGTCCAGAAACCGTCGGAGGGTTCTTCCGGAGTCCATACTGCAGATGGAGTCCACTCTGCTACGAAATCTGCTATAATTTGAGATTTAACGGCCGTCCTTGCTGTGAAGGAGATTTCGAAGGGTGCTAACTCGACTGCCCACTTTCCAACCCTGCCTGTGGAATCTTTGTTTCAGAGCATATCTCCAAGAGGATACGATGTAGGGACAATAAGGTTATGCGCCAAGAAATAATGCCTTAGCTTCCGCGAGGCCATTACTAAAGCATAAGCAAACTTTTCAAGCTCGGAGTATCTGATCTTGGCTCCTGATAATGCCTCCGAGACAAAATAAACTGGGTTTTGTACCAGCTTGTCTTTGAGCTCGACTTCTCGGACCAGTACTGCGCTTACTGCTGATCCTGTCGCTGCAAGGTATAAAAGCAATGTTTCCCCTGGAAGAGGAACAGTTAAGGTTGATAATGTTCCAAGGTAGGCTTTTATCTCTTCGAAGCTCTTTTGGCACTCCGGCGTCCAGCTGAAGCTTTCGGAGCCTTTGAGTGCCTTGAAAATTGGGAGGCTTCGCTCTGCCGATCTGGACAGGAACCTGCTGAGTGCTGCTAGCCTTCCTGCTAGCTTCTGTACTTGCTTCAAATTCTCGGGTGGAGCCATTCTTTGCAATGCACTTATTTGTGTTGGACTGGCTTCGATCCCCCTGCTCGAAACTAAGTACCCTAGCAGCTTCCCTGCTTGTGCCCCGAATATACATTTTTCGGGATTGAGGCGTACTCCACATGCTCGGAGGCTCTCAAAAGTTTCATCTAAATCTATGCTATGCTGATGCTTTTGAGCACTTTTTATTACAATATCGTCCATGTAGGCTTCGACATTGCGGCCTATCTGATGGCCTAAAGCTTTAGCTATTAAGCGAGAAAATGTGGCTCCGGCATTCCGTAAACCAAACGGCATTCTTACATAGCAGAATACTCCTGAAGGAGTTATGAAACTTGTCTTGGCTTCGTCTTCTTGCTTCAGCCATACTTGATGGTACCCGGAGTATGCATCGAGGAAGCTTAATAGTTCGGAGCCGGCTGTGGAATCTATTAATTGATCTATTCGGGGCATTGGGTAGGGGTCTCGCGGGCATGCTTTATTTAGTGATGTGAAGTCAATACACATGCGCCATTTGCTGGAATCCTTCTTCCTTACAAAAACAGGGTTGGCCAACCACTCGGTATGGGCCACTTCCCTGATAATGCCAGCTTTTAACAATTTTTCCACTTCGGCCTTGGCTAAATTTGCTCTTTCTGTTGATAGCTTTCGGAGCCCCTGGCGCACTGGCTTGGCCTTCGGGTTGACGAGTAGACTGTGCTCGATGATGCTTCGGTCGACCCCCGTGATATCTTCGTCGGTCCAAGCAAACATGTCTAGATTCTTCTTGACGACTTCTTCTAACGAGGCGGTTATCTCCGGAGATAGCCCCTTGCCGAATTTTATTGGGTACTCTTTGCCGTCTTCTAAGATTATTCTTGTCTCGACATCACCCTCCGGGCTTGGTTTGAGCGAGGATCCCTTCGGGGGGCTCAAGGCTTCTGGCACTTCTTTGGCGCTCTCCGCCACATTGTGCACTTGTCGAGGGTCCAATGGCTGCCCGTGGCCATATTCTGTCCTTCTGGCTACAGCTTGGTCTCCTGAAATAGTGAGCACTCCACCTTGTGTGGGCATTTTGAGACAAAGGTAGTTGTGATGCGTTATAGCCCCGAATTGGTTTAACATCCCTCGTCCGAAGATAGCATTGTAGGCGTAGGGGGCATCCACCACGTCGAAAATCACCTCCTCTACTCGGGCCAGCGGCCCCTCTCCGAAGGCAACCTCGAGGCCTATTTGGCCGAGGGCATCGAGAGGCGGTCCTGAGAACCCTTGAAGTGGCCGGGCTGCAGGGAGTAGATGCTTCCGGGGTATACACATCTGGTCGAAGGCTTGAACGAAGAGTATGTCTGCGGAGCTTCCACCGTCCACCAGGATCCTCCGAACATCAGCCCCTGCTATATCGGCAGAGATGACTAATGGGTCAGCATGGGGAAACTTCACCCCTACTGCATCGCTGGCTGTGAATGAGATGGGTACACGGGACCATTCTAGCATCCCTTCAGCGGAACTTGAAGTCCCAATGTGCCCAACCTCACGGACGTACTCACGGCGCTGTCTCTTGGACATGCTGCCGAGGGTCCCTCCTCCGGAGATGGGTAGGACCACTCTCTTGCCGCGGTCTTGCGGATCTTCGTGCCTTGGTGGTGGCATAATACTGGCCACCGGTAGCCGTATGGGGGCTTCGAGGGCACCGGCTCGGGCCACAGCTTGAACAGGCTCCGATCGTGCCGTAGGTGGAGCCCGGTCCGAAGTACCCCTCCTGGTATTTCGGTCAATGTATTCACCCCGAAGGGTCAATATCGTCTTGCAGTCCTTCGTGTCATGGCTTCTATTATCGCCATGCACGCAGCAAAAATGACTCTGGCGCTTTCCCGGCACCCTTTCTTGAGGTACTGATGGCCCAGCCTTAAAATTTTTTACCTGCTGGAAACTGGCCGGTGCCTTCGAAGCTGAAGGTGCTATGTTTAGTACTTCCGAACGGAAATGCTTTTTTCCTCGCCTATACTCGCTAGGGCGGCTGTCTTGTGGAGGTTGTGGTGGGGCGGTGGCCTCTGGCTCCCTTTTGACTTCCCGGAGGGTGGGTAGTGCTGCCTCAGCTCGCCGAAGGCATCCTTCCTCTGCCTTGGCATATTGCTCGAAGTATGCCATGAGCTGTGCTACGGATGTTACCGGCTTCCGATGGAGTTTGCTGAGGAGGTCGGGGTTCAGCACCCCTTCTCGGGCAGCATCAACTACCGAAGAGGTAGTAAGGCCCTTGATCTGTGACTTGGTGTGGGCGAAGCGTGTGAAGTATTCTCGGAGGGTTTCTCCTTCCTGCTGCTTTACTTGGAACAAACTTCCCGTGGACATCGGGGCCACGAAAGTGCCTTGGAAGTTGCTCACGAACTTCTTTTTGAGTAGTTCCCATGACTTGATCGATCCTGGTTTTAGGGACCAGAACCACCGAAGCGCCACACCTTCGAGAGCAAGTGGGAAGCATTTTGCCATGGTGCTTCGTACCCCTCCGCTTGCTTCTATAGCTAGGGCGTACGAGCGGGCGAACTCCCCGGGGTCCGACCCCCCGGAGTACTTGTGCAGCTTCGAGGCCTTGAACTTGGGGTCGAAAGGCACTCTCTGCAGATCAGGGTGCAATGGAGACTCATTGTCGAAGGACGCATTCTCGGCCTCTTCTTGGACTTGTATAACTTCTGGGGGGTTGTGGCCTCCATCGTCTGGAGGCCCTCTTGGAGTTTCAGTGGAAGCTTGAGTGCGGAGTCTGTCGGCGGCTTCCTGCCTCCATCTGGACACCTCCTCCTGAAGCCTGGCTAGCTGCGTAGCCTCGGTTTCGGGAGGGCCTTCGTCTTCGTCGGAGGGAACTTCAGGGTCTTGGCTTGCTGCGTAGTCGGTCTGAAGCATTGTAGGGGGGGTAGAGGGCCCCGGGGCGCTCGACGCCCATCGGTTCCGGCAGGAACCGTCGGATTAGCTGAGGGTCCTGCTTCGTTGGTCCGAGGGGACCTTCGAAGGGGACCTGTAGCTTGACCACGCTTCGGAGGCATGGTTAGTCGATGAGGTGTCTTGGAAATGGAAAGCTTCGAACGACTCGAGGGGGTCGAGGGAAGGCCTTCGAGCTGCACTAAGAAGCCCTTAACTGAAGGGTGTGCGGAATCTCAGGATTCCGAGGCTCCCCCCGTAAGTTTTCTTCAGAGTGCAGTCAGCAGTAGAGAACAAGCTTTTAGAACTTGGCTCCCCACGGACGGCGCCAACTGTTGGCGTAAAAGTTACACCAACAGGTTCTTAGCAGTTAAGAACAAACAAACAAGAGGTTTGTGCTTTTAGGACAAACTTGAGCCTCCGTAAAGGATAACAACTCAAGAGGTCCGAATATGTGTGTTTGAACCACTGGTTCTGGATCCTTCTTACAAGGTACAATGGGGGGTATTTATAGGGAGAAAGGTTTAAGGAATAGACCTATTTACCCTTATATTACAAATGACCTTCAGTATTATAAACGAGGTTATACACGGTAAAGTGCTGCAGGGTAGATGGATAAGCAAGGCATCCAATCAGTCACGTCTTCCTGCTTCGAAGCCTCCTCTCTTCCTTCGGAGGATCCTCCGAGACTTCGCATCGTGACACCCTTCGACCGTGCTGACGTATCATCGAGCATTAGTCAGTCATCTTCGGGACCTTCTTAGAGCCTTCGGAGGGTTAACCTTTAAGTCCTGAAAATGAAGTAATTTCCCCCAACACTATCCAACGGTCGGATTGGGGATTAGAGCTACGAATTGGTCTGTAGGCCAAGAAAAAGAGGGCTCGGGTTGGAATTTTTAATGGTGACGGCGGAGCTCCGATGGGTCATCGTGCTTCATTTTCATCATCCTTGGAGTATTGCGGAGCTGCTGGTGCACTCCGATTGAGCTACGATGGCCCGTAGTGCCCTGGCAACAATGACACGAATGCCAAATTGGGCGGGCTCGTCGCCGGCAAGCTACGGCCAACTAGGGCTCAATATAGGCTATGGAACATGGTGTACTAGCTATAAGGATCCTCTATCATGAATTAATTAGATAATGGTGATACCTTAATTGGAGCTCGGTGTGCGATGGTGGATTTGGGGGTTTCCGGCGAAGGCGAGATCCGGCGAAGCAGGCTGCGAAAATGGGAGCACTGAAGGTCACTGATCACGTTCCCGGTATTGGTCTAAGGAATAGAGCAATGGAGGGAAGGGATATTCGGGACAAACCGTGGCGATGGCGTTTGGCTCCGGTGGATTCCCGGTGAGATCGAGCTCGGATGGCTCTAGCGAGTGCTTGAGAGTGGAGAGGGTTGACTGAGGTTTGGGTGGGCGCAACCATGGGAGCTCGGGGCCCTTTTATTTGCGCGGCGGCATGGGCGACGACGTGCGGCTCGACGGCGACCGAACGGGAGCACGCCTGGGCGTGGGTGAGGTCATTGGAGGGGACAAGCCTTGCAACAGTGTCAACAGCATGGGGCGGGTACAAAAACGGCGACGGACCGGCGGTGGAGGGGAAATTCCCGTCGGTCCGTGCGGTGCTCCGGCGTACGGCGGCGTGAGCGAGGATGGGCGGCGGCGTGCTGGCGTGTACGGCGTACGGGAGTGAGTGGACGCGAGCGCAAGGCCAGTGCGCATGCATGCGGCGACGTGGCAGTGTACGGGCGTGGGCGCGCGCGTGCGGCGTGGCTGGCGAGGACGGGTACGGTGTGGGCGCGAGTCTTTGCGCGCGGCGTGGCAGTGTACGGGCGTGGGCGCGTGCGTGCGGCGTGGCTGGCGAGGACGAGTACGGTGCGGGCGCAGGTCTTTGCGCGTGGCGTGGCGCAGGCGCATAGCCACGAGCGGCGGCTCGGGCGCACGCCTAGGCACGTCCAGCGGCCAAGAAAATGCGGACGCGACAATAGATTTTGAAAAAACCCATGATGAGTTGTGACAAAGTTGTCGTGGGCTATAAGTTGTGAAAAAACTGAGAAGTTGTTTGATTAAAATAGCGGTAGATTTTTATTTTGGTAATAAATGTCTATAATATCCTTAATATTTAGTTGCACTATTAATATAGTGATTAATGTCCCCTCTAACAAGTCCACTCTTGGTCTTGGACTTCTCCCCCTCCTCGCCGCCGCTGCACCCCTCGTCCTTGCCATGCTCGTTGCTGCCATTGCCGGTGCCGCCCGATGGCGACGAGATAAATCAGAAAATCCCAAAAATTCTAGAAAACCCACCTTATCTTCAAAACTTTGTAACTTTTGCATCCGAACTGTGTTTTCATCCATCCAAATTGTAGTGATCGTAAAATCGTGCTCTAGAACATGAACTAAGTAAATTGCATTATATGTACTGTTTTATTTCTGTTATTTAACATATTTGTTTTGCGTTTAACTGATTAATAATATAATTGTTTTTTAATTTTTAAGTTTAACTCAATTTTTGTCTTTTAATTTTTTACCAGAACATTAATTTAACTGACTAATGATATATTATTTTTTGATTTTCACTGTTGCCTAAAGTATGCCCATTACTAGTATACTAGTAGTGGGCCCGTGCTACGCAACGGTAAATGACAAAAAACAAATATTCGTTAGACAGTTAAATAGTAATAGACCCGTGCTACGTAATGGTAAATAACAAAAAATAATTGTCTATTAGACAGTTATAAATAGTAATGGGTTCGTGTTGCGCAACGGTAAATGTCAGTTTGAAATCTCAATTTTAGAAGTAGTAATTGATAAATATCAAGTTAAATTTAGTTGCAGTATAATAGAACTGATGATCTTTAGACATAGACCATAAATAAAGGTAAATAATTAGCATATGTACAGATTTGGAGCTAGCTAAGCTGTAGCATGAGCCCATAAATAAAGCTAAATAATTAGCATAAGCAAGAAACTGCTACAGAATTGTTGGTCCAATTCAAAAAAGCGCTTGATCAGAACAACTCTGATCCCGTTTTGGAGCGTGATCATAGCCTGGATGATTTGGACTCTCTGAAGTAGATTGGGAGCTCCAATTATTGACAATTCAAGGGTTGTTCATAGAGGATAGAGAGTGACATGCAGATATATTTCACTTAAAGATGAAACAAATGTGTAAATCCGTTTAAAAGCACTCAAGTGCTATACAAATTGAAATATTTCAACACGCTTTAGAATTTCTTGAATTACTTCAGGAATGTTCTCTTTGCATTCATTCTCAGCGTACTTCAATATTTCTACAAGAAACTTTGTTCTCAAGACATTCTTATCCTGTAAATGCATTGGACATATAATTATCAAAAAAAACATTAATATAGAATATTATGAGACAAATATAAAGATGTGGGCACTCACTGTGCTAATTAATGGTAATCTTATACCATTCCATGCACGCATATAATTGATAACCAGATATCCTGTTAAATTACTGCAAAAGACATATTAATATTACATGTTATTGAACATAAGTAATAATTAAATTAATTAGATATTTATATTTGGAGGCAATTACCAGTCAAATGTTTTCGGGACCCATGTTGGTAATACACGATGCCATTTATATACATCGTCGTTCCATTCAGGATTGGCTAAATTCATGGCAAGTTTCATATTATTAGCAATATTCAGGAGTGTGTAGGTATAATGCACGGTTGGATGAAAAACCTTAACCCCCGTAGGTACAGGCAATGGATCCATTATAATGACCTTTCTAGCCTTCATTTTAAAGATGAATAGTTTGTGACGTTCCATGAAAGAGTAAGGTATTAGAATCTGTAAAAAAATAATCATTGATATATAGTTACAAAATGACAAACTCAACAATAAAAAAATTCGTATGCTACTATAAATTAATAACCACGAAATAACATTGAATTAGGAAATTAAACATGGGAGTACACATTATAAATATGATTTTGTAGAAAATAAAAGGACAAACAAGAGTACGTATAATTTATACACACTATTTTATACTTTCTGCCTTTCATATAAGGGCAATAAATACAACTACAATATGAAGACTATAATGTATGTAACAAAGGATAATAACTTACATCGCTGCAATCTGAAATATTGTACTCCATATCAGGCCAACATTCAAACAATTTTGCCAACCGAGTAACATCTAGTTTGGGTTTACGGAGAGGGTCTCGAATAAAATCGGATATGGTCTGTTTTTGATCAGAAAATATTGTTATTACGAATATGAACACAATAATTGTGATATTATATTATTACATATAAAATAATTATTATATGACTTACAATAAATTGTAGATCCATGTAGTGGTATTTGTCTTCACACCACAACAAGGCCTCATCACATGCAAACATCCGAACAGCCAGATTAAAACAATCAATATCCATCGGCTTATTTGTGTCTAATATGTCCATGATTTTCTGGATACTTATAGAAATTGGATAAGGCTTACTGCTTCGTATCCATTCTTTCCTATTAAATGATTAACATATCTTTTGTTAAAGCAGACTCATATGTGATAAAGTTAAACTAACATATCATTGTACTAAATAAAAAGTACTTACTGTAAGTATTTGTTGTCTATCGACATGATGTATGTGCGTAATGCACGCACCAATTCTTCGGTGGCTGACGAAAGTATTCTTCTTTTCTTGGAAAAAACACATGGAGATACATCCAATTTAAACTCATTTGATGCGTATGATAGTTTAGGTACCTTAAACGAAGTTTCAATAATATCAACTTTAGGATCAACTTTAGTTGTACCCTCTGTATCTTCATTCTTCTGTTCTTCAATAATATCAACTTTAGGATCAACTTTAGCTGGATCCTCTATATCTCCATTCTTCTGTTCAGGATCTTGTTGTTCTTTCTTTGTATTTGATACATATGACAGTTTAGCTGACTTAAACGGAGTTTCAATAATCTCAACATCACTTGGACCCTCTATATCTTCAATTTTAGATTCTGTTTGTTGTTGTCCTTTATATGTATTTAATTTGGACTCCCATAGGATAGAGGGCAGCTTAAATCTAAAATTTATTATATCGTTCTGCAAAATAGTGTAATATATAAATAAACATTCATAATGTAAGTTTATAAATATACGTACCATGAAATATGATATTTCTTAATTTACCTGGGTTACATTATCGGATAAGCAAGATCCAGTCCAATATTCCATGTAGTTTATCATCCACACACCACATGATACTCTATATATATATCAATTAAAATAAAAATGATTAGTTAGTACAACATATGTAGAAATAAAATCAAACAATTGTGTAAGTTATAAGCCACGCAAACTGTACCCATCTGTTTGCATTTGCTCCGTGATCTTCTCTACAACCGGCCATGATGCAACATCGTGGTTTGGCCACTTATCTTGATTAAAAAATTTATGTTCTGCTACAAGCTTGATCTGTCTCTCTAGCCCTTTCAACTATTTTGATAAATGTATAGCATTACAATATTAATTAATAACAATAATATAATAACAAAAAACCATCGTAAGAAAAAATCTATAATAAATAATAATTACTTACTGTAGTTTCGAGGTCTCTACGATCTCTTATTTCTAGTCCCATTGAATCAAGAATATGTACCTCACTTTTATTTGCATTAATCACTGCCAGGTACCAGTGAAAATTTTGTATGTTAATCGGAATGAAAACCTGTAATAAACATTAATATTTATCCATTAACATTATACAATGATAGATTTTATATTTCAGTATAGATGAAATGAGATATTAGTTTACCATATCAGCTTGCAAATATGTCTCCACTCTTTTACCGAGATCATCATCATCCTTATAATTTAATACCACGTCAGGGTCACCATCACGCTTAAGCAGGCTCGAAATATACGTGTTCTCCAAAAAAACCTTTCCATCTTCTCTGTGAAGTAAATGGTCCTCATACCTTATACAATGAATATAAGCACTGAGAACCTATTTGTAAGAAAAGAATACAATTAGTAGACAAACAACATCTTAAATCTTAAATTAAAACAACATCTTAAATTATATATATACTTCATACATATACTCACTTCGCCATTCATCTGCATGTCATCACGAAAAACACACTCCATATCATTTCTATTTAACCACGCGTTGTTGATATCTACCAAAACTTTTTTTCCCGGTAATGATTTTAAATATTCATTAATCTTTTCATCTTCTTTGGTACACATATAGTCTGCAACAAATATTATGTTTTAAATAGATAAATTATATTAGAGCAAAACAAAAGAAGATACAATAAAATAAATATTAAAACACTTACCCCTAGGCACAACTTGAATTGTGTTTGATTTCTTTGGTTTATTGTGTCGTGATATCATATTCATAGCGAGCATGTCATTTTGTTCCATCATCTGTACATTACAAAATGCACCAAAGAATACCGTTACTTAAAATATGTTTTAAAATAATAGTGATATATACTAAAATAATGGGTGCATTTGACATTACGCCTAAATACTAAATAATGTGTTCACCTTGAGAATTTATAGTTTTACCTTGATTTGTGCTGCTGCTATACCTATAGGAAAAGAACAAACACATTAATTAGTATCAAAAAAACAGTACTGTGCAATACATCAAAAACATAGGGTGGAAATTGCTAAATGTGCGCATCATCTTCTCCCCTCCGCAGCTTCACAGCTCAGATATTCTCCCTTCGCAGCTTTCCCCTCCACACTCCACAGTCGGTAGGCACCTAGGTATCATCGGCACCGTCGGCGGGAGAGGGTCTCACCGGCGGTCACCTCCACACTCGCTCGCGTCTCCACCTTCCGTCCCCTCCGCAGCTCAGGCATTTCTCTTCTGCAGCTTTCCCCTCCACACTCCACAGTCGGCACCTAGGTAGCATCGGCACCGTCGGCGGGAGAGGGTCTCACCGGCGGTCACCTCCACACGCGCTCACGCCTCCACCTTTCGTCCACTAAACTCAACAAGTGTCCACACCCAGCCTCAGCATCGTCGGCGGGAGAGGGAGCAGATCTCGTCGGCGGTCACCTCCACACGCGTTCGCGTCTTCACCTTCCGTCCCCTCCGCTCCACAGGCGACCGCACCTAGCACCGGCACCGTCGGTGGTAGAGCGAGCACACACAAATCCCGGCGGTCACCTGCACACGCGGTCGCGTCTTCAACCTCCGTTTACTCACCTCCACGAGCAACCACACCGAGTCCGTCTCGGCACCGTCGGCGGGAGAGGGAGCACACGCAGATCTCGTCGTCGTGGGATTATTAGGTAAGCACTGCTCCCCTTTCTCCTTCAAATTGGCAGAACTGTGAAGGAGGGGATTTGGCTAGGGAGGTCATGAGATCTGGTTGTTGTAGCGATGGAGGGTGGATCAGGGTAGCATAATATACATAGGAGTCTGTTTCTTCTATCCTAAATTCAGTTAGAATCATGTAATTTGAAAAAAATCTTTGTGATTTGTTTCTATCCTTTCTGTTATCTGTTATCTGAGTCAGATTGTATGCACAATCTGGTAGTGCTCCCGTATCAGATCTCCTGTCTATAATATTCATTTTATTTGTTGGTCTCTGTTGAAATGTTGTGCTTCCTTTTATTTTTCATGGTACTGTATAATATTTTTGAGGTAAACCATGTACATTTTTTGGCATAAAAATGCATAAGACAAACTGAAATTGCAATTCATTTCAAAAATTCATAAGACAAACTGAATTTTATTTTATTTCATTTCAGCTATAAAACCATTTGAGAGGATGATGATCCACAAAAGCTTCTACAGAATGAGCTCTCTCTAATGATCAGGTATGTTTTCTGAAATGATTTGATTTCCTTGTCTTCTAAATAAATATTCCTGTGGAATAGTGAAATTTAGTTGAAATAGGTAGTTTTTAACCTCTGTTGTATGATTCCTTAGCTGTTGCAACATAATTTGCATAGTTATCGAGGAATACAAAGTTACCAAGGAATATAAATATTGATCACTATATCTCCTGCTATATTTTTTCTGACTGAATATTTGCATATCATTTATATATATATATTGTATTTGATTTATGCACTTCCCTCCTTGATGTATGTTAAGTTGTTAACAGTTCCATAGAAATCATATAGTCCTTGAAATAATAAATGGACATATTGCATCTCTATATAAGCAACACTATGGGCAAATATACTGAATTTCAAGCATTCATGCTATATAGCATGTATATGGATACCCAATACAAATAAGAGTTGTACAAATTTAATATACCCAACTCAGTTATACATGAACCATCATTTGCATATGAGAGAATAAATGCATATGGCACCTTTACATTGGTATTGTTAGAAATTGGAGAGCTATTAGCTGAGTTTCTTCCAATGACATTGTTTTGACATGAATTTCCTTCCCTCCTCCTTTACAGCAGCTAATGCCTGACATTTGTTTTCTGCACAAAATTTATGCCTTGCTCATATACACTGTTATATGCATTAGTGTTAAACTTGAAAATTCTCAACTCAGGTATACATGAACCATCATTTGCATATGAGAGAATAAATGCATTCAAACATCTCTCTACAACTACCTCCTCTGCACTTACTCACAAAAAATGGTAGTTTTCATTGCATAAGACTATTTTGGGCTTCCAATAGCTCATAGTGATAAGTAGAACATATTTCAATACACTATAGTGCAAAGTGAAAGTATATGAAAAGTGAAAGCACATCTCTGTAGTTATATATGTGCATACACACTTTTGAAATTTTAAATTTGGCAAAAAAAATGCATAATACAGTTATAGGCTCCCAATATTTATTGTCAGTCAAATATAATGAGTAATGTTCTTTTTCAAAATTACAAGAGTCGGGTAAAAAGTGTAGTAGAGACTTAGTGTAGCTAATCCCCTAGACAAACTGGAATTAGTACTGCATATTATTTTTGAGGTCCATCATGTACATTGTTATTTGCTTTTAGCTGATGAGCCATTAATCTTCACATATTGATTTATTTGATACATCAATTGTCAATATACAATTATATATATATATTGTATTTGATTTATGCACTTCCCTCCTTGATGTATGTTAAGTTGTTAACATTCCATAGAAATCATATAGTCCTTGAAATAATAAATGGACATATTGCATCTCTATATAAGCAACACTATGGGCAAATATACTGAATTTCAAGCATTCATGCTATATAGCATGTATATGGATACCCAATACAAATAAGAGTTGTACAAATTTAATATACCCAACTCAGTTATACATGAACCATCATTTGCATATGAGAGAATAAATGCATATGGCAGCTTTACATTGGTATTGTTAGAAATTGGAGAGCTATTAGCTGAGTTTCTTCCAATGACATTGTTTTGACATGAATTTCCTTCCCTCCTCCTTTACAGCAGCTAATGCCTGACATTTGTTTTCTGCACAAAATTTATGCCTTGCTCATATACACTGTTATATGCATTAGTGTTAAACTTGAAAATTCTCAACTCAGGTATACATGAACCATCATTTGCATATGAGAGAATAAATGCATTCAAACATCTCTCTACAACTACCTCCTCTGCACTTACTCACAAAAAATGGTAGTTTTCATTGCATAAGATTGTTTTGGGCTTCCAATAGCTCATAGTGATAAGTAGAACATATTTCAATACACTATAGTGCAAAGTGAAAGTATATGAAAAGTGAAAGCACATCTCTGTAGTTATATATGTGCATACTCACTTTTGAAATTTTAAATTTGGCAAAAAATGCATAATACTGTTATAGGCTCCCAATATTTATTGTCTGTCAAATATAATGAGTCATGTTCTTTTTCAAAATTACAAGAGTCAGGTAAAAAGTGTAGTAGATACTTAGTGTAGCTAATCACCTAGACAAACTGGAATTAGTACTGCATATTATTTTTGAGGTCCATCATGTGCATTGTTATTTGCTTTTAGCTGATGAGCCATTAATCTTCACATATTGATTTATTGGATATATCAATTGTCAATATACAATTTGTGATTACCCCCTACTGATCTGTGCCTTTCATTTCAGTTATAAAAAACAATATGAGAGGATGGTGATCCACAAGAGGTTCTATAGAATGAGATCTCCCTGGTGTAGAGGTGAAATTTGCTGAACTTTGTTGCTTTCCCATATTTTGAAATATGTGATATCTATAGTGAAATGAACAAACTTGTACCCTGAACTGAGGCTAAATTTCCCATGTTCTGAGTGAATAGAGACATTTATGTTCATGTAATGCTATTAACCCATTTCATGCATTTGCACTGAGTTATCAATCAACCTTGAGCAGTTAACATGAGTTAGTGTGTGTTACTATGATAATGTTTTGAAGAACTGTGAAGGCTTAACACATATGATACCCTGTAGCTTTAGCATTACATAACATTCAGTGAATTGCATTTGTGTAAATGTGAGTATGTGACAAATAATAGTTGGAATTGGTGCATCTAATAGTTTAAGAGGTAAAACTGAACATACATTTGTAGCTTGATTGATTCGCTCACCAAACTGAACATACATTTGTAGCTTGATTGATTCGCTCACCAAAAATAGTAGGCATACTATAGTTAATGGTTTGTTGCGTAAAGCCATTCAGTCTGACATTCTATCTAAAAAGTGGATCGTAGGTGCTCATGTACCTGATTTCTGCGTGCAGGCGTGCAGGCCTGCAGCGGCTGTGTTCGTCGATCAACGGCGGCGGTGTTCGGCGTCAGCGATGTTCGGCGGCAGCGGTGTCCGGTATCATATATGTACCTGAAGAGTCTAACCTCTTTCCTTCAAGATAAGTAACCCATTTCATGCATTTGCACTGAGTTATCAATCAACCTTGAGCAGTTAACATGAGTTAGTGTGTGTTACCATAATTTGCATATGAGAGAATAAATGCATTCAAACATCTCTCTACAACTACCTCCTCTGCACTTACTCACAAAAAATGGTAGTTTTCAATGCATAAGACTGTTCTGGGCTTCCAATAGCTCATAGTGATAAGTAGAACATATTTCAATACACTATAGTGAAAAGTGAAAGTATATGAAAAGTGAAAGCACATCTCTGTAGTTATATATGTGCATACACACTTTTGAAATTTTAAATTTGGCAAAAAAAATGCATAATACTATTATAAGCTCCCAATATTTATTGTCAGTCAAATATAATGAGTAACGTTCCTTTTCAAAATTACAAGAGTCAGGTAAAAAGTGTAGTAGAGACTTAGTGTAGCTAATCCCCTAGACAAACTGGAATTAGTACTACATATTATTTTTGAGGTCCATCATGTACATTGTTATTTGCTTTTAGCTGATGAGCCATTAATCTTCACATATTGATTTATTGGATATATAAATTGTCAATATATAATTTTATATATATATATATTGTATTTGATTTATGCACTTCTCTCCTTGATGCATGTTAAGTTGTTAACAGTTCCATAGAAATCATATAGTCCTTGAAATAATAAATGGACATATTGCATCTCTATATAAGCAACACTATGGGCAAATATACTGAATTTCAAGCATTCATGCTATATAGCATGTATATGGATGGCTGGATGGCTCTTACAAGGTGATACGCTTCTCTTGCATCCATTCACATCTGCCATTCTATCTAAAAAGTGGATCGTAGATGCTCATGTACCTGATTACGGCAGCGGTTGTCTTCGTCGATCAGCGGCGGCGGTGTTCGGCGTGAGCGATGTCCGGCGGCAGTGGTGTCCGGCGGCAGCGGCAGTGGTCTCCGGCGTGAGAGATGTCCGACGGCAGCGGAAGCGGTGCTGTTCGGTCAACAGCGACAATAATGGGTGGCGAAAAATTTGGGTGGTTGCTACGATTTTGGGGTATTGCATGGATAGTCCGGTTGATTACTATGATTTGGGTGTATTGTATGGATAGTCCGGTGATTGCAACGATTTGGGTGTATTGTATGGATAGTCCGGTTGATTGCAACGATGTGGGGGTATTGCATGTATAATCCGGTTGGTTGCTATTATTTGGGGGATAATTTGCATGCATGCATGCATGCAGGACGAAGAGAATAGAATTCGCGTGATGAGTTGTTTGGTGGGAGAATTGAAGGGTGGAGATCGCTCCAATGAGTATGAGGATGGAATCGATGGACCAGATTGTTTGAATGAGTAAAAACAACTCGTCTATTATATAGTAGTATAGAAGTATAGATATATGCATGAGTGAGTTAGCCGATGGACTGAGGTAGTATTTATTGGGTCGTTCCTAGTATCAAACTGACGTTGTATAAAATTAAGACGCGTCATGCACTAGCCAAAATTCTCGTGAGTTAAGTTGCCTTAATCTGGTTCAAACCTCGTTCGTCGAGACACAGTTTTCAAGAAAATATTATAATGCCATACATTTAAAGTGCACGTCCACCACTAGTATTGTTTGGATCAAGACCTTTTTAACGTGACAGTTTATAAAAAGTGGATTAATCTGACGCATTCAAAAAGATTAATTCCTGCTGGAAGATATTGATCCGACTTTATTTATTAAATACACGCTAAGTGGCCATTATCTATATAGAATTTTTTTAAGAAGACTACGTTTGACTCTTCGTTACCTCTTTCTACAAAGGATTTGGGGCTGCTATTGGAGGAACAAGTGTATAACACTGTATAATACTCCATTCGTTCCCTTTTAAATAACACATTAACGTTGACCATTCGTAAATTTTAAAAACTTTTTGAAATATCATTTATTTTATTATAATTTGTTTTATTATTGAAAGTACTTCAAGTATAACTTATATTTTTGTATATTTGCATAAAGTATAACTTATATTTTTGTATATTTGCATAAATTTTTTGATTAAGATGAATGGTCAAACGTTAAGATAAAAATCAATTGTGTCATTTAAAAGTTAACAGAGAACATTATATAACTATCCTTATTATTACTGTTCCGCGTGATATATCATTGATAGATACATGATCCCCTATAATTTAGAAGACGCGGACTAATCTAATGCATTCACGTAAATATAACTCATACTCCCTCCATTAATTTTAAATAGCACCGTTGATTTTTATCACAACGTTTGACTATTCGTCTTATTCAAAAATATTTTTAAAATATTCCTTATTTTGTTATAATTTATTTTATTATTGAAGTTACTTCAATCGTAATTTATTTATTTCATATTTGCATGGAATTTTTGAATAAAATGAATATAACTTGACACTGTATAAGGCCATAAGGACAATCTTAACCCATAGTATTTATAATTGGGTTAATTTTTTTCGTGCCATTACAATTTTTGCGGTTTGTGTAACGACCCGGGTTCTCACGAACCGCAAATTCATTGAATATAAGTGAAATGTCATTATTACAAGACGATCACAGCTGACAACGAATAAAAGGAAATAAAACGAGTACGTAGCTCATAGGCTACACTGATTACAAATCAAACTAAAGCGGAAGCAAAATGATTCAGCTGCAGAACGCCTTGGCTCCAAGGATCCGACTCCTCGTCTGGGACGCTACTCCTGGACTTCTTCTTCGTAAACAACATCTAAAAGAATTAACCCACGAGGGGTGAGTACAAAGTACTCAACAAGCCACGGACATGCAAATAATGATGGCTGTTGAATGTTGTTTAATATTTAATGAGCAGTGTTAAACAGAAATAAACATGCTGAATTAAATAACAGAACTTAACTTTCCACTACCTCGAGTTGCACACTTGTGCCCACTCGCTCTTTCAAACCCATACTGATCATGACATGCAATTCACAACTTCAACACAGAAAGCTAACTGCGGAGAACATCACTTGGCCACCCGTAACCGTGGGCACGGCTTTTCGAAAAGTTTAGACTCTGATCAGAGGTGTACTACTTTACCCACAAGGCACTTGTCCCAGCACACAGCAGTGTGTTACGAGGACCCGAGTCCCAGGAACGCATGCCAAAACCCTTCGCATGTCCGGCTCAGCAAGAGGACAACCTCACTAGGTTTCATCGACGCTCCACTGGGATCTCACTCATGGCGTCTGAGTAGACCCCGATTGGTAGACGTGCGACCCCCATTAGTGCCTCGTCAGCACAAGCCATCACTGGGCAACTCCCGATAGATGGTCTTGTCTCCTCCGCTCGGTGCATCAAGCTGAACCGACCCATACTACAGATTAGGTCTTACCCATAGACTTGTGGCTAGCACGATAATGCTTTGCGACAGATCCCACAGACCGGTCCTTATAGTGCCCCGGGTGCGACCACCAATGCACTAGCTTGCACCCGGAACCCACCATGCACAATACCACTTCGACTCCACATCGCTTTCCACAATTCAGAATATCGACGAGACAAAGACATATATATATATCCAAAGGAGTATAAAGAGAATAACCTGATGACTAATAGTAATTGTAATTAAGCTAGCTCTTAATGTGCCTCGTATATATAGCGCTAACTATTAAGCGACACTGGCGACAAGGAGACGGTGATACAAGCATGGCTTGGGTTTACACTTCAGGGAGCAAAGCTATACATTAGCTAAATAAATAAATAAACGAGTGAACAGGTTATCGCTAATGCAGTTATTAACCTATGGGTTATAGCAATTATTGCAAAAAGTAGGTTCAACATGATCAACTATGTCCACGAGAGGGTCCGGTGACTTGCCTTGATCCTCGTAGAACTGATTCGGATCCTCGGCGGCGATTGGGAGTTCTTCGGTCGCCTCGACTTCGACTACAACGCGTCGAAAAACACAATAAATAAATAAACAGTACAATATTCCATGTAAACAGTACAAAATAATTACATCAGTATGTAGAAAATAATTTTATGAATATTTAGAAATTTGAATGGGCTCAATCGGAGCTATTTTGGATTTTTAAAGCATTTTACAAGATTTAAAGTATTTCTGCCAAATTTAAAACCTAAACCAGACGACAATGGTCCACGGTGGACTCGTGAACCGCACGCCCGCGCGCCCGGTCCACGGTGGACCGCAGACTGCGCGACGGGGGGGGCTCACGGTGCACCGGGTGCACAGTGCACCCGCGCCATGGACCGGCCGAGCCGGACCGTTGGATCAAGGATCCACGGTCGGCCACGCGTCCGGCACGGGGCGGCACACACGCGCCCAGGGGGGGTTTCTTCCCCGGCTCCGGCCGACGGCGGTGAGCGGCGACGACGGCGAGCGGTGGCCCTAGGCCCTAATTTAATGCGAAAATGGAACGGGCGAGGGGAGAGGAGCAAGAGGGTACCGGTGGCGGCGGAGCTTGGAGGCGGGAGGAGGCCGGCGGCGAGCTTGGGGCGGCAGTGGGCTTGGGTTGACGGCGGCGGGGTCCTTCCGGCGGCGGGGAGGCCGAAGGGAGGCGGGGCCGAGGTAGCTCGCGCGACGGGGAGCACGGCGGTGCCGGCGGCGGGGCGCGGGACGGTCGCCGACGACGGCGGCGCGCGGCTGAAGGGGGGGCGGCGAGCTTCGGTGCGGGATGAATTGCGGCAAAACGGGGGGGGCGAATGCAAAAATTGGCCGCGGATTCGGTTTAGGGGCTTTTAAATAGAGCCGAAGGGAGCGGGGCATGGGCTCTATAAGGCGGGGGAGGCGGCGCCGGTTAACCGAAAATCGGTTGCGCGGTGGAAGGGAGAGAAAAAGGGGGAGCCGGCGCGAAGAAGAAGGAGGGGGCGGCTGACAGGCGGGCCCTGGCGACAGGGGGAGCTGGCGCCAGGCTGGCGAAGTCCGAGCGGCAGCGAGCGCAGCGCCCTGGCGAGTGGGGTCGGGCGGCAGAGAGAGAGAGGAGGAGGCCGGCGTGGGGAGGCGGCGCCGACAGGCGGGCCCCACGCGGCAGAGAGATAGGGGGAGGGGGAATGGGCTGCTGGGCCGGCTGGGCCAAAAGGGAGGGCGCGGCCTGCTAAGGGATTAAAAAGGTTTTCGAATAAAATAAATTCTAGAAAATAGTTTTGAAGTTTAAATTATGAATTTGAATTCTAAAAATTTCCAAAATAATTTTATAAAATATTCTAAGGTTCAAGGACCCTAACAAAATTATAAAATTTCAAAATTCAATACTTTTGGTTAAAGGTTTTAAATTGCAAAGCTTTTCTTCATTCAAACAAATTCTAAATTTTGGAAATTCAGTTTGAAAATTTCGTTTGGCAGTTTTGAAAAGTAAGGGTGTTACAAACCTACCCCCCTTAAAGAGAATCTCGTCCTCGAGATTCGAAACGACTTTCGAATAACTCGGGATGCGAAGCCTTTAACTCGTCCTCTTTTTCCCACGTCGCTTCCTCTGGCGAATGGTTACTCCACTGAACTTTGCAGAACTTGATGACCCTGCTCCTTGTAACTCGTTCGTTGGTATCCAGAATGCGGATAGGCTTCTCCACATAAGTCAGATCCTCTTGAATCTCTAACTGCTGATGATCGGCTTGCTCAGTAGGTACTCGGAGGCATTTCTTCAACTGCGAGACATGAAACACATTGTGTACACCTGACAATGACGCTGGTAGCTCAAGCTCGTAGGCAACCTCTCCTCGGCGATGGGTAACCAAGAACGGACCAACAAAGCGAGGAGCGAGCTTGCCTCTCATGTTAAACCTTTGAGTACCACGAAGCGGGGTGACTCGGAGATAAACATGGTCCCCTTCTTTAAATGACAAATCTCGGCGACGAACATCGGCATAACTCTTTTGACGAGACTGAGCTATCTTCAACCTGTCCTGAATAACCTTGACTTTGGCTTCGGCTTCACGAAGGATATCTGTTCCAAAAACCTGACTTTCTCCGGTCTGATCCCAAAGCAGAGGAGTTCTGCACTTGCGACCATACAGAGCTTCAAACGGTGACATTTGTAGACTGGCCTGATAATTGTTGTTGTAAGAAAACTCAGCATACGGCAAATTTCTATCCTACGAACCTCCAAAGTCTAAAGCACAAGCTCTCAACATGTCTTCGAGAATCTGATTAACCCTTTCTGTCTGACCATCTGTCTGGGGATGATATGCTGTACTGAAATTTAACCTGGTACCAAGCTATTCTTGTAGATTCTTCCAGAACTTTGAAGTAAATTGACTTCCTCTATCTGAAACGATCTTCTTCGGAACACCATGCAAACACACTATTCGAGCCATATACAATTCTGCTAACTTTGGTCCACTGTAAGTTGTCTTGACTGCTATAAAGTGAGCCACTTTAGTCAGAAGATCAATGATCACCCATATCGAATCATTACCTGCTTGAGTTCTGGGCAGACCGGTAATAAAATCCATACCGACTTCTTCCCACTTCCACTCAGGAACCTTAAGAGGCTGTAACAGTCCTGCTGGCCTTTGGTGTTCCGCTTTGACCCGCTGACAAGTGTCACACATTGCCACATATTCCGCGATCTCTCTTTTCATACTAACCCACCAATACTTCTCTTTTAAGTCCTGATCAATCTTCGTACTTCCGGGATGGATAGAGTACAAGGTGTCATGGGCTTCCTTTAGAATAATGGTCTTCAACTCTGGCTTATCCGGTACACAGAGACGATTCCCAAACCAAATTGTTCCCATTTCATCTTCCGAGAAACCGGGGGCTTTCCCTTTCCTCATGTTCTTCTTTATATCAGCCATATCTGGATCTTCCTTCTGAGCTTCACGAATCTGATCTTCGAGAGCTGGTTTTGCCTCGAGCGTAGCAAGGTATGCTCGGGTGGTGACTCCCAGATTCAACCTTTCCATCTCACGACACAACATAGGGGCTCTGTCTTGGAGAACTATGGCGTTGCAATACCCTTTTCGACTCAGGGCATCTGCCACTACATTAGCTTTGCCTGGATGATAATGAATTCCCATGTCGTAATCTTTAATCAACTCTAGCCATCTTCTTTGCCTTAGGTTCAGATCTGGCTGCGTGAATATATACTTCAGACTCTTGTGATCAGTGAACACTTCACATCTGTTGCCGATGAGGTAATGCCTCCAAATCTTTAAGGCATGCACTACGGCTGCTAGCTCTAGATCATGAGAGGATAGTTCAGCTCATGAGGACGAAGCTGACGTGAGGCATAGGATACAACCTTTCCATCTTGCATCAATACGCAACCCAGTCCTTGACGAGACGCATCACAATAGACATGAAAATCGCTTCGGATATCCGGCAGAGTCAACACTGGTGCTGAGACTAACTTTTTCTTCAAGGTACGAAAGCTCTCTTCACAATCTGGTGTCCACTTGAACTTGGTGTCCTTCTGAAGCAATCTGGTCATGGTCTTGGCAATCTTGGAGAAGTTCTCGATGAATCGACGGTAATAGCCCGCCAATCCAAGAAAACTACGAATCTCCGAAACCGATGTAGGCTGCAACCAATCTGTCACTGCTTCAACAGTAGTAGGATCCACTACTACCCCTTTATCAGATATGATGTGTCCCAAAAACTTTACTTCATACGTCCAAAACTCACACTTGCTGTACTTGGCGTATAGCTGATGTTCTCTTAGCTTCGTCAGAGACAGACGAAGATGCTCTTCATTTTCTTCTGGGGTCTTGGAGTAAATGAGGATATCATCGATGAACACCACAATGAACTTGTCCAAACAGTCCATGAAGACATTATTCATCATGTTCATAAAGAATGCTGGAGCATTAGTAAGTCCAAACGACATCACGGTATACCCATACAAACCATATCTTGATGTAAAAGCAGTCTTCGGGATATCTTCCTCTTTTATTCTCAATTGATGGTAACCTGATCGGAGATCAATCTTAGAAAACACTGTAGCTCCTCTCAACTGGTCAAACAAATCATCAATGCGAGGCAATGGATACTTGTTCTTGATGGTGACTTCATTCAAAGCCCCGTAGTCAACACATATTCTCTTTGTCTTGTCCTTCTTCATTGCAAAGATTACCGGTGCTCCCCATGGGGAAGTACTCGGCCTGATGTACCCTTTTGCTCGAGATCTTCAATATTCTTCTTAACCTCCGCTAGCTCATTAGCGGCCATTCTGTACGGCGCTTTGAGATGGGAGTGGTTCCTAACACAAGGTCAATTCTGAATTCGATGTCTCTTTTTGGCGGCATCCCTGTCAGATCTTCAAGAAAAACATCCATAAACTCTTTGACCACATGTACTTCTCCCAAGGCTATCTGGTTCACCATTGGTGTCTCGGTTGCCTGATGGTGATTTTCAGCAGCTGGCTGACTGGCTCTGGCTTGCTAGCCTCAGCATTGTCACTCGGGTTGGAAGATATCTGGAAGGAGATAAGCGGACCCACCCAAGAGGATAACGCGAAAACTAAGAATAGGAGTGAAAAGGTTTTAATAACGAGTTAGCATGTCCTTGGCACTAGTTGCCAAACACGCACACTACAAGCAGACACAAAAGCAAGCATACAAACAAACAATCTAACAAACAAGACTAACAACTACGGAAGCTAGCGTTCTAAGGCTCTACCTGCATCTCACTCACAAAGACAAGCTACAAAAATTTTTGAAGTTTGGAGAGGCGACAGAACAGATTAAAGCAATATTAGATAAGAAGTATAAACAAAACTATGCGAGTAAATAGGTTTTAGAAGATTTTTACATAATTCCTATCGACGGTCCAGGGGGCTTCCTACAGTCGAGTCGGCTCTGATACCATCTTGTAACGACCCGGGTTCTCACGAACCGCAAATTCATTGAATATAAGTGAAATGTCATTATTACAAGACGATCACAGCTGACAACGAATAAAAGGAAATAAAACGAGTACGTAGCTCATAGGCTACACTGATTACAAATCAAACTAAAGCGGAAGCAAAATGATTCAGCTGCAGAACGCCTTGGCTCCAAGGATCCGACTCCTCGTCTGGGACGCTACTCCTGGACTTCTTCTTCGTAAACAACATCTAAAAGAATTAACCCACGAGGGGTGAGTACAAAGTACTCAACAAGCCACGGACATGCAAATAATGATGGCTGTTGAATGTTGTTTAATATTTAATGAGCAGTGTTAAACAGAAATAAACATGCTGAATTAAATAACAGAACTTAACTTTCCACTACCTCGAGTTGCACACTTGTGCCCACTCGCTCTTTCAAACCCATACTGATCATGACATGCAATTCACAACTTCAACACAGAAAGCTAACTGCGGAGAACATCACTTGGCCACCCGTAACCGTGGGCACGGCTTTTCGAAAAGTTTAGACTCTGATCAGAGGTGTACTACTTTACCCACAAGGCACTTGTCCCAGCACACAGCAGTGTGTTACGAGGACCCGAGTCCCAGGAACGCATGCCAAAACCCTTCGCATGTCCGGCTCAGCAAGAGGACAACCTCACTAGGTTTCATCGACGCTCCACTGGGATCTCACTCATGGCGTCTGAGTAGACCCCGATTGGTAGACGTGCGACCCCCATTAGTGCCTCGTCAGCACAAGCCATCACTGGGCAACTCCCGATAGATGGTCTTGTCTCCTCCGCTCGGTGCATCAAGCTGAACCGACCCATACTACAGATTAGGTCTTACCCATAGACTTGTGGCTAGCACGATAATGCTTTGCGACAGATCCCACAGACCGGTCCTTATAGTGCCCCGGGTGCGACCACCAATGCACTAGCTTGCACCCGGAACCCACCATGCACAATACCACTTCGACTCCACATCGCTTTCCACAATTCAGAATATCGACGAGACAAAGACATATATATATCCAAAGGAGTATAAAGAGAATAACCTGATGACTAATAGTAATTGTAATTAAGCTAGCTCTTAATGCGCCTCGTATATATAGCGCTAACTATTAAGCGACACTGGCGACAAGGAGACGGTGATACAAGCATGGCTTGGGTTTACACTTCAGGGAGCAAAGCTATACATTAGCTAAATAATAAATAAACGAGTGAACAGGTTATCGCTAATGCAGTTATTAACCTATGGGTTATAGCAATTATTGCAAAAAGTAGGTTCAACATGATCAACTATGTCCACGAGAGGGTCCGGTGACTTGCCTTGATCCTCGTAGAACTGATTCGGATCCTCGGCGGCGATTGGGAGTTCTTCGGTCGCCTCGACTTCGACTACAACGCGTCGAAAAAACACAATAAATAAATAAACAGTACAATATTCCATGTAAACAGTACAAAATAATTACATCAGTATGTAGAAAATAATTTTATGAATATTTAGAAATTTGAATGGGCTCAATCGGAGCTATTTTGGATTTTTAAAGCATTTTACAAGATTTAAAGTATTTCTGCCAAATTTAAAACCTAAACCAGACGACAATGGTCCACGGTGGACTCGTGAACCGCACGCCCGCGCGCCCGGTCCACGGTGGGACGCAGACTGCGCGACGGGGGGGGCTCACGGTGCACCGGGTGCACAGTGCACCCGCGCCATGGACCGGCCGAGCCGGACCGTTGGATCAAGGATCCACGGTCGGCCACGCGTCCGGCACGGGGCGGCACACACGCGCCCAGGGGGGGTTTCTTCCCCGGCTCCGGCCGACGGCGGTGAGCGGCGACGACGGCGAGCGGTGGCCCTAGGCCCTAATTTAATGTGAAAATGGAACGGGCGAGGGGAGAGGAGCAAGAGGGTACCGGTGGCGGCGGAGCTTGGAGGCGGGAGGAGGCCGGCGACGAGCTTGGGGCGGCGGTGGGCTTGGGTTGACGGCGGAGGGGTCCTTCCGGCGGCGGGGAGGCCGAAGGGAGGTGGGGCCGAGGTAGCTCGCGCGACGGGGAGCACGGCGGTGCCGGCGGCGGGGCGCGGGACGGTCGCCGGCGACGGCGGCGCGCGGCTGAAGGGGGGGCGGCGAGCTTCGGTGCGGGATGAATTGCGGCAAAACGGGGGGCGAATGCAAAAATTGGCCGCGGATTCGGTTTAGGGGCTTTTAAATAGAGCCGAAGGGAGCGGGGCATGGGCTCTATAAGGCGGGGGAGGCGGCGCCGGTTAACCGAAAATCGGTTGCGCGGTGGAAGGGAGAGAAAAAGGGGGAGCCGGCGCGAAGAAGAAGGAGGGGGCGGCTGACAGGCGGGCCCTGGCGGCAGGGGGAGCTGGCGCCAGGCTGGCGGGGTCGCGCGGCAGCGAGCGCAGCGCCCTGGCGAGTGGGGTCGGGCGGCAGAGAGAGAGAGAGGAGGAGGCCGGCGTGGGGAGGCGGCGCCGACAGGCGGGCCCCACGCGGCAGAGAGATAGGGGGAGGGGGAATGGGCTGCTGGGCCGGCTGGGCCAAAAGGGAGGGCGCGGCCTGCTAAGGGATTAAAAAGGTTTCGAATAAATAAATTCTAGAAAATAGTTTTGAAGTTTAAATTATGAATTTGAATTCTAAAAATTTCCAAATAATTTTATAAAATATTCTAAGGTTCAAGGACCCTAACAAAATTATAAAATTTCAAAATTCAATACTTTTGGTTAAAGGTTTTAAATTGCAAAGCTTTTCTTCATTCAAACAAATTCTAAATTTTGGAAATTCGGTTTGAAAATTTCGTTTGGCAGTTTTGAAAAGTAAGGGTGTTACAAACCTACCCCCCTTAAAGAGAATCTCGTCCTCGAGATTCGAAACGACTTTCGAATAACTCGGGATGCGAAGCCTTTAACTCGTCCTCTTTTTCCCACGTCGCTTCCTCTGGCGAATGGTTACTCCACTGAACTTTGCAGAACTTGATGACCCTGCTCCTTGTAACTCGTTCGTTGGTATCCAGAATGCGGATAGGCTTCTCCACATAAGTCAGATCCTCTTGAATCTCTAACTGCTGATGATCGGCTTGCTCAGTAGGTACTCGGAGGCATTTCTTCAACTGCGAGACATGAAACACATTGTGTACACCTGACAATGACGCTGGTAGCTCAAGCTCGTAGGCAACCTCTCCTCGGCGATGGGTAACCAAGAACGGACCAACAAAGCGAGGAGCGAGCTTGCCTCTCATGTTAAACCTTTGAGTACCACGAAGCGGGGTGACTCGGAGATAAACATGGTCCCCTTCTTTAAATGACAAATCTCGGCGACGAACATCGGCATAACTCTTTTGACGAGACTGAGCTATCTTCAACCTGTCCTGAATAACCTTGACTTTGGCTTCGGCTTCACGAAGGATATCTGTTCCAAAAACCTGACTTTCTCCGGTCTGATCCCAAAGCAGAGGAGTTCTGCACTTGCGACCATACAGAGCTTCAAACGGTGACATTTGTAGACTGGCCTGATAATTGTTGTTGTAAGAAAACTCAGCATACGGCAAATTTCTATCCTACGAACCTCCAAAGTCTAAAGCACAAGCTCTCAACATGTCTTCGAGAATCTGATTAACCCTTTCTGTCTGACCATCTGTCTGGGGATGATATGCTGTACTGAAATTTAACCTGGTACCAAGCTCTTCTTGTAGATTCTTCCAGAACTTTGAAGTAAATTGACTTCCTCTATCTGAAACGATCTTCTTCGGAACACCATGCAAACACACTATTCGAGCCATATACAATTCTGCTAACTTCGGTCCACTGTAAGTTGTCTTGACTGCTATAAAGTGAGCCACTTTAGTCAGAAGATCAATGATCACCCATATCGAATCATTACCTGCTTGAGTTCTGGGCAGACCGGTAATAAAATCCATACCGACTTCTTCCCACTTCCACTCAGGAACCTTAAGAGGCTGTAACAGTCCTGCTGGCCTTTGGTGTTCCGCTTTGACCCGCTGACAAGTGTCACACATTGCCACATATTCCGCGATCTCTCTTTTCATACTAACCCACCAATACTTCTCTTTTAAGTCCTGATCAATCTTCGTACTTCCGGGATGGATAGAGTACAAGGTGTCATGGGCTTCCTTTAGAATAATGGTCTTCAACTCTGGCTTATCCGGTACACAGAGACGATTCCCAAACCAAATTGTTCCCATTTCATCTTCCGAGAAACCGGGGGCTTTCCCTTTCCTCATGTTCTTCTTTATATCATCCATATCTGGATCTTCCTTCTGAGCTTCACGAATCTGATCTTCGAGAGCTGGTTTTGCCTCGAGCGTAGCAAGGTATGCTCGGGTGGTGACTCCCAGATTCAACCTTTCCATCTCACGACACAACATAGGGGCTCTGTCTTGGAGAACTATGGCGTTGCAATACCCTTTTCGACTCAGGGCATCTGCCACTACATTAGCTTTGCCTAGATGATAATGAATTCCCATGTCGTAATCTTTAATCAACTCTAGCCATCTTCTTTGCCTTAGGTTCAGATCTGGCTGCGTGAATATATACTTCAGACTCTTGTGATCAGTGAACACTTCACATCTGTTGCCGATGAGGTAATGCCTCCAAATCTTTAAGGCATGCACTACGGCTGCTAGCTCTAGATCATGAGTAGGATAGTTCAGCTCATGAGGACGAAGCTGACGTGAGGCATAGGATACAACCTTTCCATCTTGCATCAATACGCAACCCAGTCCTTGACGAGACGCATCACAATAGACATGAAAATCGCTTCGGATATCCGGCAGAGTCAACACTGGTGCTGAGACTAACTTTTTCTTCAAGGTACGAAAGCTCTCTTCACAATCTGGTGTCCACTTGAACTTGGTGTCCTTCTGAAGCAATCTGGTCATGGGCTTGGCAATCTTGGAGAAGTTCTCGATGAATCGACGGTAATAGCCCGCCAATCCAAGAAAACTACGAATCTCCGAAACCGATGTAGGCTGCAACCAATCTGTCACTGCTTCAACAGTAGTAGGATCCACTACTACCCCTTTATCAGATATGATGTGTCCCAAAAACTTTACTTCATACGTCCAAAACTCACACTTGCTGTACTTGGCGTATAGCTGATGTTCTCTTAGCTTCGTCAGAGACAGACGAAGATGCTCTTCATTTTCTTCTGGGGTCTTGGAGTAAATGAGGATATCATCGATGAACACCACAATGAACTTGTCCAAACAGTCCATGAAGACATTATTCATCATGTTCATAAAGAATGCTGGAGCATTAGTAAGTCCAAACGACATCACGGTATACCCATACAAACCATATCTTGATGTAAAAGCAGTCTTCGGGATATCTTCCTCTTTATTCTCAATTGATGGTAACCTGATCGGAGATCAATCTTAGAAAACACTGTAGCTCCTCTCAACTGGTCAAACAAATCATCAATGCGAGGCAATGGATACTTGTTCTTGATGGTGACTTCATTCAAAGCCCCGTAGTCAAACACACATTCTCT
Organism: Zizania palustris; assembly: GCA_019279435.1. NCBI lineage: Eukaryota > Viridiplantae > Streptophyta > Magnoliopsida > Poales > Poaceae > Zizania > Zizania palustris. Next base: position 17,975,447 of record JAAALK010000282.1, read on the forward strand.
TTGTCTTGTCTTTCTTCATTGCAAAGATTACCGGTGCTCCCCATGGGGAAGTACTCGGCCTGATGTACCCTTTTGCTCGAGATCTTCAATATTCTTCTTCACCTCCGCTAGCTCATTAGCGGCCATTCTGTACGGGCGCTTTGAGATGGGAGTGGTTCCTAACACAAGGTCAATTCTGAATTCGATGTCTCTTTTTGGCGGCATCCCTGTCAGATCTTCAAGAAAACATCCATAAACTCTTTGACCACATGTACTTCTCCCAAGGCTATCTGGTTCACCATTGGTGTCTCAGTTGCCTGATGGTGATTTTCAGCAGCTGGCTGACTGGCTCTGGCTTGCTAGCCTCAGCATTGTCACTCGGGTTGGAAGATATCTGGAAGGAGATAAGCGGACCCACCCAAGAGGATAACGCGAAAACTAAGAATAGGAGTGAAAAGGTTTTAATAACGAGTTAGCATGTCCTTGGCACTAGTTGCTAAACACGCACACTACAAGCAGACACAAAAGCAAGCATACAAACAACAATCTAACAAACAAGACTAACAACTACGGAAGCTAGCGTTCTAAGTCTCTACCTGCATCTCACTCACAAAGACAAGCTACAAAAATTTTTGAAGTTTGGAGAGGCGACAGAACAGATTAAAGCAATATTAGATAAGAAGTATAAACAAAACTATGCGAGGTAAATAGGTTTTAGAAGATTTTTACATAATTCCTATCGACGGTCCAGGGGGCTTCCTACAGTCGAGTCGGCTCTGATACCATCTTGTAACGACCCGGGTTCTCACGAACCGCAAATTCATTGAATATAAGTGAAATGTCATTATTACAAGACGATCACAGCTGACAACGAATAAAAGGAAATAAAACGAGTACGTAGCTCATAGGCTACACTGATTACAAATCAAACTAAAGCGGAAGCAAAATGATTCAGCTGCAGAACGCCTTGGCTCCAAGGATCCGACTCCTCGCCTGGGACGCTACTCCTGGACTTCTTCTTCGTAAACAACATCTAAAAGAATTAACCCACGAGGGGTGAGTACAAAGTACTCAACAAGCCACGGACATGCAAATAATGATGGCTGTTGAACAAGGATGCATAACTAGGCTAATTGCATAAAAGCAGATTAAATGTTGTTTAATATTTAATGAGCAGTGTTAAACAGAAATAAACATGCTGAATTAAATAACAGAACTTAACTTTCCACTACCTCGAGTTGCACACATGTGCCCACTCGCTCTTTCAAACCCATACTGATCATGACATGCAATTCACAACTTCAACACAGAAAGCTAACTGCGGAGAACATCACTTGGCCGCCCGTAACCGTGGGCACGACTTTTCGAAAAGTTTAGACTCTGATCAGAGGTGTACTACTTTACCCACAAGGCACTTGTCCCTGCACACCGCAGTGTGTTACGAGGACCCTAGTCCCAGGAACGCATGCCAAAACCCTTCGCATGTCCGGCTCAGCAAGAGGACAACCTCACTAGGTTTCATCGACGCTCCACTGGGATCTCACTCATGGCATCTGAGTAGACCCTGATTGGTAGACGTGCGACCCCCATTAGTGCCTCGTCAGCACAAGCCATCACTGGGCAACTCCCGATAGATGGTCTTGTCTCCTCCGCTCGGTGCATCAAGCTGAACCGACCCATACTACAGATTAGGTCTTACCCATAGACTTGTGGCTAGCACGATAATGCTTTGCGACAGATCCCGCAGACCGGTCCTTATAGTGCCCCGGGTGCGACCACCAATGCACTAGCTTGCACCCGGAACCCACCATGCACAATACCACTTCGACTCCACATCGCTTTCCACAATTCAGAATATCGACGAGACAAAGACATATATATATCCAAAGGAGTATAAAGAGAATAACCTGATGACTAATAGTAATTGTAATTAAGCTAGCTCTTAATGCGCCTCGTATATATAGCGCTAACTATTAAGCGACACTGGCGACAAGGAGACGGTGATACAAGCATGGCTTGGGTTTACACTTCAGGGAGCAAAGCTATACATTAGCTAAATAAATAAATAAACGAGTGAACAGGTTATCGCTAATGCAGTTATTAACCTATGGGTTATAGCAATTATTGCAAAAGTAGGTTCAACATGATCAACTATGTCCACGAGAGGGTCTGGTGACTTGCCTTGATCCTCGTAGAACTGATTCGGATCCTCGGCGGTGATTGGGAGTTCTTCGGTCGCCTCGACTTCGACTACAACGCGTCGAAAAACACAATAAATAAATAAACAGTACAATATTCCATGTAAACAGTACAAAATAATTACATCAGTATGTAGAAAATAATTTTATGAATATTTAGAAATTTGAATGGGCTCAATCGGAGCTATTTTGGATTTTTAAAGCATTTTACAAGATTTAAAGTATTTCTGCCAAATTTAAAACCTAAACCAGACGACAATGGTCCACGGTGGACTCGTGAACCGCACGCCCGCGCGCCCGGTCCACGGTGGACCGCAGACTGCGCGACGGGGGGGCTCACGGTGCACTCGCGCCATGGACCGGCCGAGCCAGACCGTTGGATCAAGGATCCACGGTCGGCCACGCGTCCGGCACGGGGCGGCACGCACGCGCCTAGGGGGGGTTTCTTCCCCGGCTCCGGCCGACGGCGGCGAGCGGCGACGACGGCGAGCGGTGGCCCTAGGCCCTAATTTAATGCGAAAATGGAACGGGCGAGGGGAGAGGAGCAAGAGGGTACCGGTGGCGGCGGAGCTTGGAGGCGGGAGGAGGCCGGCGGCGAGCTTGGGGCGGCGGTGGGCTCGGGTTGACGGTGGCGGGGTCCTTCCGGCGGCGGGGAGGCCGAAGGGAGGCGGGGCCGAGGTAGCTCGCGCGACGGGGAGCACGGCGGTGCCGGCGGCGGGGCGCAGGACGGTCGCCGGCGACGGCGGCGCGCGGCTGAAGGGGGGGGCGGCGAGCTTCGGTGCGGGATGAATTGCGGCAAAACGGGGGGGCGAATGCAAAAATTGGCCGCGGATTCGGTTTAGGGGGTTTTAAATAGAGCCGAAGGGAGCGGGGCATGGGCTCTATAAGGCGGGGGAGGCGGCGCCGGTTAACCGAAAATCGGTTGCGCGGCGGAAGGGAGAGAAAAGGGGGGGAGCCGGCGCGAAGAAGAAGGAGGGGGGCGGCTGACAGGCGGGCCCTGGCGGCACGGGGAGCTGGCGCCAGGCTGGCGGGGTCCGCGCGGCAGCGAGCGCAGCGCCCTGGCGAGTGGGGCTGGGCGGCAGAGAGAGAGAGAGGAGGAGGCCGGCGTGGGGAGGCGGCGCCGACAGGCGGGCCCCACGCGGCAGAGAGATAGGGGAGGGGGAATGGGCTGCTGGGCCGGCTGGGCCAAAGAGAGGGCGCGGCCTGCTAAGGGATTAAAAAGGTTTTCGAATAAAATAAATTCTAGAAAATAGTTTTGAAGTTTAAATTATGAATTTGAATTCTAAAAATTTCCAAAATAATTTTATAAATATTCTAAGGTTCAAGGACCCTAACAAAATTATAAAATTTCAAAATTCAATACTTTTGGTTAAAGGTTTTAAATTGCAAAGCTTTTCTTCATTCAAACAAATTCTAAATTTTGGAAATTCAGTTTGAAAATTTCGTTTGGCAGTTTTGAAAAGTAAAGGTGTTACAGTTTGCCAATATGCCATCGATGTGTCACTGACAGATGGGGGCCGCCACAGTCACTGACAATGGCATATAGGCAATTTCTGAAAATTATAATGGCATATGAGTAATTTTCCCTTTATATTTATACGTGGTATCTTATTTTTTAAATATTTCTCATATACATTATCTTTTCGATGGACAATTTTTTAAAAATAAATTTATATACAATCAACTTCTTTGCTTCCTTGGATATCTTGTAGAATGGGTTTTTGCATTAGACGTTTCTCTCCCGTCTCAATAAATATTTTCCTACATCAAATTTTGGTTGTCATGTCAATATAATTAATTATAAGACAATCATCTCTATCAGCATAGATAGGCTATTCATAGTGGTGGGTTTCATCGGTAGAGAGTTTTATTTCACTATTTCCTAGGCTAACTAGTATAATTAAATGCAACTAGCTCTCATGAAATACCCTCTCTCTGATGAAATGATTTGGTTCTCAATGGGTGTTTCATTTCGTTTCATTCGTCTTGGAAACGAGTTAGCACCATGTCATAATGATGACACTACTTCCTTCTCTTTCCTTATTAATTGAATGTCATGTCAGCAAAAAATCTAATGTGACATGGTAATTAATATCATTAAACACCCTATGAAACCCCTATTGTGAATAGGACTACTTTAAGAACAGTCTTAATAGTGTGATGAGTGGTATCTTACTCTTTTTTTAATATCACTAATAAACGCTACCTTCCTTAATGAATTCTTAATGATAGTTTCTCTCACTTTAATAAATTTTTTGACACATGAGATTTTACCTAACATGATAATATAGTTAATACTAAGAATTTGTTCTAGTATGCTTATGGCGAGGCTAAGATAGTAAGATGAATCCAAAGACATTGCACATCAATAATTAATAGGATCAAATCAAACAAGTTAATGGGCATACAACAACTATATTCTCTTTACTCGTCGTGTATTGGGTAGGCGTTCATCTACTGCAGATTAGCTGGGACTCTTCTTTTGCTGTCTCGCCATTCCTGGAGTAACATGAACAGAAGACAAGCGAACCCCATTACTTGAAACACCAGCATCGTAGGGAAAGGTAGCGGCAAAACATAATTCAACCACCGAAATGACGTATCTGAAAAAGTGAATGGTAATTCCGATGAAACAAAGTCTGTGTGGATGAGGCAGTAAAGCAGAAGCAAGTAATTCGTATCCAAAAGATCGAGGAAATTTATGGAGATCCAGTTTATCACTCGATCAGCACTCACCCTCGTAGACGACGACGTCAACGTGAACGGTGGCTATGGCGGCGACGTCCTGCTCCATGCGGTAGGCATCGTGGTAGCTGACGCGACAGGCGCGTAAGTCGACCATGGCATGCCGGTGATACGGACACAGCAACTGCGCGTACCGGAAGGCCTTGGCGAGGCAGGCGGCGCAGCCCGACGAGTTGTCGCCGGGATGCCGGCTGCTGCAGAAGGCGGACGCGTATACCTTTTCGGGCGGCTCTGCGACGCCGACATCGGCGCTGGAGGAGGAGGACGCAGTTACCTTGGCGGGGAGCGCGGCGGCGAGATACCGCAGGTTGGCTTCGTACGAGCTGTTGGGAGCGTACATGCCTTGTGCCGTCCCGCAGAGGTGCAGGGGCGGGCGGGGGCCGTCGTCGTCGACGGCGTCGGTGACCGCGGCGACCAGCGGCGGCGCCACGAGGGCGAGCACGAGGAGGACCACGACGGGAGTCATCGCAGAAGAGAGTTTCAGGCTTCAGCAGCTCAGCTGAAGCCTGAGCCCTGAAGGGAGTGGAGGACTACATAGCGCGGCACTGCCAGTCAAGTAGGCACATTTATTAATGGTGAATTAGTTGTGCTTGCTGTTGACCGTTGACTAGTCAACGTTCCAACCGCTCCCAACTCAAAAACATAAAAAATAGTCATTGATTGGATCCTCTTTTGATCTTCCCGATAATGATGAATGTATACTCCATTAAATTATATAAAATAAGGCATTTTACACTCGTATCAAAAAATAACTAAAATAAATTATTTTGTATTTTATTGTGCACTACTTTCTCCTCATCTCTTATCATGTTTTTACTCTCAGTATTTAATATAAAAAATACTTACTAATTAATCACTCCTTTATTTCTGAAATCATATCTACAACTTGATTTTAGAAACTTGAGGAAGTATTTAGATACTACTAACATGTGCTCGGTAATTTGATAACATATTGATAATATGAAAAAACAACATAAGAGTTTTAATTTCTAGTCAAACTGTCACTTGATCAATCTAGTCTAGTAAGTATTAAAAAACAAGCTAAGAATAAGAGACGAAAGGATTAGTATAACAATTAGGCCCGTGTTCATTTGATGCTTGTGCCCATATAAATAATGAAAAGTCTGTCGTTTGTCTTAACTTGATTTTCCTGGACCGCGTTCTTGGGCTAGATGGACCGGGTCGCCATTAGCTACAGCCCACAAATATATGGCCCATTGTAACTTATGATAAACACATTTAGTTTTTTTTATAATTCTTATATATATATATATAAGAAAATGTGTTTAAAGGCATATTCTGGAGAGCTTCTGGCAGCTAGAGATTCTCAGTAGCTAGCTAGTCTGAGTAGCTGGGTAGTGCGAGTACCTAGCTGATGAGAATCTGAAGAAACTGATATTTTCCGATTTCTGATTTCTGGAATCTACTTCATTTCTAGATTCTGCATCTACTGATTCTCACAATTTTGAGTCATAATCTATTAGCTTCAGATTTTAAAAATAATTGCAGCTGTCAGAAACTCCTCCAAATAAGCTTTAGATTCTAGAAGTAGTTGTAGCTGTCAGAAGCTCCTTAATTAGTGATGGACCTGATGTCGACGCAAATATTCATGGCAAATATTCAATAAGATACCGTGTATGCAAAATTGCATTCTGACATCATCTGTTTATTACTCCCTCCACATACCAGAGTTTTAGAATTTAAAACTTGTTCTAAATATAACAATATAATAATTATAAAAGATACATTTTATCTTTAAAGTGTATATAGTACCATTAGACTTAATTACTCATTATTTTACCTAACTACAATCGGATCCACACTCGTTAGAGAGTATTATAATTTTTATACTTATTTTCTTATATTTTAATGTTTGAGACACAGTTGGGTTGGAGTATATTATTAAGTAGCCAAAAAGAAGTCACCACATCTGTTCTACATTAGTCAGAGAAAAAGTTTGTACGGTTAGATCGTGGTGGGTACTGATTATAACGGTAAAAACTGGATTTAAAAACGACATGTATAATACATTTGTATTTGGAGAAGTTTATGGTGCCAAAAATTTTATGGACCGTCCGATCTATACAGTAATCTATTATCTTCTAAATGTAATAGGTCATATAATATTATTTTAAAATATGCGGACTTACTAAAATAATTAATTACTTTTTTCACGTGCCAGTGAATTAATTATTGCATGCAGTAGATTACTCTTCATACGAGCGACACCGTACCGATTACTTTCCACAATCAAGTGGATTAGTCTTTTTTTCTAATTAATTATTTTAAACATATTTAATCAACTGTTCATATTCGTTTTAAAGATTACCTCTGCATCATAAATGAATAAAAAAACTAAAATTAAAAGTGTACACCGTATATCAAATCTAATTATAATCTCGATTAAACGCTAGTTTAACACGGTGCCGCGAAAAAAATAGCGTACGCCATTTCTTTTTTTTTTGAAGAAAGGCATAACAAGAGTTACGCCCGGCTTTATTTGAAAGCCAAAGATAGAGTTACCGAAGTTGTTACTGGGGATACCAGCTATACATGAGAGCATACAAACGCAACATCCACACCACCCAAGGCGGAACCAGACAAGTTTGAGGCCGAAACAACAGCAACAACCCACTACTAGAAACAGCACCAAGAAGCCACAGCAGAATACAAGCAGAGTAGACCCACCAAGAAGAATCAGAACCTAGAAACATATTAGTCTAAACCCAAAAGATCGAGCAAGCTGAACCCAAAAGGAACGAAACTGCGCAGGCTAGTAAAATTAAGTGCCCCAAGAGATTTAGAAGCTAGTCAGGTAGATTTCTTGATGTGGAAGCTCTTGACATCCTTCCGAGAAGAGCACGGAGCAAGCCGACGATTCTTGAATGCACATCCAAATTTTTCGCCGGAGCTAAGGTCCTCCACTGAGATAAGAAACACAACATTGAGTAAGGCAGAGAGAGCACATTTGCAGACAAATAATCATTAAAAACAAAGTTATTTCTCATAAGCCAAATCGCCCAAAAACCAGCAGCAAAGACACCCAGTGTGATAGTTTTATCCGTTTTCTTCATTTCACCGCCACAAACGTCAAAGATAGTCGAATGAGAAGTTGGAACACTCAACCACCCAAGCGAATCTCTGATACAACACCACAAAAACTTAGAAACCGCACAATGAAATAACATATGGTCCACCGATTCTAATTGCCCGCACAATTTACACCTTGGGTCGCCCGGCAAACCCCTTTTAGCTAATTGTTCTCCAACTTGGATTTTTCCTCTTAAGGCTAACCACAAGAAAATTTTCACCTTCAAAGGCGCAGCACAGTCCCAGATATATCTTGTCTCCCCATCAACCACACCCCAAAAACTGACCAGTCATAGAATGATCTAGCCGTGTATCCTGATTTATCGAGCACCCAAGAAGCACTATCTGCATTGTCATTAAGGGTGACAGACTCACACATCTCCCTCAACTGAATCCAGTCACCATTCTCCAAGACAGACATGGAACGCCTAAAACGGACGAGCCAACCATTGTTGCAAACACTGTACACCGTTTCCCTAGGATTCAGACTAATGTTGTATAAATGAGGGAAAATTATTTTAAGAGCAAGGTCACAAATCCAGCTATCTTCCCAAAAGAGGATACTCCTGCCATTCCCAATTTTAAAGGCACAGTTTTTCTGGATTCGATCTCTCACCTTCAGAACATTCTTCCAAAAATGAGATCCATTTCGTCTAGGAATATCAAGATACTACCTCTAAGACCATACTTATTCCTGAGAATCTCATAACACAAACCTTTTTATTATTCACAAGATTATAAATCCATTTGCCAAGTAAAGCATCATTCATCACTCTGGTATCCAAAAAACCCATCCCTCCAAATTTTTTAGGAACACACAGAGATTTCCAGCTCACCATATGATACTTTTTTTTTCCACCAAGACCATCCCAAAAGAAGCGACTTCTAATCTGATCCAACTGATGATGGACAGATTCAGGAAGCCGGGAAAACCCCCATGGAATAGAGTGGTACACTGCTCAAACATGAGTTGATCAGGATCATCCTGCCCCCGTAGGATAAATGCCCACATTTCCAAGTCGACAGTCTTCTTTCAACTTTGTGAATCAATTTTTGGTAATCGGACTTGGAGGGTTTAGAGTGCCCAATGGGAAGCCCAAGATAAAACAGAGGAAAAGACCCCAATTTGCAGTTGAAAATATCCGCAACTTTTTGAGCTTCATCCTGAGTAACCCCCAACGCAAACACCTCACTCTTTTGATAATTGATTTTCATTCCAGAGAGCTCCTCAAAGCAATAGAGGAGGAATTTGGCAGTAACGAAATTTGATTCTGCAAATTCCATCAAAAGAATGGTGTCGTCAGCATATTGCAGGTGGGTCAAACCCCCAGGGATCAGATCCATCGCAAGACCTGACAGGTGACCCTTCTCTTTAGCTCTTAAAAAGATTTCAGACATCGCGTCCCCCACTAAGTTAAACAGCAAAGGAGAAAGAGGATCACCTTGCCTGACCCCCCTGTAAGTTCTGAAAAAACCTCCCCTAGCACCATTGATGTTTATAGTTACTTTACCTCCAGAAGTCACAGCTTTCATCCATCGGATCCATTTTTGAGCAAACCCCTTTTTGGCAAGTACCTCTGACAAAAAATCCCAATTGACTCTATCATAAGCCTTCTCAAAATCTAGTTTTAACAGAATACCTTTCTGCTTTCTGACCTTAACATTGTGCAAAATCTCATGAAGGGAGACAACACTCTCCAAAATGTTTCTACCCGGGATAAACGCTGTTTGGCAAGAGTCAATAACTCTATCAGCGACAGAGGTCAATCTCACAGTCAACACCCTAGTAATAATTTTGAAACAGACATTCAAAAGACAGATGGGCCGGAAATTTTTAACAGAACAGGCATCTGCAACTTTTGGTATCAGGACAATCTCCCCAAAATTAAGACGCTCAATATCCAGATTATGATTATAAAACTCATCAAGCATCTCCTTGAACTGCCCTCTGAAAATAGACCAAAAAGCCCTATAGAACTGAACTGTGAACCCGTCTGGACCAGGGGCAGCATTCAATTTCATCCCCCCAAAAGCACTATCCAACTCCTCCCAAGAGAAAGGTCTAGTCAAAAATTCATTATCAGCTTCATCCACTCTCCTCCTATTGCTCCAGAAGTCCTCATTAAGATGAACATTGATGAGCTTAGCAGAGCCAAACAGACCCTTATAATAATTATAAATGTGCTCTTTAATATCTACAGGATCATTGATAATACAACCATCTTCCTCAAGAAATTGGATGGCTGATTTTTTTTTCCTGCAGTTAGCCACTTTATGGAAGAATCTCGTGTTAGCATCACCTTCAAGCAACCATTGCTGCCCACTCCTTCTTTGCCAGTATTCAGCTTCAGCTTGGTAAATGTCACAAATTTCATGATCAAGAGCATATCTCTCTTCCCACTCACTCTCAGATAATCCTTGGAGATCAGCTTTAAGCTCAAAAACATTGATTCTGGACTTCAATTCAGATTTCACATTCTCTTGGTCCCTTCTCAAATTAGCCCCCCAACCTCTTAACCTTCTTCTAAGAATATTACCCTGTTTTTTCCAAAAATCCAAGATTCTCTCATTACCCCTAGAAGGCCAGTTGCAACAAACCCACTCTTTAAAACCCAAATTACTCAACCAAGTATTGTCAAATCTGAATATGTGATGTTTATTAGCAATTTTCCGGTCAAGATCCACCACTAGGGGAGAATGGTCAGAACCCAACATAGGTAAAGCAGTAACCAAAGCAGCGGGGAATAAATTTTCAAGGGAGTTAGAAACCAAAATCCTGTCCAGGACCTCTCTAGTGGGGCTCTTCTGTTTATTGGACCATGTAAATTTGCACCCAGTCCTGGTTAGCTCGTGAAGCTCATTGTCATTGATAAACTCATTGAACGCTTTAATCCATCTCCAATGAATCAAACCTCTAGATTTTTCCGCAGGAAACCTAAGCATGTTGTAGTCACCCCCCAATTAAACAAGGAAGGGTCTGAACAGAAAGTTTGCAGTTCAGCTCATTGAGAAACCCAAATTTTTCCTCCTCAGCCACTGGACCATAAACATTAATCAGCTCCCAACTCAATTTGCTCACTTTCATTTCCAGGGTAAGACTGATAAAATGCCGCCCTTGGTCAACACCAGTAACAGACACCAAATCCTGATTCACACCCAAAAGCAAGCCTCCAGAATGACCCACAGAGGGTTTAGTAAGCCAGTAAAAATCTCTACCATGACAGAAATTATTCAATTCTTTAACAGTAAAACTCTCTCTAATAGTTTCTTGAAGACAAACAAAATCAAAATTAAATTGATGCATGTAATCAGACAAAAGATTTTTCCTACCTCTGTTACCTAGACCTCTAATATTCCAACATAATAACTTCATGTCAGACAATCAGTCTCCCCACCCCCCACACAGTAAAGCTCATTAGGAAAGGTACTAGAAGAGCCTTCCTCAAGTTCAGTTATATTATGTGAGGTTAAAGGATCAGCAGAATTATTTTCTGGAGTTTTTTGAGCCAGGCAGACCAAAGCCTGGGCCAACTCCCTAGCTTTAATTAAATCTAAATGGCCCTCAATTTCAGAACTAGAACATCCTAAGCAAATTCCTGAATCATTAGCAACTGACACTAGATGATCAGACGATATACTCTGAAGAATTGTAAATCGAGACGCACCTGAAACGTCATCTTTGAAATCTGCACGGATCTGAGCTTTAACAGAAATTGGAACGCCATCATGTTTAATGCGAGAGCTTTTACGCACAGCAACCGGAGGAAGCTTCACCTTCTTCCCATTACGCACTTTATCAGACACCTTCTGATTTTGCACAACCAGAGCTAAAGCATGGTCATCTTTGTCCAAAGAAACACCCCCCCGACTAGAATCCCCATCTTCCACAACACTTTGTTTAGCACTCCACTCCTTGCTAGCCACCCCAACCGACAACTCTACAGGGACAATTGCTCTGTTCCATTCACTTGATTCAGAACAATACACTGGCATTACCTCAACCGATTGCTGAACCTTACTTTTTTGCTTGGGGAGAGACAGCCCCATGGATTTATCATCAGTAATAGAAACTCCATCAACCCAAGCCACTCCAGATTTGAAACAACTAGAAACCGGTATCTGCTTAGGATTCGAGGTATCCAGCTCCTCATTCAAACAATTAGTGGCTCCAATCTTATGCTCCACCGGTTGAAAGTAATGTGCTGGAATGTTAGACAAGACATCATCATCCGAACCTTCTTCAATATCAGGATCACCGGCCAGTTCATCTTTAGGTTGCTGATTGTCTCGTGAACTACCCTCATTCTTGTCTGGTGAAGAAGCAGATTTTTCATGTTGATCCAGTTTCTTAGAACCCTCACCCTTTTCTCCAAAGCTAGCCCATCTTTTATCCACTCGAGTTTTAGAATCATCATTATGAGGTTTGTCAGATTTGACCCCATCAAGCTCTGGTACCCATTTAATAATGTACCCAGTAGAGTTCACAAAGATTTCAGATGAACCCCCAATCATCCAAGGATCCCGACACATAACACGTGCACGGATAGGGCCATTGCTACTCAGACTCCCAATATCAATCTCCACAGGTTTGCCCACAAGTTTAAAGATGCTTCTAACATAAGATTCTTCTCTAGCCAACTGCGGAATACCAAAAGCCTTGACCCATACATATTGCAATTCAGCGAAAGCATTCATAGCACGATCAGAAATCCTTATATTTGCCCTGATTTTGAACTTCTGAAACTCAAAACACTTAAGTCTGGCAAGTTCCCATCGAGCTTCTTTTGAAGGAAATTCAATCAGGAACTGATCCCTATCAATCTGCAAGACACTCCATTCCCAGGAGATAGCGTACGCCATTTCTTACCAAGTCGAAAACAGTCTATTTCCACAGATCTGGCTATTAATTTTCTTCTGGCGACAAAAACCAACACGCATACACACGTGCTTTCCCCCGAACAAGTCGTCAACAATAATCGCCACGTTCGCGTTAAGACGGCCGGCTCGAATAGTCATCGGCCGGCAGTGGCACACACCACACGTACACCTAATAACATGACACCTGTTAATTATTCGCGCCAAAAAAGCCAACCCTGCGACGCTAGCTAGCTGCTGCGTGATCTCGTCGATCCTTATCGCCTACTTTTAATTCACATCAAGAACGACACTGTACTGTTTGTTGGATCCGGTATGTAGTGTACTACTGCTCATATCGAGTTGTCTGTACAACGACACATCATTTATCCATAACACGTACAGTGTGATCGACGCAGCCATGCAACTGTCCCGCCATGTGGATGTGGAAGCAGCTAGCAATCCGTGCGCTCATTCACACACGCCGGCCGGCCGGCCCGGCCGGCAGTTTCGATCACGAAAACGACGGCCACATGTAACCCAAATGAGATCTCGATCAGCTGGAAACGTGTAATGATCGATCGATGAGGTCGCTATCTCCCTTCCTCGATGGTGGTGATGGTGACGTCGTTGGTGCTGCACGACTCGGCGGTGTCGGTGAAGCGCCACCGCGAACGGGCCTCCCGCTCGCCGCCGAGGGCGCGCCCGTCGTCGTCATCGCCGGTAGCAGCTGTGACCCTCAGCTGGAAGTGCGGCGGCGGCGCCGGGTCCGGCAGCCGGACGCCGTCGCTGGCCAGCATCGCCGCCACGTCCGCCATCGCCGGCCGGTCCATGGCGTTGTCCTGCACGCACAGCAGCGCCACCTTCACGCACCGCATCATCGCCGTCACCTCGTTGCCGTCGCCCAGCGTCGGGTCGATCAGCTCGAACCCTCTCCCTTCCCTCCACAGCTGCCACGCCTGTTAATTAATCACGTAGCCATCCAGTTCAGGAAAACATAGCGGCACTAGCACTACATGTGAAAGCCTAGACACAATCTGCTGGCTAATAAATAACGCGAAAATGTAGTTGGAAATTAACGTCAGGTTCCTGTCGTGTGCGCATGCAGTTCATCAGTTGTACTCACGAATCCGAGGAGATTGACGAACTCGCCGTAATGCTGGTGGCCGCTGCTCCGCTTGCCGCTGACGATCTCGAGTAGTAACACCCCGAAGCTGAACACGTCGGACTTGACCGAGAAGATGCCCTCCGAAGCGTACTCCGGAGCCATGTAGCCGCTGCACGCACGCAATCAATCAATATACCACCAGTACAAAAATACCTGAAGAAAACATCAGGTGGTGCTAACTAATATACTACGTTAACTCATTGATTTCTTAATTCTTAGTCTTACTAGGTGCCGACGACTCTGTTGGTGTTGGCTTCTGTCATGTTGGAGCCGAAGATCCGAGCCATGCCGAAGTCGGAGATCTTAGGGTTGAGGTCCTTGTCCAGCAGTATGTTGCTGGCCTTGAGATCACGGTGGATGATGCGCACGCGAGAGTGCTTGTGCAGGTACAGGAGCCCCTGCGCGACGCCCTCGATTATGTGCAGCCGTTTCCTCCAATCCAACAATGGCCCTCGCTGCTGGTCTACACAAGAACACGTCGCAAGCGGCGTCAGAGATCAGTATACGACAAGGTAAACTAGCAGAACGTACACAAGCGACGTTGAGCAACTGGTTGAGTGGTTAATTAGGGCTCAGGCTCACCGAAGATGAAGACGTCAAGGCTTCTGTTGGGCATGTACTCGTACACCAGCATCTTCTCGTCCTCCTGGACGCAGCAGCCGACCAGCTTGACGAGGTTGGTGTGCTGCAGCTTGGCGATGAGCTGGATCTCGTTCTTGAACTCCTTGAGCCCCTGCCCCGACTGCGCCGACAGCCTCTTCACCGCTATCTCTGCCCCGTCAGGCAGCTTACCCTGAAAAAAAAAATACGGTGAGGTAAATAGTCAATCATGGCGCTTAATTCAGCGTTAATCTTTCACGTATTGGTCAAAAACAACTGCCAGAGCGGGAAAATGACTGAACCTGACGCACAACTCATCACCAATTACTACCGTTTTGGTCAAAAAGTTTTGTGTTAAACGTCAAATGAGATGCAGAGACGGTGATGAACTTGCCTTGTAAACCGGCCCGAAGCCACCTCTGCCGAGCTTGTTGTCTTCGGAGAAGTTGTCAGTGGCAGTAGCCAAGTCGTCCAAGTCATACAGTGTGAAATCCGTGCTGCTCTCCTCGATCTTCCACAGCTTCAGTGCCTCCTCTGTTTTTGAGCTGCTCCTGGAATGTGCTTCCAGCTGCCGATTTGTCTTCCCTGTGATGGAGATTTCTGGTTGGTTAGCACTTGGCAAGGCTGAAATGAAGGGAGAAGATGATGGATGGATGTTACTGGGGGTAGTGGCCAATTGGCCATCATTTACCGGCTCCTTTTCGTCGTTGACTCTTGATCAGTACAAAGCAGCCCACCAGCATAAAACTGAAGACCGTGATTGATCCGCATAGAACGATAATTAAGATCTTCCTATGCTTGTTTCCTGCATAATACAGATGGCAATTAGTCGTGATGATATTTCAGTGACAGCACAAACCACCATGGAGTGGTTACAACTTCATCATTGTGAGCTCAAGAACAAAAGGGACACTAATAGTATTGTGATTAGCTTTAGTTGGACGAAACAAATATACGTAGCAAATTGCATTAGCTTGTACTTTTTTACGATAAGAAATGGTCCGTGAATTTTACCGTGGTTTCCGGTTGGTGGCAAAGGGGGATCTTGCAAGCCAATCCTGACGTTCGCCGTGCCGTCGTAGAACTGGTAGCTCTCGTACCGGAAGTTGCACCGGACGCCGAGGATGCGGCCGCCCATGCGGCCGTCGTACCACCGGCGGTTCTGCTCCTGGAGGCCTTGGAAGCAGTGCCAGCACTTCGGCGGCGAGAGGTCCGGCGTGCACTGCACCATCCCATACACCGTCGGCAGCTGCGGGTTGACGAACATGACGGCGCTGGCGAACCGGCGAACCGAGGAGTTGTACGAGCCGTACATGGCCATCTCCCCGAAGAGGGTGCCCACCAGCGAGAGGAAGAAGCTCCGGGTCGTCGCGTTCCGGCCGTCCCAGCCGATGTAGATCGACGCGTTCACGTCCATGGCGTTGATCACCGGGGAGTTGTCGTCGGGGCGCGACAGGAAGTCCTCGCCGGAGTAGCGGAGGATGCAGAGGTCGTGGTAGAACGTCGCGTCCTTGTCTCTCCCGCACAACGCTCGCAGCCGCTGGAACGCGTCGGAGAGGCAGCCGGAGCACGCGCTGGCGTCCGTCATGTCGCCGCGGCAGAGCGCCAGGCCGAACACCCTGTCCGGCGCGGCGCCGATGGCCGCCGAGGCGAAGAGCGACTGGGAGGAGGAGGCGTTGACGGGGAGCTCCTCGCCAAGCCTCTTGAGGTTGGCTGCGAAGGCGCTGCTCGCCGTGTAGTTCCCGATGGTGCCATTGCACGAGTAGTCCGAGAAAGCGGTGGCGGCGGCCACGGCGAGCGGCGAGGACATGAAGAGCAACATGAGGAAGGGCATGGCTGACAACATGGGGTGCTGTCTCATTGCGAGGAGAAGAAAATGGTTAGCACTACAACTTAATGGTTATTGTTCCTGCATAAATACTTGGAGGCAAAACAAAGTCAAAGGCTTGATTATGGTTGTTGGCAAGGTTGAATTTGTCCGAGATTATTTGCACGGTTGTTGGCTACTTGGGTTACTCAGATTGCCTCGTGCTGACAGTTGACCATCCATTACATCAGCATAAATCACATATTTCATGTATTTCATAAAATATCGCTGTCCCGAAACGTATAAAATACTTATTTTGAACAATAGAAGTAACAGCAGGCAGTACGTAGAGAAAATAGTCAAGATTCACACGAGCGTCACGCATAAGTGCTGCCCATAAACCTGATTGTTGCCCTGTATAGATATTTTATGTGGCATTGGTTCAAAGATTTCGCTCTTCTTCTAATCTGATGCATGTTGGAAAGAAAGTTGATGAAGTTTAGACAACGCAACAACTCAAAGTAGTGGAGCAGAGATGGAGTATGAGAGAATGAGAATCAAAAGGCTCTATTCAGATTGGACGTCTTCAATCTTTTATATATAACTATAGTCGTATCAGAATAAAGTTACGAACTTATTATTAGTAATAGCCAAAATTCATATCACATAAATTTGACCATAAAATACTAATTACAGAAGATTTAAATCAGACATTCAAAATGACTGGTAACTGAGATATTCATTCGAGTGTTTGACGATTATTCAAATTTCAGATTTAATCACATTAAAACAATGCACTTAAATACATATAATATATACATGAACGTCCAAAAAATTCGGATTGACTTAGCGTTATTCTGTTACCACGCACGCAATCGCTTGTCACATGTCACACGATATCTCACGCGAAAAATACATGAATACACGCACTTGTGACTTTAGCCAAGTACTCATGACTTTTCTATATTTAATAGATAGAGATAATTTTACTTTATGGGCCTGTTTGGGAGCCAACAATCCCAGTCCATTCCATGGAGATGGGCCGAGATTTTAGTTTAAAATTTCAGCCCATCTCCAGAGAATGGGCCGAGATTGTGAGCTGCCAAACCAGCCCTATGAGTGGATTTCTATTCCACCAAATAGCCAATATGATACTAATCATGTACATATGTTTGGTGATTAGATAATTGGGTTGGGCCATTTTTCAACATAGCAAAATTCGACATGGTCGTATATGAGGAAGTATCATGTGCACATCGGCTGGCCGTGCACATGGTGCACATGTAAAATCTCCACCTTCAATCTGTGATCCAACGGACAACAGTAGCTGGGGTTATCGCAAAATAACAGAATGGGGGAGGTGGAAGGTGTTTTCTGCAAAATGATCTGGTGGAGCTGTTGTCCGTTGGATCACAGATTGAAGGTGGAGATCTTATATGTGCACCATGTGCACGGCTAGCCGATGTGCACAGGATATTTCCTCGGTCGTATATAAGAAATCAGACTGCAGTGTACACAAGCACACAGGGACGGAGCTGCTGGCCGGGGTCCCATGAACCCGGTACAAAAAAAAAGTTGTTATTAACATTTTTTACCTTTGTGCACTCTTTGGACTCAATACAGTGCACCGCTTAAAGTAGTGCACCCCCTCAGTTTGTCTCTAGCTCCGCCACTGCAAGCATAGCCATGAGTTTTTGCGTCGTTGTTCGTTTACAAGTTTTTCTTCTAGTAAAACTTGGAATTAAAATATTATACCTATCTCTAACAATTTAATCCCTGTTGTTCTTAGCATGACATACATACGTGCTGGTTATCCGAACTGAAACAGGTTGAACTTGCAAGTTTGTATCGACCATCAAGATTCAACGGCTCAATGCAAGCTTTGTCTGTCGCTCGGATCGATCGGAGCAGATTCTTGTGATGAGTATTGCAGGTGTACCGTACGACGGTGATAAATCGCGAGGTGCAGGGAATTGTAACTGCAAATCTGCATTTGACATGAAACATCTTAGAAACTGAACATTGAACACGCAGGAACACATGTCAACCCTTCAGGTGTGAACGCCGGCGAGCATGGCGAATTCGAAGCATGCAACGACGCTGGTCCAATAATAGTCGCATTAGACTATTGTCGGATGACGTCTTTATTGGGCCCATCTTTGACCTTACCGTAACAAGTACTCCTTTCATTAAGTCATTTACTTTTTTCATAATATTTGATAATTCGTCGTAAATTTTATGCAAATATATAAAAAGATAAAAGTCGATAGCATCGTTTAACTTGTAAGAACGACTTGGAAGTCGGAAGCATCGCAGTTGCTGCGAGTTAATTTTCAAAAGAGAGCGTATTATTCTAGTGCAAGAGGGGTCGAAGACGCAATAATTTGGAAGTGGCCGGCAAATGAAGAATACATTATTTGGCTAAATCAGCCTACAAATTAAGTTCGATTCTAGAAAACGCAGAGGTTTTGAAAAGCGGCAACTGAAAGCGGATGATCTGTGCACTGTTTTTCTTGCTAAGGTGGCGGCAGATCGCTGACAAAACACTTGTCAGCTTTCATGAATGAAAGCATCCATATTGAACACGTATGTATCAGAATGGGGTGACCTTAGGCTGCACACACTGACAGCAACACAAAGGTTATATACCAGAAAATGTAGCAAGGACTTAAAAATGATTAGATGTTACTCATCCACCCATATCTTAGAAGCTGCAAGAAAGCACAAGGACATTGTGTTAACTGTTAAACCACCATTGAACATGACTAATGTTGATAAGAATAAGATCTTTTAGACAACCACCAAACAGCCCAAGCTTTGAGTCACACTTCATAATTGATAGTGCAATTGCTAAATCTACCTCCATAAAACAATTTCCATTCATTAAATATTCCATGCATTACTTGGAAAACCCAAAAAAATGTGTTCAGAGAAACCATGGCAAACAAAAAAAGAGTGTGAGT
Organism: Zizania palustris; assembly: GCA_019279435.1. Lineage (NCBI taxonomy): Eukaryota > Viridiplantae > Streptophyta > Magnoliopsida > Poales > Poaceae > Zizania > Zizania palustris. The sequence continues at coordinate 17,994,851 of JAAALK010000282.1, forward strand.
CTCTGTGAGAGGGGAACAAGCTAATTTCACCCTACCACAAGATCAAAAAAGAGTAACATGGCATGAGTTTTTTTTTTGCATTCACTGTGTCATCCTGCTCTGTTCCTTCCTTTTGATATAATATCATATACAATTGCCAAGCTACAATCTTGATTAATTACTACAACCTACATAAGCAACGCGCCTGCTGCTGCTATAGTGCTATCTGCCGTCCTCGTCCAGCATGGTGGCGTTGCTGATGCTGTACGACTCGCCGAAGGAGCTCGTGGACACCGGGAAGCTGGAGATCCGGACGTTGAAGTACGCCGGCTGCCTGGGCTCCGGCATCGTCAGGCCCTCGCTGCCGAGCATCGACACGACGTCCGACATGTTGGGCCGGTCGTCGGCGCTGTCCTGGACGCAGAGCAGCGCCACCTGCACGCACTTCATCACCTCCGTCGCCGGGAAGTCCTCCCCCAGGGCCGGGTCGACCAGCTCGTGCCATTGCCCTTCTTGCCAAAGCTGGTACGCCTGAAAGAGCTCAGCCAGTTGCAGTGATCATCCAGGTTTCAGACTAAACTGAATTCCGAATGCTTACATATCCTGTGAGGTTGAAGAATTTGCCGTACTGGTAGAATCCGGCCGTCCTCTTCCCGCTGATGATCTCGAGAAGCAGGACGCCAAAGCTGAACACGTCAGATTTGATCGAGAAGAGACCCTCCGAAGCATACTCCGGAGCGATGTAGCCACTGGAAAAGAAGCGCACAATTCAGTCACAACATCACCAAACGCATCAGAGTTTGACTGAACTTTTTGCCGACACGACAAAAACACGAGCTTAATTTAGGATACATACTGCGTGCCCACAACCCTGGTTGTGTTGGCTTCAGTCACATTCGAGCAGAATATCCTCGCCATGCCAAAGTCAGAGATTTTAGGGCTCATCTCACGGTCCAGGAGTATGTTGCTCGCTTTCAGGTCCCTGTGTATGACTCGCAACCGAGAGTGCTTGTGCAGGTAAAGAAGACCCTGTGCGATCCCGTCGATTATACGGAAGCGTTTGTCCCAATGCAGCGTCGCCCCCTTTACACTGTCTGCGTACGTACGAATGGATGCCAGGCCAAGCATCAGCGACAGTCAGGTTGGCAACAAGATTTGGAAATGGACAGAGTTCTTGAGCCGCATCGATCGAGACGGCTATGTGTGTACCAAAGATGAAGCAATCCAGGCTCTTGTTGTGCATGTACTCGTAGACGAGCATCTTCTCGTCAGCCTGGACGCAGCAGCCCAGCAGCCTGACCAGGTTCGTGTGCTGGAGCTTGGCTATCAGCTGGATCTCTGTCTTGAACTCCACCAAGCCCTGCACTGAGCATGATGAGAGCCTCTTGATTGCTATCTCAAGTCCGTCCGATAACTGACCCTGAAACAGAGCGAAAAAACAAACATCACATGATTATCCATCTACTCTTTTCAGTGTCATTCTTGCAGCAGTGAAGCGGATGACACTTGGGAATCGACATGCCTGCAACTATACCTTGTACACAGCGCCGAAGCCGCCCTGGCCGAGTTTGTTGCCGTCGGAGAAGTTGTCGGTGGCATCGGCGATCTGGTCGAAGTCGTAGAGCGAGAACTCGGAGCTGCTCTCCTCCATCCTCCAAAGCTTGAGCACCTGCTCCATCTCCATGGACATGGCCGGCACGCTCACCGTCCCTGACGTGTTGATCACTGCTTAAGCCGGCCATTAGTACACTGACAGCTAATTGACCGCCGCCGTCCGCCGTGCAGGGGGTGCGGCGAGTGACGAGTGACAATTAATTACCTCTCCTTCTTCGCCTCCTGATCCACAGGAAACACGCCATGAAGCCGCAGAGGAGCACGGTGACGGGGACTACTATGGCCACGACCCAAAGCACACTGCTGCTGCTGCTGTTTCCTGTACGCGACACGCAGATGCAGGGTTTCCACTGTCAAATTCATGTTCCGAGTTTGGAGCTGCAATTAAGCACGCACATCTCGCCGTCTCAAACGCAGTGAAACCAGAGTTACACTTGCGTTGCAGTAACTGGTAATTAAAATCTGCCTCGGCGAATGTGACAGACACAGACACTATCCGGAATTCCAAGTGAAATTCTTGATTCCGTTCCTGGTCTTCATGGGAAAGGGATAACGATTAAAGAAAGGAAAAGAAACGTAACATTAGAGCATCTCCAATGCAATGACTAAGATGATTTCTATAGCATTAAATAGTAGTCCACATAAGCAAAAATCTGATGTGGCATGCGAGTTAATGAGGAAAGAGGAGAAAAGTTGAGGAAATGGGTTCTCATGCAAGAAATGATTTCTATCACTAATACCAAGGATGAAGAAACCACTCTACATGCATTGGGAGATGGTAGTAGTTTTTATAGATGAGACCCACTTATTTATGATTGGGCAAAAGAGGGAAAAATAAATAGAAACAAGAAACCATGCATTGTGAGAGTAAGTTTCTATCACTAGTTTCTTAATGACATGACATGTATAGAAACTACTAGATGGTTTCTTGGTTGGAAATGCCTTTAGCTCGACCTCGACAATGGTCGCCATCGGTGACAACTACACGCATTTAACCGCAAGCTCGACGATGATGAGGCCGTCTGTTTCGTCGGGCCCACTACCAGCGACCGCGACAGCTCGTTCCCAAAGGCCAAAACCTTGGTTGGCTGCTTACTGCTCGGTCACCGGCACCGGCACCGGCGCCGGCAGCCGGGATAACGACGGCGACGACCCAAACGCTTAGCGCGTCACGACCACGGCGAGAAACTCCGCGGAAACAGGCACACGTACCCGAAAGTTAACCATCTCTAAAGTGATGCAAGCATTGTGACATACATCGAAATGACAAAATCTAGACAGGATAAGACACAAGATCCAAGAAACAATAATGTTCCATGTTGAAATAAAACATTGAATTGATCGAATTACTAAACGACCAAATAAAGTTAAATTGTAACAGAATTATAGTACTAACTAAAAAATACTAAAATATTCGAATATTTAGGTTAATTTAGAGTCCTGGAGACATATCCAGGGTGGCCGGCTGGCCGGCGGCGACTGGTGACGACGACCGTGGAAAGTACAGAGAAGCAAAGCTTAAAGCTAACATCAAATCGCCGGAAATATTCTATACTAGTGCGAGACTAGGCTTTGCAGCGGCCAAGCTAGCGAGTAGCATCTTGTGACGCACGTGTGTCGCTGGATCATACCAGATTACCAGCGATGCCTCCAATGGGGGCAAGAGATCGATCGATCGTGTGAAGAGAATAAAAGCAAAAAAAAAAGGATCGGAGAACCGAAAGACGGACGCCCGTAGCTGTCGGCAGTAGGAATTGAAGAAGACAGCATGGAGACCGCCAGACCGGGTCGCGCGCGGCAGTGAGGCAGTGAGCTGAGCTAGCTCGCCCGGCACAGTGGCTGCCTCACTGAGGCGAGGCCAGCTGCGCGGACGAAATATACAAATTGAAATTTCTGAATCCTTGGGAAATTCAGCAGAGCATGCACATGGCTGCTGGCTGCTGCTACAGCTAGTCTCTACCATCGCTCATGCAGTCAAAAACAAAATCGGATCAACACGATTGAGATGTCCAGACGAGACGAGAGTTTCTTTCGCTCTAGTACTACTACTGCTGCGGTTCCAAAAACAAAACAGTTTTATTTTCCTGCATTTTCTGGATGCGTACGGTTGATAAACTCCTTCACATCATCACATGGGAATTCTTGCAAGTTGCAACAGTTTTTTTTTTGGTTCTTGTGAGGAGGGGACAGGCGCACGCCGGGACGTTAAAACAAGGATATTAAAATTGCAGAAAGGGCCCTACAAAAGTGCTTGGATTTTGTGTTCATCGGATGGGCCATCTGAAGCTTCTTGGTTCCATTCCGAACTTCATTTCAATTTAGTTTTTGGAATAAATATTTCGATGCCTATCTTTCTAGAATTTGTAAGCTTGGTTTGGATCGATGAAATTTGCAGTCGATTTGACATTGTTTGGGACTTGTTTTTTTTTGGATCTTGAAAGGCATGCAAGACCACGGCTGTCGCCCGGCCGGGTCGTAGAATATATTTTTGACACTAGTGACCCTACTCGTGTCGTGCAAATAATTCGCGGACGGTATCTGTTCCTATAGGCAGATGTGCATGGGGGATTTCTTTTTTTGGAGGGAAAAGTCAAGTGGGCCCCACTTTCAAGATAAGTACGTATCACTAGTGATGCAAGGAAGCATCGTGACACAAAGTATATTTTTTTCCTAGTGTGTGAATTTTGTTACGCTCGATAAAAAATATATTATTGTGTATGCTAATTGAATATCCCAATTTTGTTGACATTTTTGACAGTACTATATATATATATATATATATATATATATAGGCTTGTAGACCTTGGAAAATAGACGAAGCAATATCATCATTTTTACTATTACAAATTTGACCAGACTTTTATTTACCAAACAAGATGTTGAACATGATTATTTATGTTGGGCATCTCATAAAGATAAAAAATGCACGCATTCTGAAATAATCATCCCAACAAATTCTCGTTTAACACAATAATATATATAATATACTTCAGTTCAATTGTTTGTCCCCGATAAGAAAAAAATAAAACAATATGCAAATGGGGTCGCTATTTGTATAGATAAGTTGCTTAGATAATGTATTAAAATGATATGATGCAGTTTAGTTTACAAAATTTTCGACGATGATATTCCCACTTAACATCTAATCACGCAATATGAAAATCGACACTACCAAGTACCAAACCATCAACTTAATGAAATCAAGCAGCTTCATCTCATTTCGAAAAATGCAAATGCATTTTGCAAATTAAAGGGGTAAGCAGCACTAGTAGCTAACTAGTTAATTATCAGGTAATGTCCTTGATTAATCACCACTTGCAGTGAGTTGGGAAAAGGGAATTAAGACTAGTAGTAAGTAGTAAGCTAGTGATGAAGTGGGGAGTGGCGAATTAGTCTCTAAATTAAAGTGCATCAAAAATTTGAGCTAGGATTTGGGGGTAACCTGTGGATGGATCGGCGAGGGGAGTGAGCACCACCATGTCGGCGCTGGCCTTGAAAAAGAGATCCTTCTCGTACCTGATGTCGCACCGCACCCCGAGGATCCTCCCGCCGACGCGCCCGCTGAACCACTTGGGCATCTGGCGGATGACGCCGGCGAGGCACCCGCGGCACTGCGACGGCGACAGGTCCGGCGTGCACTGCGTCATGCCGTACACGGTCATCGTCTCCGGCTGGAACCCCGCCTCCCCCGTGGCGTACCTCCTGCTCGCGTTGCTCGCCGTGTCGGCCACCGCGTTCATCAGCTGCGCCACCAGGCCGTCGAACGCGGCGACGTCGTTCGCGACGGAGACGTTGTTCATGTTCCACGCCACCGTCTCCGGCGAGTTGACGGCGCCGGCCAGGATGTCTTGGTCGGAGTACCGGAGCTGGTACTGGTCGTGGTAGACGGTCACGTCCTTGCTGTAGCCGCAGAAGCTCACCGCGTCCTGGAACGACGACGCCAGGCGCGAGGAGCAGTCGCTCCCGGTGAAGTCGCCGCGGCAGAGCACGAGCCCGTACGCGGTGTCCGGCGCTGCGCCGAAGGACCCCGCGGCGAAGCCGGTCGCCGAGGCGTTCTTCGAGAGCACGGCGAACAGGCTGACCAGGTTGTCTCCGAACGTGCTGTTCGGCAGGTAGGTCCGCCTGACGCTCGTCGAGTTGCAGATGGAGGAGATGGGGTTGAGCACCGGCACGGCCGCCCCCTCGTCCGAGCTCGCCGCCGGCGCCGGCGAGGACACGGCGAGCAGCACGAGCAAGAGGACAAGCATGGTAGTAGGCACGGTGCTAAGCAAAGACACTTGGGGCGCGGGCTAATGGTATTGTACACGCACGTAATGGCTAAGCCTAAGATCGAGTGGCACGCCAAAAGGCAAAAGCTACGCAGCTCGTTGCAGATTAGTGGTTATATTATATGCATCAGGGCTAATTAGGGCAAAACTAAGATTATAATACATGATTAAATCCAGGTTGCATATATTGGTCAGGTCACTGCTTGGTTGCTTGAGCTATATATGACAAGTGAGAGTATTCTAGTTTTAGCTCGAGATGGTTGACCTGGAGAACGCAGCGCCAGCTACATGGCGGCCGCCACTGATGGAGATTGGAAGATGAGATGGACTTTGGCTGCACTTGTGGCTCTAGCTGGGTAAGCAGCTCATGGTTTTGAACGGATGCCTGATTGGATGAGTAGTAGCCTAGTCGGACGTGTCAGTTCATGACAATATGATCTTTCGTGCGAAACGTACAATGTCCGTATCATACTTCTGCTTGGGTTTATTAAAATGCAATGACTCGCTGTCTCCGTTTGATACGGGGGTCTCTGATCAGATTTGGCAGCTTCTGGCTACAACTGTAGATTGTCGGATCGCTCGTCCTCTGCTCTCCACCGTGTTTCTCCGGTCTAAAGTAACATTTGCGCGACGAACTTGGTGAATCACAAGCTTTAATTTGCCCTGTGTATGTGCAATACAATCTGATAGCTACTTAATTCTGATAATGGTGCTGTGATTCAATCGCTAGCTGTGAACGAGCTTCTAGCTTATATTAGTGTAGAACGTACCTTCAGTGAAAAGGGTGTTAATCCAGGATTGAAAAAATTTCTCCTTGTAGGAACTACTAGTACAAGTGTGCTCCTCCTCGCAACACTGATATTGAACTGGCTAGCTCCTGTTGAGCACGGCTGGTCACTCACGCATGCATTGGATCCTGATGCCTAATATAAGTTTAATCTGAAATTAGCTTACTCTTGAAGAAAAAAATTCCGCCGATTCATGCACATTACTACATTGCACAATATTTTCCGAGATCTAACTGCAGGTGCTACTGCTAGCGTCAACGATTTTAAAAGACTCTCCTTTAATTTCCCTTGAATTTGATCAGGCTCTTTGGTCCTCACCTAACAAGGTATATTGTGAATTCATTTTCGTGATGATTGATGTCTTGTGGCCCGGAAAGTAGTCCACGGAGTTGGTAGTTGGCAGCAAACAGTTCACGGATTCCCTCAAAATTGTTGTTAATCCCTTCAAACAGTTAGTTTATGGATAAGTATGTATTATTTAGTATAATATTGCTTCAAGTAACAATGACTTATGCTATTATTAATTTCCATTAATATAAATACCCCCCTACTATGAGTCACTCCATACTATAGTGTTTCTTAAGAATTTTGTCAACTCGGCGATTTCTATTTATAATAAGGAGTTTTTATGGTGCCATTTACTTCCATTAGAGGTAGGAAGTAAAATAAATATCAACATGTACTTGAATAAATATAATTAAAGTAATTAAAAATATTTTTTATTATCTTACCACTTTTTTCCTCTCTCTACTCTACCCTCTTCCTCCGCCAGTTAGCACTCTCGTCGTAGAGCTTTAACATCGTCGCCTCGTCTTTGCCACGGCGCGCTGCTGCCATCACCACTATCGTTGATGCCACTGACGTGACACGACGTGGCACGACGCCCGTCGTGCAACGCCCCCACCATCGCCGTCGCTACGACGCCAGCCGCCCGGTTACCCCTATCGCCATAGCCCCCATTGCCCTTGTCACCACTCCTGTCACCCCGACCACTGTCGCCTCCCTACCCACCCTCATCGCTGCAGCCACCCCCGTTGCGCGGCGCCCAGCCACTTGGCTGCCCTCGTCGTCATAGTGCCCGCCTCCCTCGTCGCCACGGCTGTGGCCGCCCCCGCCACCCCAGGCACCCCTCCCCATCGTCGCCGCACAAGGCCAACCAACAAGCCATTAAGAGGAAGAGAAAATGAAAGGGAGAAGAAGAGGAAGAGAGAGAAAGGGAAGAGGAAAAAAAGTAATAGATCTTTTCCGTTTAAATTTAGACCAGATTATTAAAAATAAATGATCCATGGTACACCATAAAATTTCCCTTGTAATATTATTACATTTAAAGCTAGTTAAATGGCTCCGTCACTACCTATAACAATAAGTTTTTTTGAAGGTCAGAGTAGGCACAAGGCCTCTCCCATTTCCATTAAAGAAATGCTAGCGGATCTTACAGAGTAACCAGAGAGTTTAAACCGTCCACACATATTAGGAACACACAGATAGCACCTGTAGCGCCCCGATTTAACAAATCGAGACATTATTGAATTTCATATGAAAAACAATAATACAAGAGGTTCATCATGCAACAATCGTACATACGACAGTATCCATGGTACGCAGACCATATTTATTACATCATTGTTTTAATAAAATAGTAAAGTAAAATAATTAGAAAACGGCATGACGAACATCTTCTTCAGGATTTTTCTTCTCGACTGGGTCGCTACTCCAGACCGTCTTCGTAGTAAGCATCCTCTGTGGGGTCCAACGGGTATGAGTACAAAAAGTACTCAACAAGCCACCGCAAATGCAAGTAATAATGCAGGATAATAAACAAGGAAGGGTAATGGCTAGCATTGCGGTAAAGTACAGTTTCAGTTATTGCATTTAGTGTAATCATATTTTAATCATGCAGAAAATAAACATGAACATCATCAACATCAACTAACTCGAGGGGTACAGTCAGCCCCACCTCGCTCAACGGTCCTTACATGTCAATCCATCATGCACATACTTATTCAAAGTAAACTAACTGGGGGATGTCACGCAACCCGCCCTTGACCGTGGGCTCGGCTTTTCGAAAAGATTTAAGACTCTGATCAGAGATGTACTACTGTACCCACAAGGCACGCACTCATCCCAAACGAGATGACCCATTTCACGGGAACTCGTGCCAAAACCTCAATATGAGATGTTCCAAGCGATAACCACCCGCTCTAGATTTCGCCGGCGCGCCGGGCCGCATCCCGGCTAACGTCGCACCCCCTTTTGCGCCACATTGGTACAAGTCACCCGCAGGTGCAACTTGACCCATCTCCAAATGGTGGCCTCGATTTGGAACAACCCATACCTTAGTTAGGACTTACCCACTAGACTTGTGGTTAGTACGTAAGTGTATTGCAACGGATCCCTCAGACCGGTCCTTATAATGCCCCGGGTGCTACCGACCAATGCCCTAGCTTGCACCCGGAACCCACCATGCATACACTCACAACCATAACTCATCACCAACAGAATTTCCAAGGATAAGAAGTAACGGGGATCATATAATAGAACCATTCTGCTACGACTCATTTTTATCCTATAGCGATCGTGTCAATACATTGGACACTAGCTAATATCATTGATCATATGGTGACAAGGAGGTTAGGCGAGATAGCATGGCTTGGGTTGCACATCAAGGTCGGGGGATCCTAAATAAATATAATGTAAGGGTTTATTTGACTAATGCATATATAACCTATGTGTTTTAGCGATAGTTTAATCAAACATGGGTTCAATATGCTCAAAAGATTGGTTTGGTGACTTGCCTTGTTCAGCAAAGAGAGAGGGAGGAACTTCGGGGAAGTACTCCGGCTCCTCGGCGACGTCGTAGTCTTTTTAATATAATAAAGTAAAATAAAAAGAACACATTCAATCAAACAATATAACATTACATTATAAGCACATAAGTTATAGTTGGTTTGATTAAAAGTAAAATAATTTCAATTGTTAAGGTTCTGTGGTTTATCTCTTAAATAAATTTTAAAGGAATTTAAAAGTAGTCCTTTTTTTAGAAAGGGGTTTTAAAAGGGGTTGTTCTCAATTTTAAGTTCTTTAATAAATTTAAAATGAAGGTTCCATAGAAAACCTAGTGATTTATTCATATCAACAGGAAATAAATAAATATAAACTTTACTGGAATTTAAATAATTAAATTTTACATTTTTAACCTAAGGGTATTTAAACATTCATTTAAATAAACATGAGATGTCCAATGTAAACCTACTGTCTTTATTGTATAAACGTGTAGAGAATAATATTATGAATTTTCTGAAATTGGAATGGCAATTTTTAGAGTTCAAATGCGCCAGATATGAATTTTACAAGTTTTAAACCTTTTCTGGAATTTATTTTCAAATTTTAAACCCCTCGGGTCCACGGTGAGCCAGGCTCACGGTGAACCCGCGCACTGTGCGCGTGCGCTGGGTCGATCTGGACCGTCGGATCCAGATCCGACGCGCGAGGGCGAGGCGGGGCGCGTTAAAGTGACGTGGACGGCCAGGATTAAAACGTTTGAACCGGTACGCGATGGACGACTTAGATGCGATGCGGGGTTTTAAAACTAACGGACGCACGAGATTAAAACGTACCCCTTCGCCGAGATCTAACGGATCGGATTAAACCGCACGCGGGGATTAATCGTCACCGTCGGATCCAGATCGCACGGTCGTGCGTGAATCCGACACGGCACGGGTACTCGACCCGTGCCGGTCGTCTTCTCCGACGACGGCGAGCGGGCCAGCGACCACGGCGAGCGACGACGATCGAGTCTAAGGCCTAAAACGGAACGAGGGTGGCATGGGGATCATGGGGGTACCTCGGCGGTGAGAAAAGGTCGACGGGGTGAGGCCGGCGACGAGAGGAGGCGGTGGAGGCGTTCGGGCCCTAGGCGGCGACGGCGATCCGGCGAGGTTCGTCGACGACGGAGTGGTGGCCGGCGTTGGGGAGGTCCTTGCGGTTGCAGCGGTGCGGTCGGCGAGGGCGGAGGGGGACTCCGGCGACGGCGATCGACGGCTGGAGGTCGGGCGGCGGTGTTGCACTAAAGACCGAGTGGAGGGCGCTCTGTTTGGTCTGAGTTCAATAGGATGCGTGAACCGAACGTGGTGGAGGTCCGTGGTTTAAATAGGGGTACCGGCGGGGGCAGGGAGGGCGAAATCGACGGTGGCCGGGGATAAATGCGCCTTGACGCCGGCGAGCTCGGGTTGACGCGGTTCAACGCACCTGGACGTGAATCGGGCGGGATTAATAGGGGGAAACGGCCGGCGCGTTGAGAGGACTTCAATGCAGGCGTCGGATTAAAGGGAGGGGGCCGGCGAGGGCGGATCCTAGGCGGAGTTAGGGCTTCGGCCGGCGAGGGGGGGGATCCGGGGGCGGATCTCGCGGGGACAAAGGTCCTGACAAGTGGGGGCCACTCGTCAGTGGGCGCGAGAGGGTGAGGGTGGCGACTGACGGGTGGGGCCGAGGTGTCGGGCGCGCGCGCGAGGGAAAGCGTCCGGCGCCGACAGGTGGGGTCGGGCTGTCAGCTAGAGGCGCGTGAGGTAACGGGCTGGGCCGGCCGGGAGGGAGAGAAGGGAGGGGAGGGAGCCCAAATTATTTTCTGATTAAAAATAATTGCAGAAAATAGATTAAATCATTTGGGGCATTTCCAAAGTGGACAAAATTTATAAAAATTCTCAAAAATATTTCTTGGCTTTAGGATCATATACAAAAAAATTTCACCTCCTAGTTTGGCCATCTACTCTATGTTGTAGTTCAATTTGGTATAAAGAGATATTTAAAGTATTTTCAAAAATATATATTCCAAGAAATTGAATTTAATAATATTTTATTGTATTGAAAATTTGGGGTGTTACAGCACCACACCCAGCAACCACCAAGAGTTTACATCTCCAGATCAGAGACCGTTCAAACAAAACATACCACACATTCACATCAGACAAAACATTCTCACAAAAAGACCAGACTGCAAGCTCCAAAGGAAACCACCACGGAGAATCAACCAATCCCCAGCCTGTTCCTCATCAGGGTCCATCCATGTTGTTGACTAAAAAAATCACTTGTTAGACGACCGAGTAGAAGTACTCCCAGTTCCAGTCTTCTTGCCCTTTACTCCGAATTCTGTAAGATTGACCACGAAGAAATCCAATAACAGATTATACTTATTAGGACTGAAGGATCCCTTATCAAATTTCTTCTGAAAATCGCATCATTTCTACATTTCTAGATACTCCAAAAGACAGCTGCTAGCCCTACACCCACCATTTTCTTAGTACTTTTATTCAAAGTGGTAAACCATATTTGCCAAACATGTTCAAAGTCTGTAAAGGGACCTAGACTAAAACGCACCTTAACCACTCTCCAAACGAATCTAGCAACCACACATTCGAAAAACAGATGCCTGACTGATTCATCAAAACCACAGAAAAGACAACGAGTATTACCACCTTTCCAGCCCCTTTTAATCAAATTATCCCTGGTCAGAATCTTATTTTTCCGTGCAAGCCACAAGAAAACTTTGATTTTTAAAGGAATTTTCAAAGTCCAAATAACATCATTCTTTTTTGGTAGATTATGCATTTTCAAAGCATTATAGAAAGATTTCACTGTAAAAACACCTTTCTCATTCAAGGACCAAAGAACTTTGTCAGGCCTATCACTCAAATTCACTGTCTCACATATTTTCATCATATTTTGCCAGGATCTAAATTTATCACCAACCAAATTTCTCCTAAATTTCAGGATAGACCAATTACTAGCAAAAATTCTAGCCACAGAGATATTCTTTGTAAGAGTAATACCAAAGAGGTTTGGGAACTGCTCAGCAAGGGGTTTAAACTCCATCTTCCAGAATGTCTCCCTACATTTTTCATTACCAAAGTAGAAATTTATACGGACATAATGCACTATCTCGTCACATCACTCCCACACGGACGAAACTCCATGGCAAATTTTAGTCCCGTCACATTAGATATTTAGATGCTATTTTGGAGTATTAAATGTAGACTATTTATAAAACACATTTCATAATCGGTGGATTATTCGCGAGACGAATCTAATGAGCCTAATTACGCTATGATTTGACAATGTGATGCTACAGTAAACATTTGATAATCATGAATTAATTAGGCTTAAAAATTGTCTCGTGAATAATTCTCTAATTCTGTAATTATTTTTATAATCAGTTCAAGTTTAATCCTTCAAATTAATATTCAAACATTCGATATGACGCAGACTAAACTTTAGTCCAGGTAACAAACACCACCTAAGTCACCCTGGTGTTAAGTTCGTTCGTTGACTTTGCAAGAGCTGCGCAACGAACCCATTGACTTTTTCGAGTAGAAAAACAAAAACAAAAAAAATCTTCCGCGCTGCAGGTCAGACCGCACAAAACGCATACACCTTGGCAGACATTGTGTGCGAAACTTCTCAAGAGAGAGAGAGAGAACTGCCGTGTGCATCAATGTCGCATGATACGTGGAATTTCTGTACGATAGTATAGTTGCAATGCCAGTTTCTATTTGGAACGCTCTTCCCTTTTACATTATTTTCCCAAAGTTTTTAGATGGATCAGTTCGATTCCGTGTCTATTCTTTAGAAACATAACCGGTTGGTTTTTTTAACAGAGTTGATTTTTTCTCTAAACTATGTTGATTTCTAAAAATCAATCAGAAAGGGAGTTCCTGCTTTTAAGAGAAACGAGAGGCGATTTAGAGAAACGCTTAAATAAAAAATAATTTAAGAATATTATTGCATAATGATTTTTTCTGAAATAGCTAAATTTAATTTTAGATGGCTATATAAGAGCACTGTTGGAGATGCTCGAGTGTCTAATAATTCCTAAAAAAATCCTTTTTGTTTTTCGAAATATTTTTATTTGTTAAATAAAATTACTAAGTTAGGTATAACACAAGTAAAAAAACAGAAAGCGGTTAGTTAGGAAGCTTAGTCCTGATCGAGCTCATAAGGAAACTAGTAGTAACTGAGTGCCATGACCATGAGTAATCTAAGCGCATGTCCAAATGATTTAAATTTTGACTTCGGAGTATAAGACTTACAATTGTTGTATCGTAATCTTTAGTGTACTAAGATATATCAAAAATAACACTAAAAATTACAAATTACTGTAAGTCTTAATTTTGGTATCTAAAATCACTCTTCTCTATAACCCAAATTCAGCTAGGAATCTTGCACGGCTGAGCTAGACAGTTAGTTATCTAGTAGAGGAAATTTGAACCTTGGCATGCAGCAAGCGTGTTCGTATTCCACACATAAACTGCAGAACTCCAAGTTTGGCTCAAACTGAAAGTTGCCTGAATTCCATGTCAAACCTGTTAATACTGCTCTGAACTCTAACGCAGGGGTGGCTTCACACTACCCTGAATTTTGGGCCACCAAGAGACCCCAACTCCCCAGCCCATGAAGCTAAGCTACATTGGCCCAATATTTCTCCACTTCTCAATTAGGTTTCCTGCTTGTGATCCAGACATCCAGTTGCTGCTGCTGCCTCTGCCCTCAACGATAAGCCTTTCAAGTTCTCGGTTACCATGTACTAGAAAAAGAAAATAATCCTTAAGCTTTTCATACAGACGACATGCATGCAGATTACTTTCCATAGTTAAGCCGATCAGTTAGTATTTTTTAATTAATTATTTTAAACATTCTTAATCAGCGTTTTAAATATTACCTCCCTAGCAAGTAATAAGGGTACTGGACCCATATACATATATCATACTACGGAGTCTATCGCTCTCATGATGAACAAGCTAAAGGCAGGGCTCTCAACTCACATGGTAAATTGTGTGGTTTTCTATGTGTACGTGCTTCGAGTCTGAATATACACACCAAAAGAAAAAAAAATCCTGAAGCCGTCACCGTTGAAAGTTGAAACAGGCTGCAAATTGTACGGTAGATATAGCCTATTCTGCTGGACCGGACGTCCGGATGGAGCCTTGGTGTATTTTGGTTTTTGGTCATGTCATCCGGAATGAACTCATTGACACCGTATAGTTGGTCTATTCTGGTGAACTTATTGGTGTGATATGATTAAGTTAAATTAAAGTCGTACTTGCATGAGCCGCGGTCCCATCGGATATTCGGATGCAATGCTCTTGTTGCCATCCAAAGACACCGACCGTACGTACCCTCGTTCTGAAACATGACTTCTCGACATAATTTGGAATTAATTTGAGGTATAAAAAATGCAGAGCAATGCTGAAAATTTCATACAAAACAGGTAAAACCATCAATTTCCAAAAAAAAAAGTGGGAGCAAACCATAAAACATCGGTGAAAGTCACAATACATATTTATAATTTCTTTCGTTCCAGAAGGCTTCACGTACGTCATATCCGTCACAATCCGTCCGTATTTTTACTTCAATTTCTAGATCCATTATCAACTCGTTAATTAATCATCGCGTTCTTTTAATAAGACATTGCATCAAGTCACGTCAGACTCTTATCGATAAACGTACAATTGAAGGACTCCGACGTTTTTCTACCTAGCTTTTACGTGCATTCATCTGTCGTTCGTTGATAAAAGTTTTGTTCTTTCTGAAACTGAAAGCACTTTGGAAGCAGCGACCTTCGTTCAACCGATGCGAGACGACGCGACCCTCATGAAATTTTTGCGGCTCGGTGCGGAATAAAAAATAGAGGACTATTAGCAGGTCTGCTGTCCGTGACTTGTGACTAATTTGCAACTGGACTTTATTAATACTTGTGAGATTTATTAGCATACTAAATTTTAGAGGCCCCCTACTTTCGGAGGCCCAGTGTGGTCGCACCGCTGGCACTGGCCCAAGGCCGGCCCTGATTATCGTTGTCAACGAATTTAATTAGAAGAGTTTTACCGAGTTATCAGAAGATATCGAATTAAATATGTCCGTTGATTCGAAGGGACGTGATTAGAAAAAATGGAGCATGTTCGTCATCATTGTCGTCGCTGCCCTGCCACCATCGGCGCGTCGCCCTGCTGGGCCGAGCCCCAGGAGATCGTGCAACCTAAGGCCGCACTAGGATATTTGCCGAACCAAGCTGCATAAGCCTTGGTTCGATCGATGGTCAGTCGAACAAAGGACCACGTCAGTCTGATTCGGTCGATGATCGGTCAAACTAGGTCACGTCAACCTCGTTCGGCCAACCATCGGCCGAACTAGACCCCTAGCGCCCGCACCACGCTCCTGTGTCATCAACCTAGTTTGGCCAACCATCAGCTGAAATAGGCCTCTGCCGTCCCACACCCGCACCGCGCGCTGCTGACGCAGAGGCATGGGGCGCGGGCTACCAGGGGCCTAGTTCGGCCGATTGTGGGTCAAACCATGCTGACGTGGCTAGGTCGGTGAACCGAACCAGGTTGATGTGTCCCTAGTTCGCCCGATAGAGCCACATCAGGCTAGTTTGACTGATGGTCATCCGACATGTGTATAGTTTTGTATTTTTTTGAATTTATTATATAGAATTGATTTTGTTCAAAAAATATTATTTAAAAAAATCTACTTTCAACTTGAGGTCTCATGACGGTGTTGACTCTATATTTCAGTCAAAATGCTTGGATCACATGTACTCTACTTCAATGAAAACTGAGAAAATATTTTCGAGGCTCATATGTTTGTATCTGATAAAATTTCTATATTAACGTTACAAAAAGATTAAATCCTTAATTTCTCGTCTAAAAGATTAAACTCTCAATTTCTCGTTAAAAAATAAACCCTCAATTTCTTTCTGGTCCAAAAGAAGTATATATGATCTGATCTCTCCTTTAGCCCCTAGTTGTGCACACCACTATCTTGCTGTGTTGTGAGTGTGATAAGAAATAATCACAGGTACAAAGTACAAACTGCAAGCTGCGGGCAAACTGAACAGAATGTTCTCTGAGGCAAGACCCAACCTGCCCTGGAGACATGAGATGGCGTGCTTGACCAAGTAATTTAGGGCAAATGATGCAGGTTGCAACACGCCACGATCGCGAGCGAGACATGCTATATAATGTTATGGAGTTGTGATGCCAAGTCTTGCATCTTCTCAGGCATCGACGACTGTGAAAATGGCGTTGCTACGTGTGGTTCTTGTTTTGGTGGGTGCAACGGTGGCCGTCGCCGATATTGCGGCCGCCGGCGTCCGCGTCGGGCTGACGCGCGTCCACTCCGAACCCGGTGTCACCGTGTCCCAGTTCGTGCGCGACGCCCTACGCCGCGACATGCGCCGGAGGGCGTGGTTCGGGCGGGAGCTCGCGTCGTCGTCGTCGGTGGGCACGGTCTCCGCGCCGACGCGGAAGGACCTACCTAATGGTGGGGAGTACATCATGACGCTGGCCATTGGTACGCCGCCTCTGGCGTACCCCGCCATTGCAGACACGGGCAGCGACCTCATCTGGACGCAGTGCGCTCCCTGCAGCAACCAGTGCTTCCAGCAGCCGGTCCCGATGTACAACCCGTCGAGCTCGACGACGTTCAGCGTGCTTCCGTGCAACAGTTCGCTGAGCCTGTGCGCAACGCTGCTGGACGGGGCGAGCCCGCCGCCGGGGTGCTCGTGCATGTATAACCAGACGTACGGCACCGGGTGGACGGCCGGTGTGCAGGGTTTGGAGACGTTCACGCTCGGCTCGACGCCGGCCGACCAGGTCCAAGTCCCTGGCATTGCCTTCGGGTGCAGCAACGCGAGCAGCAACGACTGGAACGGCTCGGCCGGGCTCGTCGGGTTGGGCAGGGGCAGCCTGTCCCTCGTCTCCCAGCTCGGCGCTGGCATGTTCTCCTACTGCCTCACACAGTTCCAGGACACCAACAGCACGAGCATCCTCCTCCTCGGGCCGTCGGCGGCGCAAAACGGCACCGGCATCCGATCTACGTCGTTCGTCCCCAGCCCGTCAACGCCGCCGATGAACACGTTCTACTACCTCAACCTGACCGCCATATCAGTCGGCACGACAGCGCTGTCCATCCCTCCCGACGCTTTCGCCCTGCAGGCCAATGGCACCGGTGGGCTCATCATTGACTCCGGCACGACGATTACGTCGCTGGTAGACGCAGCCTACAAGAAAGTCCGAGACGCGGTGCAGTCCCTGGTGACGCTGCCGGTGACGGACGGGTCGGACACCACGGGACTCGACCTGTGCTTCGCGCTGCCGTCGCCGACGTCATCGACGCCGCCGGCCACGCTGCCGAGCATGACGCTCCACTTCGACGGCGCGGACATGGTGCTGCCGGTGGAGAACTACATGATCCTCGACTCAGGCATGTGGTGCCTGGCGATGGTGAGCCAGACCGACGGCGCGCAGAGCACGCTCGGCAACTACCAGCAGCAGAACCTGCACATACTCTACGACGTCCAGGCGGAGACGCTGTCGTTTGCTCCGGCCGAGTGCAGCACGCTCTGATCGATGCATGTACAGAGTGGCGAATCTAAAGTAAAATAAAACATGGTATATAAAATACACGTGACTCATCATTGGTTTTATCTTATATCTTACTGACATATTTTATTAGTAAATTAAGTGTATATTTATACGGCGAATTATTCTGTGCACATCGACTGGCCATACACATGATACATATGTGAGATTTTCACATTCAATCTGTAATCCAATGGACAGCAGCTCCGCTGGGGGTTATCACAAATGTAGCAAGGAACATAATAAGGGAGGTGGGAGGTGTTTTCTGCTAAATGATCTGGTGGAGCTACTGTCCATTGGATTACAGATTGAAGGTGGAGATCTCATATGTGCATCATGTGCACGGCCAGCCGATGTGCGCGGGATACTTCGCCATATAAATATACACTTAATTTACTAATAAAATATGCCAATAAGATATAAGATAAAACGAATGATGAGTCACGTGTATTTTTTATATATATTTAGAATATTTTCAGTATATTTTATATATATTTGTGTATAAATCATTTATAATTTTAATATTTAATTATGATTATGATATTATATTTAATAGGAGAAATTTTACAGTACTTGAGGAGGTATCAAAATTAACACTGAAAAATATAGTAGTGTGGTACCTCCTTGTACCCCTCAAAGACGGTAAAATAACCCATTTAATAAATATTTAAAATAATGAATAATTTACGTGGGCAACTAAAAATAATATAATACATCATTTACGAACCTTCGTCAGTGAGGTTGTACCAAAATATTCAAACCAATGAGCTAGGAATACATCATCAAATCCTGTGGTTGCATCAGAATTAAATGCTAGCTTATGCTGATTAAAACGATGCTTCAGAGATTACTGCTGAACAAATGGACTTTCAGACTTAAAACTTTTTTTTCAAATCTACGACTTTGTGGCGCATAGAAAAATCAAAGTAATTGCCTTTTGTTAGTCTGTACAGTTGGACCAGAAATAATCTTGTCGCAACTGAGGTCGTTCTTGGCTACATGAAATTTCCTGTGCACAGCTCAATGAATGTACAGGATATTATCCCACGAGGAATTGTTAAGGAATAATTCGATTTATGTAATTATAATTTTGTGTTTTTTAAAAAATACCATTACAATTTGTATATTTAAATTTATACTATTCCGGAATTGTAGCTCTATGAAAATGTAACGACATATTTCAGAATTTTCTAAAATTATAATAGTATATTTCCGAATTCTATGAATTTGTAATGGTATTGTAACGCTTCGCCCGTATGGACTTTGCCATACCAAGACGAGGTGCTACGATCTTGAAATAACTCAACATCATTGCCGATATTTCATTATTTCAATGATAGTTCCAAGCAAGCCTGCTTAATTACTACATTAGTATTTTACAAATGCCGTAGGAGGCATACCTCGCGGCTCAAAACATGCATACAAGCAGCGAAAGTTTTATACTGTTTACATATTACTACTCAACTCTTTATTGGAAACTAGGAGCGAAACACTACTTTTCTCCTACGTCTTCATCTTCAAATCCTTCGTTTTCTAGAATATCCTCAAAAGGTTCTTCCTCGCCTCGACCTTCAAACTCTGGGGAGCTGAAAGAGGAGGGTTGAGTACATACGTACTTAGCAAGCCTTAGAAGAATTTATAGATGAGTTGAGACAAGGGCGACTTAAGGTTTTAAAAAAGGCATTCAAGTTTTAAATATAAGTGTATCGTATCCAATGGTAGAGGTCCTAGAAGAGGAGGTTCGTGACAAGGCCTTTCCAAAGCTGATCTAGGATAAACTATTACTACATGGACGGGCCCTTCTCGACCAAGGATCAGGCAACCTCTGCTCCTTCTCCCCTAAAATCCCGCGGGTGCTCAGACTCCTTACTTCGTCTCCCTTCCTCCTTTATCTCCAACAATTTATTACAAGCCAAAATCACGTCTGAGTAGGACTTCACAAATCATTCACAAACCATAAGACACCCCGACGATTTTATATTCATCGGTAATCAAATGATCCTAAACACACTAAATACTTAACCAAGGACACCCCATAATGCTCGCAAGGTTGCACTTTGGTGTGTATGACGTTTTACCCAAGGAATTGGTCCTTAGGCGCCACTTTAAGTCGGACCCTGGAAGGCGACGACGACTCATGATAATTTTTACCCAAAATACTCAGTTTTTATTTGCTTGTAACACAACCGGTACTTGGTACTGTTTTTCGAAAACAATCATTCGAAACCCATTTTAGCCCACATGATTCATTCATTTCAGTAATTGCATTTGGTATGAAATAAAAGACAAAAGTTGATCGAGTATAACCCACATCACAATATTAAGAAGGGTTATACCCATCTTTGTGGTTATAAGGGTTTACAAGATTATCAATATTCAAAGAAAAGCTAGTGTGACAAGTTTAGGTTTTAGTCCACAACGTGCACATTCTCTACGACGTCCAGACGGAGACGCCGTCGTTTGCTCCGGCCCAGTGCAGCATGCTCTGATCGATGCATGTATAGCAGTAGGGCTAGATAACGAGCTAGCTCGGCTCGTTTAGCTCGGCTCGTTATAGCTCGTTATGTTAACGAGCTAGCTCGATTCGGCTCATTAATATAACAAGCAGAAAACCCAGCTCGGCTCGGTCCAGCTCGCGAGCTAGCTCGTTTAGCTCGCGAGTCAACTATTTAAAAGATGATTAAATAATAAATATTCTAATTATCACATATCAAACATCAAAATATAAAATAAATAAAATACATAAGGTTTCAAAAATTAATCATCCATAGTTCCATCATTATTTCTACGATTCCATCAAATTCATCACACATGTTATTTGTTTCGTACTTTTATATGAGAAATTCTATATACTTTTATATGATAAATTCTATAGGCCATAATAATAAATTTATAATAGCAAGTTACCAAGTAATAACTTGATACTAACAAATAAATTATAAAATAATGAGTCTCATACTCTAAGATAGTGTTTTATTATTGCTTTAATGAGTTAACTTGACTACTTGTGCTGAGCTCGTTAAGCTCGCGAGCCAGCTCGAACTCGCTCGTTATACTAACGAGCTAAAACACCAACTCAGCTCGTTAAGAAAATAGAACGAGCCGAGCCGAGCTAGTCACGAGCCGAGCGAGTTAACGAGCTACGAGTTTTTTGTCCAGCCCTATATAGCAGTATATAATATAATGAATAATTTATGTGGGCAACTAAAAATATTGGAATACATCATTATATTTATGAACCTTCGTCAGTGAGGTTGTACCAAAATATTCAAACCAATGAGCTAGGAATACAACATCAAATCCTGTGGTTGCATCAGAATTAAATGCTAGCTTATGCTGATTAAAACGATGCTTCAGAGATTACTGCTGAACCAATGGACTTTCAAACTTAAAACTTTTTTTTTCAAATCTACGACTTTGTGGCGCATAGAAAAATCGAAGTACTTGCCTTTTGTTAGTCTGTACAGTTGGACCAGAAATAATCGTGTCGCAACTGAGGCCGTTCTTGGCTAGCAGATGAAATTCTCTGTGATTGAAGTGTTTAAACAGAGGCATAAACTGACTAACATACGCCGACAATGATCGTCGTTGAGCCGCAATTCAAAGAGGAATACATCCTGCAAGTTATTTATACTATCGATATCGATCAACAAATTAATCGTTGCTTTGAATTGATTCAATTGATTAGCCATAATAAACAAAGGCAAAATCTCTGTCAGATATGGACATGAAGATATCAACCCAAGAGAGCTTTGAGCCCACGTAGCGTTCCAGCGACATGCAACTCTGTGCATGCGGAAAAGTTCGCTTGGCGCCTAGGAAGTTTCTAACGCTGAGCCGACGTGCGACGCACTACGTCAACGTGCAAGTCTAGAATCCAGATTGATCTAGTATTCAAAGCGTAATTAAGATCAAATTAACAAGCTATATGATCGAACGCAATGTGCACAAAAGTTGAATCAATGGTCGTCCTCTGTCCTTGCCTCCAATGGCTTTCGAGATATCGATTCTCCTCAGCCTGCTCGTCTTGTTCCCGTATGTAGTAGCCGTTTCGTGCGTGCCGAAACGTGGCGTCCGTCTTGAGCTCACGCGCGCTGACGACCGCGCCGGATACGCGGGGGCTGAGCGCGTCCGCCGTGCCGCTGATCGGAGCCACCGGCGCGTGAATTGTCTCGTCGGCGAGGTCGCGTCGTCGTCAATGGAGAGGATAAGGAGCGACGGTGGCCGTGCCATGGCCGCCGCGGTGTCCGTGCACGCCAGCACGGCGACGTACCTCGTCGAACTCGCCATCGGCACCCCGCCGCTCCCGCTCACCGCCGTGCTAGACACGGGCAGCGACCTCATCTGGACGCAGTGCGACGCGCCGTGCCGGAGGTGCTTCCCGCAGCCGGGGCCGTTGTACGCGCCGGGAAGGTCCGCGACCTACGCCAACGTGTCGTGCCTCTCGCCGATGTGCCAGGCCCTCCAGATCCCGTGGTCGCGCTGCTCGGCGCCGGAGCCGGGCTGCGCATACTACTACTCCTACGGCGACGGCAGCTCCACCGATGGCGTCCTGGCCATCGAAACGATCACGCTCGGCTCGGACACCACCGTGCGCGACGTCGCCTTCGGTTGTGGGACGGACAACCTCGGCGGCACGGACAACTCCTCCGGCCTGGTCGGGATGGGGAGAGGCCCCCTGTCGCTGGCGTCACAGCTCGGCATCAGCAGGTTCTCCTACTGCTTCACGCCATTCAACGCCTCCATGGCGAGCCCGCTCTTCCTGGGCTCGTCGGCGAGCCTCTCGTCCGACGCAAAATCTACGCCTTTCACGCCGAACCCGAGCGGCGTGCGGAGGAGCTCCTACTACTACCTCTCCCTGGAAGGGATCACCGTCGGCGAGACCATGCTACCGATCGACCCAGCCGTGTTCCAGCTGACGCCAATGGGCGACGGCGGGCTCATCATCGACTCCGGCACGACGTTCACCGCGCTGGAGGAGCGCGCATTCGTGGTGTTGGCGCGCGCATTCGCGGCCCGCGTGCAGCTGCCCCTGGCGAGCGGCGCACACCTCGGCCTCAGCCTCTGCTTCGCCGCAGCCGCGCCGGAGGCCGTGGACGTGCCGCAGCTGGTGTTCCACTTCGACGGCGCCGACATGGAGCTCCGGCGACAGAGCTACATGGTGGAAGACCCGATCGCCGGGGTGGCGTGCCTGGGGATGGTGAGCGCGCGGGGGATGTCGGTGCTCGGCAGCATGCAGCAGCAGAACATGCACGTCCTGTACGACCTCCACCGGGGCGTCTTGTCGTTCGAGCCTGCAAAATGCGGCGAGCTTTAGGAATTAGGATTTGTCATCGATGAGCTCATTTCTTTAGTGTGGTTGCTTCTCTTTGAAAAGCTTTACAGCGAGCGATGAAATTGTATGATATGTTCTTCAGTTTGGTAATTCTGACCAGGATTGAATTATTTTTCTGTATAATCTACCATTCAAAAACATTGAATTATTAATCTGTATGTGAGCAAAAACATTGGATTCAGATTGCTGTTTGTAACTTTGCATGCAGGTAGGATGATGTTTGGACAATTTCTTATTGTTTTACATAACTTTTACTCCAATCAGAAGGTAATCGATAAACTTTTACTTCAAGTAGCTTGGGTGCAAATTATAATTAGGTGACTGATCACAATCTCGTTTGTTTAAAACGTTCAGTCTTTTCAAGTAGTAGATTAGATTCAGAATTTTTTTGTGTGGTAGCTGCATGCAAATGACCATCATCGACTAACAGGTCCTGATTGTACACTGAGCAATCGATTGTAATTGTAAGACAAATGACTTTTGTTTAAGCTGAAGGTAGAAAAACTTAAAGTGCAATTCAATTCAAACATATAAAGAATCATAATTGTACCTAGCATGCATGACTTATGGAAACAAAGAAATCAGAAGATTTTGGCAATACTAAGCATGCCTAATATTATGAGTTATTGAAATGATGTATATAAGTCAAACCAGGTACCTATTGACGCCAAGATTTGTAGAATCTAGCCTCATTAGGAGTGTCACATAGTCAATAGAAATCAAATGAGTCCGGTCAAATGTTGGTCAAAGAAGCCTGTCCGTGTTGTTATACGTGGCCGGATATGAAGGAATCGATAAAGACGGTGATAAATCCAAAATCGGTTATGATATTATCATAGCGGACGACAAGTCTCTAGACTATAATATGTATCTATTAGCTATCTTAAAGGAGAATCGACAAACACAACAACAAAACTACTCTCGGTGCATCGCCACCCTAGGTTTCTAAGGTTAATCCCAGCGGGATTTGACACTTGGAGCTGGCCTGCATCGCTTCGATCTCCGATGAAGAGGTGAGTCTCGCTACCCCGATAATCGTATTGACCAGATCGGTGTCTTTTGAGGCTATATCGTTTTTGATCTCTTGAAACATTGGTTCAATAAGTAGATGAAGCGATCTCGTCAGCAAGAAACTTTATTTTGCTGACGTATTCTGCCACTGTCATGTTACCCTTGTGAGGCCCATTACTGCGTAGGCCATTGTGGTTTTGCTAATATAAACTTGGTCATGACATTTTTTATACGTCCAAAATCTATATACTAACAATAGTTGCGTATATTATGTTTAATATTAATAATATATTGAGGGAGTAAAATTTCTTGATTTTATGAACCAAGGTTACATAAGGAGATATAAATAAAGATTTTTTTACAAAGTTGAAAAATATAAGTTTTTTACAGGGGTATTTATTTTATCTTGACTGCATGCGTTTTATATTATATTGATGTGTTCTCAACTTTTTAAGTTGTTCTTTTTACACAATAACAAATCAATTTATATAGTCTACTACTTTCCAATCACATTTTTTTTGTAAACAATAGCTCTAATAGCGTGTGTGTGTGTGAATGCACTAGTTATCAACTAGGATAGATCAACCATGAGTTATTTAAATGGAATTTATAAGATCAGCTAACACATATAAACTATGTATAAATTATAAAGATAATTAGGATAAGATGTGAATATAATTGAATGAGTCGTAGGGATTGATATATAGAATACTACTCAGTCTTTTAAAATCTGTTATATTTTGGCTAATATTATAGAACATATTGATCTACAAACTGAGTAGATTAATATGTTATTTCCAGTTCCAGGCAAGAGGCAACCTAACCTGGACTCGATCTTACTCTCTTAGACTACAAGATAGCGTGCTTGACCAAGTATTTTAGACTAAATGATGCAGCTTGTACTTGCCTTTTGTTAGTCTCTGTAAAATCTGACAGATATGGACACGAAAAATGGATAACCTAACAGAGCCTGATGGCCGAATTTAAGCACACGAGTATTTAGAAAAGTAATTATAAGAAAATAAAATTCCTCCACGAATATAAATGTGTGTTTTAAAGGGAAAATTATTAGATATCTTTTACCGGTACTACTCACTCCATTCACTTTTAAATAACGTCGTTGATTTTTATCACAACATTTGATCATACGTCTTATTCAAAAATTTATGCAAATATGAAAAAAAATGATATTTCAAAATATTTCTGAATAAGATAAATATATTTTTGAATAAGAGGAATGATCAAATGTTAAGATAAAAATTAACGGTGTTATTTCAAAGTTAATAGCGGTATTATTTTGAATCATATTTTTTTCGTAAATGATAATAGCTCTAATATATAGCGGGTGTGAATCTAAGTTGAATCTTGAATAGACCGGTGATTTTGATGTATAAGTCTTGAATTAGTTGAATAATTATCCTACGCTATAAAACGATTCTAATAGAGTTTGTGAATTAACTTTAAATAATGCAACTAGATCAATTATGAGATATTGAAATGGTGTTTGTATATAAGATCAACTAACCTAGCTAGCTTCGTCGAACCAGCTCAACGAAACGAAAAAAAGGTAAGAGAGAAAGACATAGGAAAAATGGCGTCCACTGCTGTGCTAGTGCTAGCCCTACTCGTCGTCCTCCTCCTCCCGCCGATAACTCTCGCCGGCGACCTTCCTGGCTTCCGGGCTACTCTTACGCGCATCCAACCGTACTCACCCGGCACACACTCCGCAGCGGTGCGCCGTGACAGCCACCGCCTCGCTTTACTCTCCTACGCCTCCGCGGTCGGTGCGGGGCGCGCGGCCGCGACGAACTCCTCGACCAGCATCCAGGCACTGGTCGAGAACGGGCCGGGAGCGTACCTCATGAACCTGTCCGTCGGCACACCGCCGTTCACCTTCCCGGCCGTCGTCGACACCGGCAGCGACCTCACCTGGACGCAGTGTGCGCCGTGCACCAAATGCTTCCCACGGCCCACGCCGAACCTCTTCCAGCCGGCGGGCTCGTCCAGCTTCTCCAAGCTCTCGTGCAACAGCTCCTTCTGCCAATCGTTGTCAACATCCTTCCGCACGTGCAACGCCACCGGCTGTGTGTACGACTACCGTTACGGCAAGGGCTACACCGACGGCTACCTCGCCGCCGAGACACTTACAGTCGGGGGCGACTCTTTCTCCAACTTCGCGTTCGGGTGCAGCACGGAGAACGGCGTAGGCAACTTATCGGGCCTCGTGGGGCTTGCCCGTAGCCCGCTGTCCCTCGTATCGCAGCTCGGCGTCGGCCGGTTCTCGTACTGCCTCCGCTCCGACATGGCCGCCGGCGCCAGCCCGATACTATTCGGCTCCTTAGCCAAAGTGACGGGAGGAAAAGTCCAGACCACGCCATTTGTCAGACACCCCGCGCTGCCAGCCTCGCCGTTCTACTACGTTAACCTCACCGGCATCACGGTCGGCTCGACAGACCTCCCAGTAACGAGCAGCACGTTCGGCTTCACGCGGACCGGCTCCGGCGGCGGCACGATCGTGGACTCCGGCACGACGTTCACGTACCTCGCCGAAGCGGGCTACGCCATGGTGAAGCAGTCCTTCCAGTCGCAGTTGGGTAACCTGACTACGGTGACCGGCGAGCGCGCCGGCGGCTTAGACCTTTGCTTCGAGGTCAACGGCGGAGACGTGGCCGTGCCGCCTAAGCTGGTGCTGCGCTTCGCGGGGGCAGCTGACTACGACGTGCCAGTGGCGAGCTACATCGGCGCGGTGGAGGTGGACTCGCAGGGCCGCCCGACCGTGGAGTGCTTGCTGCTGCTCCCGTCGAAGGACATTTCCATCGTAGGCAACGTGTTGCAGATGGACCTGCACGTACTCTACGATCTCGACGGCGAGAAGTTCTCCTTCGCGCCGGCAGATTGCGCCAAAGTTTGATCTGCAATTCTGCATCGTCCGATCTGTTGCCTACGTACTGCACCAATAAGTCGACAATTAATTTTACGCTTTTAATTTGATTGATGTATGTACTTCTTATTCTTATCACATGATTTATCGTCATCTGGGAGTTTGGTTTAATAATATAATAATGTATGATCTCATCGCCATGCATGACGATCTTTTCTCCGTTCCTTGAATTATATCGATTTTTATTTTCTTCCATGGAGTTAAATGCTTGGACGTACTGTATGTACCCTTCCACGGGCCTTTTAAAAGAAGGTGAGGAGCAGCGAGCAGGTAAGTTGTCTTTTTCATCGGGCTACGATTCAACGGCGTTTCCAACACGACAGAGTATAGGGAAATGTCATTTTCAATATTATTCTACGGAAAATATTCGTAATGAAACTGAGTCTCTATATCTTTTTGCTTTCTAATAAAACTCTTGGTAACATATCTTTTATATTTTGATTTTATATTATTATTGTCTAAACCCTACTTATCAAGTCTTTTATTTTTCTCTCTCTTTTAAAAATCTTGTATCACAGGTGTTTGGGGAAAATAATTCTATCAATTGTAATTAAGCAAGACGGCTCTAAAGGGGTTTCGAAGCATCTTGATCTACAGGGAGTCTGGCTCTGAAGTCTCGAAGTCCTTTTCTAAGAGGTACTGAAGCCTCTGCTATGGTCGAAGAACCTCGAAGCGAAGCCCCCTCTTCAATGGACTCTCAGTTCGAAGGCGCGCAAGACGTTTTTAGTTGTGTTCATACTTGAAATTACTATTTTATCTTTATGGTGTCCCGTGAATAGAGTCTATTGTTACGGTTGGCAAATCAGTATTTTCCTGTTGTATGTTTGCTTATAATACTCGTCCTTTCTACCGTAATAGAGACCTATAATTCAGTCTAAGAGTTCACCTCGAACTAGACGTAATATTATTGTCATTTTGTATAATTAGTATAATTATGACTATATTTCTAAGCTAATCCTTCGATTATTTGAACATGTAGGTGTAATCTTCTACCCAACCCAACAATACGGGCAAGCACTCCCTACAATTCAATGGTGTTTCCCTCTTTGAGTAACATATATACGTGGTACAACTAATGAAGTTGCAGGCTTGCAGCTCCTAGATAGATACCTAATCAATTCCATTACTTTCATGTGTTATATATTATAAGAATATTTACTTTTTTATAAGTTAATTTTCTCTAATTTTGATTAATATTATAGTAAAATATACCCACGCCTATAATATTAATTTAGTTTTATTAAATACAGCATAAAATATATCTTAACATTATATTTATTATTAGATAATGCATATATCAATATAATTTTATTTTAACTTATTTAATTTTAACTTTAAAAATCAAACAAATTATAATATTGAAAAAGGAGGGAGTAGTAAACATGACCTAGTACACATGACGTATGCAATTGGAACGCATAGACAAATTGGAGAGCAAATTCTTAGTATGTTCATAGCTAGAGACGTCGATCCATCACAGTACGCTTTTGAAACAGAGCAAAAGTCTCTTCTGTCACTATAGCTATACCTTTAAGATTTAAGATTTACGATGGATATATAATTTTTTAGGTAGCGTTTGATTTCATGGATTAAAATTTAGTATGTTTTAAATCGGATGTTTGGACCTCAATTTGAACGATTAAACGTGAAATAATTATAAAAATAATTGCAGAATTAGAGGATTATTCACGAGACAAATTTATTGAGTCTAATTAATCTATGATTAGCAAATATTTATTGTAGCATCACATTATCAAATCATTATGTAATTAGGCCTTCTCATGAATAATCCACCAATTATGAATGAGTTTTATAATAGTCTATATTTAATACTCTAAAATAGTATTCAAACATCCGATGTGACGAGATTAAACTTTTGAATTAAAAAACCAATCGGGTACTTATATGATAAAGTAAAATGATTTGAAATTTTAGTTTTAGTTTAAAATAAAAATCAAATTAATTAGCTGAAGAACTTCAATCATTCACAACCACCGAATCTCCGAGCCCCCAACACTACTATTCGTCTATTCCAAAGCACAAACTCTCACCATCACATATTCAGATGAAAAGGTCAAACAAATCATTATATTTACATTCTTCAGAAACCCATCTCAGCGACACAGTTTGAAAAACAATAAAAAGATCATCTTTTGACTTCCACTTGGCTACCCGTGGATGCAAATGAATGTATTGTACACTACGTACGCCATGAGGTGATACGGCATGGACGTACGTACCATGTCTGAAAATTCCAAAGTGGAGCGAACGCAACATCAAACACGCCATGAGGTGATAGAATGATGAATGGTTAGGTGCCAGAGTGCCAGGAACTCAGAATGCACGGTAGACTGGCAAAACTGTGTGCCGCAATACTTGTCTATTCGTTGGGAGGACTTAATCATCGAGAATAACAACGCATCGGTGCAAAGCAAAGCTCTTAACTATCGGTCACTCGTGCTTGCGTTTTTGAATTCAGTTAAGTTTCAATTTTAGTGACCTGGGTGAGTACCTGACTGTAGACACCGTCTACAGCTTCTCCGTGGATGCCCCATCAAGGTTTCTGGTCATCGGTTTTGAATCTTGATAGGCGCATCATCAGTTGGTGATGCACGTCTACCTATCAGAGATTGTCCTTCCTCCACAGGAGCTTCTCTTCCACTCTGCCTGCATGAGCATGAGCATGAGCGCCATGCTTCCCCGATTGCTTGCGCATAAAGGCCGCACACACTCCTGTAAGTAGCCATCCGTAACAGTTAGTATGACTGCATGAGTAAAACAGAACCAAGAAACGACGGTCAGGTAAGCTACGCAGTTGTCTGATTGGGGCAAATGTGCATAGAAATTACCTTTTGTATCGAAAAATAATCGATTTTTTGTTTGTCTCCAGATAGCTCTTTTGATTGTGATGTCTCTCTTGATAATGATATGTAGGTTAATAAATGTGAAACAATACGATAAAAATGCAATCAAATGGGGTGGGAACATGGCTGAGAACCTCTCGTCTTTGCGAAAACGGAAGACCTATCTCAGGAAGTTCGTCCTCACTCCTCAGTCCTCAGTGGCTTGCGAACCTCGGGTCCGTCAACGTGCTGCTGAACCTCGAGTGGAGGCTGTGGAGTTCCACCTTCGACTCCTTTGCCGCATCGGCCGGAACCTCGGGTCGGTCCGCGCCGCCGCGAACCGCTCGTCCTCCATCGCCCGCCACACCTCCTCAGCCTCCGCCCTCCACACCCTCGGTATTCCTCTCCTTGGACCTCTTTCCGTGCTTCTTCTACTCCTCCTCCTGCCCGTTCTTGCCCTTGGCCTCCTGCTCATCGCTGCGTGGAGAGGCCTCGTCGGTGGCGAGAAGCACATGATTATTCTTCTTGTGATTCCTCTCCTCCTTGGGCTTAGATTTCTTCGCCTTCATGGAGCCCGCGTGCTCGTCGGAGTTGGCCGGCGGCAGAGTGGCACCATGGTGGCTGCTGCGAGTGGCGGCGAGGGTATCGACTAACCAGGAGAGCCAGGATTTGTCGATCTTAATGGGCTGGAATTGTGGGCCCAGAAGCTCAGGCCCACTCAGGTCTGTCAAGATGGACCCATCTGTCAGTAGGTGGGACCCGCACGTTTATGAGCCACCCTTTCGCTGACAATTCGCTAGATACCTCTCGCTCGCCCCATGGCGAAGGCGAAGCTTTCCTCGCCGCCGCCGCCGGCGGCGGCGGATAGCCCCGGTAGCCGGAGATGGCGTCCTCATCGGCGGCGGCGTACATGGAGATGGACCGACCGAACCTAGAGGATTACCTCCCATCAGACTCGCTGCCGCAGGAATCCCTCATGAATCTGCACCTGTAATCACCCTAGTCCCTATCTCCGCGCGCCTTGGAAGTTGGAACATTGCCGAATTTAGCGCTGATTTCGAGGGTACTGTTTCTCACTTCTTCGCCGGTTCAGGCGCGATCTGCTCGACATCTCGCCGGTGCTCACCGAAGCGGCGGGCGCCATCGTCGATGTGAGTGTCTTAGCGGGTCTTAAATCTCCCCTTTTTCGTGCACTCTCGTTGTTGTTTACTTGTTTCGATGACGCTCTCATGTTATTTGATGTTGTTCTAGACTTCTAGTGAGGTGGTAAGAACAAAGAAGACGTTTTTAGGCTTTGATCTGTAAGTTTTCGCGAAATGAGAACAGTGTTTTTTTAAATAAGACTTACCCGCGTCTCATAAATAAGACGTTTTACTTTGTTGAATTATTTGAATTTTCTAAATGATTACATCGGTACCTGCGTCTCATAAATTTCGGAATTTTAGAACGATTTCGGTGACATTACGTTTAGTTTAGTTAGATTTACCATAGATTTCTTGTTTTATTGCCTCCCTGGGGGCAAACTTTGGATTGTTTGGTGGGGTAGAACTATAGTTATTTCCTTTTATATTTTTCAACACCTTTTAAACTGTAAGCTGTATCTTAAATGTAGCAAATGATTCACATGACTTCGTGAAAAATAATATATTAACACATCGGAAAGACTGTTTTCTTGGTTTTTCTATTTATCTTTGTATGGTTACTTTTTGCGGCTTTAGGTGGTTTTGGAAAGTTTTCTAGTCCACAAAGTTTATTTAAATTTCAAAGTGAGGTTTTCTTTTATTATCAGTAATGCAATAGTGATCATTGTTACCTTTTTAATTTGTTTAAGAATTAATCGAGTTTAGGATTAACTTTATGGAGTTTGGTAACTGAGATCTATTATCAAGGATTTCAATCTGACTTTGTCCGCATCCTTTTTAGGTGATTAGCTAAGATGTCATGACACCTAGAATCCCAGATAATGCCAGCGTGTATCAAGTGTTTAGAGCTAATTTAAGCATACTGTTGAAAGATCACTCTGTTTGTGCTTATTACTGTCAACCTTATATAATCAATGATAATTAACATAGCCCAACAGATCAATGTTCTTTTTGATGTTGTCATCTAATCCCTTCAGATGATTTTTTTCAATGCTGGACCAGGATAAAATGTTTGTCTTCATAATCTTTTGTCAATACTTCAAGCTAAGGGAGCAGTAATTCTCCCTTAGTTAAGGTGTAAAATGGGACATCACATCAACATCAACAACATCAACAAAGCCTTTTAGTCCCAAGCAAGTTGGGGTAGGCTAGAGTTGAAACCCAACAAGAAATCACCAAAAAGAGAGAGAGAGAAAGGGGAGGGGAAAAGCTTTTAAGAGCACTAAAAGGGAAAAGGCCTAATCACGGTTCGGGCACGTGGATAGCTTCTTTCTAAGCCCTTCTATCCAAACACAACTCCTTTGGGATATTCCATTCCTTCAAGTCCCTTTTGATTGCCTCCTCCCATGTCAAGTTTGGTCGCCCTCTACCTCTCTTCACATTATTGACCCGTCTTATGATACCTCTGTGCACCGGTGCCTCTGGGGGTCTCCGGTGGACATGCCCAAACCATCTCAACCGGTGTTGCATAAGCTTTTCTTCAATTGGCGCTACTCCTAGCCGATCGCGTATGTCATCGTTTCTCACTCGGTCCAATCTTGTGTGCCCACATATCCAACGCAACATACGCATCTCTGTGACACATAGTTGTTGGATATGCCGCCTCTTAGTAGGCCAACACTCAGCCCCATATAACATAGCAGGCCTAATCGCCGTCCTGTAGAACTTGCCTTTCAACTTCTGTGGCACTCTCTTGTCACATAGGACTCTCGATGCTTGACGCCATTTCATCCACCCCGCTTTGATCCTATGGCTAACATCTTCATCAATATCACCATCTCTCTGAAGCATCGATCCCAAATAACGGAAGGTGTCCTTCTTTGGTACTACTTGGCCTCCCAAGCTTACATCTCCATCCTCACTAATTGTAGTACTAAAGTCACATCTCATATACTCGGTTTTGGTCCCGCTAATTCTAAATCCTTTTGACTCTAGGGTCTGACGCCATAACTCTAGCTTTCTATTTACTCCTTCCCGGCTTTCATCTACTAGAACTACATCGTCAGCGAAAAGCATACACCAAGGAATATCTCCTTGTATATCCCTCGTGACCTCATCTATCACTAAGGCAAATAGGTAAGGGCTCAAAGCTGAACCTTGATGTAGTCCTATGTTAATCGGGAAAACATTTGTATCATCATCAGTTGTTCGGACACTAGTCACAACCTTGTCATACATGTCCTTAATGAGCGTAACATACTTTGTTGGGACTTTATGCTTATCCAATGTCCACCATATGAGATTCCTAGGTATTTTATCATAGGCCTTTTCCAAGTCGATAAAAACCATGTGCAAGTCCTTCTTCTGCTCCTTATACCGCTCCATGACCTGTCTTATTAAAAAAATTGCTTCCATGGTTGACCTTCCAGGCATGAATCCAAATTGGTTCATGGTGATATGCGTCATTCCTCTTAGGTGATGCTCAATAACTCTCTCCCAAAGCTTCATAGTGTGGCTCATGAGCTTAATCCCTCGATAGTTGGTACAACTTTGAATATCTCCCTTGTTCTTGAAGATTGGTACTAATGTACTCCTCCTCCACTCATCGGGCATCTTGTTTGATCGAAAAATATGGTTGAACAACTTGGTTAGCCAAACGATAGCAATATCCCCAAGGCATTTCCACACCTCTATTGGGATACCATCCGGACCCATCGCCTTGCCCCTTTCATCCTCTTTAAAGCTTCTTTGACCTCTGACTCTTGGATCCTGCGTACAAAGCATCTATTTAAATCATCAAAGGAGTCATCCAATTGGGTGTCCATAGTCTCATTCTCACCATTGAAAAGATTGTCAAAATACCTCTGCCACCTCTGTTTGATGTCTTGTCCTTTCACCAAGAGTTGATCCATCTCATCTTTAATGCATTTAACTTGGTTGAGGTCCCTTGTCTTCCTTTCCCGAATCCTAGCCATCTTGTAGACATCCTTCTCCCCTTCTTTTGTACTTAGTCTTCGGTAAAGATCATCATAGGCTCGACCCTTTGCCTCACTCACAACTCGCTTAGCAGTCTTCTTTGCTACCTTATACCTCTCTATGTTGACCGCGCTCCTGTCATGGAACAAGCTCCTGTAACATTCTTTCTTCTCCTTTATTGCCTTTTGAACATCCTCGGTCCACCACCAAGTATCTTTAGGTTCACCTCTGCTCCCTTTGGTCACTCCAAACACTTCTAACGCCACCTTCCTAATACAAGTTGCCATCTTCACCCACATGTTGTTTGCATCTTTATTAATGATGTTCCTGTTCTATGTACACAAATCTTAGCATCTTTTGTATTCTCGTATGTCCATAGCCTGGTAATGATTGGAAAGTAACATACATGATTAATGAGGGGCACATGCATAGAGTCTGTAAAGGTTATGTTTGACATGCCATGTATATTTGCTTCATATATTTTTTTACCACTGTCACACTGTGCATATGCAACTTCAGTTGCGGTGTAGAATAAAGAGGCAAATGGCTGTTATGTTATTCTTATTGATTTGATTAATGTTGTCGAGCTATTTTTCTGCTTGTGTTTACATTGAATTTGAATCATTGGTACAGGATTCATTCACACGTTGCTTTAAGTCAAATTCTCCAGAGCCATGGAATTGGAACATTTATTTATTGCCACTATGGTGCTTGGGAGTAGTGATATGATATGGAATACTCTTCCCACTGAGGTACTGGGGTCTTATGATCTGAACTTTATGTCTTTGTATTTATCTCTGGGATATTGATAATTCTTTATTTGTAAGTGTTTGTATTTATTCACTCCCTTTGACTTGATATTTTTTTGTATAAGGGTGTCCTGGGCTCCTAGCCCATCTGATCTGTACTAAATCATTGTGCCGAAGATGCAAGGAAGTAGATATTTTTACCATGCTATGAGTTTTTTTTGCCAATTGCCGCCATTGCCACTCTTCACATAATGTCATTAAGAGAATACTTCAAGACCAACTTTTCACAGGAAACTAGTTTTGATTGTGTGTGAAATGTCAGAGGAGCATTTGGGTTCCTGTACTTTTGTGTGTGTTACTGTTTGGAGTTAATTTCTCCAGTGTCTCCTGCTTGTATTATTTTATTTTTGTCAAATATTGAGTCATTCTCATCTGATAGCTGTACTGGTATTATGTACCAGGTCCTTAACTCTTCTAGTTGGTTGGATAGCATTCTTTGCTGCCTTTTTTCATGTGAATTTCCTATTGAAAGGGAAAAAGCTCAGAAGTAAAATAGAGGTGACTTAATTCTTCCCCAGTTCCCCATTTATGACAGTTTCTGGGTTTAGATGTGTGTATGTTTGAATGCATGCCATTTTATTTGGTGTTAGTGAATACAATTTTAAATATAATGCAGCTATATAATTATTGTCCAAAAAATGTGGCTGTGAACCTTCTACATGTGAAGAGAGTCTGGGCCCATGTGAGGACTGATTTCAGCTATGTTGCATGTTATGTGCTACTTTCACCTCTGATGCAAACCTACAAACTAGCTTCTGGGCGGTGGGCACAATAGCTGCCTGAAAAGCACCTAGTGGGTTTATACTTATCCTGTAGTCAGCATATTTTGAGTGTCTTGTATAAACCTTGTTGCTAGTGTTTTAGTTCATTCTTAAAAGTTTTTTGGATGAACTCAGGTTTTCACTCACATGTTGACTTCTTATATGTAACAATAGTTGCTGCTATTTGCGTAATTGCTTCAGCTTCTTACAAGGCACATAAGCCCAGATACAGGATTGACCCTGCTACTGTTAGGCACTTGTGCCCCTATCTTCTCTCTGCAGTATTTCTTGGGACTTAAGATTTTTCTTCTCACCAAAATAACCATTTTTCTTTTAGTTTGACTAACAAAAGTATTCCTTTTGTGGTGGTGTGCAGTTTCATATAATCTATTCATTTTTTTGAGTCTGCTATTATTTGTCTGTTTGCTATTTCTTGTTCACATCATGTCATAATATCATGTGACTTATTAGGCTCTTAGTTAATACAATTATTTTTATGACTTTTGCAGAGATGGCTTGTTGAAATGATGTGCAGTGTTTTTGTTGCTTCTTGGACTGGAGTGATCAAGTATCATGGACCTCGCCCAAGCACACGACCTCGTCAGGTTACCTTTTCTTTCTTTCTCTTAACTCAATGTTTGAATGGTATGTATGCTTATAATAATAACTTATAAGGACACGAGAGTAAGATGCAGCATTCATGCTTTGAGTTGGCAAACATCATAATTATTAACTTATCCTTATTTGCATGAAATCTCACCTGGGTAATATAGGAAAAGCTATCCTTTCCATCCAAAGCTTCCTCATGTCTCAAGGGTTATAGTTCCAATTTGAATGCAAACATTTGCAGAAAGTAATGTTTACAAGTTGTCTAATTTGACCCTAGTCACCATGGGACCGACCAGCCGACTAGTCATGATTAGTCATTGACCAGATGGACTACTCGAGCCTAGTCGGTCCTAGTCATCCTATATATTCCGGGACATATACATGCTATATATACCTTTATATACTATATAGTATATACCAATAAAGCAATAATCAAAACTACATTAATGACTAGTTGGTGACTTGTGAGATTTGATTTCTGCAGTTTCTAGAACTCCATATCCCTGTCCCAAACTCCATTTTTTCTGACTTGCTGCTGAAATAACAAAGAATTAAATTCAGTCCTAACTTAGCAGTAGATAACTAGAGCTAGAGCATCTTAAAGAAGCACATAATTGCTAAAACCATATCAACCAGCATGTACATAACCAAACAAGTTCAGTACATAAGCTGAGAAGCAGCCTGATAGCCACCTAAATAAGTTTAAGTTTTCAACACAAACATTCAGATTCAAATCATTCAATAGTCCAACACAAGCAGCCAGCTAACCATCTTTTTATCTAAATAAGCAAATCATCATTCAAATGGAAGCCTCTATATACATCTCTAGCTTGTGCAGGTCCATCAGCAGTATGAACAGATTCTTCATCCTCCTCCATTGCTGCTGCTGAATCAGATTCTCCCTGCTGATCTTGGTCTTCACTGTCAGCTTCTTCAAAAGTATCTTGAGCCACTGTCTTCCTTGGACACTTCCTGTTCCTAACAGAAGTATGCTTGATAGAGGCTTCTAAACCCAGTTGAGCAGGCCTATCCAAAGAAAGCAGGCAACCTGGTTGTCCCCTCCCTAATCGGATGACTAATCGTGATTAATTGACAACTAGTCGGACGATCAGAAATCTAATTTAGCTAATCGCCTTGGTACCCCTGGTTGAGTTCAAGGGACTGATTAGGATGACTAATCATGATTAATCGGACGACTTGTAATCGCTTGGTAGTTCATATATGTGTGACTGTGTCATTCCTTCATTATGTTTTACTTAATTTCTTGTTTATCCATTTATGACAACTACATTTTGTGACTCTTTTCTAAGTCTCATCAAGGTTATAGAAAACTTCCTCATCCAGTTCTACCATTTTGAAAATCAATTCTCTTTTCTTACACCACAGGTATTTGTTGCAAACCATACATCGATGATAGATTTCATTATTTTGGAGCAGATGACAGCATTTGCTGTCATTATGCAAAAACATCCTGGATGGGTTGGTCAGTTCTTGTTCTTCAAGAAACTTCTCTTCTTGCTTTACTTTATCCAGTGCTAGATTGTTGATAAATTCTCCTTCTCCCTTTGGTAGGATTTATTCAAAAGACTATCCTGGAAAGTGTGGGTTGCATCTGGTTTAATTGCAATGATCTCAAGGATCGTGAAGTAGTCGCAAAAAGGTAAGATCTTCATGTCCATTGCATTACCAACTATATAGTTCATTTTGTTAAGCAAATTCTGTCATCAGGTTACGAGATCATGTTCAACATCCAGACAACAATCCTCTTGATTTTCCCAGAAGGAACTGTAGGAAGAAATGGATAGATTCCTCTCCCTAGGGTTGGGAGGATAAAAAGGGGAGCCTTACAGGAGGGGCCCACACACCAGGGGCCCCACACACACACACACTCTAACACCCCCCCGCAGTCGAAACTCCGGCGCAGCGGATGTTGAGACTGGAGCGGAACTCGGAGAAGGTGGAGGAAGGCAAGCCTTTGGTGAAGATGTCGGCGAACTGGGAGGTGGTAGGCACATGTAGGACACGGACAGCTCCCACGGCGACACGATCACGAACGAAGTGGAGGTCAATTTCCACATACTTGGTGCGTTGGTGCTGGACGGGGTTGGTGGAGAGGTAGACGGCGCTGACGTTGTCGCAGTAGACCAACGTACTCCTGGCGAGGGGGCAATGGAGCTCCCCGAGAAGCTGCCGGAGCCAGGATGCCTCGGCCACCCCATTAGCAACAGCCCGGTACTCAGCCTCGGCACTGGAGCGGGAGACAACCGGCTGCCGCTTGGATGACCAAGACACGAGGTTGCCACCAAGGAAGACGGCGTAGCCGGAGGTGGAGCGACGCGTGTCTGGGCAGCCCGCCCAGTCGGCGTCAGTGTAAACCACGAGGTCAGCAACAGGAGAACGCCGAAGGTGAAGCCCAAAGTCGAGGGAGTCACGCAGATAGCGGAGAATCCGCTTCATAGCGGTAAGGTGCGGGTCCCTGGGGTCGTGCATGTGAAGGCACACCTGCTGCACCGCATAGGAGATATCCGGCCGAGTGAAAGTGAGGTACTGAAGGGCGCCAGCAATGCTTCGGTAGGCAGTGGGATCATCCACCAGTGTACCCTTTGTACCGGAAATCTTGGACTGAGCATCGACTGGAGTGGCACAGGGCTTGCAGTCAGTCATCCCTGCGCGTTGGAGGACATCCAAGGCGTACTGGCGCTGGTGAAGGAAGAGGCCATCAGGGCGGTGTTCCACTGTCACTCCCAAGAAGTGATGGAGCACACCAAGGTCCTTCATGGCAAACTCCTGCTGCAACGAGGAGACAATCCGCTGAAGTAGAGACTGGCTGGACGCAGTGAGGATAATGTCATCCACATAAAGCAGCAAGTAGGCTGAGTCAGCATCGCGGTGGAGGACAAACAAAGAAGTGTCACTCTTGGCTTCGCTGAACCCCACAGACACCAGGAAGGAGGCGAACCGACTGTACCAAGCCCGAGGAGCCTGCTTCAGACCATACAGAGACTTGTTGAGCCGGCAAACACGCTCAGGGTGAGCAGGATCCACAAAACCCGCAGGCTGGCTGCAGTACACAGTCTCCGTCAGGGTGCCATGGAGGAAGGCATTCTTCACATCAAGCTGGTGAACTGGCCAGGACCTCGAGAGAGCCAGGGAGAGCACGGTTCGAACAGTCGCAGGCTTCACCACCGGGCTGAAGGTCTCATCATAGTCAACTCCAGGGCGCTGGGTGAAACCCCGAAGGACCCAGCGAGCCTTGTAGCGATCCATCTGCCTTGCGTTTGTGTGTCCAGATCCACTTGCCGGTGACCACATTGCAGCCAGAGGGGCGAGGCACCAGGTCCCAGGTCTGATTGGCCAGAAGGGCTGCATATTCTTCCTCCATCGCGTGGCGCCAGTGAGGATCCGCCAGGGCGCCACGAACAGTGGAGGGTATGGGAGAGACTGGCGGCGCTGTAGCGGCGGAGAGGACCAGGCGGTCAACTGGACGGAGGACCCCCGCAGCCCGCCGAGTCACCATCGGGTGAGTGTGGCGGGGATCGCGGTGGAGGAGGGGCGGGTGGTACACCGGCGGCTCGGCGCGAGAGCAGGCTGGTGCAACCCCCGTCGGGCGGCGCTGGTAGACCCGAACAGGGTTGGCGTAGCGGGAAGAAGATGCTGGGGCCGCGTGTGGCGCGGCAGGTGTCGCGGGGACACGGGGCATGGCCGGGGCCGTGTCCGGGGCGGAACACGGCGCCGACGGCAACAGCGGGCCAACCCCGGGCACAAGAGGCGACAGGGATGGGGCCGCGTGCTGCACGGACGAGGACGCCGGGGCCGCGTATGGCGCGGAGGGCAACGCCGGCTGGTGAGGAGTGGCCGCACGTGGCACAGCCAGGGGCACGGGGGCCGCGGCCGGCACGACGGGCAGCTCCGCTGTCACACACGGCTCGTCAGATGGCGGGAGAGCCACCGGAACAGCCGGGGAAGTACCTGCAGAAGACAAAGGTGGCTGGACCACCGGGTCAGTAGAAAACAGGGAGTCCAACTCAAGGCTGGTGGTGGGTGTGGAGTCAACGGAGAAAGGAAAAACGGACTCAGCGAAGATGACATGTCGTGAGATAAGAACACGACGAGAGGAGAGGTCAAAGCAACGGTACCCCTTATGATCGAGGGAGTAGCCAAGAAAAGCACACAAGGTCGAGCGGGGCGCAAGCTTATGAGGAGCAGTGGCAGAAGTGTTGGGATAGCAAGCACACCCGAAAACACGAAGGTGAGTGTAGGAAGGTGGGGTACCGAACAAGGCATGGTGAGGGGTGGGAGCGCTCGTGGCCTTAGACGGCAGGCGATTGAGCACATAAGTGGCAGTGAGGAGGCTCTCAGCCCAGAAGCGAGCGGGAGCCGAAGCCTGAAAGAGCATGGAGCGCATAACATTATTAGTGGTACGAATCATGCGCTCAGCCTTGCCATTCTGAGGGGAGGTATAGGGGCAGGACATGCGCAACTGGACTCCCTTCGAGAGGAAGAAAGCCCGGGAAGCAGAGTTGTCAAACTCACGACCATTATCACACTGGACGGCCTTGATAGTAACCCCAAATTGAGTAGATACCCAAGCAAAGAAGTGAGTGAGCGTGGGGAAGGCATCCGACTTGGACCGCAAAGGAAACGTCCATGAGTAATGAGAAAAATCATCAAGAACAACCAGATAATATTTATAACCAGAGATACTCATGATCGGAGAGGTCCATAAGTCACAGTGAATAAGGTCAAACGCATGAACAGCATGCGAGGAAGAAATAGAAAAAGGTAGACGAACATGATGACCTAATTGACAGGCATGACAAATATGCTCACTAGTAGCCCTAGTACAAGGAATAGAGGAGCTACGACAAAGATGAGCCAAAATGTCGACATCGGGATGACCAAGCCGGCGGTGCCAGAGTGTGGAGGACGCTGTGGTGGCAAGGGCGGACGAAGGTGGAGCAGCGGAAGGTGGAAGACGAAGAGTGTAGAGGGGTCCGGTGCTGTCACAGCGGAGAAGAGGACGCCGGGTGGTCATATCCTTCACAGTCAAACCAAAGGAGTCAAATTCAACAGAACAGGAATTATCAGTGGTGAATTGACGAATGGAAAGAAGGTTGTGAACAATGTCAGGAGCAACAAGAATGTTTTGCAAGCGAAAAGACCCACAAGGAGTCGCATCACCCACGGAGGTGACGGGAAGACAAGTGCCATTCCCAACCATGATGGAAGAAGGGTGAGATGGGTGGGGGGGCCTGTGAGAGGAGATAATACCATCATGGGGAGTGGTGTGGAAGGAAGCACCCGAGTCGGCCACCCAATCCGTGGCGGCCGGTGGAGTCAACGCCATGGTGTTGAAAGACTGTGCGAGGGCCGACTGATCCCACCCACCGGACCACGGGCCCCACGCCCAAGCAGGCGGGACCGGCCACCCGGTGAGCATGGCCAGCAGGTGGGGTAGGAGGCCGAGGAGTGAACTGTCCCGGCCACATGGAAATGCGCCCCGTCCATGGGTTGGAGAAGGATGGCCAGGGCGCACTCCCCGCGGCAGGAGCTGGTGTGATGGATGTAGGAGCCGGAGCGCGACCGGTACCACCACGGCGCCCCCCTCCCCGGCGACGACGATCGCCACCGCGATCGCCACCACCCCCCCCCCGCTAGTGGTGGAACCGGCGGTAGGAGTGCCAAGAAGGGAGGGAGACGACGACGGCTGTGGGTGGGAGGCCGGCCGGATGGGGCCGGAGGCGACTAGAGCAGTCGCGGTAGTAGATGTGGGAGCGAGTCCCCGGGTCAGCTCCTCGAGCACAAGGTCATCGCGAACCTTGCGGAAGGAGGGGAACGGCACTGTCCGCGTGATCCATGTCCAGAGATGCATGTAGCTGTCCCCGAGACCGCGGAGGATGTTGAGGACAAGAGTGCGGTCCGCAACAGGCTCGCCAAGGTCACGAAGGGAATCCGCCATCCCCTTCATGCGACGGCAGTACTCCGAGATGGAGAGATCCCCCTGGACGAAGGTGCGGAAGGCAGCGTCCAACTGGAGAGCACGAGCCTCGCGGTTGCCAAGGAACTGCCCCTCGATCGCAACCCAGGCCTGCCGAGCGGTGCCACCAAGTTCCCGCACAATGTCTTGGAGCTCGACAGTAATGGACCCAAGAATCCATGACAGCACCACGCTGTCCATGCGCCGCCACACGGACCCCTGGGCAACCACCGGAGTGTCGATGAGGACGTGGTCGTCCAGGGCATAGCGCCGGAGGGTGAGGAGCACCAGGTCGCGCCAGCGTGCGTAGGAGGACGATGAGGGATCGAGGGTGACAGGCACCAGCGCCCCGATGTTCTGGACACCGGCCGCCTGGGCGTGAAGCTGTGCAGCATCCGGATCGGCGGCGACAGCAGGAGCCGCGGTGGCAGTGGGGTCAACACCCTTGAGGTGATGCTCGGCCTCAGCGACATGCTGGGCAAGGGCATCAGCGGTCTGGCGAGCATTCTCCCAAGCGAGGGCGGCTGCCCGCTCATGCGCCCGAGCAGCAGCGGCAGCAGTCTTGGCAGTGGCAAGGGCGGCAGCAAGGGCAGCGTCGGCAGCCACCATATCCGTAGGGGCCAGCCAGCCCGAGGCCACGGCGGTGGGGAGGAGCGGCGGCGGCCCACCCGGGGTCGGCCAGGACAGCGCAGGGGGAAGGGGGGCAGCTGCCCCCGGGCCCCGGGGGAGGCAGGCGAGGCCGGCAGCAGCAGGAGGGGGCCCCCCATGGTCGGCCAGGCGGGTGGGAGGGGGGTGGCCCTATAGGGGCCAGGGGAGGGCCGGGGGCGGCAGATCCGGCCCCCCCCGGCGTTGGGTCCGGGCGGGACAGGCGGGCCGGCGGCGAAATATGGGCCGGCGGCGGCGGATCCGGCCCCCCCGGCGTCGGGTCCGGGCGGGACAGGCGGTCCGGCGGCGAAATACGGGCCGGCGGCGGTGGATCCGGCCTCGCCGGCGGCGAGGCAGGGCGGGGGGAGCTCTGCAGCGCCGGATCGGGCCGCTCGGCGGCGGATCCGGGCGGGAGAGGGGCGCCGGCGTCGAGGAAGGGCGGGGGGAGCTCGGCGGCGCCGGATCGGGCCGCCCCGGCGGCGGATCCGGGCGGGAGAGGGGCGCCGGCGTCGAGAAAGGGCAGGGGAAGTCCGGCGGCGGCGAACCCCGGCGGGGGGAAGCCGGCGGCGGCAGATCCGGTCGGGAGAGGGGCGGATCCGGCCATGGTGGCGGAACCCAGCCCACGAAAAGGGGAGGAGGAGGAGAAGGAGAAGGTGGTGCTCGCCGGAGGAGGCCCGCCGGCCATGGAGGCGACGGCGCCGGCGCCGGCGGCAGGGAAGAAGAGGAGGGGAGGAGGAGCCTAAGGCTCTGATACCATGTAGGAAGAAATGGATAGATTCCTCTCCCTAGGGTTGGGAGGATAAAAAGGGGAGCCTTACAGGAGGGGCCCACACACCAGGGGCCCCACACACACACACTCTAACAGGAACTTGTGTTAACAACCAGTACACTGTCATGTTCAAGAAGGTAAATTGGCAAACTCAAAATTTGTTAAAGTGACTGTATAAATAACTCCAAATATACAAGAGAGGCTTCAAGTGACATTCATTTTTAACAAGCTTCAAATAGAAAACCTACCCTTACTGTACATTTAGCATAAATATATATATTCTTAGACTGTATATTAGATACTAACGAACTATCTGTGTTGTGTGATTTGTGACTGATCTTCAAATAATTATGCTACATTCCAAACTTAAAAAAGAAAAGGTAAAAGCAATTATCCTTAAATTAAAAAATTGCTTGCATATATGTGAAGAGAATGCAAACCTTTCAAAAAAAAAACAGACCAGTAGTGGAGTGGAGTATTTCTAGTACTGGTATGGACAAATATAAACATCTCCCTTGTCAATCATATATAACATGGTTAAAGGATAGCAAATGCTGGAAATATGTAATCTTTTGCATGG
This sequence comes from Zizania palustris, assembly GCA_019279435.1. Lineage (NCBI taxonomy): Eukaryota > Viridiplantae > Streptophyta > Magnoliopsida > Poales > Poaceae > Zizania > Zizania palustris. The sequence continues at coordinate 18,039,252 of JAAALK010000282.1, forward strand.
CATGCATTTAACATTTACTGTCCTCGAACTTGATCAGACTAATCATTAGTTTTCTACTTCTCTCGTTATGTTTTTTCCAGGGTGCTTTTGAGCTTGGCTGCGCCGTATGCCCAATAGCTATCAAATATAATAAAATATTTGTTGATGCCTTCTGGAATAGTAAGAAGTGAGAAATACAATCAACCGCACAAATTTTCTTCATTCACATTTATCTTCTGTATTTCACATAATGACTTCACAAAATGTTTATCAGACAATCTTTTACAATGCACTTGATTCGGCTTATGACATCATGGGCCGTCGTGTGTGATGTTTGGTACTTGGAGCCTCAGTATCTAAAGGACGGAGAAACAACATCCAATTTGCTGAAAGGGAGCATAAAATTGGACTCTAATTCTTTTAAAATGTGTTCTTTGAAAAGGGGGAAAATGGTGTGTTCTGCCTGCTCTCAGCAGGAGCACCATTACCCATATGTATTGCTGCAGTTTTACAAAAAAAGTCCCTAGCATCATTACATATTACACCGACAAAAAGAAACCTTGGGTCACAATATTTTTCATACTTGTTGGAATGCTTTGCACAGAGTAAGAGACATGATAGCTGCTAGAGCTGGTGTTAAGAAGGTTCCCTGGGACGGGTATGTGAAACACAACCGCCCTAGCCCCAAACATACTGAAGAGAAGTGAGTTATCCCTTCCTTTCTTCCTCCTTCCCTCCCTAAATCTGTTAGCCACTGTCCACTGAGGTGTGAATTTTAATAAGGCTTTCAATTTTCAGGCAGCGCATCTTTGCCGAATCTGTGTTGAGGAGACTAGAGGAAAGCTAAACAGATATCAATCAATTCCTGTGCCCATGGTGAGTACTTGTTTGATATCCTGAAGTGAGTCTGGGTCTCTGGGATATGTGGAAATCACAACCGCAGTTGTTTTGTTGTAAATTTGTTTGCAGCTTGACAGAATTAGCACAGAGCATGTACTTCACTAGGTTTCATGACTGGTTAAGGTTAACACATAAAAACGTGCCCTCTCAAATGATGTATTAATAATCACCCTCTGCGTGGTGCATGACATTCTCATCGTATCATTGTATACAATATTGTGAATAATCTTGCCTGAATCCATGTTATCAATTATTACCGACATTAGTGACATAGAACATGTTCAAAAGTGGGTTAAAGCTCATTATTTGTAGGTGACTGCTTGCAAAATTATACTCTAATCCCAGTTAAACCTTGATCAGAACTCAGCTATCCTTCAATCACAATTTTCTTTTCATATGCACCCTTGCATTACAACATTCAGAGTTAAACTCAAATATACAGGTACCAATGCATGTGTCTAGAAAGTAGAAAACTATTAATCAATATCACCCGAAAATCCAAATAATGAAATCATACAATCAAATTCTGCAATCACAAAGAAAATTCAGAGAGAAAGAAAGGAAGCATTAATCTGGCGACGACATGATGGACTAGAAGTATAGCCCACACTGCGAGTTCCTGTACTGCTGCTGGAGCGTGCCATCCCCGTTCACCTTGAACTCACAGTCCACTTTCATGTGGTGCTCCCTGGTGTCCCACAACTTCACCTGGAACCTCACCGTCGAGTTGAGCATCAGCCGCAGCGCGACGCTCCCGGCCGCCACGTCGCCGGCGAACCTCTGCCATGCCGGGTCGTTGGGCGTCGGGCCAGAGGCCGAGAGCTGGCCCGTCACCGGCGTGTCGCCCTTGGGAGTCTGGTAGAACGGGTACATGACCTGGCCGGACGCGATGAGCTGGTCGCCGTAGTACACCGACCCGTACATGGAATCGTAGTGGATGCCGATCTTCTGGTTGGGGTTGTGCTCGTCGACGGAGAACCCTACCGGCAGGTTCACGGCGCCGGACTGCCGGTTGACGTTGGGGATGGAGAAGTCAGTGAGGAAGAACTTGGGCTTGTGCGGCCGGAGGCTGAGCCAGAGCACGAACAGGATGACGCCGGCGACGAGCACCAGCGTGAGCAGCACGGCGCAGAGGAAGTTGATGCACCTCACCGCCGGGCTCTGCCGGTGGTACAGCGGCAGCCGGTACGGCGGCATTGCTAGCTCGCAAGCTAGCTGCTAGCTGCTAGCTGCGCACCTGCTTTCTCAGCTTCACTTCGATGATCAGCTCGAGCTAGCTACCCTTAGCTTGTGAGCTGCTGCTGCTGCTGCTGGCTGTGGACATCACGGTGTCACATCGTCGCGACGTTTTATAGCTGCAACTGCAAGAGCGTCCGTGCATGCATGCGACGGTCTGTGAAGGCAAGTAATATTCTTGCCTTGCTATCCAAAGCCGAGATGCCAACACGTACAGTAACACGCAACATGCAGAGCTAGCAGCATGCTTTGCTGCTGCAGCCTGATTCTTCCTGGCCAGTTGAGTATTGGACTGTGCTGGAAAGCGAAACAGATTGTGTCAGAAAATCGAAGGGCAAATTCTCTCCAGCTACCCTGATTGATGGATCGATCGGTGATCGTGTGTTCGTAAAGGAAGCTTTGGGTGTAAAGGGCGCGCTGTTTAGTATATTTGTGATTTGTCCAGTTTATTCTTGGCTTCTTTGCTTAAGGTTCTTGCAGTTGCAGGCATCGGAACTGAAGAACAATTGGCGAAACTTTGCCGCCAGGTAAACGCAAAGGCGAATGCTAGCTGCAGACGGCAAAAGCATCACTTGGATAGTCGGATTCCTTACAACTCAACGCTAGTTGGACTTTCGACTGGCAGTGATTATTTTTCGAGATACACGGAGTAAGTCATACTAAACAATACTGCCCAAGTGTTTACTATAAGATTATACTGCCCAAAGTATACGGAGTCAAGCTGGGTCTCGATTTACAGTTGGAGATCGAGTCAACGCTCGGTAAAAGTCATCAATGGTGTAAAGTGTTTTCTGAAACAATTTTCCCTTGTATGCTATAGCCTCGTTGTCTAGTAGGAGGATAGCCGATCAGCCACACATGAGTGTAGTACGATGGAAATCTTAGGGAATCACTAGGGACAGGGATGACCGGGGTTATCTTAAAGTTTCGTTTAAGGAGATGATGATGCCATGGCGGATCCCTTCTTCCCGAGATCCGGACAGGCCAGATCTGGTGCGATGCCAAGGTAATACCTCGACGTCCCTCAACTTAGGGTTAGGGTTTCGGTTTTCTGATTCATTTTTTGTGTGTGTTTTTCATCGATCTGAATTCCTCTTTCTCTGAGGGTTTTCTTGCCGGCTTCTGAGGGCTTGCCGCGGAGTTCTCAGTGTGTACGGTGGTGGTGTTGGGTCAAGGGTATCTGATACCATCTTTACTCTTAGCCAGTCTATACCCTAGTCTGAGCTCTGATACTATTGATGGAAAGCTTAGGGGATCACTAGGGACAGGGATGACCGGGGTTACTTTAGCGTTTCTCCTGAGGAGATGATGACGTCATGGCAGTCCATGGCGTCTTGTCCAGTGAGCGGCGGAGAGGAGTTGAGGGGAGACTTCCCGCCACTTCGACACACTTGCACAGATCGGGTGGCTTAGGTGGTGTATGGTAGAGCTCTTGGGAAAAACAAACAGCAGTCTGTTCGTGGAGCCAGGCTACCCTTTTATGTGTGTCACACGACAGGGCACATTCAACAGATTTAGTTGGGGTGCCCCCAATCAGGGTGCTAGGAGATCGGGAGATTTGTTGGCTGAGTCTGAGTTGTTAGGGAGGAGTAGGACTCAGTCTCCCTCTCTTCCCTGAGAGCTAATACTAACATAGTACTCTCGAGTTCTATAGTTGACTTTCAAAAAGAACCAAGATTCATGTAGATTCGAGTCTTCCAATAGTTAATAATTTTGCGTACTGTGTTTCGGTGGGTTATTAGAGTATCTACAATGTTAAGTACTTTTGAACTAGTACTAGATGGACATGTAAGCAAACTCATTTCTTGGAAAAATGTTATAATGTATAGTATTAGATGTGAGACCCTTTCAACATAAAAACCTATAAAAATAAACATACTCTATCCAATGAGCAACTACCAAACTAAAAAGTTGTATTATTTAATTTATAGAACTAGCATACATACACAGAACATATGTCTTATTTTAGTTTGCTTAGTACTACCCTCTCAATATATAGAACTAATATCAAACTAAAAAAATTCTCTTAGCACTACTTCTTGTTTCAACATTGTGGATGCTCTTATGTGTCTAAACCTTACAAAGCAATGAACAAGCTATGAGCCTAAACAATTAAGATTGGATGCACCCACTTTATATAGTCAAGAAGCGGGACCAACAATCATATAACTCTATCATAAGTCGATTCCCAAATATTCGGGATAGCATACCGAACCTAAGTTCTATTTCCTAATTACAAGATCATGGTACAAGTATATCTCCTTATAGCAGATATAATGATTAGTTTCCAGATAAAGATCTAATATTTCTTATCAGAATCGAACCTCTCTTCGTGAGTTGTATTGGACTTCAGTGCTAGGTTTGATCTTCTCTTGATCTAGACAGATAAACTCATCGCAGTGTATCATGGGTAATACCAATGCTCAGAAAACCCCACCTGCTTTTTGTTTTTTATTTCCTTCTACCTATAATTCAAGGACTACGATTTCCATTAAGCACAAGTAGGAATACAGTCCATTTATATTACTAAATGGGTGTCCGTATTGTAAAGGTAAAAAATTTACAACATTAAAAGAATAATATGCAAATAGATATGAGCGAAGCTAAAGTTGAAGGGTTTATGTTTGTTGTGATTGATTGTGATGACAGAGTTATTGAGTTGCATGCACCAACCAGTTCAACCCAAAAGCTTAAGCTGATGAGGAAAGGTGGACAATTCACTTCATATTCCAACACTCCCCCTCACGCGAGACTCGGTCAGGTCTCTAGCGTGGAATAGAAGTGGTCGAACTCAAGACCTCTGTCTCTGATACCATATTGAGTTACATGCACCAACTAGTTCAATCCAAAACTTAAGCTGATGAGTAAAGGTGGGTAATTCACTTCATATTCCAACAAGAGTCACCACCATTAATTTCTTTTAAAATAGTATAGATAGAAAATATCATGAGCTTTTCAAGGAAGAACTTGAACTTGTCCAAGCCGTGTAAACTTGAGGAAGAAGAGTAGCAAGAGCTCGGTCTTTTCATTAAAGAAGAGTTAAGAGTAAATTAAGGTGGTCACATCAAGGAGACAAAACAATGAAGAACAACTTATTCCCATGCATGAGATTTGGCTTGTCGTTAAAAAAATAAACAGCATTAATACGGCTTATGAAGATGTAGAACTCTACGAATCAGTTAACCAAAGCACAGTTCTTCCTGATCTCTCCTGCAGACCCTGTCAGAACTCCAGCCCTGCCCATCCTCACCATGGACACCCCAAATCTCTGCACGAAATCCTGCGTGCTCGAACCCTGCAGGAAGTACACGAGTGCTCCTGCTTCCTGGTCCTGGAGCAGCGCCTGGTCGGAGTGGAAGAGCCCCTTCCTGCTGACCACCAGCTTGTAGTAGTCGGTGTCGAACGACGTCGAGCTGCCCGGCACCATCTCGACGGTCGTCGCGTTGTCGAACTGCGGCGGGCACCTGGCGCGGAGGGCGGCGGCGTAGCTCGGGTCGAGGCTCGGGTCGGCGTCGCCGTTGCCGGTGAAGTTGTAGAGCCTCTTGGCGAACGAGGCGCAGTGTGAGTTGCCTATGGCGTGAGCACCTGAAACGGCGAAGTGTCGACATCAACTTACGCTTCCAGAAACTGTCCGGGATAATGATATCTTAATGAAGATACGACTGGTAATTGAGTTCTTAATTTAAGGCAGAAAATTCTACACCGTCCAGAAATGCTAAAAGAACATGTTTTGTAAGGAAGCAGTGAGCAACTTTGCACAGAAAGTCAGAAATGTCCGTATTAAGCTTCGATTATTCAGTCATTTTGACCCGACTTTTCTGACACGGTGTGTTGCACCTGCACATAGATTCAGCGCTTGGATTGGAGGGGTGTCCATGGTACCTGACAAGATGGCAAGGTCCTTCACGTTCAGGCCCTTGGATGCAAACTGCTCCTTGAGCTTGGCGAAGTCAGCGAAAGAAGACGGCAGGTTGGCCACGGCCTCCGCCGCCGACGACACGCGGCCGTCGCGCCGCCCCGTCTGAACCTCCCACAAGCTCGCGCCACCTGTGTTCCCGGCCGTCGCCTGGAACCACGCGACAACATGATGCGTGACGAGAGGTGATGGTTAGGCTGCATTGCTCCAGTAGAAAACAGAGGAAACGAAACGAGCGGAATATGCATGCAGTTGTAGTAGTAGTAAGAGAAGATGAGCCTGACCAAGGAGACAGCGTCTCTGGCTACCAACGCGAGGATGTCGGCGCAGGACACGACGCCGGGGCACTGCGACTCCAGCGCCGCCTTGGCGGCGTCGATGACGTAGAAGCCGTCGAGGCTCTGGTTCGGCATCGCGTCCTTCTCCGCCGGCCCGCTCGTCGTCGTGGTGTTGAGCAGCACCGATCCGTCACACCCCTGCAGCCAGTAACGCAAGTTCAGTTCAGCTCAGGTCAGTACCGCATGCCCATTAATTGCAGCTAGCTAGCAGTCAACAACCGTCGTGATCTTCTACAGCTCACAGAAGCTGATCGATTTGATCTGTTCGTTGCTTAATTTGTCGTCAGATCGAGCTTAATGATCCATCACCCAGTGACGAAAAAAATTACCCTGACGAAGCAGTCGTGGAAGTGGAGCCTGAGCAATGGCGCCGTGACGGTCGGGTCGCGGGAGAAGTAGCCCTCGACGGTCGCGCGCACGATGGACTCGGCGGCCGGGCACGACTGCCTGTAGTGACCGACCTCCAGAAGAGACGGGCAGTTGGCGTCGCCGGCGATCGGCGAGGACAGCGCGAGCACGACGACGCTGAGCGCCAGGAGCTTCGCGAGCAGCTGCATGGTCGGCGTCGTCGTCGTCACTGGTCAGAGATGGTCAGATACGCCGGGGAGAAGAGAACGAAACCAACTACTAGTCGATCTCTTCCTCCCTCGATGTGATATGCCTGCGACGCGATGCAGGGCCATTTATAAGTTCTTGATTCAACTTATTATTATAATAAATAATAATTTAGTTTGTTGATTAAAAGTTTAAACAAACACTGCAACTTAATCTAATAATTAATCATGTGAAATTTTACCTTTTTCTAATTTATTACTCTAGAAAGAAACAAAAATATATTATACTTTTTTATAATTTACTTACTTTTTAAGAAGCAGCGAGAGATTTCTGATGTATTAAAGGAGAAGAAAATGGTATCCCGAAAAAAAAACAGCACTACAAACATCACAAAACAATCAAAAGATATCTCTACTAGGGAAAGTATCCTGTGCACATAGGCTGGCCGTGCACATGGTGCACATGTGAGATCTCCACCCTTAATCTGTAATCCAACGGACAACAGCTCCACCAGATCATTTTGCAGAAAACACCTCCCACCTCTCCCATTCTGTCATTTTGCGATAACCTCCAGCTACTGTTGTTCGTTGGATTACAGATTAAAGGTGGAGATCTCACATGTGCACCATGTGCACGGCCCTCTACTAAAGGCCAATAACATTAGGACTAGGAGAGCCAACACTTTCACTTGTCCCCTTAACTTCAGTTAATATCAAATTTCTACCGTTGGGTTAGACTATTTATAGTGGTGGATTTCATAACACTATTTTCTAGAATGTCATATTAGCTTTATAACTGAATGAAGTACTCTCTTAGTGGAGAGTTTCATTTCACTATTTCCTAGGCTAATCAGTGTAATTAAATGCAACTAGCTCTCATGAAATACTCTCTTTCTGATAAAACGATTTGGCTCTCAATAGTGTTTCATTTCGTTTATCCATCTTGAAAACGGGTTAACACGGTGATGACACTCCTTCCTTCTCTTTCCTCATTAATTGAATGTCATGCCAACAAAAAATCTGATGTGACATGATAATTAATATCATGAAACACTCCATGAAACACCTTCAGTTGCGAATAGCCTTACGCAAAAAAAACTTTTGACGCTAAAGCGGGAACTCTTTGGGAAATAAACTATTGCAGTTCGTGCTAAAATCATTAATTACACTTCCGGTGAATGCATGCATGCAATTGGAGGAGGCTTTGACTTTCACCAAGTATGGAACTGCCAGATTCCCGTGACGAGGATAAATCTGGCTGCAACCACCAACGCACATGCATCAATGGATCAATGTTTTTATAAAACCATTTCGCACGATCGATTCACTCAATTTCACACCCCTAAAATCCATTATACTTCCGTTTAATGCCGTAAACACGGATCATTTATATCTAACACATCAATTTGACAAAATCCGACTGCTAGCTACTTTACTTTAGGGCATGTACAACAGTAATATTGGAACCGTTTTTAAACTAAACATTTTGCAAAAAAAACATTTCACAGCAATAAATAATGAGAGATTCGTTTCTCGGTGAAAAGACGGCAATAGTTCAAGCTCTCATACATATTTAAGTATATATAAGTCATGGAACTACTGTTTATGAGTTGTACTTGTTAACTATTTAGTTGTCTTATAAATTTTAAGGATCTACGGACAATAATTATCTATACAACTTGTGTTAAAAATTTTAGAAATCTACTGACAATAATTATCTATACAGTTGTCCGTGCCTTTACACTCCGACGACCAAATTAGTGGGGATTTTTTTCCTAGGCTACCAAACTCAAGGATGCAGGCCACTGTAATTAAAAGCAATATTATTTAACTATTTTTTGTCCTCGTTTCTCGATCGATCGATCGATGCCTTGCTATTTATCCCCATCATCGTCTCGTTTTCTTCGTCAACTCAACCGTGCATCTTATCTGGAGTTCACGATATGATATGATGAAAAAAAATGGCATGCGTGTTAAGACAAAAGCTGCATCGTGTCGTTGTACCTGCTTTAGCATGCAAGCATTAATATATTAAAAAAAAGTGGAGTGATTCGGTTTGTACGTAGGGGAAGTATCCTGTGCACATCGGCTAGCCGTGCACATGGTGCACATGTGAGATCTCCACCTTCAATCTGTAATCCAACGGACAACAGTAGCTGGGGGTTATCGCAAAATAACAGAATGGGAGAGGTGGGAGGTGTTTTCTGCAAAATGATCTGGTGAAGTTATTGTCCGTTGGATTACAGATTGAAGGTGGAGATCTCACATGTGCACTATGTGCACGGCTAGCCGATGTGCACAGGATATTTCCCCTTGTACGTATATGATACGTAGACGGTAGAAGTGCTCTTCTTTACTCTGTTTTAGACATCGCTCGCTGAAGTTTTTCAATTTATATATTTTATATTACTTGTAAATTATATATTGGTAAAAAATTTAAAAATAACCACTTAAAAAGTATTTTAATGACATATTTACTAATATTTATGCCTCGGAAATTCTATTATATTGTTATTATATTGTGAGGCTTTAAACGACAAATATTACTTATATCGTCTGTTTGAGAATGGATGGACGATGTAGTATTTAACAAGGAACAAGTCTAAGTAACCCCATGTATTGCTAATTGATTATTTAACTCTTAAAGTAATAAATTAGGTGTTGAACCCCTAACCTTTTAAATACCGTTTACTTAACCTTCTAGAGTGGTTTTGTAATGTGGTTTTGTCAGTATTAGCGTACCCGTTAGTTACATGCGCCTGCATCAAAAACTAATAGATACACCCTTGGATTTTCATTCACTCCGTTAATGTCTCCTCATTCACTTTGGCTTTTCCTCCACATTGAACAAGATTATGTTGCATCATGTTTGTGTCATATATAAATAGTTTACGTCTCATAAATTCTATTGTGAGACTTGAAATGGCAAATCAGGTAATAGGTACGAATGTCTACATAACTTGCTATCTATTGTTATCTAATGTGGCACGCCAAAAATACAAAATTATTTTATAAAACCACTTTAGAGGTTAAATAAATAATATTTAAAAGGTTAGGGGTTAAACGTTACGTAGACTTATTCCATTTAACAAATAGTTTTTGTAAACCTAAGGGTTAATCAGACTTTAGTATGAGAATTATATAGTTCTAGTTGCAATGTCACATGCATGGGTGATCAAAAATTCCAAATTATCACCCAAGCAACATGCCAATGGCCACATGAAGAGTGGATTGATATGCTTTTGTACGTGTGTGTACATATAAAGATTATTCCTAATATACCACATGTCAGGACACAACCAGTGACATATTTGGAACCAAGTGAAGCACTGCACGATGTTTAGCAATAACCGATTTTTGTATCACAAGGGTAACGTAAATTGAACCTAATGCAAACTAATTAAAGATATTCCTAGTTGTCACATGATAATCAGAATTTCAGAGTTAGCCAAAATACAAATACACACCCATTGTTTTTGTAAGTAGTATATATATATATGATGTTTAGCAACATAACCGAATTACGCATCATATATAATGATTGAATAATGTTATGCGAATACTAGTACATATATTCCAAGGTGTGTCACATGCATTGACATCCAAAACTTCAAAGTTAACACCTTAGCTTCATACACCATGTGGTGGCCACATGAAGAGTACGTGGAGTCCGGCCTTATTTATCTGTCTTTGTAAGTATACGTACGATGATGCTTAATTGGCACCCGAGATTATATTTCTGTACCCTAAGGGTTATATTAGCTGAATTTTATGCGAAATAGAATTCCTAGTTACCACATGCATGCATTGACGATCTAAATTTCAGATATATATATTAACCTATAAAACACCCTGTGGCCACATGCATAAATAGTACTATGCATGATCCAATTAAACCTAAGGGTTGATTATACTTTTTTTTGAAAGATCAGCTAAATCTTAATTATATGTGTGCTTGTTTTCTCATTAAAATCGGTACAATAAAGATTATTATATTTATATGTGTCACGGATGGCACTAGCTAGTGTCATTTGTGATGGGTCGAATATTACATATTGTTACAAAATAATGTCATCTTTTGGACGGTCATTTATTTAAACCATGCATCAGAGATATTATCATCATCTCAGAGCTCGCTATTATCTATCACAGATGACATGCATGCCATATGAGAATAAACAGTTCTCCGGCTATTCACAGTGGGGGTTTCGTTGGGTGTTTCGTGGTATTAAATATCATACCACATCAGATTTTCTACTGACATGTCATTCAATTAATGAGGGAAGAGAAGGAAGTAGTGTCATCACTATGACATAGTGCTAACTTGTTTCCAAAACGGATGAAACGAAATGAAACACCCACTAAGAGCCAAATCGTTTTATCAGAGAAAAGATATTTCATGAGAGTTAGCTGCATTTAATTACACTAGTTAGCCTAGGAAATAGTGAAATGAAACTCTCCACTGAGAGAGGGTATTTCATTCAGTTGTAAAACTGACGTGACATTCTAGGAAACAGTGCTATGAAACCCACCATTGTGAATAGCCTAGCAGGGATAAGATTGGCCTGAGAGGGAGTATTTCATTCAGTTGCAAAAATGACGTAGACTTTTAAAAAATAGTGTTATGAAACTCACCACCGTGAATAACTTAACATAGTGAGAATACCTTATAGGTGCCGATTTTAGATAAGCTGATCTGACACATGTACAAACGTGGCCTATTAAGTGTTTCCTTTGCTAGTGACTTTAGGGTGTAAATTGAAGTACGTCCAAGTTGCACTACTAGCTAACTGACACATGAATTTACGATCAAATTAATCTCAAAAAATTAACCCCTAAATACCCTATGGTCACATGAAGAGTGGAGTGATCCGGTTTTGCAGGTACAACAACAGCAACAATTTTCTATAAGGGACAAATTAAATATAGTTTAGGATGCTTTGTAGAATAATATAATAGGCTGGATTCCAGCTAGAATGATCCCCTGGCAGCATCATATAGAGATGGTTTGTGATCACAACACAGCTTAGAGAATACATATATTATTCCTAGTCCACATGCATGCATGCATACATCTATGATCAAACTTCCAAATTATTAACCCCTGCATACACAGCGAAAAATGCTGGAAATTAAACGGGCATTGCGCAATACCAAATTGGTGGTGAAAAAGTAAGTTGCCACGTTTAGAATTTGAACTTCAAATTAAATGAACTAATTGAATGTTGATGAATTATTGTGGTCCTGTATCTTATAGAATACTAAGGGCACTCCTAACCCCCTCGCAGAGATATTTTTATATTAATTATATTGTCATGTTAGCTAAAACCACTGATATGGTAATGATTATTTCTTAGGGTGAGAGAGATAAACAGTGTCTCATACAATAAACTAGGTTATCAAGGAAACAAGGGTTAGTTGGATTAATGTCATTACAATTTTGTGACTTTAGAGAAATGTCATTACAATTCACGTATTTTGATCTATGTCATTACAATTTCAAAGAAAACTCCGAACTATATCATTACAATATTAAATAACTCCGAAATATGCTATTACAAGTTCAAAGAAATCTAGAATATTAGAAGATTAAGCTGAAATTGTAATGGCACAAATCAAAATATGTGAATTGTAATGGTATTTCTTTAAACTCACAAAATTATAATAACATGGATCTAATTATCCCAAGAAACAAATAAGAGTATTTAGAGAGAAAAGAGAGAGTATGCACAATGATTGGATAAAAAATATTTTAAAGAAACTATTGAAGAAGTATACAGAAAAGAAAGAGCAAAACATTCCTATACACTATGTGTTAGACTGTCCTAAATGACGTGATTTCTAAAAAAACATTTATTGACATTTCTTATAGAACCCTTTTTTAAAAAAATCAATTTTCTAATATTTAATTAATTCGTTCGTGCTCTTGAGTAATTGCTATAAGCTCATTTCAGCAGCCATCACGGTCGATTCACACAAGCATTGCATTGTTAGCCAGTGAGGCCCAGCTTCTAGCAGCTAGCTCGCACTTTCTTCGTTTGGGCTGACTTCGTTGTCCTTGAATGTTACCCCTTTTGGACTGACGTCCACTGATCGAAACGAACATGGAAGCCAGCTGCTAGCTAGGAGAGCTAGAGCTGAGGGTGCATGCATGTCGTTGACCGCCGAGAGCGCGTGGCCGCCACGTGCACGCTTCCGTTTCAGACAAGCCAATGGCCTCGCTTAATCACGGCAGAGTGCATAAAAAAATCGAGTGTGTAGACTCTTCTGGAATTCACGGCAGCATCCGTTCTTTAACTTTAACTCTGCAGAGTCGTCGTCGTCGCGGATGCCGATTGCCGTTCCGTTCCGAGCATTAACTCTAGCTAGCTAGCTAATCCCAATGCATAGACAGCTGCTTGAGCTCAAAGCCTAGCTTAACCCGAATTGTTATTATTATACATAAATAAGCTTAATGAAATAGATTCCGAGTTAAGGTGGTGTTTGGTTTCATAGACTAAAGTTTAGTCTGTGTCACATCATATGTTTAGACATTAATTTAAAAGACTAAACGTGAACTGATTATAAAAATAATTGCAGAATGGGACGATTATTCGCGAGACAAATTTTTTAAGCCTAATTAATCCATAATTAGAAAATGTTTACTGCAGCATCATATTGTCAAATCATGGTGTAATTAGGCTCATTAAATTCGTCTTATAAATAATCCACTGATTATGAATGAGTTTTGTAAATAGTCTACATTTAATACTTCAAAATAGTATCTAAATATTTGATGTGACGAGATTAAATTTTAGACTAGAGGAAACAAACACCCCTTTAGCTTGAGCTAAAAGCCTAGCTTAACTCGAATTGTTATTATTATATATAAATAAGCTTAAAGAAATAGATTTCCGAGTTAGCTTGAGCTAAAAGACTAGCTTAACTCGAATTGTTATTATTACGAGTTAGATCAAGCAACCACGCACTGCACGAGTTGGAACTTTGAAGCTTGGTTTCTCGATCGATCCACCCACGGAAAGCTAACAGTCTGACATATATCTCAGGATATAAAAGGGAATGAGTGAGCCGGACTACACTTAATTAGCTAGGGTGGTACACATGAAAATTTTGTAGCTCTTGAATATCCGTACGTGTATATATATGCACATAGATCAGAGCTTGTTGCCGACACCGACAGGGCCTGCAGGCGATTGGATCGATCGGAGACGGTCGACCTGTTCTAACATATCATGGTCATGGCCATGGCAAACTTACAATATAATCTAGCCGATGGGACGTCGTACCAAAGACATACCAATGCAATTTGGATAGCTACACTTGTACAGTGTTGCAAGTACACAGTCGCCGTACAACTTTTGTCGTAGTTTAAAACTACACCTGAAGACTATCTCTTGGTCAAGACAGAACACACACGTACGGTGCCAGCCCGGCCGGTACGTGTGCGACAGTTGGAGAATGCATGGAGAGATCGAGTGGCACGAAGTCTTCTCTGTCAAGACGGCGACGGCGACAACCCAGCTGAGAAAACAATCTGTTTGGTTGTTGGTCAGATCGATCCGCACCTGACCTGAGTGTAGCTCTCTGAAAAACCGCGAATTTATTCGTAAACTAATCCAAAGCTAGCTAGGCGCGTGGCGGACACGCACACGATCGAGCGGAGATCACAGTTCACAGCCAGACGGATCACGGTCCTCGCCCACCCTAGCCTGGGGTGATGAACCAAGTACCAGCTGTGGCTGATCAAACAGCATGCATCTATCGCATTTTTTTTTGTAATGCCATGTTCTAAGGTGTTGAGATCAGATGAGATGAGTCGACGATCTTCCTCTTAGCTTAGATGAAACAGTTTAGGACTTCCAGATAATAATCCTCTGAAAAGTGTGGCCAGCAAGCTAGCTGCTGGTTCATCTGCATCCTGCTGCGATGTCATTGACTGATTTTTTTGTCTCATTGCTCACATTACCATCTGCTGCTAGCTACGGTTTTTTCTTCCGAGACTACACGGCATTATTGTTCCATCGATTACTATGTGCTAGCTGTGCTACAAACCGCTGCTGCTGCAGTGTGCTACAAAAAGGTGTACGTGTGACTTGCTGTATAGCTATCTCTTCTTGTGTAAAAGTTGATCGATACTGTTTAGTTTGATTTTTACCGCCTTTTTCAAAAAGCCAAGTTAGTGATTTACCACTTGCAAATTAAAGGGCCTTCTGTCAAGTCGATCTAGCTGTCGATCGATGGCAGAGAAGGAGATGTGTGTGCTAGTTTTATTTATTTTTTCCAAGGTGACCGACGTGTACGACATTTGACATTTTAGAAGCGTATTACGTAACTGCGAGATGAGCTTTCTTCAAGTCAACTATGCATGACATGTAGGATCGGATCCAAGAGCTAGCTAGCAGCATTATATATTCTATTGCCTCGCGATGCAACCACGATTTTCTTTGTAATTTTTCCAGCTGCGTACTGATATATAAGTCGTAACATATATACTGAAAAAATAATTATTAACGCTGCAGCGCAGATCCATATATGGATTAATTGCAGGTTTATAAAAAAAAGGAGCATTGACATTGGTGAGAAGGACGTAAAAGAAACGGCGACACAAGAACAGTGTCATGTTAATTTTAGTTAATATATGTTAAGTTGCTCCTTAGCTTCAATAAGACTATAGGATATTAATATTTTTCAGACTATATAACTGCAGGCGTAATGATGATCTATCACTGCAGCTTAATCTGCCGACATGAAACTATTGAATAACACGTACAGTGGCTCCTTATTAATTAAACCTCCGAAAGGAAACATCTATCTAGGTCAAGCTAGCTAAGCCTCGGCATGCGCGCTTCCAAATCTAATCTATCTTTAAATTTCATGAAAAGTTTAGTTTCGCGCGAGCATATATACTACACGACATGCATGTACGTACGTTCGTACGTAAATTTGCGGCTCATATCGCTTTCCTAGAACTTGCTCCAAGAACAAGCGAAGCTAGCATGCATGCATCAGGCATGAGGCATTCAGGCTGCTGGTATAAATACGTACACCACCTCCATACTCTTCATCACCCTCCACTGCAAGTGATCAAGAAACCCAAACAAAATCGCCTCCGAAGTTTGCACGCGTCAACGCATCATCTCCTTCTTCGATCTTCTTCTCAATATAATCTCTCTGACGATCCTTTAGTTGCAGATATAGCAGTGTAGTCTGTAGTGTGCGGTGTGCTCGTCTGCTCGAGCAGAGCTTGCTATCGTGAGCTCGGTCTGAGCCTTGAGTTCAGGTTTTTTTTTGGCTTTTGCTTTTGCCATGGGTAACTGCAACTGCTTCGAGCGGGAGCGGGTGAGGGTGACGGCGTGGGGAGGCGAGGACGGCCAAGACGACGAGAAGAACGACGGCGAGGGCGGCATTAACGGTTCGGCGCCGGCAACGACGACGACGCGCCTGAAGATCCGGATGACCAAGGGCCAGCTGCGGCGGCTGCTGGACGGCGCCGGGAGGGGGTCAGCCGTCGAAGACGTCGTCGCGGAGATCATGAGCATGGGCGACGTGCACGTCGAGCCCGTGGAGGCGGAGATCCACCGGCCACCGCCCTGCAAGCTGGGCACGATACAGGAAGACGACTTGGACGAGTACTACCAGTAGCCAAGGAAGGAAGGAGATGGAGTGAGAGAGATCATGCATGCTCGTCCGTATGTGTATTTTGGATCTTGAATTAACTTTTGTAGAAATTAGGGGATATGTAAATATATACACTAATAAATGTACGAGCATATGTATATTATTTGGTATCATGATTGCTTAATTAACAATAATATGTGCATTTCATTCTTAGAGTCAAAATCATTCAAATTTATAATTTTATCTATGATATTCATGCTCGGGTCATCTCTCTCGTTGATTGATTTCCAGCGTGAGGTTATTAGCAAACTAAAAATTAACAGCAGCTTTTTTTTTGCGAGGATCGTGTAAAATTTCTGATCTGTAGCAAGCACTTACAGGGAATCCAAGAAGATGATCCAACTTTGGCTCGAGGCAGATGCGATCAGACGGGCATTATCGTCCTGTTCCTGTCCTGCAGTAGTGTAGAGGGTCAATGTAATTAACCTGTATTCCATGAAACAAAGAAGGATTTTCGAGGGATTGAAAGGTTTTGCTTTTGCACACACCCCTAAATAAAAATTAGCAGTTCTCTGAAGTAGGGACACATATGTAGTCCAAGTCAATTTAACACTGCATTTTCAAATTTCAAGTGATTTTACATGAAGTACATAAAAATTGCAAAACACTACATGAAGTCAAAGATAAATGCAAAACAGTAGAGTGTTATGAAAAATCATCTATGGAGATTTGAAGTTGTCTTTGCAACTTATCAATGATAACTGCAAGACGCATTCAAGTATTCAACCATCGATAGAAGTATAGAACAAACCAGGCTCCGAATTATCAGTTTTGATACATTCTATTCCAATGCAAAACTCAATTCAAGAACACGCGAATGAATCATCTACTCATCAATCATCATATTTAGGAATCAGGTACAGTTTGTCTGAGTTAGTTTCCATGCATCAGAAAGGGAAGCGTATAGTGTGCACAGGTGGGATCGATGGGGATACCAAGCAAAAGGCGCGCAGATCGACTCATCCAGGCAGCCGAGGTCATTGGCGACGGCGAGCCGCCGGCTCCCGGAGCTACGCGGCGTCCGCGTGGAGAGCGTCCCCGGCATGTTAGTGAACGGCGGCGGCGCAACATCACCAGAGGTTCCCATATCCTCCCCGCGCCGCTCGTCGCAGCCCCTCACGTTACATGGAGGACGCGCAGAGGAAACGGAACAAGCGAGCGCGCGGATTGGAACGGGCTCCGGTGGCGGCGAGGGGGGATTGGCCTGGGAAAAGAGGACGGGACGAAGGGAGGTGTTAGGGCTGGACGGTAATACCTTGCTCCGGTAGCCGACGAGGACAAGGGAGGAGACTGCGACGCGCTGCTCGTGGGGAGACGATGCTCTGCCAGGCCGGCCATGGCGAGGAGGCGGCGCCGCGGCGGCCGCCGAGGGATGGCATATCCATATCTGGACCCGCGAAAAAATCCTATACCCGTACCCGTTAGCCGTGACGGGTAAAAACCCGTACCTATACCCGTCACCCGCGAGCGCCGTGCATATGCGGAGGGAGAGAAGGAGACCGGCGGGGCAGCGGCGGGGGGCGACCAGCCAGGGGAGGTGAGGGGCGGCGGCGGGGGGCCGGCACGAGGAGCCTGGTGGGGGAGCAGAGCTGGGAGGCTGGTCGGGGGAGCGGCGCGGGGAGGCTGGGGAAAATTGGGGTTGGGGATAGCTGTAGGTGATAGATGGGGTGGATGATAGCGACAATCGATTTGGACTGTATGTTTCTAGGGTTTCATTCCGATTGGATTCAGAATCTTTTGCTTTCTAGGTTTGGACACTCTTCTGCTTTTAGTTTTTGCAGATTAAGGCGGGAAGTGAGTATTCATGTGCTATTTATGAGATTCCCAATTAGGTTCTACAAAATACCTCTAGCGTTCTGAATTTGTTGGAAGTTCTCATGCTTATGAGCCATGGTCATCTAAGAATTAGCCTTCTTGAGCATTCTACGTTGAAGATCCCTTGTGAAACGGTGTGAGGATGGAATCGAGAAATAATTAAGCGATTTTCTTTAGCTATGGATGCATTCTTCATGTTAAATCACTGTGATCATGTTGCATGATATTTGTGTTTCCTCGTGTTTAACTAATGCCTTTTCCCTTGTTTGCCGGGAAATATTTGAGTTAGGCAAGAGGGAAGAAAATATCATTTTCAGCTTTGACATGGTTGTTCTACAAATATATGGAGCAGTTACCTTGTTCATATTTCCATTGCGAAAGGATCTCCCATTTGTTAATGTTATCTTGCTTTCTTCCATTGCTTCTGGTCAATTCTCATGTGGATGTGTAGAATTTACTTCAAACACTGGACTGGAAGGTTTGATATGCCCAAGGAGATGGCATTCAAATTCACATTTAAGAGTGGTAACAAATGGGAGATCCATTTTTATGCAGTGACGGGACAATTTGGCCCTTAATGCTTATCCTTATCTATGAGTTGGCCCCTTTGCCAGTTCCTAGGTATGCTATGTAGAGTATCATCATTTTTTTTTGTTTGAACTTGGAAGTGTTTATCATCATTTACTGTAGGTGCTTATGTACTGATGTACTCCCTCCGTCCATGAATGATATGTTCTATGACGCATAAGGGTGTGGCACCGAGACCAAGAAACCATAATTTCTATCAGTGCAAAAACATGGACATGTCGCTTCATTTTCCTTGCCGCAGCCCATGATTGCTTTGTTTCCTGCAAAAAATGGTTTAGGAATAATGATGCATTGAAGAGTCATGTGGAATCTAAATAGTTATACATGCTTTGATAAGTTGATGGAGTAATGTACAGATCAAAGTTGAATTCTTTCTTTTTCGTTAGGCACAGATCAAAAACTGGACGAAAAGAGTATTATCTTCCTGGGGGTGCTACCAATACATGGCTATGGGTTGTCTGTGCACTCCTTAATCGTTGATAATTCATTTTCCCATCATTTGTGTTGCTGCTAAAGTTCTACAATGCTTTCTTTAGTCTCATGCATGTCATAAGTTAACTGGAAGTGTTCTATTGCTCTGCAGGTTTAATGATTAGGCATTAGTTTGATCACACAGAAGTGAGTTTTGACTGACCCTGTACTGAAGTGAGATACAACAATAGAGCAGTTGAGGTACTTAAGTTGTATCATAATATTGCATTAAAGATCTACCTTACCCTAGTAATGAGTAATGACAAATCTGAGCCTCTGAGGTCAATATCACTTTTCTATCTGTGAAGGCTGCTATGAACTGTATTGTTTTTAAAGATGGTTCACACTATGCAATGCTCTCATTATTATGCCATGTCGATATTCACTTATTCAGATAAGATAGATAATACAAGTTTATGACATAACATCCTTTAGGTATGCGGTAGCTACTCAACTTTGGCATCGATGGCTGCATGTGATGGGTGGTGGAAAAGAAGACCGGCATGAAGCTGGATTGGAACACTGGATCCTTGTTGTCAATGATGACAAAGCATTGGAGAATGGGTGGCAAACTAAGATACCCATGCCACATGCAGTGGACAGTCATAGGTTTGTAGAAGTGAACTTGGTGTGAGTTGTTATGTTTATGTTGTTGCTAATTGGCGTGGAAATTTTGTAAGAAAGAATAGATGCAACTGACTTAGATAAATTTTAGGTGACCGTAGTTATTTTTCTTCTTAAATTTTGATAGGTCATGTGTTGTTCCTAATGATCAACTCTTTGTTATCGGGAGCTTTCTACAGGGAGCTGATGAAGAACTCTGAAGGGACAGGATCCTCTCCTTAGAAACATGTGGGCAGCAACCAAGCTGCGGGATCCAGGTGAAAAATAGGCCTGAATAGCACTTGACTGGGAGAAAATTAAGCTGCATTCATACCCCTTTGAGGTGGCTCATGGCTGTGGCTCTAGTTCAATTTTGGCCCACTGATATATCGGATTATCGGTATCAAAAAATTTATGAGCTCGGATCAGCATCCACGGGTCAGTTCAGCTCACCCAAGTGAGAAATATGCTGTGCTTATCTGTTTTACAATAATGTATCAAACTTCAACTTCATTGAGTTCTATGGCGAAAGCAACATGAAAAGATAGAAAACTATTGCTGTAGACACTATTAATTTCTTTAACGCCACTAGTGTATGAAATTGCCTAGTAGTTATCTAAACTTGTAAGATATATATAGCCTAAATTTTCGGTGCAACTTTAGTAGATCTTTGTTGCAACTTTGAGTTTGGTTGTTATCTATTTGTAGAGTTCACCATGTTATATTTCCATGCTTGTCTAGAATAGATTTTTTTTCACGGCGGTTTATATTTGTCGTAGAGATTCGCCAAACCTTATATTCTTTCAAGGTTGTAATATAGTTTTACCCCAAGAGAAAAGTGAACATGTGTATTCTGATATGTAGATCTAATGGTCTGGAAAAGCGACCAATGGATATTAACAAGCTCAGTTGGTTGATCAAAGTTTCAAGTAACCTTGAGGCACCATTTTTTCCTCAGGTAAGCTCAAACCAAGCAGGCCCAATTCTCTGTGCTTTTAGGCCACTTCGATTTTTCTTTCATTATCTGTGAAGTGCCCATTCTTTGCTGACTGAAACAAAGCGTAGTGCAGTTGGAGCAAGAGCACTCTTATCATGATGCCACACGGTGATAGTGGTGTCACTGTCGATTTCATCATGCTCCACCCAGCTGAGCCATGGACACGCAGAACATATCTGCACGAGAATTAACAGGTACTCCCAAAATAAGTTTGTTTTTGTTTTGTTCAAAGTTTAACCAAGTTTGTAGAAAATATCAGTAATGGTTTTGATATCAAATGAGTACCATTAGATCTATTGCATAATATTGTTTATAGTTTACTTGCTTGATATATATGTTGTTTGATATGTTATAAATTCAGTCAAACTTGGAATAATCGGATTTAGAATGAAGTTGTTTATAGGTCCACTGTTTGGTGCACGTTATTATTGAGAGTTGAAACGACCACTTGAAACCAGGAAAGGGGCTTTCGTGATAAACAACGAGAGCACAAGGCCGCAGCAGAAAGTGCCCTCTTTTTGTGCACGTTGATCAGTTTCGTCATCATGTTGCACGGAAAGCACGATGCAAAAGAGCACCTCGATCATCGCCGGCGGTCGTCCTGCAATTTCAGATTCTCTGAACCTTTTTTTGGCCGGTCGAATTCTGAATTAGTGGAGCACTTTGGAGCACACCGGCCGTCTTGCTGCATTGCCATACCAGGAGCAGTCACTGCTACAGTGCTACATGCCAGGTAGCCCATTGAGCTACTTTGGAAATAAATCAAATGTTGGCGTCGATCTGTTTCAGGATTGATACTGGAAGCAATCTCATATCTGCAGAAACCTAGAAAATTGCTAGCTCCAAACTGGACTTACATGTAGTGCTTGAAAATTCTACTCCTTTCGATTCCAAATTATTATATATCTTGTAGCCATTTTTTACCCTATTCTTCCATCCCCTGCCTTGCTGAAAACAATTGCAAGATGTACCATCACGTAAGCAATCATATAATTTCTTGGAAATGGCGATAACACTCAATAGATGATCAGGAATCCTAGACTCGTAGCAGTAGTGGATGTAAACGGTGACGAGTCAGCTTTAAGCTGAAGATTTCGGGATCGGTTCCAAATTCGACATACGAGATAGCAGTATGTTGTAAGCACATCTTTATCTAAATTGGACGTGTCAAGATCACGGAAGATACCCTATCATTTCAGCGGAGTTTTGTTCGTGTCTTGGACGTACTGTGAGCAAGAAATTCCCAGCATCGATCGATCTCATCTTCAGAATTGGATCATTATTCACTGTTAATTCTGATCAGACCGAGGTCGCCATCTGGCTATGATTAACTAATCCATGGCAAGTGACATACACAGCCACACAGGCGGCTGCTTCCATTAGCGTCTTCCTCCGTGTCGCGAGCTCGTTTGAGATTTGGTTCATAGCTTAAATCTGAATATATTTTTAAGCTCTTGAACGCCAGAACAGGTGTAAACTAGACGAGCTGAGTAGTAAGTAGTACATGACAAGTCAAAGACCCAACAAGGCGGTCAGCCGCCTCGAGTTCAGCCACGAGACGCGGCGAAGAAGCTTAATTTATACGCTAAGATCACGCGTACGCGTGTGCATGTGCACTCCACGATTTGATTTGATTTGATTTGGTTTGATTTTCAAGCGTATCACATATCATATGGATTCATATGGATACGATTTGAGATGTGGTGTCTGTTCGATTCCTGTAGCCTGTGAGGCACTCCCCTCAGCTCGTACGTGATGAGTGCCGCACGAGATGCTAAGATATCGACCAATCGCTGCGACTACGTAATGTAACTATCAATATTCCGTCTCTAGTTTCTACATTGTTTATCAAAGAATAGACGTAGGGTCTGTTGTTTCAGATTTTTGAACTAGTTTTCTAGTTCTGAAGCTAAAATTTGAAGCAAACATTTTTTTATCACCCAGCTTTTCTAGAATCTGTAGATTCTCATAATACAAATTTAAAAGCTGGTATAATTTAGCAGTGGCGGCTCCAGGATTTTTTATCCGGGTGTTCCTATTATATACGTTAAATTTTCGTAACATTATAAACTCAATGCAAAATACGATTTTTTTCAAAATATAACATGAATATAACATTTCTATTTCATAACATTATAAATCAACTAAAATCAACAGCTAAGTCCAAAAATTTGCAAATTACAACATAAAAAACTCACACAATTCAAATAGAATATTATTAATGCAACTTAAATTAGAAATGACATTAATCATATTTTCCTTACTTTGCATTATTAAGTTAAAAATGTTTACAGTGTTCTCTCTTATGGGACAAGAACCTAAATAATGTCATCCAATTATGGACAAAACAAGTAATATTATTTTTTCATATGTAAATAAATAGTTCTAGCAACACTGTAATTTTGAAAAAAAAATGAAAAATGGGCTAATAGATAATATTGAGCTAAAATACAAGAAATATTATTGATGCAACTTTAATTAGAAATGAGCACTGTTAAGTTAAAAATATTTACAATGTTCTTCTATTACAGAACGAGAGCCTAAATAATGTCATCCAAATTATGTACATAAACAAGTAATATTATTTTCCATATGTAAATAATTTTTCTAGCAACACTATAATTTAAAAAAATGAAAATGAGCTAATAGATGTTATTGGGCCAAAATACAGGGTGGTCCAGGGCCCACCTGGACCACCCTGTAGAACCGCCACTGTAATCTAGATTTCACTGCTTCTCAGTTTAACTTTGAATGAATATTACCTACCATGCTATTAAAACATATCAGTTCATGTAAATGTTTTTAAAAAATAAATTTTTAATAAAATATATCATTTTAGTGTAATTTAAAAATATATAATTTTAATATAAACATTACAAAAATTCATGATTAGAATGATTTACATGTAAATTTACACATTAATAATGTAACTAAATATCATTAATTACCAAAATATAAATCCACAACTATTCTAACTAAATAGCTTCTTAGTTTTTCTACCGCTCACAGCTCAGAACCCATAACAGTTTTTTCAGAATTTACAGCTCAATCAAACACACCAATAATAAACGCATTGCATTAGATTCTTGTTTTGTACATGTTTCTAAAAAATTTGTGTGATAATAAGATAGTTCACACATTATATATATATATATATATATATATCAGTGACTGTTATGTTAAATCAACTATACGTGTGACATAACAAGTGTATAAAACTAACAACTAGCAAAATCATTAGCCTTGCTCTAAATAAACACGTAGTAAATTAATATAGAAGGTATGTAAAACCATAGTATGCTAAGTCAGTAAAGAAAAATCTTAATTTTATGATACGTTTGTTTAAGCTAGAGATTCTTAGTGGTTAACTACTCTGTGTATTAGTAGTTTGATAATTTGATTACATAGCCGACCTGGGTCTGCAGGTGGTGTGTGATGTTTCTCAGCTTCTAGATTATTATAGTTCATTTATAAATTTCGCAGCTACTGTTTGTCGTAATCTAAATCCATAATTTAAGCCGTTTATTTTAACTTCTAATTCTACAGTAGTTATAGCTATCAGAAGCTAAGATCCAGATTACCGTAACCTAACAAATTACAACAATAGCAGATCGAACAACTGTCATGCATCATTCTCAGTGATAGCCACGGTCGATTTTGCAGACTCGACTAGCTTGTAGCTTGTGATAATATATAAGAGCACCTCCAATGAGAAACTTGCAATGGTGTTTAAAGAAAAAAAAATCAGTTTTTTTATCATAGATGCTTAGTGCTAAGAGGTGCTGCTTACTTTAGCACCGACTCTTAATGGGTGCTAATCAAAGTAGTTTAAGAAATACATGACCAATGAAGTAGTTGTAGCAACAAATTAACAAATATATATAGCACTACTATATATTTTTACATTGAGGCATAAGGCTCTTAAAAAATGTTTAATTTTTTTTCTCTTCCTAAACATTCATATTAGCACTGAGCACTCGAGAGCCCTAATGGGGATAAGATTGGCCTGCCATTGTGTTATCGCTTCGTGTCACCGTTTCGCTATCATATCGGAAAGGGCAAATAGCGCGCGCCACCTAGTTGGACCATGATGGATAGATCATAGCCGGATCCACGTAAAGCTTACAAAATTGAAATTACAATAGTATAATACAAAGTACACGACGTACTCCTTTAATACAAAAATAAGTCGTTTAGCATGTGATTTTAGATATAAGGAGTGATTAATTGGAGGATAGTTTTCTTTCTTCGCACGTACTTAGGGCCTGTTTGTTTCATCTTCTGTCAGCTGCAAACTACTTTTAAATCTGAAACTGAAACAAACGGTGGAGACTCGAGACTCAAATTGTGTGAATCGGTAGCCGCTGAATCTGGAAATGAAGTAAAATCTAGAAGCTGAAAAACACTAACATCTTCAAATTCTCACTGGTTAGATAATCAGATTAACTAGCCATTGAGAATCTTTAGTCGCGAAAAACTGAAACAAACAATCCAGAAACAAACAGTCCCTTAATCATGCAACTACACGGCGACGGAGCCTTTTAAACGGGATGTCCGTAGTTCTAATCCTGGCACCGTTCGATTAAGAGGGAAAATTGTTTTACAAAATTCGAATAGGGGGGAAATTCATGCACTGTCAATCTAATAATTTTAATTTTCTTAAACACTATTTATTTCAGTTTCTAGTAATTACAGATTACTTCTATAATCTAAAGTTAATACGGATATCTATATTATAGAATCTAAAAATAAACTAGAATCCAAATATTATAAAACACTAACTTCTCTATATCTCTACTAATATAAAGCGGGGAGTGGTCGTCCGTCCACTCCGTGCCTCCCGTCTCTTAAAAAACTGTGCCCCATAAAAACCGTCCGGTTCGTCCGACGCGCAGCACCCTGTAAAAACCGTTCGGACGATTCGCGCGCAGTGCGCCGCCCCGCCTGCCCCGTGTTTTCCCGTTGCTACAGCCCGGCCCATCAACGTCGCCCCTAGCAAAACGCTCGCCGCCGCGCGCCCGCGCCTCGGGCCGCCGCCGCGCGCCCGCCACGCGCCGCGCCTCGGGCGGCCGACGCCCCGAGGCGGCCTCGGGCCGCCGCCGCGCCGCCTTGCTCTCGGGCCGGGTGGAGGGGAGGGGAGAAGAAAAGTTAGTGTTAGGGTTAGGGTTTTTGCACCGGGGCTGCAGCGTTTTTTATACTGCCGCTTCTGATGGGTGGCTGTTGGATGAGATCCGACGGCCGGAGTGATCCGGACCAAATCAGGCCCAGGCGGGGAGGCAAATTGCCGGCCCAGGCCCAGGTTAGGCTCCTGCGCGCGTGGCACTTTCCTGGCCTGGGCCCAGGTAGAGGCCGGCCTGGCTGTGCACGCTGCTGGGCCGGGCCAGTTTACCTCTTGGGCTGTTTTCTGGTTTTTTTAATTTCCAAGATTTAAGAAATTAATTTTCTGTTTTACTTATTTCTGGAAAATTAAGAAAAATGTCCAAAAATAAGATAAAATTAGGTTTAATGTGGGGAAAATTTTAGTAAATTTCGTCATGTATTGTTTTGAACAATAATATATTATTTTGTTTCTTATCATCACAATATTACTAAATAAATGTGTTCGGCAAATATATTATGTTCTAAATATATTGCCGTTAAAATTATGCATCCGTTGCAACGCACGGGCCTCTCACTAGTTCTTATTAACCGCTCAAAAGTGTTGGCTGGCACATGCAATTTTCAAAAGGATTTTCATTTCACTCCATTTCAAAACACATCGTTTTCTTATCATAATACTTTAGTGCTGTTTTCATAATCGAATATGTTTTGTAAAGATCAAATATTTCGTTTGCTTTTTGGTTACGAAAAAAGTGATGGAAAAAGGGAAAATTGGTGGAGTTGGGGGAAATACTCTCATGTTTGCTGGATGAAAAGTGCGGTGGTGGCCATCGAAAGCCTCAAGATATTTGCCTCCCAAACGTGCTGCTTGGATTTGATTTTTTTTCCCGGTTGAAAAAAGCTTTTAATGTAAGACTTATATTTATATTTGTAACTGTTTTAGTCTTAGTATTAGAACGGAAAATTTTGATTTGAAAAACTTTAAACAATACTGTTAAATTATATTGCAAATTTTAAATTTGTAGATAGATTTTAAGAAAGAAAGAAAAACAATAACGGCCAAAGTGCCAAACGCAACTCTTCCGGACGGATAAACAATTGGGTTAATTTTTTCCGTGTTATTATAATTTTCACGGTTTGCTAATATTATAAAAAATGAGAGCTATCATAGTCACTAACGATGGTATATATGCAATTCTTAATAATTATAATGGCATGTGAGTTGTTTTTCTTAAATAATTACTACTCCCTTTGTTTTATAAAAAAAATATTTTGGGATAAAATTAATAGATTAATACAGAGAATACAAACTAAAACAATTCTTATTAATGAAGAATATTACCATGGACGGATATATAAGAAATATTAAACAGATAAAAATTAAAATTTTGTGAACCAATAATAAGGAAAAGATAAAAGTGTTTAGAGTAAATCTTTTTGAAGAAAATGAGTGCATCTTTGTTATAAAAATGGTATAAAAATACAAGTCATTTTTTCCCTCCTATATGCAAATGCCATTTAATTTGTTGCCTCATCTCCCGTGCTAGGAATTTCATCTAGACCTATCATAAGGTTATTTACCGTGGTGAGTTTCATAATACTGTTTCCTAGAAGTAAACATCTATCAGCTTTGCAACTAAATGAAATACCCTCTTTTAGTAGAGAGTTTCATTTCACTGTTTCTAGGCTAACCAGTGTAATTAAATACAATTAGCTCTCATGAAATAATTTCTCTATGATGAAACGATTTGGCTCTCGATGGGTATTTCATTTTGTTTCATTCGTCTTGGAAACAGGTTAGCACAATGTCATGGTGATGACACTACTTATTTCTCTTCACTCATTAATTGAATGACATGTTAGCAAAAAATATGATGTGGCATGATAATTAATACCATGAAACCTTCCATAAAATCTCAATTATGAATAGCATAAGTTGCATGCAAAATGTTCATTTCTCTCAACTTTGGAAAAACGCATCAGCATGCCAAAAGTCAAAAGGAATTTGAAGCCTCGTTTTAATTATGTTCCTAATATTTTTAATTTGCAGATAACTATTCACTCTGTTATATGTTATAAGCCATAACAATATTTTTAGGAGTTAAAACTCTTTAATTTTAACCAAAATTGAAAAATATATCAACAACTAAAGTATCAAATTAATTTCATTAAATACATTATAAATATATATATTTATAATGTATTTAATGAAATTAAATACATTACTTTTAATATAAAAATAATCCTTCGGGAAAAAAAAACCATCCGGGTATAAATAACTTGTCCTGGCCAGTTCGTCCTCCTCTGCTCTTCCACATGCTCGCGGCGGAATGAGTCTGTCTGTGTGAGAGAGAATCTTTCGTCCTAGAAAAGAGCAAAGTGGCAGGGCTTTCATCCGGTTCCTAGTTTTGGTAGTATTCCATTGTTCCCAACCAACAACCGAAGCAAGGATACAACAAAAGAGAAGGAATCAGAAGCAGCAGCAGCCGACGGCCGCCGCGACGTCATGGGGGACGCCGCCTCCAACCAACCCGTGAGTTTCTTGGTTAATATTTGGCTGTGTAATTGTGCTGACTAGATTACAAGTGAATTTGCTCCCGTGTTCTTTGCTTTTTGGAGAGAAATGGAGGATTTCGCGTGGTTTTGGGGGAGTCACGTCGTCTGGTTTTCTTGGGTGGGTGCAGGTTGTAGCGCCGAGCGATCTTGGGCAATCAAATTTAAACGCCAGCACGGCCGCCGCCGGCGGCGGCGGCGGCGGGTTCATCGCCCTCGACGTCGGCGCCCTCTCTTCGCTCGCCGGCGACGGCCCGGACACGGCAGCACCGCCGCCGCCGCGGACACCGGTAAGTCGACGAACGCGAGCCGGCATCGAGCACGACGATGGCGACGGGGATGTGTGTAGGCGTGTAGCCAACCCCCGTTTCTTCGTTCGCCCCAAAGTTTGATTCTTTTCTTGTGTGCTTGTGCGGCGAACGCAACAGAAGGTGGTGAGGTCGCTGTCGAGGAAGGGAGAAAGGAAGCCGGCCGACGGCGACGGCAATGGTGGCACCGCCGGTCAGTCCAGTAATAATCGCCTTCAATTATGGTTCACATTTTGATGTCGATATCTCTTCTGTGATTTTTGTTTGCTTCTGTTGGCATCAATTCCCTGGAGATTTGGCAATTTGATCTTGACAAGTCGCTTAGATAGTAATCCAAGTTGACAAGTGACAGTTACCCGTCAGCATTAACTCTGACGGCGAACGGGAGGGATTGCTCGCTCGAGGTGTGACATGGCCGGCCGTGCCCGTCTTCTCGTTCATGTGCAGGGACAGGCGAGAGGGAGAGGCCCCCGCTATCACCGCTCTTCGTCCACGTGGCGGCCGCCGACGACATGAACGGGCTCCGGCTCGTCCACACGCCGATGGCCGGCACGCCAGGAGGGAAGTCCCGGCGGCTAGGGCGGCGGCCGGCGCCGTGGCTCGATCCCCGGAGGGTGGTCTTCCTCTTCGCCACACTGTAAGTCAACTACGCGTTAATTTTCACTTGTAAGAGATCTAAGGGCAGCTTTTAAGAAGTTCCTGACAGTTATTTCTACAATATAAAAGCTAAATAAAGAGCAGAATCTGAAAATGAATAGAATTTAGAAGTTAGAAAACATCAATTTTTCTAAATTCTCATTAGCTGAATACTCAAACTATTCAGCTACTTAGACTAGAATCTATAGCTGCCAGAAGCTTCCCTAAATAGACCCTAAAAGAGAGACTTTAAAATTTTAGAGATTATAATTAAAATATTAGTTTTAACAGATATTTTAAAAAATTCTTAAAAATAAGTCATTTTATAAATCTTGTAGGGAGTGAGTCTTTGTTTCCTGTTCGCTATGTGCTGTGTTGTTGATATAAGAGATAAAAAAACGATAAGTCCATGATATACGAGTAAAATGTAGAAAATATGATATCGATACTCCGTCAAAAAGTAATAAGATTTAGACATCAAATTTTATTAGCAGACTTCTTGTAACAAAAAAAAAATAGCAACTCTCTTGTAAGCTCACTAGTGCTCTATTTACGGTTTGCTTAGTGAAAAGGGTCAATATTATATATTTTTTAGAAAGTGGATAAAGATTTCAGTTGAAAATATGGATGAGTTATATACAGTTTCTTGTAAGGAAACTGCTTCTAAAAATGGTTGTGATCCTTGGACATGATTAGTACAGTAATTAAGGCTCTCGAGCCACACTAATGCTCTCTTAATTCCTTCCTGGTGAATAGTGGTTAGGCGAAAACCGTGGTACCTAAACCCATTTCAAGAACAACTTCCGAACCATCAGGCAGAAGAGTGAATCGATCCGTCAAATGTGCTGTCCACGACAAGGCAGAAACCTCAACACGGCCAGCATTAGATGCATTAATCTGCAGCTTTTTCAGATAGGTTCGTTCAGATCGGTGGATTGAATGAATCGGTCATGCGTGCAGAAATGAAGCACATGACTGGCCGCCCGGGACAAAAAGACTGCGACTGATGAACAACCTTTATGTTTTTCGGCTCATAAGAGCCCTTTTTTGGGGTGAATTTTGATCGATCTCTGAAGAAAAATTCAATTCTTCAGAGATGCACGCTGAACTTTGCCGTTTTTCTTGTTCGTGTTGTGCAGGTCCAGCGTGGGAACGTTGATCCTGCTCTACTTCACCCTGTCCATGAGCAAGATGGCCGGCGGCGCCGCCGGCGATGCTCGGTGAAACGCCGGCCGTGGAAAGCCGAGAAATTTTTCGTGCTGACCTACAGCGACCGGTGCCCGGCGAAAGGACGCGGTGAAGAGAAAGGCGGGCAGGCTGGGTGGGGTTTGACGGTGAAAAGCGTGTGATAGTATTTCTCCTGTACTTCTCTGTTGCTGTCGCTGTTCCTTCTCTTCAGTTTTTCTCTTCAATTCTATGAAATGCGAAACATGTCGCTTTGGAATTGGAGCGACGATACTAGATTTTTCCTTAGCTGCTGGCTGTTTCAAACATACGAGCTATACAAATGGACACAGATGCATGCATTTCAAAGAGTTGTCTTTTACCCATGCGTCATATGTGATAGCTTCAAGAGTGGTACATGACTATGCATGACTTCAGCTACGAACGAACAAAGAATATGACACACGGCTCACGAGCCCTCTCTATGCACAGTGATATTAGCTAAGTCTAATCTGGGACAGGTGAAAAATGCCGGATATGGGGTTGGTTTTTTAGACATTTGGATTCACTTCACAGCTGCAGGGCATAGTATAGACTTAAAAGTCCCTAGCAAAAATCTTTTGATACTCAACGCGAGTGTTAACCATCTCTGACAGATAATCGTAGATTCTAATCGGAGCCACCCTGCAAGAACAGAAACAGATTCCTTAAGATATTCAGTTCAATGCACAAATCCAGGACACCTACCTTAGCAACCTAAAAAGAGCATTTTTTTCACTCAAGATTTTTCAACACAACGAAAATAACATTGGACTAGATCCGGCATTTTTCAGAATTTCCCTGAGAGAAACGAAAATAGCATTCTGAAGATCACTAAGTCACAGCCCTTGAGCTGCTGCTGCTGCTGCTACTGCTGCTGCTGCAATTTCCATCTAACCAGATTCCTGATCGGCTCAACAAGACGTCAGTGACTGGAGGTGTGGTTCAGGATGGCCCTGGTCTAGTAGACAAAACTACATTTTTGGTTGAAGCACAACTGGCCAGAACACCATTCTGGTACTTACAACCACATATCCACAAGATAAGATGCACAGTTCAAACAGCAACCATAGAATTGGAAATGCCACTCCAAGCAATAGAAAGAATGAAATGAGTTGAAAGTAGCCAAGTTACTTTAAAGTGTTCCTAATCGGAAACCGGATACACCTTCGACAATTTTTAGAAGGCCCTCTTGTCTAATCCAAGAGTATTCCTTCAAAAAATGTTCCTAGTGGTCAAAACTAGAAGATATCATGACGAAAATTCATCATGGAGGATGTCTGTTCCACATGTAAACATACTATACTGATGGTGAATCTTTAGTTCTCTGCAAGCATTATGTGGCTCTAGTTTATCTGGTAAATTTCAGACATTTCAACCTAGTGTTTTACCTAATAAAATAGCAACACACTAATGATCAAAAAGAATTTCTTCTGTTGACAACTCAATATACATTTATTAAGTGCTGCGCTATGCTGGGCCCTTATTTATTTAGATACAGAAGCCACCTAGAAGGTGGTAACACAAATTAAGAGTTAATAAAAATAAGGATGGGATAAGGTACTCTTGACATGGAGTTTATCAAAATACACGTACTTTACAAGGCGCAGAAGAGATAGAACATGGTGCTAGTACCGTTTTGATATGCGTGGCATGGCGCACTTCTGTTTCCTATCATGGAAGATCCTCACAACCACAGCAGCTGATTCCTCTATAGCTTTTCCAGTGACTTCTGCACAAAATCAAAACAAAACAAAACAACACTTCAACATATGAAAGTACAAAGAAAATGTTTCCAAGAAGGGAATTAGACTGATCTTACCAATGACTGGCCAAATAGGATTCGTGGAGAAAATTTGATTGGCATGGTCCAACTCCCCCCTCACATGCTCCATTTCAGCATAATTGCTCTTGTGCCCATGAAATCCTAGGGCTTTGGCCCTAGCCTTCCTGATTGCTTGTAGAACCACAGGGTTTATTGTCAATCCAAAAATCTTGTCTTGGTCAATCTCAAAAGGGACTTTGGAAGATTCACTCCCATCACAATTGGAACATTTGCCACTTTATACCCTTTTTGAGCCAGATAAATTGACAATGGTGTCTTTCCGGTACGTGAAACACCAACAAGTACAATGTGTGCACGATTAAGGTTCTGTGGCTGAGCACCATCATCTTGTTTGATGGTGAAATCAATAGCTTCAATTCGTCGGAAGTAATCCTCAGTAAGTTGACCCTTCCGGCTAGGAGAACTCCGTGGAATCCCAGATGGAGCAACACCAATATGAGAAGCTATGGCTTCAATAGTAGGACGAAGAACATCAGTGGATGGAACACCCCATAGTTCACAGGCCTTCTTAGTTGCCTCAGCCATTGAAGGATCAGCAAGAGTATATAAAACCAGTGCTCCTTCTTTTGCAGCTTGCTTTATTATTTCAATAAGTCTATCCATGTCATCAATCTGAAGCAAATTTGAAACGAAAGATATAATCGTTACTACAATAAAACAATACGCAACTAACTTTTCAGTTATTAGCTTAAGCAAGTGCAAAATAAGATCAGTGATTAGTGTATAATGAGATGTTTCTAAACCAGGAACAAAAAATAGCTTCTTTCTTTTGGCCAACAATGATCCAACAAAACAAACGACTAAAAAACTACTCATAGAAAATTGGCAATAAGCACTTCAAGCTACTTCCCTCGTACCTGAATTTCCTTAGTATAGTATTTATTTGTCTGCTCTATCCCGAAACAAGTGCAAAGAAGTAAACATTATTTGCACCTACGAAACAAATAGACATCCATGAAGTATTAAGTAGGGGTGGCAATGGGTCGAGTCCGGGTTGGCTAATATAGGACCCAAACCACCCCCTGCTTAGACCCAAACCCAAATGCCCCGACAGGTTGAAATGCCAACCCGAACCCAAATTCACTGGGCCAGCAGTCAGGGTAGCAAGGGACAATGGAAGAGGCAAGAGTAGTGAGGGCGGCAGGGGTAGCAGGGACGGCGAGGACGATAGGGGTCGATGGCACGGTGCGGGTGCAAGAGAAGGCACATGCAGCAGGGGCGCTGCGTGGCGGTGCAGTTATGTGTTTTTTTCATGGGGACTCCACCTTTTGGGGCTATTGGGCCAAGGACCTACGGGTATTATACCCACCCCCACCCCACCCCCACTTTGATGTAGGGCCCTTGGCAGACCCACGGGCCAAAAACTTGACCTGGCCCCGACCCTGTAGGGACGAGTCCTCAGTTGGATTTCAGCCCTATCGGGTTGACCCTTAGTATTAATATCCAATGAAGTATTTGCTTGAATCCTAAGCCACATCAATAAATCTTGACTCTAAATGAGTCCAGTACATATGCATATATAATTTGGGGCCCCTAAGTTTCCTTAGTCCTAGGCCCCCTCTCGCCAAGGAATGGCCCTGACTAAAGTTCAAAAAGGAAAGAGTTTCTTATCCATCAGAACACAAGAACCCCGTGTTTCTAATTGAGAGCATATTTAAACAGACATCATCATCTAACAAGGATAGCATGAAAACGAATTGTATTTCTTATGTTCGCAAACAAATCTTAATGTGACATTAGCCCAAGTCTTCACCTGCTATTGGTCTTACACTAAATCTGATGTATCAGGTTAGCAAAACAAGGCAAAAGAAGTCCCCACTTTCGCTTTCAACGTCTACAAAGAACCAAGTTAATCAGTGGGAATGAGATTGTATTTTCAGAAATAAACCCAAGAGTTGTATAGCAAATACAACCATGCGTCCATGCATTCAATTAAACTACAGTTGCAAGCAAATTCAGTTGGTCCTTCAAAAGCTAGATTAAACTGATATATAATAGTGAAATCAAGTATGTCAAATCCCAAATGAACCACTGCGGACATTGGACGGCAAGACACAGGTATGCAGCAATCGAGCGAAAAAAGAGATTCGTACATGTGCACGGATTAACCATGAAGCAAAATTTGAAGGCTGCGAAACTCAACGGCCTTCTACTTATCTTTATCACATCGCACAAATTGACAGCTAAAATCCAAAAATCTCTGATTTCGCTAGTTTGCTCGCAAAGCATAACTTTTGCTATAGTATGCACGAGGTTGGCCTTTAAATCATCAAATAAAGTGAATAATCAAGTCGATAAAGGGCGGCAAAGAAGACAAAAAATGGATCTTTACCCCGTTGAATAGATGAGTGTTGACGGCGCAGCCGCGGTCGACGAGGCAGTGCTCGAACTGGCCGAGCGCGGCGTTGACGGAGTGCTCCGCCGTCCATCCAGTCCCATCGGACACCATGTAGATCGACTTAGCCGATTCGTCCCTCCCGACCCCAAGCACCCCATCGTCAATATCATCCTCCACCGCGGCTGTCGCAGCCTCGCCGGACGACGGCTGCCTGGTCGGCGGAGGCGCCTTCGACACCCCGCTGCGGTCCCGTATCGTCGGCCACTCGAGCCGCCGCCCGGACCGGTGCGCGCGCGCGCGCGACCACCGGTTCAGCTGCGAGCTCCCGCGGGGCGGGGAGGAGCGCGGCGGGGACGAGGAGGAGGAGGAGGACCCCGCCGCCGGAGCCTTCCCCCCCGACCTGGCCACGCCCGAGCTTTCTTGGTCCGGCCCCGGGCAGGCCGGGCTCTGAGGAGGCATGCCCGCGTCAGACAAGCACGAGGGCGGCAGGCGGCGGCCCTGCAGGCGAGGGGACGGCGGGAGGAGCAGCGACGGCGGCGGGGACGCCAGCTTGGCGCTTATCATCGAGTTGGAGTTTATCATCGAGCTGACCACCGGGACGACTCCTCCTTCAGCGAGCAAGACGACGTCTGAGCGTGAGCGGAGTAACGCACGACCGTTCGTACGAGAGACCGCCCGATTTTTTCTCCTTTTTTCGCTTCGTTTTGGCGAGGTTTTGGTGCGCCGTCTTGCGGTGTTCGCCGGTGTTTTTATTATCACCGGCTGGTGTCGCGGACTCGCGCGGTTTCGCTCGGCGTCGGCGACGCCTAGCGCCGGTAAATAAAATAATACTGTTTCGACTTTATTTATATATATCATTAATATCAACGTTAGTTTTTTAAAAATGTTAAAATGGTTCTCAGCTCATAAAAATATAAAAATGATTTAAGCTATGTAATTAGCACTTGCTCCGACTGGCACACATGTACTAATCACTCGTTCAATTGTCAGCAAAGCAAGCTGGTTAGCTTTACGAGCTGAGAGCAGTTTTAACATTTAGACAAAACTAATATTTAAATTAACCACGATGACATTTATGTACATGAAAAATATAGTGAAATATATAAAAACAACAAAATTTTGGTAACATTTATAAAAACAACAAATTTTAAATTTTTGGTGAGGTAAGCAAGAACGGGTTGGGCTAGCGAATGATTGGTTGGCCTTGACAAGCTGGTTAGTGGTTTTGAAACCGCATGCTCGCCGTTGGAATCAGAAGCGTTCGCTCGAGCGAGGGGAGCAGTGGCAACTGCAGCGATTTTCTGATGGATTGTTGCAAAATCGGCCAATATTTTTTGAATCGGCTTGTACTGTCGTGGATCCGGTTTATAATTATTTGAGGTTGACGATATATAAAAACTAGTAAAAACGGTTTTAGAAAGATGATCGCGCTAAAAAGATTCGGTAGATATGCTGCCGTTGAATCGAGCTCTTCCACTGCGAGTGCGTAAGGACCTGTTGCAGAAAGGAAAAAAACTATCACCTTTGCCGGTTTCAATGGCATAATTTAGCATTAGTGCTGTCCTTTTCTCTTGATAAGCTAAGCATCTTTGTCTCGTGCGTACGTCCACGGACGAGCACGAAGGTGGCATACGGCGGTTGACACACCACGGTACCACGCGCCGGAGTCTCCGGTCTCATCCAATTTCTCCGTGACATCTTCCAAACTGATGTCACGAGACCAGCTGCAGTGCAGGATAGGTAGCCATGGCCGTCCCGAGACAAGCAACGAGAGACCTCACCCTCGCGGAGACGACGCGTGCTGGCCGCCGTGTCCACCGGTGAGAGCTGGGACTGGGAGCTCACTGCACCCACGTACGCACCCAGCCGGCTATACTCGAAACCACCGGGCTCTTGAGCTCGAGGAGACGACGTGCGAAACCGCTATCGTCTATCGAGGCGCCGCCCAGCTGCCGCTCCGCGCGGCCTGTAGATTTGCGCGGAAAATGATGGGCGGCCTGCCGCTTTCTGCCACCGATATGATGTCCCTATCCGTAGCCACATCGTTTCCATCTGATCTGAGTCCGGGCTATGGCAATTTGTGATTTGCCATTCATAACAAATCATTTCATTTTTATGGGACTAATTACATGCTATGAAGGGCATGTTTGATACCCTACCTTATTTTCATTAAGCACTTAAAGTTTCAAACAACCTTATTTAGGGACTAAATTTTAGTGCTTAAAGTTTAGTTCACAAGTCACCAAGAGTTTACTTATTTGGACTATAAGGTGTCGTATATACTATCTACCCTAATTTATAGCGGTTTAAGATGATGAAAAAAAGTAAGTGTAATAATGATTAGGAGTAATGTGATCATTGTATAGTATTTTAGTCTTTACTTCCAAATAAAAGGACTAAGGTAGCGTTTGGTTCAAGAGTTAGGTGAAAGCGAACGACTCCGTTCTACTTTACATGTGTTTGGCTTGGAAATATATAGAACAGAGTGGCTCTCAAAAAGGAATATTCCTTGTAGATCTGGAACCATCCGCTCTAAAAAATCCACTGAACCGAACGGCTCGCCTCCCACGCTTCCAACTTTTCTTCTCATTTTCTCTGCCGCTCTTGAACTAAATAAGGGACATAACCGCTTCATCTCCATTCTATCAGATTCCAGAACAAAATAAAAAAATAAAATGAATTTGTTCTTGCTTCCAAACGCTAAGCGGAGCTATTCTATTCTTAGAATCTGGAACGGAGTCATTCCGTTCTATCAATCCTTAACCAAACGCCACCTAAAGTTTAGTCCCTAGTAAATAAGTAAGTTTTAATCTTAAAAATAAGCAAGTGCAATCCAAACGGGTCTAACTTCGATGATTATATGTCTCATGATTATATGATATTAATATAATCAAGATATTATTTTAAAAGTGATAAATCATCTGTTTTCCCTTGAGCATCATTTACCTCCGAACCATAAACCATAGTAACGGAATGATACGGTCCAATCCGATCACCGCAATTTTTTTATATCCTGTGTACTAGACTGATGGCAAGTGTAGAAATCTCTCTGTTACCACGGTTTTTGTCTATCGGATCACTCAACATAACTTATCCGGTTTGGTAAACATAAGAATCAGACTGATTGTTACAATAATTTATACGAGAATAGCTGTTCGAGTTCTCCTAAAAACACGTAAAATTCAGGCGGTCCAAAGTCCAAACAGTGTTTTGTCGTCGCAAACGACCACCTCGTTTGCATCAAGAGCACGAGATCTCCGATGCAATAATTAGGATAGTTTCTATAGCATTAAATAGTAGTAGTGTAGTATTTTCTATAGATGGAGCTCACTTATTTATGATTGGGCAAAAGAGAAAAAAATAAATAGAGATAAGAAACCATGCATTGTGAGAGTGAGTTTTTATGAGTAGTTTCTTAATGACATGACATGTATATAAACTACTAGATGGTTTCTTGGGTGAGAATACCCTAAGCAACACATCATTATCTGCACATACCCAGCCCGTGAAAAATGCAAATCCGATAAAGCTGATACTAGCAGAGTAGCTAGTACCTTCCTGCCTGTCAAAGTGGCAGCACGATAGATGGTAGCATCTCCATTGAGGCGTTGAGCTGAGTTGACACCGGATCAGTGTCACCAATCTTATCCACCGGCAAAAAGTTTGATGCTTCATGTTTCGGTTTCAAAGTTTACTCATTTTCAATCTGGACGACGATTGATTTTTTGTTTGAAGTTTGTCGGATTAGTTCCTCGAAGCACAGTTGCACAAGCAGCATTCACCAGAACAGGGATTCTTTAATCCAAACCAACATAAAAAATGCATAGGGCCTTCGTATCTCAATTTCAACACGGTGATTCACACTTATCAGAAAACCTAAACTGATTACAGATGCCGGGCGACCTTCGTACTCCAACTTTGCACCTAAGCTTGCTGTGATAACCCTAAATTTCAGCGTTATCTTGTCCTCCGGATCGGACAACGGATAGCTTCTCACCAGTGCAGCTCAATATTCTTCCTGACCCGAGTTGAGAATGCATTATCATCGATGCAAATGTAATGTGTAGGGAGAGAGCCCGTAAATAGTATCATCAATATTGTTTACGTGAGTAGTACCGTCGGTATGGTAGTAGATTAGAATTGAGCCTGTTTAGGAAAGAGTATTGTTAGGTTAATTTTGTTTAGATTATTCTGTTCCAGATTTAGTAGATTAAATCAGGTCCTAGTTGGAGTATTCAGTTTTAGTTTAAGTTTTACCTCTCTATATCCCTGCCTCCTTATCGCGTCTTCGTGAGCAATAGCAGTGACAGGAAGGCCAAATGTTATATTGTCTGCTTGTACTGATTGATGTTGATTCTAATGAGAAGTAGAGCAAGAGATTCCCACTAACAAAATTAAAAAGGCAAATGATTAGCAGAAAATAAGTATGACCGAAAATGCTAGAAAAACGTAAGAGCATTGTAACATAGTTAGTTCCCAACTATTCTGATTAAATTCACAGATTTACTCTACAAATAACCCACAATTAACCATGCGGTCATCACTCATCATCATTAGTTCAAAAAAATGACAATCATAGTAAGGTATAGGTTGTAACCAGACAAATCAAAGTGCAAAATCGATCAACCCACGCGATCGGTTTCAGCTCCATTCCTTATCTTCTCCTTTTACATTTCCCCTAGGGAAGCCTTGTGGAATAGAATGCATGCATGTGCCCTACCGCCATGCCTGGCTCTAGCTGCAACCTTCTACAAGCTCCTGGTCAAAGAGACCAAAGTGACATATATAGCTAGCTTCTTGTAGCGCCCCGATTTATCAAAATCGAGACATTATTGAATTTCATAAGAAAAACAATAATACAAGAGGTTCATCATGCGACAACGTACATACGGCAATATTCATGGTACGCAGACCATATTTATTACATCAAAGTTTTGGTGAAAACAGTAATAAAGATAATTAAAATTCTGCATGACGAACATCTTCTTCAGGATCTTTCTTCTTGACTGGGTCGCTACTTCCAGACCATCTTCATAGTAGGCATCCTCTGTGGGGTCCAACGGGTATGAGTACGAAAAGTACTCAACAAGCCACCGCAAATGCAAGTAATAATGCAGGATAATAAACAAGGAAGGGTAATGGCTAACATTGCGGAAAAGTACATTTTTCAGTTATTGCATTTAGTGTAGTCAAATTTAATCATGCGGGAAAGTAAACATGAACATCAACATCATCATCTAACTCGAGGAGTACGTTTTACCTCCTCGCACAACAGTCCTTACATGTCAATCCATCATGCACATACCTATTCAAAGTAATCTAACTGGGGGATGTCATGCAACCCGCCCTTGACTGTGGGCTCGGCTTTTCGAAAAGATTTAAGACTCTGATCAGAGATGTACTACTGTACCCACAAGGCACGCACTCATCCCAAACGAGATGACCCATACCACGGGAACTCGTGCCAAAACCTCGACATGAAATGTTACAAGCGATAACCACCCGCTCTAGGTTTCGTCGGCGCGCCGGGCCGCATCCCGGCTAACGTCGCACCCTCTTTTGCGCCACATTGGTACAAGTCACCCGCAGGTGCTACTTGACCCATCTCCAAATGGTGGCCCCAGTTTGGAACAATCCATACCTTAGTTAGGACTTACCCACTAGACTTGTGGTTAGTACGTATGTGTATTGCAACGGATCCCTCAGACCGGTCCTTATAGTGCCTCGGGTGCTACCGACCAATGCCCTAGCTTGCACCCGGAACCCACCATGCATTCACTCACAACCACAACTCCAACACCGACAGAATTCCATAGATAAGAAACAATGGGGATCATATAATAGAACCATGTACTACGACTCATTTTTATCCTATAGCGATCGTGTCGATACATTGGACACTAGCTAATAACATTTATCATAAGGTGACATGGAGTTTAGGCTAGAGAGCATGGCTTGGGTTGCACATCAAGGTCGGGGGATCCTAAATAAATATATTGTAAGGGTTCATTTGACTAATGCATATATAACCTATGTGTTTTAGCGATAGTTTAATCAAACATGGGTTCAATATGCTCAAAAGATTGGTTTGGTGACTTGCCTTGTTCAGCGAAAGGCGAGGGAGGGACTTCCGGGAAGTATTCCGGCTCCTCGGTGACGTCGTAGTCTTTTCAATATAGTAAAGTAAAATCCAATGAACACAATATTCAATCAAACAATATAACATTACATGATAAGCACATAGGTCAAAGTTGGTTTGATTAAAAATAAAATAAATTCAATTGTTGCCTCCACAAGAGCCACAACCATCTGCTCACATGTGTCCTCAACTTGTTGCACCTGGTGGCTCAGTGACACATGCATCCCCTACAGTGCAACCACAATTGCAATAACGGAACCCAATTATGCATCATGCTATAGTATGAAAATCACGAATAGGTAATAGAATACTCTTTTGTAGAGGAAAAAATTCAGAAGTAAATACAATTTAATATGAAACGGGATAAAAAACTACAAATGGTGACACTATGAAATGATAAAGGTGTCTACTCCCAGATTCTAAGCACACTAAAATAGAATAATCGGACCACTAAAATAAGTCCCTAAAACATGAATGAGCAAGATTTGTGTTGTGCGAAGGTTACGTGAATGAGGTTACATGAATGAGCAAGATTTGGAGGCCGAAAGAGAAGGGAGGAAGCGAGGGTCGAAGGCGGAAAGAGAGGGAGGTTGGCCACGCCAGCGCCAACAGTAGGGAGGAGGAAGCGGTGGAGGCCTCTAGGAGCGTGGCGTAGATATCGGCCTCGGAGCGGTCGGCTAGGATAGTGTTGAGGCCCTACACCAACTTCCTCAAGGCCAGCGAGGTCGTGGATGCCCTCGAGGCTAGTGGGATCACGACCGCATCCGCCCCTTCCGCCACCACGTAAGGCACCCCCGCCCCCTTCGACGCCTCTCATGGCGCTCCCGCTCCGCTGCCACAGAAACACACTCCCTCTCTGTCGCGCCCCGATTTAATAAATCAGGACTTTATTGAAATTCCATAGAAAATCAATAAAACAAGACGTTCATCAAGCGACCACGTACAATACGGGCAATCATTCACGGTTCGTAGACCGCATTAATACAAAAGTGAATAAATATGAAAAGAAACTAATAAATCAAAGGGTCCTAGATGAACGCCTCCTTCCAGTCTCGCCTTGACTGGGTCGCTACTCCAGACCTTCATCCTCCTCGTAGTAGACTGGCTCTGATGGTGTAAGTCAACGGGGTGAGTACTGATGTACTCAGCAAGCCACCGAATGCAAATATAATGCAAGATAATAACAAGGGAGATAGTGGCTAGTTTAGCGGAAGCAGCATATTTGTAAAGCATTTAATGTGAGCAATTTATTAGTACGGAAAAGTAAACATGTGAATGCATCATCATCTTCTAACTCGAGGAGTACGTTTTACCTCCCCGCACAACAGTCCTTACATGCCATGAATAACTCATCCATTCAAACAATTGTAAACTAACTGCGAGTAGTCACACAACCCGCCCTTGACCGTGGGCTCGGCTTTTCGAAAAGATTGATTTACTCTGATCAGAGATGTACCACTGTACCCACAAGGCACGCACTCATCACTTACACCAAAGTGTAACGAGATGACCCATTTCATGGGAACTCGTGCCAAAAC
Source organism: Zizania palustris (assembly GCA_019279435.1). Classification (NCBI taxonomy): domain Eukaryota; kingdom Viridiplantae; phylum Streptophyta; class Magnoliopsida; order Poales; family Poaceae; genus Zizania; species Zizania palustris. The sequence goes on from JAAALK010000282.1 coordinate 18,081,988, forward strand.
CTTCCATATGGTTCCCTCCGACTCAACAGCACCCTCTTATAGGTTTCGTACCGTGTCTCGCCATGTCGAGTTTCCACAATACCCCCCCCTTGAGCCATCGTCGGTACAAAGCGCCCTGAGGGCTAGCCCCTTGTACCCCTCCACTATGGTGCATAGAGCCGGAGTGTTCCACACTTCCAGTTAGGACTTACCCATTAGACTTGTGGTTGGTACGGAAGTGCTTTGCAACAGATCCCGCAGACCGGTCCTTATAGTGCCCCGGGTGCGACCAACCAGTTTCCGAGCTTGCACCCGGAACCCACCATACTTATAACATACCTAACTCCAACAGAGTCCAGAGACAAGAATAACGGGGTATTTCATATACCGGAATTCATCTATTCTACGACTCATTCTTTATATCCTATAGCAGTTGTGCCGGTACATTGGGCACTAGCTAATATTGTTATAGTAGAGTGACAAGGAGTTAAGGCTCAATAAGCATGGCTTGGGTTTGCACACAAGGACAGGGATCTAATAAATATAAGTGTAAGGCTTGATATTTGACTAATGCAATATTATCCTATGAGTTATAGCGATAGTTTACTAAAACATGGGCTCAATATGATCAACTGTTTCCACAGAGGTGGTCGATGACTTGCCTTGCTCAGCAAAGGGTGAAGGTAGAACCTCGGGATAGAACTCCGAATCTTCGTCGACGTCGTAGTAGTCTTCTCGATACGGAAAAATAAAACATTCAATAAACAATCCAAAACAAACAACCATACTAACATACATGTTTATGTTGAATTAAGTAAAGGAGATAGAGTCTTAATTTTTAGGGTTTTGTTACTTTAACATTTAAGATTAATTTTTAATGAGATTCCTTAATTTTATAGCTTGATATAATTATTCTTCCTAAGGGGTTTTATTTCTCCCTTTTTAAAGTTGAAGTAAAAAGTTATAAAATGACCTTCATGTTTTATGACATTAATATAATGACATTAGGTTATTTAGATCTTCTGAAGTTTGTTATATAAGTTTTAGGATAGTTTCATAAAGGGTTGACTTTTTCTTAAATGCCTTAATTAAATGTCCTAAAAGGACCTTTGCAATATCATTTAATGGAATAAAGTGGACAAGATGAATATTCTAGTTTTATTAAAAAAATAGTGAGCTCCAGTGGTTAGGTTTTCTGAAGTTATTATATGAGTTGTCATGACATTTTTATAAAGTGTTTAACTTCTATTATATAAATTACTTAATTTATCCTACAAGGGCTTTTGCAACATTAGTTAATAGATTAAAGTGAGCATAGTGAACATGTTTATTTTTGTTGTATTAAAATAGTAGAATAAAGTCATTAAGTCCTCTTAATTTATTATATCACTTTTCATGATATTTTTGTAAAGTGTTGTATTTCCATTATATGAATTAATCATTTGTTTTAAAGGGTCTTGGAAATGTTTATTTAAGAATCTAAAATGGGCAAAATGACTTATTATATTTTTATTGTCTTATAAACAGTGTACTGGATTCAATATATCTTCAAAAATTATTATATAAATTTCTAAGAGTTTTTCTGTATTATTTAAATGGAATATGAATTAAGTCCTAAAAGGGGTCTTAGAAATGTTATTAAATAAAATGGCATGGATAAAAATGGTCATTCCATTTTTATTATATTAATAACAGTGAAATGGAGCCATTATGTCTTCTGGAATTAATTTATAAATTTTTAAGGATCTTTCTGAATTATTTATTTAAAGTATTAATTAAACCCTAAAGGGGAATTTTCTTTATTATTTAATAAGGTTATTATGTGCCAAATAAACCTATTGTTTTTATTGTATAAAAGTGTAGAGAATAAAAAGACAAAATTTCCAGAATTGAAATGGTGAAATTTGGGGTTAATTTGAGCAAGATATGAATTTTGGAAGTTTAAACTAGATTTTCTGGAATTTCTAAAATCAATTTTCTGATTTCAAACGGCTCTGGTCCACGGTGGACCGATCCCACCGTGCGCGGGGTCACTATTCCCGTGGACCCGATTGTTGCGGGCCGTCCGATCCGGATCCAAGGGCTGTCGGCGGGGCGGGTGGCTTAAATGAGATTCGAGGGCTCAGATTGCGCGATACCGGTCCACTCTGGTCAACGCAATCCGGGCCCTTGATCTCGGGTTCTAATCGTGGCCATTCCCCTCGGATCCGACGGTCACGGTTTGATCCGGCACGGTGGCGGCACGGGGGAGACCGAGGTTGTCGTCTCCAGCTCCGGCCGAGCGGCGGCGAGCGATCCCCGGCGGCGGAGAGGGCTTCCGGCAGGGCTAGGGCCAAAAATGGAATCAGAAGAGCAAGGTGGCTTCAGGCATACCGGTGGCGACGATGTCGAGGCAGTGGCGACGATCGGCGGCGAGCAGAGGCGGGAGAAACCTTCGGGTCGACGGTGGCGACGGTGATCCGGCGGCGAGGAACGTGAATGGAGGTGAGGCCGAGGGAGCAGTGGTAACGGCGGTCCCGTCGGTGGCCTTGGCGAGGGCGGCGGTGGCCCGGAGCGTCGGGGAGGGGCTGCCGGAGCCGAAGCAGGGGAAAGCTCCCGGAAATGCAGTGGCGGCGCTCGGGATGAGGAGGGCTCGAGCGATTTTGGTGAGGACGGATTGCGGTGTGCGCCGGGCTTTATAGGAGGTCACTGGAGACAAAGATGGAAGGGGAAAAGAGGGAAACCGAGGAGGGATTTCCAATTCACGCCGGCGAGCCTTCCATCCGATCGAATTCTTGCCGAGCACGGTGAAACCGCGTGGGAAACTGAGGGAAAGTGATCACCGGAGATGGGGGGGTCGGGATCCGTGGTCGTATCGGCGGGATCTGGCGGCCGGCGGCTAAAATCGGAAAGGGGGGCGCCGGCTAGAAATGGAAGGGGAGAGATCCCCTTCCGAGGAAGAAGATGATCCTGACAGGTGGGGGCCACCTGTCAGGGGGCGGCCGCGGGTGAGAGGAAGGCTGACATGCGGGACCGGCTGGCAGCGAGAGGGAGAGGGCTTCGGCGCTGATGAGTGGGCCATCGACGGCAGAGGCTGGGGCGCGGGGTGCGGCTGCCAGGTGGGGCCGGTCGAGGCGCGGGAGAGGAGAGAAGGGGGCGGCGCCGACAGGTGGGTCCCGCCTGTCGGTGGGCGCGGCTAGAATGGGCTGGGCCGAAAGGTTTTCGGAGGGGAAACGGGGGTTGCGGCCCATCAAGATTAAAAACTCATTTTTCAATTAAAATAATTCCAGAAATTCAAATATTTGTTTAAGGCTTGAAGATCTGTTGGAAAAATTTTGTAAAAATTCTGAAAAATATTTCTTGGCCTCTAGTTTCTCCCATAAAATTTTCAAGTCCAAATTTTGGTTATTTGTCTCTATTTGGCTTTAATAGGGCTCTTTTAGGATTTTCTTTAATAACAAAATTCAGAAATTTATTTAATATTATTTTTCCTTTATTTTATTCCCTTTTAATTTTGGGGTTGTTACACTCTCCCTCTCGATCCGACAGCGACGTGGCCTGTGGGAAGGCAATCGGTGCCGGCGGCGACGTGAGGAGGGTCGCCGACACCGAGGAAGGTCGTTGGGGGAGGGCGACGCTATGGAGGGTTGTGGGATGAGAACTGAGAGGAGGCAGTGGAAGGGGAAAGCGAGTAGAGGAAACCCACGGCGGCGAGCGGCAAGCGAGAGCGATGTGAGCTTCTAGGGTTACACACGGGGATGGAGGCGGTCAAATGGTCCATGGGCAATCGGGGCTCTGGACCCAGGCCAGCCTGGGCATTTTGCGCAAAACCCCCCTGCATTTTTCGTTTTTAGAGCACTATAAAATTTTCCAAATGTTCTCTTCTTCGGGTATAAAATCTCAGGAAACGGGGCCCAAACGTAAAAAGTGCACCACAACGAAGAGTACGACGGTGGGGCTTACCACAATTAGAGATAAAAGGAGGGTTTTTTTCGCAAAACAGCCAGCTCCGACCGGAGCGACGTGGCGGCCCACGGGAGCGGCCACGCCAGCTAAAAGCCCGAAGGTTTAGCAAATTTCCAAAAATTACAGGGTTTTTTTTTGTGAAATGATGACATGGCTCAACGTGAGAGTAGCAAAGTCCAGCTACTTTTCATGATTCTAATTGGGGCGGGAGATGACGCATCCAATGACGGCAGCGAGTGTGCGTGCCACTAGGAGGGAGTCGCCAGGGAAGCCCCCGACAACGACGACGGCGGACAAAGGCTATAAATTGAGAGGAAGGGCGGGTAAACTGAGTATCATCGCCTTAAAGGGATAAGAGATTACCTCTCTGATGAGTAGCAGCAGTACGATCATAGCTCACGGGATGAGGGGACACATTATCTCGGGGGTGGCTTGACGGTGGGTGGGTGCTGAGGCTTAGGCATGGTAACGGGGCTGGATCCCGTGGGTTTGATGAAAATTTGCCCGCGAAGCAAACCCGCAAAAGCCGTGCAAATCTAAACCCGTGAAATCCGTGAGTTCAAAACTAAAACCGAACCCGTCGGGTACCCGAAACCCGATCACTTTATACTCTACATGAATTACATTACAACATAAATATAATTAAAAATTCACAACAAATAGGAGATTATCATATTACCAATACATAATTTAAAATGATAAAATCACTCAACATAACATTATCATGGGAAATTAATAGAAAATGTGATAAACTCTATATAATTTTAAGTAATCGGGTAAACCTATAAAACCCACGATTTAAATCTAAACTTGAACCCGACTCAAATTAAATTGGTCCCGAACCCATAACTCCGCGAGTACAAAATTAAACCCAAACCTGTAATCATCGGATCGGGTACCCCGCATGTACTTGCACCCACGGATAAAACCGCCATCCCTGATAAGGCTACGCGTGTGGCACAAGTGGCGGTAGCGCAGCTGCTGGCGTGGATGGCGTCTACTGTGATGAACCTCTCCATTCTGCAAGCGGTCGAAGGAGGACGCGTGTGGCGACGCTATAGCAGTCGTCACATGTGCCAAGGAAGAAGAACGGAGTATTGGTAATACAGAAAAGGTAAACACTATAGGTGAGCGGGTATACGCTTTAAGCATAAAAAACAACCTAAAATCAAGTATATTAAAATAATGATGGTATATAAGTAAATACCTAAATATTAATAATATCTTTAGCGTTTCGTAAAATAACATTAGCACAGAGAAGTGACATTTTTTTGTCAGAGGGCAGATAAGCTCCCGAAGAACCGAAGAAACCTGCCGGCGACAGGGGCGGTGCGTCCGAAGGGACGGCGGCAGACAGCGCGAGACAACGCAGGCCGCGGTGGCCTGCGGAGGCCCGGCGCGAGGCGGAGGGGCGGCGCGAGACGGAGGGGAAGCAGTGGACAGCACGGGACGGCGGCGGACGGCGCGGCGGACTAGGGTTGGGATTCCGATTTGGGAGACTAGGGTTTAGGGTTTGGAGTCAATCCCGTACATCCCTTATGTCTTCCTCGTCTCGAGTAAGTTTCTTTTTAGTACTATCCCTTTCTCTCTCTGCGCGTGCGAAATTTTCTGGGTGATTTTGGTGGAGGGAGCCATGATTGGAACCTGTCCGAATCACTCTGTCTCTTGATCATGAATTTTTCAGTAGGAGATTTAAGAGTTCTTGTGTGAAAATGGGCTTGGATGGATGCTAACTGCTTATTTCGCGTTGTTGCTGTGCATTATGTGCATTGCTTTGTATAGGTAAGGGTCGGCACTCTAGTCCCCCTTACCGAAGGAAATAGTGGCTCGCCAAATGGATCAGTGCGCACCATTCCGATCTTTGAAGGTTCCAATGTCGTCGGGAGGAATCATTTGGTGGTGGTCGACAAGAGAGTCAGCCGCAAGCATCTGAGCTTACACGCCTCGGCTGATGGTTCCATTGAAGTTGTAGTGGTGAGTGTGATAAAACATGGGGGTAGTTGAATGAACTATACATATGTGTTTTGATGGATTTTATTTCAGAAAATAACTTGTTGTAGTTCATTGGCGATGGATTTGCAGGAAGGGCCAAATCCTGCCGTTGTCCGGTCGGAGGGCCAGAGGAGGAAGGTTTGTGCACAAGAGAAAGCCAAGATTGCACATGATGATGTTCTGGAACTGATCCCTGGTGCATATTTTGTGAAGTATGTGAATGTGGGTGATAACCACAAAAGTTCCATGGGTTCAAGTGACTTAAAAAAGGGGAAGAGGCACATTGAGGAAGATAGTGTAGTTGTCAAAAGGAATCGACAGATTATGGAAGATGAGGCTTTGGCTAGAAGTTTACAGGTTACTTAACTTTCTAGCTGTACTGCCTATGATGTTGTTTAACTGACAAGAGGCCAATCCATGGTTTTTGTGGTTGTTATTTCCTTAAGCTATTGTCTGATTTATAGCTAAATCTGGACAATGCTCCAATTTTAATATAATAAAAATGATCCTAGTGCTGCACAAAGAATATGCAAGAATATGGGATTTGCTGGTGCTTATACATACTCCTACTCTTATTGTGGATAAAATAATTTAAATCACATATTCACATCAGAACAATTGGTTTATCAAATATTGATCAGCGGCTATATTTACATAAATTTATAGTGGGAAAATAAGTCTTATGCTATAATAATTCATAGACTCCAGGCATAATATTTATTCAACCCTGAAATGATAACCTAAGTATTAGTCACGTGGATTTGCTTTCTGACACAATGGTGGACGTGATGATGATGATATGCATGTATGCAGTATGCTTATACTTGTATTATTGCCATATAAGTTTAATAAAAATATCTTGATAGGAGGTTTGTGTGCAAAACAATGCTGGGTGGATTTTGAAAAATAAAAATGGTTCTGAATATATTTTAGCTGTATATTTTCTTACCTTTATAAAATTACCAATATATTGTTAAATTATTTGCAGTACACTACTGTCTTGAGTTTCGTTAATAATGTCCTTTATAACAGGAAAGCTTTGCAGAAGGGAGTGCAACTATTTCTGGCCTTGATTGTGATCAAATATTAAGTCCGCTTGACCCTTCTGGTTCTTCTGAGAGAAATAGAGAGCAAATACACTCTCTTGGTCCTCTGAAAGATGTACTCTCATTGACTTTTCGACTCATGCATGTCCAAGGTCTTCCGGCATGGACTAACACTTCCTCAGTTTCCATTCGAGATGTCATACAGGTATGAGGTATGACTTTGAAAAGGAGCTGTTGAGTGGAAGTTACATTGTTGATTTTGTTTAATATGATTACATGACATGCCACAGCATGTTTCACATATGATCTGTTCAGGACACAAATGGCATAGGAGCCAATTTCTTAACCTGCTTATCATTACTGACATATATACTCTTGTGCCATTTATGATTTATCACTATATGCTAAACTCATGTAGCCTGCTGGTTTGAAAGACGAAATTGTTCTCTTAGGTGGATCTTGAATAGATGCATGCCTGTACTGTCATCCTATATGGTAGATACTGAGCAAAAGGGTAATTATTGTTCTGCTGATCTGCTCAGTATTCAGTGGAACTGTCTTCCATAGCATTTCACAGAAATTTCTCTAGAGCAAATGTTTTCTTATCTTCACCCTCTATTCATGCATTGCCAGATTCAGTGAGATGTATGCTAGTTCTCACATGATGAATGAATTATTAGGGTGAAGTGCTTCTTGCTGTACTCTCAAATTATATGGTGGACATTGAATGGTTGCTTACGGGTAAGTTATTTACTTATTTATGATGAATTTTCTAGAAGTAATGTTGTTTATCCTTGTATGATAGCAACCCCCTTTTACCAAATATAATAATATATAGAGGCTATTTTACAAATAAAAAATGGATCTTCTGCCACTTGACGGTTTCAGAAATTAACACTGAATCATGAATCCAACTATGGTCCTGTGGTATCTTCTACTTGTTTGCTCTATCTAATCTTTTTGTACTGCACAATTAATGCTAAACTATGTGTACTGATTTTAAAAGAGGAACACCAATCCTTTCTTTGTTTGTGAAAGTAGTTTTAGTATTTCACATTTTTACTGAAGAAATACTTAGTTACTGACATTTAGATTCCCTTCATGTTTTGTTTAAGCTGTAATTATTCATTGTTTTTTGTGGAAGTGGGTACTGGACTGATGATAACAACCTAACTCAACCTATATTCTTTTTTTAATTGAATGAGTCATCTGGTATTATTTATTATTGATAAATTGATGTAACTATATTGATCATTCTCTATTGGTTTCTATAATCATTTATGCCATTAACCTACCTAAGTTGTTTCCCATGCAAGTGCTATTTATCTGTAAAGCGTGAAATGTTTGTAAAATACAGTAAAAATGCTGGTCTACACAAGATAAACTAAAGTGCAAAACATTTATTTTTATCCTTTTATTTTGTTAAATTTGAGTATGATTCTCATTTGTTTTCTATTTTCCAATACTTCATGATCTTAGTTAAGAAATATATGCATGTACTTAAGGGGTGTATTTTATCAGGTTTTCATAGTTGAGGAGGTAAGTTATCCGATTTAATAATTAAGGGTTGTTTTTTAGAGATAGTTGAGGAAAGTAATCATAGACTTTCCTTCACCTTTAGAAATGTATGCATGTACTTAAGGAGTTCAGCAACCTGTGCTCAAGTTGTGTTCCCTATGCAATATGGTGAAATCTCACTGTACCTGCTTTTCCAGTTATCATCATTTATCTACATTCATCAGTTTTAATGTAAATAATATTGCCCTGTGCAGAATGTCCTAGCTTAAGGAAAGTTCCACATGTTCTAGTTATACATGGAGAAGATGGTGGTTCATTGGAGTTTTTGAAGGTGATAGCATTGCTAACATCATTCATGATATTGTTATTTCCTTTTCTCACCTCATTTTCATACTATGTGACAGAAAGTGAAGCCAGCAAATTGGATCCTTCACAAACCTCCACTTCCAATTTCGTTTGGAACACATCATTCGAAGGCCATGTTGCTTGTATATCCTAAAGGGATTCGTGTTGTTGTGCACACAGCAAATTTGATACATGTTGACTGGAATAACAAAACTCAGGGGCTATGGATGCAAGATTTTCCCTGGAAAGATGCAAAATATGTGAATAAAAATGTTTCCTTTGAGAATGATTTGGTTGATTATCTGAGTGCAATTAAGGTAGCAGGGTACTTTTCTTTGCTTCTCAACTAACATATAACTCCATTTTTGTTTCAGTCCTATTAAAAAAAGTTAAAACATTGTTTTCTTACTTATATATTTAAAGTTATCATCAAGATTTGAAAATCATAATATGCTTTGCTTGAGGTTATCAGAATAAAAATCAACAAATAACCGTGTGCTTTTCAAACAACCACAGTTGATGCGCGCAAGTGTGTTTCTCAGTTTCTCCACTCTTCTATTGTTCTAGTACTCAAGAAGGAATTCGTATTAAATATTACTGAACTACTGTCAGAGAGAGAAAGATCCTGGAATTGCCAGCAAAATGTTGTAAACTTGTAGTAAAACTGTAGTAGATGTCTCAATGCTAAAAGAATTAAAGAAATGATCCGTGCATAAAAAATACCTTAAATAACTGGAATGAAAGTTTCAGCAAATTACACAACATGGTCTTCTTTTCTGTGGAACACTGTACAATTCTGTAATAACTAATAACTACCATGAAAGTGGAGTGGATGAAGAAAATAGGATGTCTTGGGATTGTCTTGTTTCAAAAAGCCCCAGTTTGCTCTGACTATTACTTTTCTTCTTGTTCTACTAGTTTGTTTCCCCTACATTGCAGTTTTACTAAATGCATCTTGTGTATGCATGCCGTAAAGTATTGTTTTCTTCATGACAATGCAGTGGCCTATGTTCAGGATAAATCTACCAGTGGTTGGTGATGTCAACATCAATGCAACATTCTTTAGGAATTTTGATTATAACAGCTCATCGGTTAGTATAATTCATTAGCCTTATAGTTATTTTACACTTAATGTGCAGTGCTTAACTGTCAATATCTTGTTTTTCCCATACAGTAGGCTAACATGAAAAAGGAATAAGAAAACAAAATGTGATCGAACAGATTAAGTTAACACTTCTGTCTAAATGTCATTTGTTTTACCAAGATTCCTCGAACTCTGCCTTTGTGTGATAAACAATGGCAATTACTTAATCACACGATCACTGTGTCTGTGTTATTGTGTCCACCGTAAATAGTTTCCCTTGCTGTAAAAAACAAGAGATTCTGTCATTTTACCTGTTTTTATTGCTTGTCTTACAAGGTATTTAACATTTGGAAGGATCAATGATTTTCAGTTCACAAGAAAGGACCCTATTGCTCCTTTTAAAATCCATTTTGAGGTCCTATGACTGGGCATTTAGCCACTTGCCAGTTTGGTTGTATTTGAAATTAATCTTATACCTTCTGTGCTACATGTTAAATGACAAGTCTTCATGCCACTGAAATCTTGCTCAATCCCTTATTTTCCACTTATTGTTTCCCTGACATGGGGATCCCATGTGTTAGTAAGACATCAGCTGCAAATAAGGGATGAAGTGAAATTTTGAATGACAAATAAAGAATCACCTCTGAAGTTCTTCTCTCTTTGTTGGATGCACAAACACTGAATTGTGCACACAAAGCTCACAAGCACTCACACATGAGGAATGAGACCCATGGGGTTTACATGCAAGAATGTCACTTAAAAAAACACTAGCCCACAGCAACTTATTCTCTCTCAACTATCCTTTTATTCAGATGATTTATCCATAATATAGTCTCAGAGAATTTTACATCTTTATAGGTCAGGTTGATTGGATCAGTTCCTGGTTACCATGTGGGCCCCAATATTAAAAAGTGGGGCCATATGAAGCTTAGGAGTGTTCTTGAAGAGTGTGTATTTGAACAACAGTTTTGCAAGTCTCCGCTGATTTATCAGGTGCCATCAAATCTTTTAGACATTTATCCATTTTTTAGCACATGCAACTTTGCGTAGTTTGATAGTAAATACCTTAAGAATCCTATTATGTTTGAACTAGAAATGCTTAAAACTGAGAAACAATTCATATACTGCAAAACTTTATGCTTGGGAAGCTTCTAGAGTTCTAGTACCTGAACCCTCCACTTTGTACCACACTACTGCCATTAATGGAAGCTATGAAAAATGTTGCACTTATGGACAAAGGAATATGTATTGATCAAAAATTGTTTCATGTTTTGTATTACAAGAGTATATGGAGTGCAAGATATGTTATATTATTGCCTATAGGCTATAACTTTGCAGATTAATTGGACTTAAAATATGGCATTCATTTTTCACTGAAAAGTTTATAATGTATTTTTTATTGTTTTCTATTATTTCCCCAGCTTGTATTCTTTAAAGGACGTTTATCATTTTAATTTTCCTGTATACAGTTCTCTTCCTTGGGGTCACTTGATGAGAAATGGATGACTGAGTTTGCATGCTCATTATCGGCTGGTAAATCAGATAATGGGTCGCCGTTGGGTATTGGAAAACCATTGATTGTCTGGCCTACAGTGGAGGATGTTCGGGCATCGATAGAGGTATTAATCTAATCTCTGTAAAAGTTTTCTAATTTACTTCCTGATATCGCATCGTAAAAATCATAACAATAAAGCAAGAAGACTCATAACTCCTTGCACGTTCTTGACCTGTTGAAAACCTTCTTAAATTGTGGCATTCTGAGATAGATCAGTCATCAGTGTTTCCCCAAAAGAACAAAAACATATATAACCATTTTATTCACTTTCCAAAGGAGTGTAAGCATGATCGATGACGAGAATTTTATTAGTTCTCCTCACTGGAGTATCAGTATCACTGTCTTATGTATCTGAATTTCTTTTTGACAATTTTTTCATATGTAGGGTTATGCAGCTGGTAGTTGCATTCCAAGCCCTCAAAAGAATGTTGAAAAAGATTTCTTGAGGAAGTATTGGGCTAGGTGGAAAGCAGACCATGTAGGTCGTTGGTATGCTCCCTGCTTTCCTTCAATTATCTGACAAGCTATCATGTTATTCAAATAGAATTCCCACTGGTAGGGTTGCTATGTCCATTTATCAAACCATTGTCCACTTCTGTGCCACCGGATATTTGTCTAGTTTTAGAATAGCATCATGCACTACCTATTTCATCCATTTTGTGTTGTTTACGACACCATGTCTCACAAGATAAATTGATTCTGTTTGGTATTTTTTGCTTCACGGTAACAATGTTTGGAAGAATGGTTCCTTGTGATCAAATATTAAAATGATAGGTTAGTTTCGTTCAAATCTTAATCATGTGTCCTTTGGCCATTAAAACCCTTGCAGAAATATGGGTTCTAGCCTTGCATTTCTTATCCATGATATGATGATACAACCAAAGCAAGATAAATTGATCTCTGGAGTTTTTACTAGTTTCATATGAGCTGTATTGCTTGCAAAACTAGGCTTTTATATGTTCTAACCCAGGCTAGGCAAGGTAGATCTTTATTTAATTGTAAATATAAGGAATAATCTTGTTGCAATCTAAAAGGCAGCAGTTCATTGTATCAGCATGTACTAAGAAAAGGAGGAGTCATGATTATGATTGTTTATAGTTTAGAGTATTCAGTGAGCATCTTTATTTGATGCTCAACGGATATTTATACAGCTTGCAAAAGATTGGCATCCCCACCATCTGTATATCTGTAAATATTTTGTTCCTTTCAAAATAAGAATTATTATCACTTTATCATTGACGTGAACTGACATTCTGATCTGGTTTTTTACCAGTCGTGCTATGCCTCACATAAAAACTTTTGCTCGATACAATGGTCAAAACATTGCGTAAGCCTCCATATCAACTATTTTCAACTCTAGAATTAAATAAAAATAATTCTGTTGGATAATTATCTGGAATCTTGCATATCTCCTCATCACAGATGGTTTCTGCTGACCCTCAGCAAATCTAAGCAAAGCTGCTTGGGGTGCACTGCAGAAGAACAATTCACAACTGATGATACGCTCATATGAGGTACACGAGTCTGTTCCTTTGTTGCATTTGTAATGATCATCATGGAACCGGAGCTCATGCCTTTCCATTTGATCTCTTCAGTTAGGTGTACTGTTCTTGCCCCAAACTCTCATGTCTGTTTCACAATTCTCATGTACGGCGAAAAACCATTCAAACCTGGTACTATCTAATCGTTCGTCCTTACCATTCTATTGTAACAACTTCGCAAATTTTTTCCATCACACTAAGTTCTTTACACATGACATGTGCTTAGGATAACCTGGCAGTTGGGGACAGGATCAAGACCAAGTTGGTCACACTTTGCTGGGAAGGCAATGAAGAAAAAGAACCATCCACTGAAATTGTCAGATTGCCAGTGCCATACCAACTTCCTCCTCAACCTTACGGCACAGAAGGTTAGCCGAAATGTTTTGATTGATCTGTGCATTTCTTCGTCCAGTCGTAATGCTAAGATACTAAAAAATTGTGCTTATTCGCGGAAAGAAAGCGCCTTGAGCTGTAGAACCCTGAAATGTTGTTTTACTTTCAGATGTCCCATGGTGTTGGGATAGGAGATACACAAAGAAGGACGTGTATGGTTCAGTCTGGCCGCGCCATGGTTAGCTGAACGCTGCGAGGACGATGAATCGATGATTCTTCTGACGTCGACAGCCATGAGCTGGTAGGTTTAATTCGTCTGTCAGTGTCAGTGGTCGACTCAAACCATTGATTGGTATGATATGATTTTATTGTCCCGCGAACCCTGTTTACTGGAAGAGCATTAGACTATTTTTTGGAAAGCCATATGGCAGGATGAGTTCTTGTTTAAAAGCCATATGGGGCGAGATGAGTTCTAATGGGGCGAGATGAGTTCTAACGAGATTCGAAACCTGGTGCTAAGTTATTAGAGCAACCACAATGTATGAAATAAGAGAAATAAAAGGTGTTTAAGAGAATTTGTTTATCTTAGTACTAATTCTATATATTGAGAAGGTAGCGCTAAGGGTTTGTTTGGTTCAGATTTTTGAACCAGTTTTTGGCTCGGAAGCTGGAATCTGAACCAAACAACTTTTTTGGTCATGTGTAAATTCTCGTACTGTAGATTCTCGTAGTACAAATTTGAAAACTGGTATAACACATAGCTTCTCAGTTCAATTTTAAATGAATATACCTATATGATATCAAAACATATCACTTCATGTAAAATTTTAGTAAAATATATCATTTTAATGTAATTTAAAAATATATAATTTTAATATAAACATTAGAAAATTTAATGATTAGAATGATTTACGTGTAAAATTACACATTAATAATGTAACTAAACATAATGAACTATCAAAATATAAATTCGCAACTATTTCAAGCAAACAACTTCTTAGTTTTTTCTACAGCTCACAACAATTTTTTCATAGTTCACAACAGTTTTTTCAGAATCTAGAGCTCAACTAAATATACCCTAAGTAAAGTATGAATACTAGTCTTTTAAATTAAATAATATTATTTTTTGTTTCGCTAGTTGTCTATTGGATAGAGTATGCATCATTTTATATTTTTATTTTACTAAGAATCTCACTTGTAATACTATCCATTGTAATATTTTTCTAAGAAATAACTTTGTCACATGTCAATCTAATACTAATTTCATAATTCATTCACATTTTGGACATTCTTAACATCTTTCATGAGTAGTAGACTATCAAACTAGGGGAAATATCCTGTGCAATCTGCAATCGTGCAATCGTGCGATCTGGTGCATCCAATCAAAATCCAACGGTTACAAATGAAAAAAGTAAAAAAATACTGTAACCGTTGGATCTTGATTGGATGCATCAGATTGCACGATTGTAGATTGCACATGATATTTCCCCATCAAACTATATATATTTGTGATCTGTGATATCACTGTTTTTTTCTAGTTGATACACTCCGTGTGCCATTGGCTGCCCCGTCCTCCGGCGAAAGCGATATTTGCAATTGGAAAATATCGATCGGATAATAGCATACAAGATATTTTCAATTTTCACAAGGTTAATAGACAAAATCGCCGTCCTTCCTTTCGTCTCCCGCACAGGTCTCAGCCGCCGCTTGCATCCTCCTCCCTTCTCCCGCCGGCTTCCACGTCGCCGCCGGTCCACCACCTCCCGCATCCCGCCACAGCCGCACGCAAACGCAGAAAGTTTTCCTCTCCTCTCGCCCGACCCATCGCCCTAATCCCCAACCCACTCTCGCGCAGCCTCACGTCTCGTCGCCGCCTCACATCTCGCCGACGACCGCCGCCGCGCCGTTGACCTACGCCGCGCTGTATCCCGCACGCAGACGCGTGGATCTCTTCAGCTCTTCGCTTCATCGGCTCGTCGAACCGCCGTGGCTTGGGGCCGCCGCCGGCCACCACATCCTCCAAGAGCAGATCCACCGCATCCTCCATCCACTGTCTGTGTAGTGTGCATCCTCCGAGAGCAGGTCCCTTCTCTTCTTCTTTCTATTTTTCTTAAAAATTTGGTTTCTGTGATGTCTGTGCAGGGTGCACTTCAATATGCGCTGGCTGGGTGGTTGTCTAATACTTGTTTGTGCATTTGCTGTGTAAATGTTGAATTTGTAGATTGATGGATAGTAATAATGGATTGGGATTTGATGGCTCAAATCCATCTGACTATAATAGTGGTAATGGAAGTGGTAATAAAGATCATCTTGCAAGTAATCCTGCTATGGCAAGCCAATTTTTACATGCTAACAGAGTGATTTCATCAAATGATGACATTAGAAAGGCATTATGGAGATGTATAGAGTTGTTATGGTAATAGTTTGATTGTTGAACACTCCAACTTGTCTTGATTTGCTACTTAATTATGTCGTATTGTCATGTGAGGATGTTATTGTCTAAGAACACTTATCTAGTTGTGTGTGTCTATTTGCATGTTGAAGTATTGAACTAAGAATTGCTTTATTATGTTTTCGTGGTTGTTTTTTTATATGTATTACTAATATATATATGTATACAAATGCTATTCTACACCCCGACTGAACCCACCCATCCAACACGCCCCCAGCCAACCCAAGTCCGCACCGCGTGAAAACCCCCTGCGACCGAGTCGTCCCCATCCCACCCAAACCGGTATCCCCATCCCGACAACCGCAACCTTTTCGTCTCGAGAGCGCGACGACGACGACGACAGGACGCGTAGGTGACATCTGCTAAATCCGGTTGTCTTCACCCCATGCGTGCGGCTGCGACGGTGAAGGCCTACGGCTGCGATGGCGACGACCTCAACGACGACGACGGGACGCGTTTGCGGCGTCTGCTAAATCCGACTGATCTAATCTACAACTTAATCCTACCCCTTAAGGACTATGGAATAAACTAAGCAGAAGGAATTAATCAATTCCTCCTCTGCTCCTACCAAATTGGTATCATAGCAACCAGGTTCCAAAGATACGACGCCATGACGATGTTCATCCCAACCGCAGAAGATATGCAAGCCCTCGCAGATTTTCAGCAGGCTGTTGCCAACCTCCGGGCGTACCTAGCTACGAAGCACGGATACGTCAAAAAATTGGCGTACCCGTATCAGATACCTTTCCGGATATGGATACGTATCGGTTACGTCCGAATACGTATCCGATACGTATCCAGAGATTTTCCGACCGTATCTCTTTTTCCGGATACTGACTTAAATATAAATCAAAGAAATCCGTATCCGAATCAAAAAAATCTGAATCCGAATCCCTTTTTCCAGATACTGACTTAAAATAGACTCACATGCATAAATATGATTTTTCTAGAATTTTTAGTTCATTATTTCATGCACTTGTAGTTCAAATTTGATAAATTCAATATAAATCAAAGAAACATACATAATGAATTAAAAATAGCAAACTTATGTATAAAAATGTGATTTTTATAAGATTAGATATGTTGTATTTTAATCATAGAAAACAATTCAAGTTTAAACAAAAATTTAACTATTGATTTGCTTTTAAACCTATCACATTCCTTCTTAACATTCTAACTCATTACGCTCAAATCTCCATCTTTCTTAATATCGTAGATGCAAACTTTGTCAAAATAGTTTTAAATTTTTATCACAACATTTTTGTATCGTATGATGATACCATGAGACGTATCGTATTTTTCTGACTTGATTTGAAGTTTTTAGAATTAAAATTTCATTAAGCTCTATGTTGTCCATCGAGTGTCGTAATATTTTTTTAAAAAAATATCTTTAAATTTAGTGGATACTGACTTAAAATAGACTCACATGCATGAATATGATTTTTCTAGAATTTTTAGTTCATTATTTCATGCACTTGTAGTTCAAATTTGATAAATTTCAATATAAATCAAAGAAACATACATAATGAATTAAAAATAGCAAACTTATGTATAAAAATGTGATTTTTTATAAGATTAGATATATTGTATTTTAATCATAAAAAAAATCAACTTTAAACAAAGATTTACTATTCAAATTTATAATTTTAAACATTATCTTTCTTAACAGTCAACTTTGACTGAAATCCTACCAATAACCAACCCTAATTTTCTCTCTCCACTCCCAAGCTCCCACTCTTCCCTCTCCACGCCGCCGCCTCCCTCTCCCCCGCCGCGCCGGCCCTCTCCCCGCCGGCCCCTCTCCCCGCCGGCCCCTCACGCCGCCGCCTCTCTCCAGCGGCCACGCCGCTGCCTCCCTCTCCCCGCCTCCCTCTCTCCCGCCGGCCCTGTCCCCGCCGCCGCCTCCCTCTCCCCGCCGCCCTCTCCCCGCCACCTCCCTCTCCCCCGCCGGCCCTCTCTCCGCCGTCCCTCACGCCGCGGCCTCCCTTTCCCCGCCACCCTCTCCCCGCCGCCCTCTCCCCGCCACCTCCCTCTCCCCCGCCGGCCCTCTCCCCGCCGTCCCTCACGCCGCGGCCGCCCTCTCCCCGCCGGCCTCTCTCCGACGCCGCCTCCCTCTCCCCGCCGGCCCCTCTCCCCACGGCCACGCCGCTGCCTCCCCCTCTCCCCGCTCAGGTAATTACTGTACAGTGTACATGCAGAAATCACATGTAGACATGCAGTAATGCAAATAGTGATGGATTATTTCACTGCTCATGCATCTTTTTGTACATGCAGAAATCAGAATTCGTAATGATTCATGTGATGTTAATTATTACTTGTCAATTTGTCATTTGTGTATTGTGAATTGTGATCATGAATAAATAAATACATTATTGATATTCGGTAATTATTCGTAACCGTATTCGTATTCGATTCGTATCCGTTCTCTATTCGTATTTGATGATATCCGATTCCGTATCTGTATCCGGATTATCCGAATCCGAATCCGAAAAAATATATGAAAAAGGATATGATATTAGTGATATCCGTCCGTATCCGATCCGTTTTCACCCCTACCTGTGACGCGCCCCGCGATGCGGAAATCGACGCAGCCGCAACGCCTGACAACCGCGTGGGCGCCATCTCCACACCAGCGGGCAAGCGGCAGCCCTCCGCGAGCATCGGTTCTTCCCTGTGCTCCACCGGTCCTCCCCGCAGGTAGGCCGACCGACCACTACGCCCGCCACATGAGCGGATTGGTGCAACAGACCACCGTCGAACTCCTCGCCATCGCCGTCGGTCTGTTCCGCCGCAACCGCTGGCCAAAGCGCTCCCCTAGGACGGCCCCGTCGGTGGGAGCAGTGGCGGTAGAGACGGAGAGGCTCGCGTGGTTTTGGTGGGCGCCGGCCCGAAGGCGGAGGACGGAGGTGGCGAGCGCCTCGTTCTGGTGGGGGCGACTGTGGTCTGGAAGGCACAAAAATTTCTACCATAGAAAATCTTGTTCTGTCACATAAAATCCAAACTGTTCAGGGAGTCATTTGCTACGCGCACCCCGTGTCGTATACCAAAAATTAATTTTCAGTTCGTCGTTGCACAACTCTACTTATCCGTATTTTCATCTCGAGGACGAGTTGATTTTCGAGGGAGGAAGAGATTGTTATGTGCATTGGTATAATTAGTTAGAATTAGTTAAGATAAGATTTGTTAGTTAGGATTATTTCTGTTTTAAAGATGGAGATAAGATTAGTAGATTAGATTGTATTAGCCCTATAAATACCCCTTAAGGGCTATGGAATAAACTAAGCAGAAGGAATTAATCAATTCCTCCTTCGCTCCTCTGCTCCTACCAATTTGGTATCAGAGCAACCAGGTTCCAAAGATCCGACGCCATGACGACGTTCATCCCAACCGCAGAAGATATGCAAGCCCTCGCAGATTTGCAGCAGGCTGTTGCCAACCTCCGGGCGTACCTAGGCTTGGCTCTGGTGGCCTCCACGTTGCATAGTTTCCCCCACGCGCAACGGGTTTCCCCATCGTGTCGTCGCCACCGTCACCGGATGCGGAGGATGAAGCGCAAGGGGGAGGACAAAAGGGAGGTGATGTTGTCGGCCAAACCCTAGCCAAATTTCCGCTCCCTCTGCCACGGGCCGCCTCCACCCCTGTGACGCGCCCCGTGATGTGGAAGTTGACGCAGCCGCAATGCCGGCCAACCGCGTGGGCGCCATCTCCACACCGGCGGGCAAGCGGCGGCCCTCCACGAGCGTCGTTCTTCCCTGCGCTCCACCGGTCCTCGCAGGTAGGCCGACAGACCACTTGCGCGTGCCACATGAGCGAATCGGTGCAACAGACCATCGTCGAACTCCTCGCCATCGTCGTCGGTTTGTTCCACCGCAACCGTTGGCCGAAGCGCTCCCCTAGGACGGCCCCGTCTGTGGGAGCAGTGGTGGTCGAGACGGAGAGGCTCGCGTGGTTTTGGTGGGCGTTGGCCCAGAGGCGGAGGACGGAGGTGGCGAGCACCGCGTTCTGGTGGGGGCGGCTGTGGTCTGGAAGGCACAAAAATTTCTGCCACAGAAAATCCAAACTGTTCAGGGAGTCATT
Source organism: Zizania palustris (assembly GCA_019279435.1). Lineage (NCBI taxonomy): Eukaryota > Viridiplantae > Streptophyta > Magnoliopsida > Poales > Poaceae > Zizania > Zizania palustris. The sequence goes on from JAAALK010000282.1 coordinate 18,101,855, forward strand.
TGCTACGCGCACCCCGTGTCGTATACAAAAATTAATTCTCAGTTCGTCGTTGCACGACTCTGCTTATCCGTATTTTCATCTCGAGGACGAGCTGATTTTCAAGGGAGGAAGAGATTGTTATGTGCATTGGTATAATTAGATAGAATTAGTTAAGATACGATTTGTTAGTTAGGATTATTTCTGTTTTAAAGATAGAGATAAGATTAGTAGATTAGATTGTATTAGGCCTATAAATACCCCTTAAGGGCTATGGAATAAACTAAGCAGAAGGAATTAATCAATTCCTCCTCAATTCCTCCTCTGCTATGCTCCTCCTGCTCCTACCAGCGGATGTGTGCGTGGAGGCGGTAGGTTGTGGAGGATATAGAAGTAATTGCGACGCACGTGGGGGTGCAGACAGTCGGATTTAGCAGACGCTGCCCACGAGTCCCGTCGTCGTTGCTGAGGCTGTTACCGTCGCAGCCGCGCGCGTGGGGGTGAAGACAACCGGATTTAGCAGACGCCGCCCACGCGTCCCGTCGTCGTCGTCGCCGTTGCATCCGCGTGCGTGGGGGTGAAGACAACCAAATTTAGCAGACGCTTCCCATGCGTCCCATCGTCGTCGCTGAGGTCGTCGCCGTCGCGAGACGAAAAGGCGGCGGTTGTCGGGATGGGGACACCGGTTTGGGTGGCATGGGGACGACTCGGTTGCGGGGGGTTTTCACGCGGTGCGGACTCGGGTTGGGCGTGGGGGCGCGCTGGATGGGTGGGTTTGGTCGGGGTGTAGAATAGCTATTCTACACCCGTGGTGTAGAATAGCATTTGTATATATATATATATATCGTGTGTAGCCGTATCCATGTTTTTTTGGAAAATGTTGTATCGTGTATTTGTATCCACGTATCTGGGCTACATAGTTCGTAGGGAGCGATTCATATCCTTAGGGACAGGGGATTCCCTGTTCCTCCAAGTTTGATTTGTCTTGAAAGTTAATTGGTTCGGTTGAATAAATGTACTGCTAGAAAATATAATTTAGAACACTGAGTCTTTACATGGCAGTGGAAACTGGTAATGTTATCAATGTAAACTAGTGGTGTTTCAAGCTAGTCAATAGTCATGGTATTCCTAGCTATAGTGTTAAAATTTGTCCCATTTCTGATCTCCATTTTAACTTACAACAGATGAAATGAAAGTGTAACATGAGCAAAGTTCATCTGGATTCTGTGTTTTTTATTTGCATTCTCATTTTGCTTTTTTATTCTGAGCTGATGGGGTTGCATGACTGGTCAATTTTGATATTTACTTAACATTGATTCCTTCTTGTATCTACCTGTAGAAGTTTCTGTTTGGTTATTCCATTATTGCTTGCTTACAGGAAAGAGAAACAACGTGAGTGCAGTTGAAATGTATTGAATATCGATGCCTTCTCTTACTGTGCACCCTTTTTGGGCTTATGAAGCAGGTTTCTTGGAATCTTTCTTTTTGGAAACACTTCTGTAACCTCATTAGGTTCTTATTCATACAATGGATCAGAAACCTCAGGATGATATTGATTTTCTAGAACCATCAGTACTCTTAGATGAGACACATTATCAAGAAGGTTTCAAGAATGGTTATAATGACGGATTGGTGTCTGGAAAGGAAGAGGGAAGGCAGGTTGGTTAAAGAATGGTTTCCAAGTAGGTGAAGAACTAGGTTTCTACCAGGGATGTTTGGATGTGTGGATGTCAGTATTTTGTATTGATGATAATGCATTCTCAGTTCGGGTCAGGAAGAATATTGAGCAACTAGCTGTACTGGTGAGAAGCTACCCACTGTCCGATCCAGAGGATGAGCAAATTCAAGATATAATGGACAAGATAAGGCTGAAATTCAGGGTTATCACAGCAAGCTTAGGTGCAAAATTGGAGTATGAAGGTCGCCCTACATCATCCAAGCATGATGTTGAGGATCTGTAATTAGTTTTTAGCCTTCTGACTGTCAAGTGTGAATCACCATGTTGAAATTGAGATATAGAAGCCGAATATTTTTTGTTGGTTTGGATTAAAGAAACCCTGTTCTAGGGAATGCTGCTTATGGAGCTTTGCTTCGAAACAACTGACAACGAATTAATGAGTTATGCTGTCACCGGGATCACAGAGAAAACCTAGAAGCATGTATCCGACTATTTACAAGCCTTTATAGTACTCCCAACATGAGATGTTTGTGCTCCTTTATAGTTTTGCTAATGTTTTCATCAGCTTGTAAGGATTAATAAACCTATGGTTCATTAAAAACGCCGCGATGACGATTAATCGATGATTCTTGACGATGAATCGCCGGTCAGTCTCAGTGGTCAACTCAAACCATTGGTAGGTATGATATGATTTTATTGTCCCATGAAAGATTAGATCTTTTGCCACTGGAACGTGCGAATGACGCTGCGTCTCCTTGCTAAACACTTGACTAGCTCAGTAGCTCCTCCTGAAATCTCCTTGTTTGTTCTCTTGCGGCTGTCGTTGCTTCAGCCGTTGCTTACACGAAAGTAGCGGAGATTAGTTTAGTACACTGTACAGAATAAGCTGGGGCGACTGATGCTTGTCGCTCGCTCCATGTTCCGATCCTAAGCGAATTTCTTGAGCTCTCGCTGGTGCCTACCATGCGTCGGTGATCGATCGGGTGATGTGAACGCATGAAGCGTGAAGCAGCAGTGTCCAAGCCCAATCACCCAACCCGGCTGCCGGCCGGCGAATCGGCCATCACTGGGGACACCCGCGTGCCGGTTCATTGCACAGCGCCGCCACGCGGCAGGCGCCACGTCGTGCTTCGCTTTTGCCTCCCGCCTCACTCCGTCGCGTCCGCGTCCGCCGCACGCAACCCCGAAGCGGCGGGTCCCCCCCGCCCGGAACGCGATGCCGCCGCCCCTATCCGCGGCGCCGCCGTCGCGCGGTGGAAATGGAAGTGGGCGGGTGTTCCCGTCGCGAATCTCGAACCCGCGACCAATTGCGGGCGAATCCGGTCCGTCCGTCTCGGGACGGCTCCTCTAGTCTCGCTCTGCCCCCAATTTCATTTCCGTCATCATTTGGAATGTTTCGGCACAGAACGACTGATGTACCGTGTTTTAAGGTGTAATAAAATAACATAAATATATTTAAAACATATAGTAATATGATTAAATATAATATATTTAAATACATTGATATCTTAAATATAGTGTATAGCTTGAATATAATATAATATAATATATAGCTTAATATGGGTAATATGTAACCCATATTAAAAAAATCAAAATACAATTTTGATCGAAATGACCGGTATATATCGATATCGGTCGATATTGGCCGGTATTGATTAGTATTGATGCTGGAACGATTTAACACGTACCGGTTTGAATGGCGAAATGGTACATACCGACCACTCCGGTCGATACCGAAACAGTATTGATAACCTTGCCCCCAACCCATAGACTTTAGACCTGTTTTAAGTTAAAAGTGTAATTTTGAAATATAGCAGCATATATAATATTTAATAAAATCTCTAATAAGATATTTTATGATAGGTTTAACAAACTAGTATATTTTTTCTATAAAATTAATAGTTAGAAAGTTTAAGTTGCAAAAAAATGTTGTAGTTGTAAGAGCATCTCCAAAAATATCTTTAAAATCCGACTTTCTGTATAATATTATATTTTTGGATTCTTTTTGTTATATAAATATATTTCAATAGATTTTCCTTCCATAGAGTTCTTAAGTTTGAATCTCTGTGTAGGCTCCATATAAGTACATAGCGAAAAGATTAATTTTAGAGATTATTATTTTTGAGACTCATTTAGAGTATCTAGTAGGGTTTTGTAGTTATAATCCAAAAAATCGAAAGAACGGAATTATTTAGAGCTTCTATTTGGGATGATATAAGGTTTGTGAGTAGTTTGTTACAGAATTCATCTTACAAAAAAAAGCGACGCTCTTCAATTTAAACTATGCAAAACATGTAATTTTTACGCAACTTCTTAAAAATCAAATAAAACCAAGTTTCACTCAACTCAAAAATCGAACAGAATCGATCGATTTTCACGGATCGATCGACCCTGGTTTGACGAAAACACTAATGCCGTTTTCTTTGATTAATTTAGTTTAGTCATAATCCCCCTGGTTAGACCGCGTCTAATCCGGGACGGATTTGAACGGACCATCCGCGTAGGTCGGTCGTATGACGAGGATTCTCTGTGGATCTACTTCCATTAGCGTGTGTACTACAACTGGCTGGTCACGGGAAAAATTAACGTATATAGCTAGTTTAGTTTACATTTACAACCGTGTTGAAAATTTTGTTTGGTAGAAAACCAAAATACACAAAAATTCTCATTATCAAAATGTTGGCACCAATTATATGCCGCTGTCACAACCAAAGTAAATTATCTCATCTCAATTCTAACTTATAAAAAATAGAGTATCTTTTGGTGTAATTGTTATCTTTTTAATAGATAAGAGATATAATTAATCTTATACATTAGTTATATTTAAATTAGGAACAAAAACTAATGATAATTGATTAACCAACTCAAATCTAACATTCATAGATTGACGGATGGTGTCGATGACAATGACTCACAAATAATATCATTAGACGATATTAATGTAGACAACATAGAGGCATGACTACTAGGGAGTGCGTGTGTCAAGGGCACTAGTGTTCTAAGTAAAAGAGAGGATCGACACAATTCATGTACAACAACGATCTAAAGTAGTCACGACATTGCAATGACTCATATGGTAGTGTAGGAGCTCCATACACTAGAGTAGAATGGGCACCAAGTGTAGAGGCAACGGTTGTTCGAACAAATCTAACATCGGCGGTTGGCTAGCCTAAAATTAGACGAGTAGTACATAATAAGGATAATTTTTATTACTTATAGAAAACAATAGGTTGCTTATTTTGATCGTTACAATTCGATAAAACATTCTATTTTTTATTGTAAAAATCTTTAAAATCTAATAATACTAAAATTTAACTCTATAATTAACTACCTTCCTTGTTGTAATTATTATTATTATTGTGGGTTTGATTTTACGATGGTATAATAAAATAGTGGCTACAAGTCACGTTGGTTTTTGTGAGCCACACGTCTCCTTCTCAATTGGGAGCGCACACGCAGAACAACAGAGTGGCTCCCCACAAAATAACCATAACAACGGTGATGGTTTAACGGAGCAGGAAAGCAAGAAACGTCCTCCTCCACCCATCTATAAATTCCTCCCCCTTTCGCCTCGAGGAAACATCAAGGACGACTCGTCTCAGCCCGCCGCCGCCTCCGTCCAAATCTTCCGGCCGACTTCTCGCTCGATCTCTTCCTCTTTTGCCGCCTCCCAGCGTAGGTGTGCATCCTCCTTTCCTTGTTTGTTCGTTGGATGGTTCTGTGATCTCTCGTCGTTCGTGATGCTTGATTGGCTGGATCTGTGATCCGTTGCCCCGCTACGTGGTTTGTTATTGTCGTTGCCAGCCTTCTGGAGATGTTGAAATGGTTGTTTAGTGGTCGAAATTTTGTGAAGTGGTTCTTTCCGGGGATTGGTGAGATGATTCGTTCGTTCCTAGCACCTTTTGTCTGATGTAAATTGGGTGTAATCGATCGAGTACAACGTCGCCAGTTATCTGGTGCTCGATTCTGGTGGAGGTAGCTTCTCGATCTGACGAAGTTATCCTTGTTTATTCTTAACTGAATAAGATTACGACACATGTGAAACAAACGATCTAAGTACTCTACGTTCTCACCTGTGGCCGTTGGTCCATTTGAGAATGAGAATACAATCATGCAACGCTTGTGGCCCATGGAGATGTCTTCTCAAGGATATTTTTTCAGCTGTGCTTGATATAGATAGGACCTTGTCGAGATTAATACGTAGAAAAGTTTGATCTCATGCAGGGAGAGCGTATGTACTATATTTTGGGTGTAGAATTTTTTGTTTTGATGACGACATGGTGTTGAACTGTTGATCAGGGTTGACCATTGGAGTTCAGTATTAGCAGGGAGATAAGAGAGGATAGGTTTGATGCAACTTTTATTCTGTTTGTACTCCTGATTTTTCTTTTTGGTAGAGAACTCAGATTTACTTTGAAATTGTTAGATCTGTAGTTTTTGGTTTTCTCATTCACAAATTTTATTCTGTAAAAAATAAGCCATCGTTTGGATAATTAGGTCCTACTTCAAATTCGTAGGGAACAGTTCAAATCCTTAGGAACAGGGGAATCCCCTGTTCCTCCAAATTTGATTTGCCTTGAAATATGTTTTATTTATCTTATTAAAAGTTAATCGGTTCCATTGAATAGATGTACTGCTAGAAAATATAATTTAGAACAGGGTGTGGTATGCATGGTTATCTTAGATTAGTGTTAAAATTTGCCCCATTTATGATCTCTCACAACGGATTAAATGAAAGTGCGTGGATTCCATGTTCTTTTATTTTCATTCCCATTTTGCTTTTTTATTCTGAGCTGATACGGAGGCATGACTGGTTAATTTTGATTGTTACTTCACATTGATTCCCTCTTGTATCTACATGTAGAAGTTTCTGTTTAGTTCTTCCAGATTGCTTGCTTACAGGAAACAGAAATATAAAGCTGTAATTAAGATATATATACTGCATGTTCTGACCATTCATTTCCTTTTTACAGCTCTTGGTGTAACTTGCCACTTTCACCAGCAAAGTTTCATGTCTGATCTCGACATTCAGATCCCAACTGCCTTTGGTATGTCGGTTGTTTTATGTCCTGTCTTTTAAATCTTTCAGAGCCTGGAATATTAGCAATTTATCGTATTTTTTTCTGAACATGTACAGATCCCTTTTCTGAGGCCAATGCTGGAGAGTCTGGTGCTGCCGCGGGATCAAAAGACTACGTTCATGTACGCATCCAGCAGCGTAATGGCCGCAAGAGCCTGACCACTGTGCAGGGATTGAAGAAAGAATTCAGTTACAACAAGATCCTCAAAGATCTCAAGAAAGAGTTTTGTTGCAATGGTACTGTTGTCCAGGATCCAGAGCTTGGACAGGTATGGTGTAATTAATTACTGAATTTATGTTGCTTGATTGCATGGTTAACGTTTTGTTATCTTTCTGAACTAATTTATCTGATGCATACTATATTGTAGTCATTCAACTTCAGGGTGATCAGCGCAAGAACGTATCAAATTTCCTTGTTCAGGTAGGGGTCATTCTGCTTCATCATGTTTCGTACAATCGAATATACACATGATGAGAGATATGAATATGCTTAACTTCTTACATGCTATTGCTGATTTGCCGTGCAGGCCGGCGTTGTGAAAAAGGAGCACATCAAGATTCATGGTTTCTGAGCAACTACCAGATCCATATCAAAGACTATATTTGGGGTGGAGTATACTCGGTTGTGTACTGACAGGCATATGCTTGTGCTTCGAATTGTACACACAAACCTAGCCCACCTCTTGCGTGTGTATGCTTGTTACCATTGTGTTGAAGTTTGTAAGAGGCACCATCACTAGATGGCTTCTTTACCTCTGTCATCAAGGTTGAATAATATATGCTACTTTAAGAACGCTATCCTGTTTATCATCTCTCTTTTTGCTGCTCTCGTTTGCCAATTGTCCATATGTTCCTGAATGCTTTATGCTAAGGTTTATCAAATCAACCTATTGGTTTTTGGTGGTGATTTCAGTGGAATGTGCCAATTACCTACATACCTTGTTCTTCAGTGTTCATTCTAGTTCGTTGGTGCTTGTGGAGATGTGCTCTTAGATTTGCCCATGGTCTAGTCCTGAAGCATCAGCGTTAACTTCAGCCAGGGTATGCCTAATTGTTATCAGCAGGACTATGAATATGATACGAGGCTGAACAAGAATGCTCTGACATTGGCCTATTTTGAAACATCTAGCTGCACCTGCTTGTTATGCCTGTACCTGTAGTACATGTATGTGAACTTATGAAACCAGGAAGTCGGCATGGACAGGGGTTTTACAAGATTATACTGTTTATGTACGCCCATATTTCATGGCAGTCAATAGCTTCATATAATCATATTGTCAACTGGAGATGCAATGCTGCAACTGTCTACTTGTCGAGCTGTAACTCCAAGCTGCGAATGATTTCGTTTTCTTATTACTGCTGGGCTCTGACCGCTCTACAGTCTGACTCTCCCGGCGTGTTTCGCCATGTCGGCATGACATCTCATGATTTTTTTTTGACGCTGGCACAGTCGTAATGGCACTGTACCAGTACCAACATTTTTACCACAATAACTTCTAGCTCACTATTATTCTTCAGAATGTGTACCGTGTTACAGTATGCCACAGTGTACGTTGGGAAGAAATGAACATGGGGGTAGATGACAAAAGGTCGGCAAGTCTGTCTGATAATCTGATCGTTGAATCCTACATAAACGACTAAACGATATGTTTGTGCGCCGTTTTCAGCAGTCGGCAGGTCTGGAAGTGTGCCGTTTTTCGCGTGATTTGTTTCGAAAGTTTCAACTTACAAACGATGTTACAACCAGAATTTAACGCTTGAGAATCAGATGCAATCTCGTTCCCTGTTCACTCAGACGTGCACGCACGCAAACATTTTCAGACCTGAATTCGCTCATCTCGCTGCTGCAGGTGGGTCAGTGGTAGCCGGTAGACTTGAGAGTCAGCGCTCCAGACTCCACGCCTAGTCCTGTTCATTGCCGGTCACCACTGCACATACGGCGCTGCATCCACAATCAGTCAGGTAATTGCCTCGTCCAGCAGGCCAACACAAGCACCAATTAATTGCCTAATTAGTTCTCACTGTACAAGTACAACCGTAGGAATTGATAATCTAGGCAGTAGTGCTTAGTTTTGATTAGGAATTCATAATCTGGACAGTGTTTTTAAATTTTAATTTAACTGTTTACCTTTTGATTTGTTTTTACATTAATTTAATTAATATTCTTATAGATTTGCAACTTATCAATATCGTTTATCAGAATTGTTTAGTTACAAATAGGAACGGAAATATTGCGTTTCTTTTTTCAAAAAACATGCATAAAGAGACATAAAGTGTATGACATGGTTTACATGCTTTTCAAATTAATTTTGCTTCTATTAGTAGCACCGACAATTGTTGAAAGAACATTTTTTATAATAGTTTTAGTAAAAACAAAGTTAAGAAATAAGACGAGACATAGTATTTTGAATGATTGCCTAATCATGTTATTGAGCATGATTTTTCTTTAAAGTTGATGAAGATGATATAAATGAGACTTTTATATCTTTAGAAAACATAGGCTAAAATAGATAAATAGTAAAATTCCGAGTCTGCAACTGACTTGGGTTGCTGCTCTGTCAATGCTATTATGCCAAATAAGATATAAAATTAACCGAGCGTCCTATTATTCACTCAAGAACATTTAAATATTTAAGTTTTTTCACTCTTAGCATATACTCCTTCCTCTCCATTTTCTCGTCGTCTAACAACTCGATGCGATGACTAAAGAGGTGTTTGGTTCCACCTTACTAAACTTTAGGGATTAAGTTTAATCCTTTTTAGTCCCTAAATTGCCAAACATGATGACTAAAAGGGACTAAACTTTAGTCCCTAAAGTTAGCCATTTAGTCATCATGAGGTTCTTGGACATTTTAACTGCTTTAATAACCTTTAGTCCCTAGAACCAAACATGTAGGGACTAAAATCTAGTCAAGTAATAAGGAGAGACTAAAGTTTAGTTTAGTCCGTAAAGGAACCAAACAGGACCTAAGGCGAGAGATATGGAGCTTAAATTTCCTTTACATTTCTTGTCTATTGCTTGGTTTTTCTGCACCCTCCATGTGCATGTGGCTATGAAGAGCTATCGAAGGTCCATGCAGACCTTAACTAGCAGAATACTAGTAAAAGAAGAAACGAAAGCGGAAACCAAAATCATACATGTGGATTCTAAATCAATTCACACATGATACACCGTGTTGTTTTAATGGCCCAACTATTAATGGGAATGAGGGAGTAAGCATCAACCTCAACCTCAATAATTAGGTTTGACACACGGCTTGAATTATCAACCATCAGATTACCGAAACAATTATAACCATCCAATAATTAGAATTATATTATAATCTCGGCTAGTTTAAGCAGTCGAGGCCTTGTCTAGCAATGTTGCCGTCCATTCTTGACAGGTGCGTACAGTGATTTGAACATGGGGTCAGGGTGCATGTGTTCCTGCCCTGGAAATACGGTCAGATCAGCTGGGTTAACAACTTAAGATAAGTTTTAGTGCTCGTCGTCGAGTGCTAGCCGTTAACGTTGTCAGAAAACTGTTAATCTGCTGACCACTGGGACATCTCTCTGCATGACCATCAGAGAGCAGTCAGTGGACATGGTTTTCAGTAAACAATGCATGCCATTGTTACTGTGCAATTCCTTCCATAATCATCTGCTTTAGATTTCTTGGCACCTAATCTTCTTTCTCGTCTCTGTTTTCTTTTCGACAATAGCACGTGGTTTCATGGTTATCAGATAAGTCCCTACAAATCAGTCGGCGAGATGATCCAAATAACCATCACCGTGGCCGAATCAACGCTAGTAACCTTCTCCTTTTCCTCCATTTTCTTCCGACTCGTTGTAGCCAAACGAAAGGAACATGTCATTCTCGCCACGCCATGATGCGTTTGCAGGCTCCAGCCAGATCTGTCATCTGTGGCAGTGGCAAGAGAACATTTTTTCTCTGACAAGTCACATCCACGCCTAACCAGATGAGATCTGGACACATGTTTCGGTTTCGCACTTTCGCCCATGACACACTGCACGTTCTTGATCTCAACATCGGATCAGCACCGCAGGAGTAAAAGTTGTGTTCTTTCAGAGAGAGAGAGAGAAAAGCTGCAAAAATTTGGCCTTTTGATCCAAGAAGAATATATGGTTCCAATGTGACATCCTCTCGAGCCAATCCAAAAAAATACTAGTTACACGGTAACCAAACACCCAAAGAATCCATCTTGGCCGCACAGATGATCACGGGACGACGGCGGCGGAATCACGAGCTGGTCGTCCGGAGCGCGCACTCCTCCGGCGGGGCGGGGAACCGCTTGCGGTCGCCGCAGTAGTCGTAAATGACGAGGTTCCTCGCCACCCAGGCGGAGTCCTCGCGCTGGGCGTCGTCGAGCGCCCACGCCGGCGGCTGGTCCCACCAGCTGTACCCGGTGGCCGCCGCGCAGCTGGGTGGCGGCGTGGCTCCGCCTCCCGCGGCCGCCGGACCCCAGGCGCAGGCGTCGGTGGTGAAGTCGCTGTAGGAGGAGATGAACGGCGCCTTGGTCCAGTCCGTCTTCTCCAGCCCGCCGCGCGTCGCCCAGTCGTCGGCGTTCCAGATGCTGGAGAAAACGTACATCGGCTTCATGATTGGGAAGAAGGTGTTCGTCTTCTCTGAGTTCCGGTACTCTCGGATCGGCACCTTGTCCACGAAGAACCTGAGCAAAACACCACAAGAACAGTCAACTACATCCGAATTTATTTACATCTGATGATGCGATCCATTCCATTTGTGATTCTGCTAAGCGGGGAGACAAATGGAATGGCGGGCGCGAGGAAGAAGAAGGTGGCCGCCATTGCTTGGTCCCGACCAGGGTGTGCCAGTGCGGCCCAAGTACCACGAGCACAAGCGGCCGAGATTGGCATATCTGCAGTTCCAATTAAACGCCATCGGAGCTACCCATTTCAGGGGATAGGTGGGCCGGTGGACGCATTCAACTCGCCCCGCCGCCGGCTACTAGCTCCGGCGAGCCCGGCCGCTTCGGCGCATGCACTTACTTGAAACAAAATGCCAGATAATCAATGGTAACAATGGAGACTGTTGGTTGCTTACACGATCTGCTTGGGGTTCCAGAGGATGGAGTAGGTGTGGAAGTCGGCGGTGGGGTCGAACCAGAGCGAGTGGCGCATCTCCCGGCCGCCGACGCCGCTGCGGTAGACGTTGGTCTGGATGACGTAGGGCTGCCCCGTCCGGTTGCCCAGGAACTCGAAGTCCAGCTCGTCGCGCTCCGGCGCCGCGTCCAGGTCGGAGCACATCTGCAGAGATCGCGGCAGATTGGTCGTGTGGTTAGTCAACGATCTCAGCTCAGAGATGAGACTAAAATGGCATGTCGTGCGTACGTAGTAGGCGGTGACGACGCCGGCGGAGTCGTTGCCGGCGAGCTTGAGCTTCATGCTGAACCACCCGAACAGGTACCTCTGCTTCGTCTGGAACCCGACGCCTGAGCAGAGCAAGAAGCCAAGAAACAAACAAACAGGGGTCATTAGCATCGGCCATTGCCGGAGCTGTAAGCCTATCAGCTCTGCTTGTCACTCACCCGTCTTGTTGTCGAGGTAGAGATACCACGTCTGGCCGTCGGCGGAGGTCTTGACGTGGTCCTCGGCGCCGGTGATCTCGAAGTTGTCGCCGAACGACGCCTCCGCCGCGGACGCCCCACGGAGGCAGCCGCAGCTGATGACCCCGGCGGCCATGGCCATCCACGCCGCCAGCAGCACGCCGTTCCACGGCCGCCGCTGCCGCGACCCCATCTCGATCATATCGTCCTCGTCACCACTCAATCGCAGCGAGAGCAGAGCAGAAACAGAGCAGCTCGTAGCCTCGCTAAGCCATGCGGTTTAATTTAAAGTAAGACACGAGCTGGCGACTTGTAGTTTTTGCCGGCTGTTTCCGGGTGGCGGCGGCGGAATCTCGCCGTTGCGGCCGCACCAAGCTTTCCTCGAGAGAACCGCCGCTCCGCACTCCCTTCGCTTTGTTTATTTATCACAAAGACTCGTCCCGTTCCATCCCACACACCAGCACGTTCAAAAACATGTCAAACCCTAACTCCTTGTGGTGTTTGGTTTAGGGTTGCTAAAGTTTAGGTACTAAACTTTAGTTCTTTTAGTCCCTAAATTGACAAACATGGGGACTAAAAGGGACTAAAGTTTAGTCCCTAAACTTTAGCCCTTTAGTTTCCAAAACCTTGCTAAAATATACTAAAAGTACTACTTACCTCACATCCATTATCTCTCCTTTAGTTCTTTAGTCCTTAGAACTAAACAGTAAGGACTAAAGTTTAGTCCTATAAAAAAGGAGCTAAAGTTTAGTTTAGTCCCTAAAGTAACCAAACAGGCCCTTAATCTATCTAGCTACTTTGTGTTTCGACATGTTATCAATTCTATAATATAATATACTAGTAATTTAATATTAGATAGGATATTTCATCACAATAAAAATAACCTCGTGAGAGAATAATGTTATATAGATTTAATAGTAATTAGACCGATAATCATGTTTACCGGCATGTCTTGTGAATCGTGTAAAGGAGACAGTGTGCAAACGACTGTTACTGTGCAAGTGCTAGTAGTAGTAGTTGTCACGCGAAGCCACGGAGACGAGCACGTTGGGGCTCGGCAGAGTGGAAGGACGGATGGATTTTTATTGTGAGATTAACATTAACACCAGGAGATCGAGCGGCTGTTGATTGAGACGAGAACATTGAAGACGCTCTAATTGCCGTGTTTTTTTTTTTACTTTTTAACCTTCAACAATTTAACTTTGGACCGTCGTCACGACTATTCATCCGGGCCTTTGATCCGGTTGCATGTTTGTTTGAGATTGTTCCGCTCCACGTTTTATAATTATGTTTTTCAGATCGACGAAAATAAAAAAACAAGATCTAGAGTGTTGCTCCACACTTTCCGTGAAGCACCACAAAATAGTTGTTCTTATTGTTCTGATAGAGCTACAATTCCGTTCGATATCTAATCCTAAAATATGAGAGTTTATAGAGTGGAACAGATTTTAATAAATAAAAAAGTTTCGAACAGATCATAAGAGATTTAAGTACTATATGGACATATGATAAAGTTTTTTCTTAGTAAAACTTTGTAGTGTATAACATCTCTAAGGTAAGATCCTTAACAAAATAAAAAATGTATTTGCTTGCTTAACACCATCCTCTCATTGTATAGAACTAATACTAATACTAAGGGTATAAAGTAATATTATTTAATTCATAGAACTACTACCCTTGTATAGGATTGTGTCTTTAATTTACTTGTTAGCACTATCTTCCTATTATATGAACCTTCTACTAGGGTAGAAAAATTTATACAGTTTATCACCTATAAACTCATATTACGTCGTGGATGCTCTACTCGCTTTCTGATGTGTTCAATTTTGACGTCTGTGTGTTGATCTCTTGCTTGAAAGGGGAACGGGGTGCTTTTGCACATACATGCCTCGGCCGACACTCGAGGGCGCAAAGAATAAAGGACTAAAGACCATTTGATGTCATTGTTGGTTTCCACGTACGCTGCACAAGGGATCTCAGCTGTCAGGAAGCACAAGAAAGGAAGGAAAGGCCACGCACACCGACATGATACTCCCCTTGCTAACAGCACGACGATTACATACTCCTACTTCAGAGCTCTCGTCTGATTGCAACCTCGAAAAGAGTATAAATAATCTTATTTGCTTCAAATTTTCAGTTACTGTTCCTTTCTGAAACCCTGTCAAACTGGGACTATAATTAGTTTTACTATTTATCACTGATAGGATTCTTCATATTTATCAGTCAGCTCGACTTTAGTACAAATATGATATTATTTCCTATTACTTATACAAGTTGTTTTACGCATGTAAACAAAAATCAATAAATAAAATAAATTAAGTTTTTGTCTCTTATTTATTCTGGAAAAATGAGTTGTTTATTGAGAGAATTAACATTTGGGTTCTCTTTTTTTAGTATTTCCTCGGATGTTGGGCTCACGGTATGGGCCGGTAGTTGGACAACATCAATTCCTGGGCCAATGGTAGTGTGCTCTTCACTCTCTATTTTATATTATAAACGGTATAATTTTTAAGTTATATTTCTCTGGCTTTAATCAGTTTAAAGATAAATATATTACCATGTATGATATCAGATAAATATACAATTAATACATATTTTGTAGTGTATTTAATAAAACTAATTTGATGTCATAGGCTTGTAGCTGTTGGTGTATTTTTTCTATATAATTGGACAAAGTTAAAAAGTTGGATTTATAAAAAATACAAACAATTTAGTGCATGTTTAGTAGAACCACTGAAGCTGGAGTAGAGCACTTGAAGCTGACTAGACCCTGTTCCACCACTCCAATTCATTTTTCCTGGAGCGTTATCAGTGGGATCACTTCTCGGGAAAAATGTTTGGCTTGACTTTAGCTTCACAGGACAAAGAAGCTTGAGGTGGAGCCCTACCCAAACGCACCCTTGTAATATAAAACTTGAGGTAGGGCCAGCAAACTGTTGCTGTGTCTTCCAAAAAAACGAAAGGGAATTGGAATCCATAAAGAAAATATCAAGATCTCTGAATAGTGTGGAATATCCACTTGGCCAAACTCCAAACATGCTGAGGTAGCAGCAATGTTGTTTGTCAAACTGAAAAATGAAGACACTACTGTACTCTACCTTGTTCCAAACGATACTGGCAGATTTTTTTGGACATCTAATCGTAGTTACTGATCACCTTGACTGTTTGTGTTTGGAATATGTTTCTCTGTCATACTGTTTTCTTTCAGCTTAACACTTTCTTGGTCATGTCTAATGCTGTTGCAAAATGCAGAGTTTCTTAACTGGTCTGTCCAAATATCAAAACTGAAGCATCAGAACAGCAGCGATGGGATCAAGATTCCTTTTTTATTTGAGAGGATGTGAATGACCAGGAAATTGGCAGTGGAGAAGCATTTTATTTCACCTCTTTTATTGATGTGTCTCAGATTGATCCATGGAGTTTGCCCTCATGGGGCAAAGCAGAGCACACACACAGTGGCAGTGCTATGGAAAAGATGCTAACATCCAAATCTAAAACAAACCAAGGGGATCAAAACAAATCCCCCAAAAATGCAGGAAATTGCACAGCTTCTTGCCCCTACCACGTCTCGCTTCCAGACACTGATGCGTTGCTCGATCGCTTCCAGGTGATTAAATTTCCCCTGTTCAATCAGGCGTCCACGGTCTCGCCGTCGACCGTCGACGCCAGGATGAGCTCCGGGTGCGTCGCCGCGGTCTTCTCGATCGTCCCGTCGATGGCGTTCGGCCGGCCGAGCGCCTTCAGTGCCAGGTGCGCCGCCTTCTGGCCGGAGAGCATCATGGCGCCGAACGTCGGGCCCTGCAACCGCCGGACGGAAACGGATTGGTTCACTCCAAGATCGGGTAGAGATTCAAAAGTGATTTTTTTTGTAGGAACGGAGTGAAAGTTTCGATCTTTTCGTACCATTCTCGGGGCGCCGTCGATCTCGGCGACCTCCATGCCGGTGACGATCATGCCGGGGACGACCTCGCGGGTGAGGCGGACGATCTCGTCCTCGGCGGTGTTCATGTCGAGCGCGCGCATGCCGGGCACGGCGTCGATCATGCCAATGTCCTGCAGCCGCTTGACGCCAGTGGCTCCGAACGGCCCGTCATGGCCGCAGGAGCTCACAACGACCTTGGATTCCATGACGTTGGGGTCCATGCACGACTGGGTGTCGTGGTTCATCGACACCAGCGCCCAGTTGGTGACCACACCGCCGACGCGGCCCTCCTTGACGATGAGGTCCTCGACGGCGACGGCGTTGAACAGCTTGACGTTGGGCCGCCCGAGGAGGCGGCTCATGACGGTGGAGGTGAAGAGCGCGGCGTGCTTGATGACGACGTAGTCCTCCTGCTCGTCGTACGCGACGCCGAGCTCGTCGAGGAACAGGTGCGCCGGCTTGCGCACCACCATGGCGGAGAACAGCTGCCCTCCCAGCCACGCGCCGCCGCCGGGGGAGACCGACTGCTCGATGATGGCGATACTGACGGACGGGTCCTTGGACAGCTCGTACGCGCAGGACAGCCCCGCCGACCCGGCGCCGACGATGACGACGTCGGTGTCCGCGTACGTGATCATGTCCGTCATGTACCGCCGGGTCATCTCCCGAGAGACGATGGACTCCTTGATGGGGCTGAACCTGATGGCGTTGAGGTCGTAGGGTGGAGTGGACAGCGAGGATATCGAGTTGCAGATCGCCCCGGCACCGCGCGGCGTCACGGATACGTTCGAGGCTGGGTTACGGGCAGCCGCTGGGAGGCGCACGCCGGCGAAGGAGGTCTTGAGGAGGCTAGACGCGGTGGTGGCCATGGCTGCCATGCGGAGGAGCTTGCTGCCGCGCGGAGATGGAGAAGGAGATGCGCAGGTGTGTGTGAGAGGAGAGCGCAGGGTGGCCAGGGTATAAGAAGGGGAGCGAGAGGGCAAATATCTGGGCGCTGTGTCCACTAGTCAGTGGCATGGAACGGCTCCTCAGCAGTTGATCCGGACCGTTCGACACAGATCAAATGGTACGAAAGTCTTTGAAGAGTGTGGAAGTGAGTCCATAGATCTTTTCTCACCCTTTCCTAAATAAAAATTCTTACTAGAATTAATTTCAAGGCATGCTTTCTTCAGGACAGGGAGCCCAGCCATTTGGTTTGATTTGTTTCGTGATTCTTTACCCAAATCTAAAAGACCCAAGCTTTGAAAGGTAAACACGCATTGATGTTGGCTACAAATGACATTATTACACTGATCAGGTATTCCATAACTTGATTTACTACTAGATTGGCAGCTCCTCTTTGCACTGAAAGATCACTGGCAAATATCTGCAGCTGCATCTTCTTTGTCCACAAATCACAAATGTCATATCGCCTTTGGCTGATGGATTTTTCTACATCGTTTTCAAGAAAGATCTTTGCATGCTAGCAATCTTCAATACTATGCAGCACGAACGGAGGCCGCTCAAGTTGCTGTCATATCTCCTCAGCACAGCACACAACTTGCACAAAGGAGACTGTACTACAGTCACTTCTACCATAATTTTATCGCTGATGCGTGAAAAAAAAAAGCAGCTCGAAATACAAAATTGGCTGCAAATATCTCTTATTGAGGGGATGCATGATTGCAATTACTAGTACCTTGGTAGCACAGTAATCAATAATCATTTGTCATGGGATTCTGCAGAAGCGATTGGGGCCAGATAATCTAGCAAGACACAGTGCAATGCCATCTCCGATCCGTTTGGATTTGTGCCACACATTTTGATTGAAAATGACACTGGATCCAACTTGCTCTTTTCCAGAGAAAGATCACGTTACATGGCCTGTTCTCTTTTCCTGGCTGCTATCTTGTGACCCTTGTATCATTTATCTTGTTAACCACTTGTGCAAACTACAGATCCGAGAAGAAGACGGAGTCATTTTTCAGCAGTTCATCTCAAGTCTGAACTCTGAACTCTAGCTTGCAGTACATCGCAAGAACTCTAGCTTGCAGTACATCGCAAAGAAACTGCTATTGGGCCAATCTTTAACAAAGGACGGCAAATTTGAGGCAGGCGTTGGTGTTGAACATGGATGGTGATGCAATGGGCTTCATGTGTAAATTTGTGGCCATCCTGCATGCAATGTGTTTACTGCTTATTAGCAAGGTATTCCCTTCTTCATAGGACTACTTGTATATGGTTTTAACAAAAAGATGATGTGCATATTATGTTTTACAGTTATTAAATAGGTAAAAAAAAGTAACATATTTTTAAATTATGTTAATTTTGATATTTTGATACCTCTTGTTACCTTCTTAAAAAGACAGTGTGGTCTCACTCTATGCACAAGATATTTCGAGGATGGTTTTGGCACCTTATTATCATATGCATCTTGTCCTTCTTACTGTGAGATAACAACGCTACACCAATAATTGATATGATGCGTGTTTAATTTACATGTGATTAATGTTTGTCCTTTTGAAAGATAACATGTGTGTGTGTGGTCGTTGCATTATATTCCTGAGATATTTTCTAGCTAGTATATAGCTATATATGGTCCACAAACCCTCAGCTCTCTTCATCGATCTCCTGATTAATTACCATGAGAAAAATAGTGTTCTTTGTAAAGTTATCATTCACAACTGGCAGGAAAAAACAATGAGACATTAGTGATTGGATACACTGTTCATCAAGAGCGTTTGGTATTAAAGTTTAATCCGTGTCACATTGGATGTTTGGACGTCAATTTAAAAGATTAAACATGAACTAATTATAAAAAAATTACAAAATCGGAGGATTATTCATGAGAAATTTTTATTAATCCTAATGAATCCATGATTAGCAAATGTTTACTGCAGCATCATATTGTCAAATTATGGCATAATTAAGCTCATTAGATTTGTCTCGTCAATAATCCACCAATTATGAATAAATTTTATAAATAGTTTATATTTAATACTTTAAAATAGTATCCAAATATCCGACATGACGGGATAAACTTTTGGACTAAAGAACCAAACATCATCTAAGTTAAACTATTCTGATTTTGATCAATTCAAAGAAAGATATATTAACAATTGCATTGTTAAATAAAATATATTATTAATATATTTTTATGGTAGGTTTAATGAATATTTGACATTATGTTTTGATCAATTCAAAAAAATATATTAAAAACTATGTTATCAAATAAATAATTTATTAATATATATTTTATAGTGAATTTAATAGATTTTATAGTTTTTAGTGTATATATTTTATATACCATGTAATGTCATGTCAATTGTTTTATTGTTATATCATAAGTTATATTTATATTATATTTTATAGAAACTTCCACATTTTTAATAAAGAATTTAAATAATTTTCTATAAATGTTTTAAATAATTTTCTATAAACTTCCACCGGTTCAGTCTTCAGCGTGGGCCTCGTGCAAGTAAGGCGGCCTGTTCGAACTTGGATGCAATGCGTTTCGTTGGGCCGTCGGGCGATCCAACCACTGCCAACCTGAGGGCACTGAGAACTAAGAAGAGATTTTTTTTGAAATAATTCATTTTTAAAGCAAATTTTCAATCTGTTACAATGCTTTCGAAAAATTACAAAACTAAAATTTTATTAGAAATTCAAATGCCGATGTATGCCGAAAGTCCTAAATCGTCGTTTCATCTACCGACGGAGCCTTGGATCGGCCTAGATCATGTGACGGAGTGCCAACAGAAGGTTAGTTTCACAATTTCTCAAAACTGTGTATCAAATTTAAATTTTATTTTAAAAAATACTGAGAAGATACAGAGATGGAGATTATTTATAAATAATATTTATTTTTAAAATTGCAAACCTGGATATCGCGCTAAAAAATATAAAATTAGATACATTTCAAATATCGATAGAAAATTTGAAATGTCGACAGAAGCTGTCAAGATATAATTTTTTTCTTACGGGCGTAATTTTTTCCGTCGGCATTTCAGATACCGAGATACCGAGGTATGTAGTTTTGTAATATTTAAGCAAGCTATTAATTATAAAAACTGGAGAGACTTACAAGATGAGACATGTATATATATATATATATATATATATATGGAACTTTTGGTGTAGTACACCGTGAAAATATCAAATTGGTTGGCTCACACCGTAAACGGGCTTCTTTGCCTAGCACCATTATAATTTTATGGTTCTTTGTCCAGACACACCACACTGATTATTTGAGGAGCCATGCTGAATAGCGTGGGCCTCATAGCTCCAGATGTGATGAGTCATTGTCAACGGTAGTCAAAGAGGACTGGAATGAGAAGAGAAGATCTGCTGCGTCTGGGCCGCGTGTGACTCAGGTACACGGGCAGCGAGCGACTGTCGGGCAGAGGGGCCGCGAAGTCGGGTTGGCCCAATCCGGGTACATGGGCTAGGAGCAGCAGAGGATCCACTGGACTGTTGACCGGGATTGACTCAGGTACACGGGCGGTGAGTGATTGCCGGGCTGAGGGAGCTGCGGAATCAGGCCGGCCCAATCCGGGTACCCGGTGCGAAGACGGTGGACGCTTTGTCAGTTTCGGCGCAAAACTGACGACCGTTGATTTCGGATCTGACCGTCCTGAGGCGAAGCCGTAGCTGCTACGAAAGCTCCGCATCAGGACAAGTTACCTTTATTTAGGTTTTTACTATTTTGCCTTTAGGCCCACAGTCTGTCAGTCGAGTCTGTAAAAAATCCTAAGGGCATTTCGGTCTTTTCCATTTTTATTTAGCGTCTGTAAAAAACCCTAGGGGTATTTCTGCATTTTTACATTTAATGGGCTGCCTATAAATAGGCCCCAATATCCTAGGGTTAGGGTTACCCCTTTTCACAATACACTTTACTAATTCCAGAAATTGGGTCAATTTCTCGGTGGTGTTCTTCATGCTGTTTCTTCTCCGCCGCCATTTTTTCTTTGTCCTTTGGCTCATAACGTCGCCGGGATTCTTCTTCACGCGTGGCCAGCTAATAGCAGCACGAGGCATGAGGTGCTGGAAGCGGTGCGTCTCAGCGGCGTGACACTCAAAGCGCGCAGCAGCCGAGGTGAGCGGCGGGCGTGATTTTTTTTTGGCGTGGGAGCGCGTTCACGAGCGGTGAACACCCGTGCGTAGGCTGCTGCCTACTGCATTTGCAGCCAGCAGCAAACCAGCGGCGTGAAGCACACGGCTTCAATCCTATTGGCTGAAGCTACATCACGGCAAGTAGTATATATATGTTCATCGTTTCCCGTGCAAAATGTTTTAATTAGTGCAGAAATTGTTTTTTGGTTTGGATTGGTGTTCAGCTACATCACGTATTTTGCATGAAAGCTTGTGTAGTTGTTTATGTTTAATTTTGACGTTAATTCCTGTGATTACTGTGGAATCTCGATTTTCGTGCACAAGTTTTAATTCCGGTCAGCATGGCTACAGCAGCTAGTTATTTTTGTTGTGCTCAGTTGACATTGCCCAGTAATATCTGTTCACTTGTTTTGCGTGCTGTTAGTAATATTCCTATATCTTCCGCATTATCAGATTGCTAGTGATGGTGTGCTGTTAAGAATTGTTTCATGGATATATCTCATCTGTTGTTTTGATTGACCAGTTTGAATCAGTTGATTTAATCTATGTGCTATCATTATATCTGTTGGTTCCTCTCTATTTACCATCTACATGTTTCTTTTGATCTGAGGAAATACCCGCGAATTAATTGATCTGTTAATCTGCCTTTAAGCACTGTGTTGGTGTCTTTTCTAATAGGACACCGGTCGTTTTTAGGCTAGATTATTTTTAGCTCTGTTGATCTGTTTTACTTTTCGCTGTTAATTTGTTGAGGTGCGTTGGGTGTTGGGAGCAGGCCATTATTTCGAAAGAATTTTTTAGGCGCCCATTCACCCCCCCTCTGGTCGCTACTTTCGGTCCTACAAGTGGTATCAGAGCCTGGTTAGGGTTTTTCCATACCTTAACCGGTTCTAAACCCCAGTAGTGATCATGACTTCTCCTGGCAAGGTCCCGTCCTTGGAAGCTTATGGCTATAATTATTGGAAGACTCGCATGCGAGCCTATCTCATGAGCCAAAGCTCGGACATCTGGGACATTTGCGTTCACGCTACGTTTGTCATTTTGCCAGTTGCTGAGCGTGATTCTCCTGGTATCATCGCCCAGCATGTGAACAATAGCAAAGCGGTGAACATCTTGTTTTCTGGTTTAGGTCCCACTGAGTTTGAGCGTGTGAGCCATCTCTCCACTGCGAGAGAGATCTGGGCTACCCTCCAGGCACACCATGAGGGGACAGCTCAGGTCAAGGCTCGGCTCTATCAGACCTACCGGCGTGAGTACGAGAACTTCACACAAAAGCCGGGTGAATCTGTTGAAGCGTTGTTTGGTCGTTTTCAGTCGATCATAAACAAGCTTCGGGACAACAAGGCTGAGGGTGTTCAGTTAGTCTCAGATCACGAACAAGCGCTCAAGGTTCTCCATACCTTGGACCCAAAGATCTGGGAGATCAAGGTATCCTCTATCATTGAGAGCACTTCTTATGATACCTTGACCATTTCTGATTTGTTTAGCAAGCTGAAGGCCACCGAGGTTGATACCCAGTTGAGATCAAATCTCACTGGCTCTGGATCAAAGTCTCTGGCCCTTGCTACACCTTCTGTTGATCCCTCTTCTGTGAGTTGTGTTGGGTTCTCTTTGATGTCTATCACTGAGGATCAGCTTGAGTCGTTGGGAGATGATGATTTGTGTCTTTTTAACAACCGGGTGCGTCGTGTCTATGATAAGAGGATGTTCAAAAGACACGGCACAAAGACCGGATGCTTTGAGTGTGGTGATCCAGGACACTTCATCGCCGACTGCCCCAAGCGCAATGGCCACAAGAAGGGCACCGGTGGTGGCTTCCACGACTCCGGCAAGCACGACAGTTCCTCCTTCAACAAGGGCAAGCCAAAGACCAGATTCTTCAGAAAGGCCCTGAAGGACTACCGGCGAGAGAACAAGAAGCGCGACAAGGCCTTCTTCGCTGAGATGGAGAAGAGCTACTCCAAGCGGTCCACGTCTTCTTCCTCTTCATCGAGCTCGAGCGATGAGGAGATCATCATCAGGAAGGGGAAGGACAAGGATGATCCAGCAGGCCTTTGCTTCATGGCCTTCGGTGACAGACCGAAGAGCCGCTCACATCAGCGCCAAAGATCCCGCAAGAGTTTCTGCTCAATGGCTCTTGGGGATAAGAAAGAGAAGAGCTCCTCCGATGACTCCGACGACGACGACAATGAAAAGGTATCATCCTATGAACGCGAAATCGTTGATTTACTTGAAAGCAATCGTCAGGAGTTAAAGTATCGGGAAAAACTGCTTAGAGGGGCTAAGAAGAGGATAGATGAGTTAGAGAGTGAGCTTGCCGTGGCCAACGGCAGAATTGAGAGTCTATCTTCTTCCCTTGCTTGGGTGATAGCAGTGAGTGCCCAAAGTGTGAGGTGCTTATGTGTGACCTGTCGACTCTGAAGTCCAGGTACACAGAAAGGGTTGATGAGAGGGACGCTTTGGCCACTGAGCTTGAAAGCGCTCAGCTAGAGCTGAAAGATGCTCAAGCCACTGTCGTCGTACCCTGTGCTGATTGCCCATCTCATCTTGCTAGTTTAGCTGAGCTGAAAGCCAAGGGCGATGAGCATCTAGGTGATTTGGAGAGGATGAGAGCTGAGCTAGCGCAGACTAGGCTAGAGCTTGAGACATTGTCAGTTCCACCCACTGTCTGTGAGAACTGTCTGTCTCTTAGAATGGAGTTGATTAAGCTGAAAGCCGAGAAGTCTGTCCAGATAGATAGCGAGTGTGAGACCTGCTTGTCTCAGGTGGAGGTACTAGCTTCCTTGAGAGAGGAGCTAGCTGATTCTCAGAATGAGAACTTTTACCTCCGTTCTATCCTAAGTTGGATCAGTGCCAGAGAGCCTCAGCTCGGCATGATGATCCAGCAGTTCAAGAGGCAGGATGGGTTTGGGGTAGGTTACACCTATACCAAGGCTGACTTTGAGAGTGCCATTAGCCGGGCAGTGGAGTGGAGTAAAATGACTCCTGAGCAGAGATATCCCAAGACCCATTCCACTGAGTCTTCCCAGGCTTGTCAGCCCAAGGATGGAGTGATCCATGAACCACCCAAAGCTCCACCCAAGAAACCCATCTGGGTTCCAAAGCCCAAACTCCTCCACACTTCTCTTGACTCTCTTCCTGGACCCTCTCAACCCAAGAAGCCGACACCAAACACCACTAAGCCCAAGAACCCCAAGCCTCAACCACATTCCAAGAAGCCCACCTATCATTGTGAGTACTGTCAGAGAGACGGGCATCTTGCGGAGTTTTGCTTCAGGAGGAAGCGGGTTGAGAGAGCAGAGCGTGCTCGTGGTGGTCAGGAGCAGTTC
This sequence comes from Zizania palustris, assembly GCA_019279435.1. Classification (NCBI taxonomy): domain Eukaryota; kingdom Viridiplantae; phylum Streptophyta; class Magnoliopsida; order Poales; family Poaceae; genus Zizania; species Zizania palustris. The sequence goes on from JAAALK010000282.1 coordinate 18,126,498, forward strand.
TACCAGCAGGGTGGTAGACTGCGTGTTCCTCGACGCGGGGAGAGGCTGGAGGCCAGGCCGCGTCGTGTAGGTGGTGGTAGAGGAGACGGCTTTCATGCCCGTGCTCCAGATGGTGGTGCTCGTTCCGGTAGAGCTCCAGGCCGTTTTGGCTACGGACCTGGACCTCGTAGCCGAGGTTTTAGGCAGAACCGAGGACCGCGCTTTGAGCCGCGTTTTGGTCCAAACTTTTCTGATGATTTCTGCTTTCCGTCTTTTGAGCAGATGGCTCGACACTGGTTTAGCTCTTTTGCTAAACCTGGTGCCGGACCATTTGCTCCCACTTACAGCCACTGATTGTGCAGGATCGAGGACTGGAGGACGTTTGGATCATGGACTCAGGGTGTTCTCGCCACATGACGGGACATCGCAGATGGTTCTCCAGTCTCACTCCCCCGAGCTCCAAAGAGTACATCACCTTCGGGAACAGTGGTCAAGGGAAAGTAAGTGGCATTGGCTCAATTCGCATTTCAGACCATTTTTCTTTGAAGAACGTTGCTTTGGTTGGAAACTTGAACTTCAATTTGATTTCTGTTTCGCAACTTCTTGAGGATGGTTTGGAGGTGCGTTTTAAGAAGGGCAATTCTTCTGTGTTTGATTCTAGAGGGTCTTTGATTTGCCAGATATTACCTTTCGGTAAAGTTTTTCGGATTGACTTCTCTAGTTCTTTTGGCCCTTCTCGCTGTTTAATTGCTGGATCTTCTTCTGAGCTCTGGAAGTGGCATAGGAGGTTAGGCCATTTGAGTTTTGACCTGCTAGTCAGGTTGAGCTCTATGGACCTCATCCGAGGATTGCCCAAGCTTAAGATGGAGAAGGATCTAGTTTGCCATCCCTGTCGTCACGGGAAAATGGTTGCCGCTTCTCACTCACCTGTGACTCAGGTGATGACTTCGTATCCGGGCGAGCTGTTACACATGGACACTGTCGGTCCAGCTCGGGTACGCTCAGTCGGTGGGAAGTGGTACGCACTTGTGATTGTTGACGACTTTTCTCGATTCTCGTGGGTTTTCTTTTTGGAGTCTAAGGATGAAACGTTTCAGTTTGTTCATGACCTGATTTTGAAGCTGAAGAATGAGAACAATGGTCGGATGCGAGAAATTCGCTCCGACAACGGCTCTGAGTTCAAGAACTCTCAGTTCGTCAGCTTCTGTAGTGATCAGGGTCTTGACCATCAGTTTTCCGCTCCTTACACTCCCCCACAGAATGGCGTTGTGGAACGAAAGAACCGCACGCTAGTCGAGATGGCCAGGACGATGCTCGATGAGCACAGGACTCCTAGGCGCTTTTGGGCTGAAGCCATGAACACGGCTTGCTATCTGGCCAACCGCATTTTTCTTAGAGCTTACCTAGGTAAGACCTCATACGAGTTGCGGTTTGGCAGACAGCCCAAGGTGAGCCACTTGCGAGCGTTTGGCTGCAAGTGCTTTGTGCTCAAGAAGGGAGGGCATTTGGACAAGTTTGAGTCTCGTTGCTGGGATGGTGTTTTTCTTGGTTACGCTTTGCATTCTCGAGGCTTCCGTGTTTGGAACCTCGACTCCCAGCAGCTTGTCGAGACTTGCGAGGTTTCTTTTGATGAGTCCTTGCCTTCTTTAACTCCTTCTTTTGAGCTTTCTGGTGATGGTGAGCTCGGAGAGTCCATCTTCGAGGAAGATGAGGATACTCCAGCTGCTGATGAGGGTGGGCCTTCTGCACCTCTTGCAGAGCCCACACCTTCTGAGATTTCGACTGAGGACGAGGGCGGACCTCTGATCACTTCTTCCACTTCGATCGAGCCCCCTCAGTCGAGTCCAGAGGTGCCAGCTGCTGACTCCGGTGAGGTGACTTCAGATCACCAGGGATCCCGAGCAGTTCAGCGTGATCACCCCTCAGAGCTCATCATCGGTGATGTGTCTTCAAGAACTTTGCGTTCGTCTGTTGACTCTCTTGCTGTGTTTGCTGAATCTGCTTTTGTTGCATCTTTTGAGCCCAGAGACATTTCTCATGCTCTTTCTGACTCAAACTGGATTAATGCCATGCAAGAAGAGCTTGAGAATTTTGTCCGCAATCGGGTTTGGACACTAGTAGAGCTGCCACCAGGATGCAACCCCATAGGCACCAAGTGGGTGTTCAAGAACAAGCAAGGTGAAGATGGGGTTGTGGTGCGCAACAAAGCTCGACTAGTTGCCCAGGGTTATTGCCAGAAGGAAGGTATTGATTTTGAAGAAACCTTCGCCCCTGTTGCCCGTCTTGAGTCCATTCGCATTCTTTTAGCTTTTGCCGCTTCGAAGGGTTTTAAGCTTTTTCAAATGGACGTCAAGAGTGCTTTTCTGAACGGGTACATAGAGGAGGAGGTTTATGTTAGGCAGCCCCCCGGTTTTGAGAACCCCAAGTTTCCTCGACATGTTTTTAAGCTGCAGAAAGCTTTATACGGGTTAAAGCAAGCCCCTAGGGCTTGGTATGACCGGTTAAAGCAGTTTTTGTTGGGGAAGGGCTTTGTGATGGGTTCTGTGGATAAGACTCTCTTCTTGCTCAGAGATGCTTCAGATTTTTTAGTCGCTCAGATATACGTGGACGATATTATCTTTGGCGGTACTACTAACGATCTTGTGTCCAAGTTTTCTGAGCAGATGCACAGCGAGTTCGAGATGAGCCTCATGGGTGAGCTCAAGTACTTTCTAGGGCTCCAGATCAAGCAGACCAAGGACGGCACCTTCATCCACCAAGGTAAGTACACTCGTGACATGCTGAAGAAATTTGACTTTGGTGGTGAGTTGAAGCCGCAGATGACCCCGATGGGCACATCTGGGGGTCTGGACAAGGATGAGAGCGGCGTCAAGGTCAACGAGAGAGAATTTCGAGGGATGATCGGGTCGCTGCTGTACTTAACGGCGACGAGGCCAGACATACAGTTTGCCGTGGGACTGTGCGCGCGCTTCCAGTCTTCACCACGCGCGTCTCATCGGCAGGCTGTCAAGCGCATCTTCAGGTATCTCACTTATGCGCCTGATCTTGGTCTTTACTATTCAGCATCATCTTCTCTTGATTTATCTGGCTTTTCGGACGCTGACTTTGGTGGGTGCCGGTTGGATCGCAAGTCGACTTCCGGTACTTGCCAGTTTCTTGGTTCTTCTCTTGTCTCTTGGTCTTCTCGAAAGCAATCTGGAGTTGCTCTTTCGACCACTGAGGCTGAGTATGTAGCTGCTGCTAGCTGCTGCTCACAGTTGGTTTGGATGATTTCCACTTTGAGAGATTTTGGGTTGTTCTTTCCTACCAGAGTTCCTCTGTTTTGCGACAGCACCAGTGCAATTAGTGTAGGGAAAAACCCATGTCTCCATTCAAAAACCAAACACATTGATGTGCGCTTTCACTTTTTGCGGGATCAATATGAGAAAGGTGTCATTGACCTTGTTCATGTTGATACCCATCATCAGTTGGCTGACATTTTCACCAAACCCCTAGATCAGTCTACATTTGAGCGTTTGCGAGGGGATTTGGGTGTTGTGTATCCTTTTTAGGATATTTTGCGTCAGTTTTTCTTTCTTCTTTACTCTTTTCTTGAGTCCTTTTTGTGTGTGTTCATACCATACATATTCACATATCACACTTTTGAGCCTGCTTCTGTTATATGATTGAACTGCTTTACTTATTCTAGCTGGTACATGCTTTTGCTTACTTGCCGATGATCATGCTTTGCTTCAGTTCATTGATATGTCTGATATCTGTCATATGCATGGCTTTTACACTTTAAACTTGAAAAATGATCACCATTGCTTCTGGTAACTAGCATGTGTAGGCTGAGTGCTTTTTGCTATCTGTTACATACCTTGTAGCTAGTTCCTCACATAGATGCAGATATGCAACTTGGACATCTTTATGATTTAACATGGAAAATATGCTATAAAATGATAAAAAATCAAAATGAATGAAAATTCCATGCCCTTTTATGCTTGAGTTGAAAAGATCCAAGTGGGTTTGCTTTGTCGCATTGCATTGTTCTGGACTGCTTACCATAGCACTTTGGTATGAACTAGGACAGTGTAGTGTATGCCAAGACCAATGTCTTAAGCTTCCGATGGTCCAGTTCTGGCCTAGGCTTGACTTGGTCGGTTAGCATAAGGTTTGACATGCAAATAACCCTTGGCAAAAATGAAAAAGGAAAATGAAAAAGCCTGAAAATTAAAAAGATAACAAGTTTGCTGAAGCATTTTGTTTTGGACAATGCCTATCTTGGTAGATATCAGTTAGCTTCTGCATCTCTTGCTTTACCTTGCTTGTTAACTGGAAAATGTGGTGATGCCTTTTGTTTGCAAAAACTAAAAAAAAAATGCGTGCTAATGACTTTCTTTAGATATCATCTGTTGCACTGATCATGCCATGTGTCTTAGACAGTATGTCTTTTGCTATACTGTTAGATGTAGTAATTGCAGTCAATCATATCTGAGAAGCATGCTTTCTACACTCCACTTGCACCCCAGTTGCATTCATTGCATATTTTGAGGGGGAGTTGCATTTCAGGGGGAGTCAGTGTCGTTTTTCGAGTGCTTGATGAGTTCACTTGTCAACAAGGGGGAGAAATTTTGGTATAAGAGTTTAAGGGGGAGTTTTGGCTTTCTCTGGGATTTGTTTCAGGGGGAGTTTTTGTCCCGTTTGTCCTTACTCTTTTGATATTCTTGTTGATGTTTCTGAGACTGCACTCGTTTTGAGCTTTTACCTTCGGTTAACCATAATGACCGTTTCTTGCTTTTTTTTCCGGCTTTTGGTCATTAGGGTTAAACTTTTACTTTATTTTCTTCTTCTTTGTTTTCTTGTGCTTTGTTTTCGTGTTTCCACAGTTGCTTGCAGGTACTGAAGAGCAGATGAAGAGAAGTGTTGACAATGCACTCATCAAGGGGGAGATTGAGGAGCCATGCTGAATAGCGTGGGCCTCATAGCTCCAGATGTGATGAGTCATTGTCAACGGTAGTCAAAGAGGACTGGAATGAGAAGAGAAGATCTGCTGCGTCTGGGCCGCGTGTGACTCAGGTACACGGGCAGCGAGCGACTGTCGGGCAGAGGGGCCGCGAAGTCGGGTTGGCCCAATCCGGGTACATGGGCTAGGAGCAGCAGAGGATCCACTGGACTGTTGACCGGGATTGACTCAGGTACACGGGCGGTGAGTGATTGCCGGGCTGAGGGAGCTGCGGAATCAGGCCGGCCCAATCCGGGTACCCGGTGCGAAGACGGTGGACGCTTTGTCAGTTTCGGCGCAAAACTGACGACCGTTGATTTCGGATCTGACCGTCCTGAGGCGAAGCCGTAGCTGCTACGAAAGCTCCGCATCAGGACAAGTTACCTTTATTTAGGTTTTTACTATTTTGCCTTTAGGCCCACAGTCTGTCAGTCGAGTCTGTAAAAAATCCTAAGGGCATTTCGGTCTTTTCCATTTTATTTAGCGTCTGTAAAAAACCCTAGGGGTATTTCTGCATTTTTACATTTAATGGGCTGCCTATAAATAGGCCCCAATATCCTAGGGTTAGGGTTACCCCTTTTCACAATACACTTTACTAATTCCAGAAATTGGGTCAATTTCTCGGTGGTGTTCTTCATGCTGTTTCTTCTCCGCCGCCATTTTTTCTTTGTCCTTTGGCTCATAACGTCGCCGGGATTCTTCTTCACGCGTGGCCAGCTAATAGCAGCACGAGGCATGAGGTGGTGGAAGCGGTGCGTCTCAGCGGCGTGACACTCAAAGCGCGCAGCAGCCGAGGTGAGCGGCGGGCGTGATTTTTTTTTGGCGTGGGAGCGCGTTCACGAGCGGTGAACACCCGTGCGTAGGCTGCTGCCTACTGCATTTGCAGCCAGCAGCAAACCAGCGGCGTGAAGCACACGGCTTCAATCCTATTGGCTGAAGCTACATCACGGCAAGTAGTATATATATGTTCATCGTTTCCCGTGCAAAATGTTTTAATTAGTGCAGAAATTGTTTTTTGGTTTGGATTGGTGTTCAGCTACATCACGTATTTTGCATGAAAGCTTGTGTAGTTGTTTATGTTTAATTTTGACGTTAATTCCTGTGATTACTGTGGAATCTCGATTTTCGTGCACAAGTTTTAATTCCGGTCAGCATGGCTACAGCAGCTAGTTATTTTTGTTGTGCTCAGTTGACATTGCCCAGTAATATCTGTTCACTTGTTTTGCGTGCTGTTAGTAATATTCCTATATCTTCCGCATTATCAGATTGCTAGTGATGGTGTGCTGTTAAGAATTGTTTCATGGATATATCTCATCTGTTGTTTTGATTGACCAGTTTGAATCAGTTGATTTAATCTATGTGCTATCATTATATCTGTTGGTTCCTCTCTATTTACCATCTACATGTTTCTTTTGATCTGAGGAAATACCCGCGAATTAATTGATCTGTTAATCTGCCTTTAAGCACTGTGTTGGTGTCTTTTCTAATAGGACACCGGTCGTTTTAGGCTAGATTATTTTTAGCTCTGTTGATCTGTTTTACTTTTCGCTGTTAATTTGTTGAGGTGCGTTGGGTGTTGGGAGCAGGCCATTATTTCGAAAGAATTTTTTAGGCGCCCATTCACCCCCCCTCTGGTCGCTACTTTCGGTCCTACATTATTTTAATTGTTTCTTAGATTTTTGGAGAGAGACCGTGGGTGAAATGATTTTTCTTCCCTTGTCTTCAACCTCCGGTTGGTCACTAAATTTTGCCGTAACACATCGTCACCTACACGCTCGACGTCGTCTTCGCGTGTTACAACACTTTTATGTGTTATGGCAAAATTTAGTGACCAACCAAAGGTTGCAGACAAGGGTAAAAAAGTCATTTCACCCACCTTCTCTCTCCGGAAATCTAAGAAATGATTAAAATAATCGGTGCGACATGTCTGAATAAAGAACCACAAAATTATAATGGTACTAAGCAAAGAAACCCATTTGCGGTGTGAGGCAATCAATTTGATGTTTTCGCGGGGTTCTACGACAAAATTTCTAATATATATATATATATATATATATTAGAAAAGGGAGATTCTAGTGCCCGTAGATAAAAGAGAGATTTGCTCTCATGCCACACATAAGTTGGTGAAATTTGTTTTTTTGCCTCATATAAGTGTATGGCGTGTGGTCTCTGGATCTAGTTGTCAAACACACATGACGTGACAAAAAAGTAAACACTACTCAACTTTATGGCATAAGAGCGAAAATTCTTAGATAAAACACGGTGGAAAAAAGAGTCAAGCCAGCAGACAAAGCGCGTACCATATATAACAAGAAGAAAATATGGCACGTACTCGTTTGTTTATATACCTAAATATTTAAAACTTTAGGCAACGTTTTTTTATATATTTAAGAAAAAAACAGCACCAACAGTAAGCTCAACATTCTCAGCGCAGCACCAACTAAGCAACAAGGCTAAGCTAGTAGTCCAGCAGGCCTCGTATCCAATACCATATAGGTATGGATACAATAAACAATCAATACACATAGACAGATACGTGTAGATTTTTTTTAAAAAAAAGTCAAATACGTACATATACATAGACGTTAAATACGTACACACGGCATTTGGAAACTAAACGAAGCAGTGGCGTGTGTGCGAGAAACGTTTACAGGAAGAGCTAGATGAGACGAGAGGAGAGTGGCATGCAGTGGCAGTGGCCTGATCCGTTTGTTGACAGGTAGCAGCACAATCCTTATCCGATCTGCTCCCAAATGGCCCGGTTGACTCCACCACTGCACGCGCCATGGGCCGTCTTATATTTCGTTAAGTTCCTGCAAGCCACAATTAAATAACAAATTATTTGTAACATGTAGTAATAGCTATCTTTTATATATATATATATATATATATATATATACGGTAGCATTATTCTACACTATGTGTGTAGAATAACTATTTATACCGACTACTTTCAGTAGTGAATTTTTTCAGTAGAATAGCAATTGAGTACTATTTTTTTCTTAGTAGTAGATTTCTCTGTACAATAGTTATGCTACACCCGTGGTGTAGGATAGCATTTATATATATATATATATATATATATATATATATACGAGAACACTATTCTATACCCATGGTGTAGAATGTTATTCTACACCGATCAACCTAACCGTGTTCACCTCATCCAGCGTACCCCCACGCCCCTCCCAATCCCGATCTCCCATTCCATGTCGGTGTAGAACCGTAGTGTAGAATATCATTTGTATATATATATATATATATATATATATATACGGGAGCACTATTCTATACCGACTACTTTCAGTAGTAGATTTTCTCAGTAGAATAGCAATTGAGTACTACTTTTTTCAGTAGTAGATTTCTCAGTAAAATAACTATTCTACACGCGTGATGTAGGATAGCATTTGTGTGTGTGTATATATATATACAAATGTTATCCTACATTCTACTGAGAAATCTACTACTTAGAAAAAAAGTAGTATTCAATTGTTATTCTACTGAAAAAATCTACTACTGGAAATAGTACTCCCATTGTCGGTGTAGAATAGCTAGCGTTTCCGTGCGTGTGTGTATATATGTATATATATAGACACACACAAACACACACCGATACAGAAGGTCACTAATGAGGGTTGTTTTTTAACAAGTAATCAGCTGTTACCGAATATATTATGGATAAGCTGTTTTTTTTCCCAACATAGGATAGCACATATCTATATAAAAATTTAGGTATTTTGAAAAAAAAACACTACAACATTATTTTCTAAATATGATTCTCTATCTACCCTAAGTGATCCTCTAAGACAACTCTCTTTTCTCTCAAAAATACGAACTTATTTTGTAATCCCTTTTAAAATATAGGGTTTGAGTCTTTGAGATTATAGAAATAGTGTTGTGTACTAGTTGATTTTTAGGGATAAACAAAGTTTAGAATTATTTATGTATAAGATTGTAGGAAACAAAAACAAAAACTCTCTTTCTCTCGGAGATTACTCAAACGGCTCATCATCACGAACTGTCTACGTGGTTTATGGTGATAACCACACATCACAATTGAGACCTATTACAGTCTAACAGTTCTAAACTTTTTTAAAAAATAATATTATTTTTTAAAAAAATTCAAATTTGTACGACGGATTCAAAAAATTACAAAAATAGTATCCGGTCGGCCAACCATCGGCCGTTGCGCCAAGACAGCTCCAGTCGGCCGTGGCCGACTGGCGCTCGGCCCGCGCCAGCGCGACCCCTCGCCTCCTACGCCCCTGTGCCCCACCTCGCCTCCCGCGCCAGCCGGCTCCCGTACCCACCGCCTGTCGTCTCGGCTCCCGCCTGTCCACGTGGTGCGCGGGGCGGGAGCCGAGACGACGGGCGGCGGGCGGCGGGCGCGGCCCGCGGGGCCGGCCGGCGCGGGAGGCGTGGGGGTGCGCCAGCGGCGTGGCGGGGCGGGGCGCAGGGCAGGCGTGACGCGGCACAGGCCGTATACCAGTCGGCCACCCATCGGCCGACTGACGCTGACGTGGCGCCAGTCGGCCGACCAAGTGCCCACTGACTGCTATTTTTGTAATTTTTTGAATCCGCCGTACAAATTTGATATTTTATAAAAAAATACTAATTTAAAAAATCCACAGTTTTATATATGGAGAGAATTGAGATATACAAACTCAATTCTCAGACCATTATATTTCATACTAAGTTACACCATACGTATATGAAAACATGTTACGTACTACCTCTCATATGTATATATACATTATTTATTTGAAAGATTTAGATTTTATGAACCCTTTCTCGCCCAGCTTGGGGAGGAACGGCCCTGCATGCCTCAGGATCGGAGCTAGCTAGCTAGGAACACTGCACTGCACGTTACACGTACGCAACCGATGAGAGCTTATGTGCAACCAGAGCTAACCGCCACTACCTTCCAAAACTCGCGCAAGCCTACCCTTTGTTTGTTTGTCTTCGTGAATGCGAAGTTGCGAACGGAGAAACCGATCGGAATCCCGGACGACGCCACCGCCGACGCGCGCGTACGTGGCGACCATAACTCGCCGCCGTTGCAACCAACATGCATGCCAACCTCAGCTAGCTCGCTCCAGGATAAGCACTGATATATCCATCATCATATCCAAGGATATATCGATCAAATTGAATCGAGACGTACGCCATGCGTGCACCACGCCCCGGCGAGCGAGCGAGTGAGTGTGATCGATCAGGCTGCAGCTGGTCCAATATGGGACGCCACCTCAGCTGCTCTCAGTATAAATACGGTGTTCCTGCAGGTGAAGCAGCCAAGGCATGCATGCACACTTGCGCTTCGTGAGCTTGATTTGACAGAGCGTGCGTGCGTGTGAGCGTGTCTTCTTGGGGTTCGTCTTGTTCGGTCAGCTAGCTAGCCATGGCGTCGCCATCTCTGGTTAGTGTGCAGTGGCTTTGCGTTGATATGATCTGATGGTGATAGTACGTACATTTAGTTCGATAGAGATGATGTGATCGATCTCGTAAACTCGTATATATGTTTTGTTGATCGTGTGCTGTGTGCAGATCATGGAGGAGGAAGGGAGGTTCGAGGCGGAGGTGGCGGAGGTGGAGGCGTGGTGGGGCACGGAGAGGTTCCGCCTCACCAAGCGCCCCTACACGGCGCGTGACGTCGCCCTCCTCCGCGGCACGCTCCGCCAGAGCTACGCCTCCGGCGACATGGCCAAGAAGCTCTGGCGCACGCTCAGGTCCCACCAGGCCAACGGCACCGCCTCCCGCACCTTCGGCGCGCTCGACCCCGTCCAGGTCACGATGATGGCCAAGCACCTCGACACCGTCTACGTCTCCGGGTGGCAGTGCTCGTCGACGCACACCTCGACGAACGAGCCGGGCCCCGACCTCGCCGACTACCCCTACGACACCGTGCCAAACAAGGTGGAGCACCTCTTCTTCGCGCAGCTCTACCACGATCGCAAGCAGCGGGAGGCGCGCATGTCGCTGCCTAGGGCGGAGCGCGCGCACGCGCCGTACGTCGACTTCCTCAAGCCCATCATCGCCGACGGCGACACCGGCTTCGGCGGCGCCACGGCCACCGTCAAGCTGTGCAAGCTCTTCGTCGAGCGCGGGGCCGCGGGGGTCCACCTCGAGGACCAGTCGTCGGTGACCAAGAAGTGCGGGCACATGGCGGGGAAGGTGCTCGTCGCCATCTCCGAGCACGTCAACCGCCTCGTCGCCGCCAGGCTCCAGTTCGACATCATGGGCGTGGAGACTGTCCTCGTCGCGCGGACCGACGCAGTCGCCGCCACGCTGATCCAGACCAACGTCGACGCCCGCGACCACCAGTTCATCCTTGGCGTCACGAACCCGCGCCTCAAGAACCGGAGCCTTGCAACCGTCCTCTCCGACGCCATGTCGGCCGGCAAGAACAGCAGGGAGCTCCAGGCCATCGAGGACGAGTGGCTCTCCACGGCGCAGCTAAAAACCTTCTCCGACTGCGTCAAGGAATCCATCGCAAGGCTCAACACCACTGACCACGACAAGCAACGCAAGCTCAAGGAATGGAGCACCGCCACCAGCTACGACAAGTGCGTGTCCCTGGAGAGCGCGCGCGACATAGCCGCCAGCCTCGGAGTCACCTCCCTGTTCTGGGACTGGGACCTACCGCGGACAAGGGAAGGCTTCTACCGCTTCCAGGGCTCCGTCGCGGCGGCCGTCGTCCGCGGGCGCGCCTTCGCGGCGCACGCCGACGTGCTCTGGATGGAGACGTCGAGCCCCAACATCGCCGAGTGCACCGCCTTCGCCGAGGGCGTGAAGGCGGCGAGCCCCGACACGATGCTGGCCTACAACCTCTCGCCGTCGTTCAACTGGGACGCCTCCGGCATGACGGACGCCGACATGGCGGACTTCATCCCGCGCGTCGCCAGCCTCGGCTACGTCTGGCAGTTCATCACGCTCGCCGGCTTCCACGCTGACGCACTCGTCACCGACACCTTCGCCCGGGACTTCGCCCGCCGCGGCATGCTGGCCTACGTGGAGAGGATCCAGAGGGAGGAGAGGAGCAATGGCGTGGACACGCTCCAGCATCAGAAGTGGTCGGGCGCCAACTTCTACGACAGGGTGCTCAAGACCGTGCAGGGTGGCATCTCCTCAACTGCAGCCATGGGCAGAGGCAAGAAGCTACTATTTATCACTGATTTGTTTCTGAATTATTGTCAAGTTGATTTCTTCACACTTGTGCTTGGTTGTCTGCTTGTAGGAGTTACTGAAGAACAGTTCAAGGGCTCCTGGACAGGGCCAGGAAGTGAGAGCAGCAGCCAACATGTTCTTGCCAAATCCAAGATGTGATGAGGATTCATTAAGAATAAAGATTCAGAGGAAACTTTAAAACGATTGAAAAAGGAAACGAAAGCAATAAACTTTACAAACCGAACGACAACATGCATGGACCAACTAATTACATAGATATGTATAAATTGGAACAAAACAGTTGGGTTATAATGTAATTGTCTGCAAGTTTATCACTGAAAACTGGATACATCAATGATCAATCGAGTACTGTGGAGTTCATAAGAAAATTGTGCTTTCAAGCTCACTGTCCAGCAAGAAACTTTTGTTTTCAAATTAATTTCTGTGAGGAAACAGCGTGATTACATCAAAAGAGTCCGTCTGAAAGTTTAAACGAGATTGCATGCTTGTTACATCGACTTCTTTCTTCTACTTAGCCCAAGGCTTCAGGATTGAAAGCACGACGACCGCTGCAATGACCAGAAGTACGATGATTGCGATGAACATGCACTTCCTCGACTTCTTCTGCAGGCTCTTTGCTGCACGCAGAGCTTCGGTACCAGTCTGTAGATGATCGACGACATTTTGAACCTGACATTTTAAGCGCGTCGTCAGGTTTACGTGGCAAAGTACTTTGCAGTGACATCCAGTAACTTTTCTTGAGCTCTCGCTAAGATTGGTAACGAAATGAAGGGGACTCTCAAACCTGATCCTCTATGTTGTTCAGTATCTCTCCTTGTCCATCGACCAGTGCTGCCATATCTGCAAAGATCTGATATGGAATATAGTTAGTTGATGAACATGTATCCATGTAACAATCTTAATTTGTAATACAGTGATTTCTTCGAGGTCTGAATTAAAACAACAAAGCTATACCTCTTGCAGCTCAAGAAGTTTTTTTTCGATTTCCATGATGGCATCATGCCTTTCCTGAATTTCTTCAACCGTGGCTATAATCTGCATAGGTGTGATGAACCATCAGCCTTAATAGATGTGATGAACAACAGCTAATGAACTCGGTGAAACTGAACACACTGACCAACCTGCACTCGACCAATTCCCTGAATTGCTTTCTCGAATATCTGCTCGCTGCTGCCAGTCTCAATCATGCGGTCAATTACCTAAGCACGCGCGTTTTGTAGATGAATAAGATCAAAAGAGAAGCATTTAATTTCGTAGTAGCACTAGTATACTAGCTCACCTCATCAGACGGCTCCGTTCCAGTGACTGTTCAAGATTCAGGTTTTATCATGAAAGAGCAATACAACATCTTGTCCTGAATTATCTATCAGAAATAAAGAGCATGAATTGAAGCAACTTGAAAAAAAAGGATCCCTGACCTGTGAAAACCCTCCTCACGACGACTTCTCGATACTCTTGTTGGATAGTCTGTCTTAGATTCTGTAAGGAACGTGGATTACTACACTGAAAAATCTACAATTTGTTTTGTACTTTCGTCGTAGAAGATGGACTGTAATAAGCTACAAAGTTTACCTGGAAGTTTTTCATTCTTTCTCTGAGTTTATTTTTCAGTGCACTGCAATCACCCAGAGCTAGCCATCAGGGTAAAAAAAATCACCTTTTTGTTTTGATGGACAAGCAGAATATGGGATTGCTTCCTAAACTTAACAAACACTTTTGGACTCAATAATAATCTGGTTGTCCGTCAAAACTCAAAGATCAATGAGAATCATACTGAATTTACTCAAGAAATGCCTTAAACACCTTACATGGTGATTGACATCCTTGATCGGTCAACGCCTGTGCCCTTCTCACACCCTGCCTTTTTTCTGTTCTCAAGATTCTGCAAGCCCAAAACAGGAGTGAGAGCTGGAGAACTAGCTAGCCGTGAAATATATGTAGTCTAAGGGTTTGGTTTTGCTGTGAACTGCGAGCTGACTGATGTGAAAAAATTGCTGTGAAAAACTTAAAAGTTATTTGGTTGAAGCTACTGTGAAGAAACTGCCGTGAGTTTGCCATGAGCTGACAATTTTTATAGCTTACATAATTTTTATCATTATAATATTCTATACATATATATAAATAGGAAACACTCAATATTGATGCAACTAAATAATTGAAAAATATATTAGACAAATAAAAAATGCATAGCTTATCTCATAAAATAAACGACAACCATATATTATCTCATGAAATTGTGCAATACAATACAAACCATAATAATGTTAGATCAATCAAGACACCTTAAATTCATGTTATTTAATTCATACTAAAAATCAGAAAAGCAGAAGCAGAAAAACATGGTCTAAGTTGCTTTAAATTTTCTACTAGAAAAAAGCTGTTTTTTCATAGAAAAAGCAGTTTTGGTAAACCTGTTTGATTCAGCATAAGCGGATTTCAAAAACGGAACAAAACGCACCCTAATTCACACACTGCAGTGCAGATGCAGATCGAGACAGATTAAAAAAAAAGAATTCCTTACATTCATGTCCATCTGTTCTAACTCCAGTTTGATGCTGCGTGCAACTTTTCCGGCGTCGTCGATGTCTCTCTCCATGCGCACCTTGATTTCTGGAGCGTGTTTTTATTTCGGATTAAAGTAAAATATTAAGCCATTTCTGAAGCGTAGAAATTCAGATGAATCAACACGTGTGAGTTTAATTTGCACCCTTCATCGTGGAAGCCTTAGTGACTGATTTTGACTCCTCATTGGCTTCCTACAGTTAGGCAGAAAATATTTTTTTTATAAATTCGGTCAAAGCTAGATAAGTTTAAGTTTCTTTAAAAAAAATCAAACAATTTATAATACATAACACATAACGTTGGAAATGAAGTATATATACCTGGAGTTTGTGATTTATGTCGGACATCTTGTCCAATAACATCTGGATCTCCTCCACCTGATGCAAGAAAAGTAAAATTAAGGGCTTGTTTATTTCAGCTTCTAGTAGATACAACTACTTTTAGAATCTAATACAGAAACAAAGAGTCTAGATTCCGGACTTAGATTGTGAGGATCGGTAGCTACAAAATCTGAAAATGAATTAGAATCCAGAAGCTGAAAAACATTAACTACTCAGACTAGTTAGATACCAAGAATCTCTAGCCTATTAGAAGCTGAAACAAACAAGTCCTAAGAAAATAGGATAGGACAGATCGTTTGGAAAAATTTGCATTACCCTCTACTCGATCGGTTTACAAGATCTTAGATAAGATTAGATGACAACGAAAATCTTGATGTAATATAAACAATGGCATCGATCATACATTACCTCATTGTAGAAGTCCTCGAGTCCATAATCTGGTTTCTTCTTTGAATTCTGATGCCCCAACTCGACGTCCCTCTCCAATTCAAAAGAATCCTACAGTCAACAGTAATATATAAAGCCCGCAGCAGGATTAATTCAGGAAGAACTTAACATCGTGGCTCGATCGGTTTACTACAATCCATGACAGTTTACTGTCTTGGCTAGTCAAAAAGGCATGCATGCAGATCCATCACAAGAAAGATCATCAAGAACATTACCGTCAGAAGATTGTTCATCTCGATCGTCCTCGCGCGCGCAGAGATGGAGATCCAGATCGCGTCGTCGAAGAAGAAGAAGAAGAGTATGTGAAGAGATTTATGAGGTGAGGACGACTTTGGAGAGATGGTTTCGACGAAGAAGTAGAACGACGGCCAGCAGCAGCAGCAGCAGCAGTAGAAACAATTAACTAGCGGACAGACGAGTTCAGTAACTAACTAAAACGCGGCGACGACGACATCAACTACTTCCTTTTCTTTCTCGTCGCCTCCATGACGCAATCTGCCGTTTGGATGCGAATTAACAACGCTTAATTCCGCACCATATTTGCGTCGGCTAAATTGCGTTTTGCACCATGTACTGTACGTACGTAGAACATATCGTTTTTTTTCAGTTTAATTTGCACCAGGTTTATGTAATACTCGAGCCTGTTCACACTTCACACTATCGTAGTTGACGCCCATGGTGTAGCGTACGTAGTGGGATTAGTCAGTCCTAAATAAAAAATTAGGTAGATGAGGATCAACGCTGGTTAACCCTATTATCATGGGTTAATAACCTTTTTACACCAAGTGATGATTACACTGATTAGGGATGGTTTTGGAGACACTATACATTAGATTACATCAGACAAGTTGCATTGTAAAACCGTTCAAAAATCTTAAAATTTCTTGGAGTCTATCATTTATGGCTACCTCAACTATGGCACAAAGAACTATTATCATCAAACACTCTTGTCGATATCTTTTCTAGTCTAAGTGCCCGCTTTACTTACACTTGATTATGGGGGATGTGTGATAATAGTGAGAATATTAAGTAAGATTAGATTTATACCTGTCTAATTATTTTTTATTTATTGATTACTCCACATATGTACTCCTATATATCGGCTCCCAAGACTCGATACAACACAACTCATTATCACATCTCCTCTCCTCTCCTCTCCTCTCTCACAATTCAACACTATACACAGAATGCAACTCTTGCAACGTGTATGATTGATTGTTGTTACACCGGGTGCAGATCACAGCAATGCTAACAGAAAGATGAAGCTGTAAGTGCACAGCATACCAAGCATCCTCCAGAAGATCAAGCTCGCAAAGTTGGAGCCAACACCTACTGTAAGGCGGCTCCTTGTTTCCTGAGGCAAGTGTGCTTTGAAAGATCCTCTCCACCCCAGCCGCCTCTTGATCGGCATGAGCAGGAACCCTAGCTGCCAGTTAGACGGGTTGCGAAGCAAGAGCGTAGTGAAGGTGGACAGGCATACCACGATGGCAATCCGGTCACTGACTGGGCTCAGCACAACATATGCTCCCAGTGCAAATGCTGCCACCATGCTTCTTGTCGCCTGCTCCATCGAGATTACAGAGAAGAACATGTAGACTGCTCGAAGCAGTGGATGGACATGTTCGGAACCGGCATAGGTGAGCCAGATGGTGGACAGTGTGGAGCCGACAAACGCGAGAGTGTTCGCCATCACAAATGCCTTGAAGGTGTACCTGTGCGACAAAATCGGCGCGCCGGCATGTGGATGGCTGTCAGATATGTAACCACCGGGCAGAGTAAATACTGCTGCAAATGTGACGGTGGAGATGAGCACAGAGCCAACAACTAAATTCTGTGAAATGTTGGTGAATTTCTTTAGCTCATTTCCAGAAGTTTTCCCAATGCTAAACTCATCTATGAAATGATCCAGGCGACGAGGACTAAGGACTGCTCCTGTCCACGCCAGACAACGAAGGATAATGACCTGTGGATTCTATCAGAAGAAATCAACAATTCAGATGCAAGTTGAAAACTTAGATTTTGAAGCAAACAAGTCTATGCAATACAGTATGCAAAGAACGATTTTTTTAAATAATATATTTAAAAAAATCAAATTTGTATGCCAAGTTCAAAAAATTACAAAAGTAACATGCGGCCGGTTGCCGACTGGTGCTGACATGACGTAGTCGGCACCAGTCGACACTTAAAGTGCCGACTGGAGCTGATGTGGCATCCAGTCGGCACTTCCGTCTGTTAGTTTTGCAAATTTTTGAAATTGGCATACAAATTTGATTTTTTTTAAAAAAATGTTTAAAAAAAATTCTGCAAAGAACAGAGTGGTGGGCTGAATAAGTTTACCAAGGTATAGCTAATTCCTTTGTCAGTTGCCAGCACTGCAAGATCTAAGGCTGTGAGGCCCTGGTTGTTCACTATATTTGGCAGTACACCTTTATTTGCCATCAGAAGGCTCACTATCATTTGGTCTGCATTCTTGACTGCAAGATGAAGGGCTGTATTCCCTTCATAATCCATGACATTCACCATTCTTTCGAGTTCTTGGGTTCCACAGAAATGCCAGACAACTTTCCATTTCTTATGATCAACAGCAATATGTAGGAAGTTTCTTCCTTTGCTGTCAAGCATTTCATCGCAATCTGGGCAGTGTTTCGAGAGTTCATAGATCAGTTGGCCATATCCCATCTTTGCAGCAACATGTATAGGAAATAAGCCACTAGAATCTGGGACATATGCTGGAGAAGTATCATATCCCAATAACAGCTTCAATGCGGAGATGTTTCCAACAGATGCAACATAATGAAGAGGAGTACTTCCTGAATCATCAACTTCTTTCACAAGTGTTGGATTCCACTGCAACAATCCCTGTGTCATTTCTATTACTAAGGAACTTAGTAGATGTGTAGATTATGTAATGTGAATTTACATTACAGCAATATTATTGTTAAAAAAATCATAATAATATTATAACTAGAAACATTATTGCTCAGATAACCAATAATATTCCAGTTGTCTTGTAGAAAAAAGGAAACATATTTCTTTGATGCAGATTCACTTGAATCAACACATATCTATTGTGATCCAAATTGAGTAATGACTTTTGTGGTAAGCAGAGGCAACCAAAGTAAAAGTAACTGATCAGAAACCTCTCTCACATACAAATGAGAGACGGTATGAACCTTCATGACTGACAAAGATGTCAAATTCAATGATGAGCAGTTATTCTGGTTGGATCATCTTCATACACAAATATGCACAAGACTATGGGTATGGGGTATGGGGTATGACATATGACTACTAGTAATGCATAATGAGAATTTAGGTACTTGCCCTGTCTGCCCTGTTAGCATGGTTGTTCAAATAGTATTGCATGGACTACTGCAAGATAGAAGTACACAACTAGCTGTTGTTTTTCCTCAATTGAAGAATGGAATCATATTTGCTATTCCAGTATATATAAGACATAAAAATTTCAACAGTTTGGCTATTTATCCGTCGTCCGATTTTTTTCTTATTTGTTAGTCACCTAAACATGAACAATGCTAACACAGAACCTACACAATGCAAAAAACTGCAACTTTAAGTTTGCTTTGGTTTTTATTTTCTATATTAATCTATACTTGTTTCATGCTAACTCTAGCACGGTTTTGGTAGGTATCACCATTAAAGTATAACATTTCAATTATAACTTGGAAATTTTCTTGTTATACCTTATGAAGAAAATAGATATGTGAGTTGTCATAAGTTGATGTGATGACTAAAACAATCATTGATAGATGAAAAAAATCAGTCGCTTGACAAATAGACACTCCCATATTTCAAGATCCACACTAAGATTTTATTATCTATACTATATGTCAACTTCGAATTTGAATTGTATTTTGCAAATCGTTTAATTAAAATGAGTGTAACTACCTCATGTATAGTGGCGAAGACAAGCCCGGGGCAATTAGGGCTTAAACCCCAGGCTTGTCTCCTTAATTACTCTTAAAATTCAATTAAAATTATGAAAATTTTGATGTTTCAATGTAAATTGTACGGTTGAGCTCTAGGTTTGATAAAATTGTGGCTCCGCCCCTACTCATGTAGTCTATTAGGAGTAATTTTTTTGTAGAACATCGATTCAAAAGTTCTTGGTCAAGTTCTGTTCTTTTAATCATGTTCATAGTCCATGCGAATCCCCATACTTGCATATCTTTTTCAATAAGAATATAAGGTCATTTTCACACATATCCCTATTTCTCTTTGCATTCTTGATTCACATGCAGCATAAAGCATGCCATGCTGGCCATACCCACCAATATTCCAGGATTGGCTGACTGATTTGTGAAACGCTCTAAATACAGAAACACTTAACCTACTAACACAAATCCACCATGTTAAATTGTTAATCAACACCAACTTGCTACTGGTTAAGCAGGCACCCCGAACCCAAATCCCTATCAGGATTTCACAAGCTAATCAATATTTCACTCAAAATATCATAAGCTATGAAGCTAACTTACACTATATATATTCAAAGCAGAATCACATGTATGTAAAATGTCACATCAAACATATTACTCAATCATACTACATCCACTTGCCTTAGAGGGTATGATCTCCTAGCTACTACTTTATTAGCAAAGCGAAAGATTGAAACAATATATTATATCCAAAGAAACATATCATGGTCTCACAAAAGTATATTGCAGTACCTCAAATCACAATAACTAACAAAATCTGCCAATCAAGAGTTGAAATCAAAACATTGCTCACTAGTTCGTCGGACCCAGACGCTAAGTAACATACATAAAAGCTTGAAATTTTAACACAAACTAGTCAGGTAAGACAGGAACTCACCGTTGCTCGTGAGCACCGCAGCGTGCATTACCGTGCGGCCGTCAGGGCCAGTGCACGAACCCAATACGGGCACTTCTTCCTCGTCGTCGTCATTCCTGTAAATCTTTGTAAGAACGCGCACCATGCTGAGAGACCCGGCCGCCGCTGCCATGTACATCGGTGACTCCCCTGCGCCGCCGCAGAGTCCCGGGAGCACCGGGTCCGCGGCGGCCAGAGCGCGAGCCGTGGCGTCGTGCCCGCCCCGCACCGCGTCGTGGAGCGCCGTCTCGCCGCGCCTGTTGGTGGCGCGGGTGAGGGCACGCAAGGAAGGGGGGAAGGTGGAGGAGGATGCGGCGACAAGGAGGGCGACGACCTTGTGGGCCCCGGCGCGGGCTGAGAGGTGGAGCGGGGTGTCTAGCGCCGCGTTGCGCGCGGCGAGGAGGCCCGGGGCGCGGCGGAGGAGGAGCGACGCGAGCTCGGCGTGTCCGCCGGAAGCGGCCACGTGCAGGAGCGTGTCGCCTCCGGTGGTGGCGACGGCCTCCAGGTCGGGCGCGGCCGGGTCCGCGAGGAGCGCCTTGACGAGCCGGCGCTCGTCGCCGCTGCGCGCCGCGCGGAGCAGTGCGGGGCTCATGCTTGGTGCGGAGACCACATCTGGCCGAGGGGTCGGGCAAGAAGCGGTAGTGGGAGTGGACGGCGGCGAGGTCTCCACCTCCGGCGCCGGGGATGCCATCGTGCGTGCGCTAGTGTCGGGGTGAGGCCTTGATGGGCAGGTGGGGTGTTGTTCCCTTGCATTTATGACACTGATTTAATGTGTCAACGGACTAATCTGTCGGATTATTTTTCACTTTGCCCCTCTATGAATGCTATAATTCACATGGAATGTTCACTCGTGCCTTTTGACTACCGAAGTAAAAGTTGATTTTTAAAAGAAAACATAGGACCTCTGTCCGCTCCATTATAGAAAATTATTGGCATATGGTTCAATATTATATATATATATATACAAATGTTTTTTTACGCCACAGATGTAGAATGCTATTCTACACCGACGTAGAATGGGGGTCGCAATTGGGTGGAGTGTGGGGGCACGCTAGATGAGGTGGACACAGTTGGGTTAGTCGATGTAGAATAACATTCTACACCCACCCACCCACACACATATATATATAACCTACTTGATCTAGTAACACAGATAAAACTTGGTCTTAAACTATGCTCAAGCTCATGTTGGCTACTTGTTTTAGCAAGATCTCTTATATAATTCCGTTTCACAAACACAGATACTAAACTGTACCAGTAGTAGGACTCATAGCTCCACAGGGGAGCCCTACCGAGATCTTAGAAATTGTATTTTTAGCCCTTTGTGTTTTGTGTGTTATACTTGTGCCAAATAATAATCTATACGCAACTGAAAGTCACCAGTTTTATATAAATTGTTTTCCCATATATATCGTTGTTTTAATTTTTGTGTTTATATATATATATATATATGTCATTGTTTCAACGTTAATCAAAGTTAGTTTTTTTTCTAAATGCTAAAACTAAGATCCTCAGCTCCCTAAAAATCATGAATAATTTAAGCTTCATGATCATAGCACTCACTACACCCGTAGGGACGGTGGTTTTACTCGTGGATGTGGGTACTCGTGGGTACCTGACTCGACATGCACATGGTTGGGTTTAATTTTATACGTGCGGGTTCACGGATTCGGATACCCATTTAATTTCAGGCCGTGTTTGGTTTAGATTTAAACCCACGGATTTCCACGGGTTTAACCGATTACTTAAAATTATATAGAGTGCAACTCATTTCCTATTCATTCCCGTGATAATTTTATGTTGAGTGATTTTATTATTTTTAAACTATGTATTGGTAAGTGATAATCTCTTATTTGTTGTGAATTTTTAATTATATTTATGTTATAATGTAATTCATGTGGAGTATGAATTGAACCGGCGAGTTACCCGTCGAGTTTCATGTACCCAATGGGTTCGGGTTTAGTTTTGAACTTACGGGTTTCACAAGTTCATGTTTGCATGAGTTTTACGAGTTTGCTTCGCTGGCGGGTTTTAGACATATTGCCATTTCTATACGGTCGACACACGCTTACCAATCACTCATTCAATTCAGTGCAACCAATCCAACGCAACTAAGAACAACCAAGAGCAAAGCAAGCAAGCTAGTTAGCTTTGTGAGCCGAGGATGGCTCGGGTATTTAGAAAAAAACTAATATTCATTAACATTAAAACTAACGACGATAGCATATATAGACATAAAAAATTAAAGCAGCGGCATATAAAGAAATAATAAATTTTGAGTGACATATATATATATATATAAATGCTATTATACACCACGGGTGTAAAATACTATTCTACACCGACATGGAATGGGGGTCGGGATTAGGTGAGACGTAAGAGCACGCTGGATGAGGTGGGCATGGTTGGATTGATTGGTGTAGAATAACATTCTACACCCGTAGTGTAGAATAGCGTCCCCGCATATATATAATGAAGATATATATGAAATTTTCATTTGAAGACGGTAAATGATAAATTTTACTATTCCATCGTATGAAGATTTTATTTATAAGACAAGATTAACAAATTATTAATAAAAGTAAAATACAAAAGTGACGTTTATTAATAAGAAAATAATATTGTGTACTGATAGGTAAGAAATATGTATATGTATATACTCTGACGTTAGGCTTTCCTGACATCAGAAAGCCCTCACATGATTTGAAACACTTATTGGTTTGCTTTTAAAATCTATTTTTTTCTAGGATAAATTTTGAAATAATTTGGACCTATTTTTCCACTTTTCTGTTTTTAGTACAACTTGTATGGTATGAATTCAAGGTGTCTCGATTAATCTAATGTCATTATGGTGTGTATTGCATTGCACAAATTCATGAGATATTTATGTGATTACCAATTACTTTATGAGATTAACTATGGACTTATTTATTTATTTAGTATATTTTAGTTATTTAGTTGCATTTATGTTGACTGTTTTCTATTTATACATATGTATAGAATATTATAATAATAAAAATTATGTCAGTTATAAAAAATAGCCAGCTCACAACAACTTTAACTAAATGACTTTTAATTTTTTCACAGCACACAACTCATAATAGTTTTTTTTAAAACTCGCAGCAGCGGAACCAATCGTAATCTAAATAAAATATAAATTATAGAACGGCTAGGATCCAACTACCTAGAATCAGGACACGGTAGGTGGCGCCAATATTTTTCACGAATGACATTATATTACATGTAGAAATATGTTTTTAGAGGGGGCTTTTGTTATTTGCCGTAGAAATTTAATACTTTTTATGTTTTAGATCACAGACGACTTGTTAAATGTTTTTTCCAGAGCCCGATTTGTCTGTTTGCAAAACTAGTTTTCCTGGTCAACATTCGGTGGTTACACCCTCAGCTTTGCGGTTTTATCATGTGTATGGCATGCTAATCCCTCTGTTTTACGTACACGTCTCTCTTGATTTCTAATTATTTTTCTCCAATTTTGGTTAAGTTTTAAAAACTAATATATTCATATCTATAATACAGAATCCATACAAGTAAATTTAATAAAACTAATTTAATGATTTGGGTGTTGATAAATTTCTTCTATAAAATCACTTAAACGTTGAAAATATTTAACTTATTAAAAACACTAACTGACTTATAGTATGTACTAGAAAGTGGTTAATTATTTAAGTCCGGCGACTTCACCATGTTCGTATAGGTACAAAATACTCCCTCTGTCGACTTTTAAACGGTGCAGTTGATTTTTATCTTAACATTTGATCATTCGTTTATTCAAAAAACTTTTTAAAATATCATTTATTTTGTTATAATTTGTTTTACTACTGAAATTACTTCAAGTATAACTTATATTTTTGTATATTTGCAAAAAAATATGAAAAAAAACGAATGATCAAACGTTAAGATAAAAGTTAATTGTGTCATTTAAAAGTTAACGGAGGGATTAACAGTTATCCACGAGAATTAATTTGTCAACTAGCTAGAGAAAAACTGATCCTCTGCGTTGAATGTCTCAATATATATAGATCATCTATGCATGCGATTTGCATATGATGGTTAGTGGCCAAGCTCAAATAAAATAGAGGAGGTGTAAAACTAAACTGATATAGGCTTACCTTTTCAATTAGAAAGCTAATTAGATCACATGATGTGTGTATTATATTAAACGAAGAAAGTACTCCTAATTTTTTGCACCCACAATCCACCACTTAGTTTTGCCCCTGATTATGTCAACCATTTGATTATAAATATACGGTTCAAGAAATTTGCTATAATATCATTTATGGCAAGCTAATGCATAAAAAAATACTGCATGTAGCACACTAACACGTACATGTGGAGGTTGCACATTATTAACCTACTTAATACGCACGCATTAATGCATTATGCAACCAGTAATTTATCCCAAAAGTATAATAAATTATACATGCCATGTAATTGTTCAATCGAAAGTCATCACATAATTTTTTTAAATAATTTTTTTTTCAAATTTGTATGTCAAGCTCAAAAAATTACAAAAATAACATGTAGTCGGTATTTGAAGTGCCGACTGGAGTCTAGTCAGCACTTCAAATGCCGACTAGTGCCAACTACTCCATGTCAGCATCAGTCAATACTTGAAGTGTCGACTAGTGCTGCCACGTCAACACCAGTCGATATTTAGCTGAAGCTGACGTGACATCTAGTCGGTATTTCAAGTGACGACCGCTTGTTAGTTTTGCAATTTTTAAAATCAACATATAGATTTGATTTTTTTTAAAAAAATAATTTAAAAAATCCTTCCTCACATAACATACTCATCAGTAGAACATCCTAATCTGAATAAGCTGGGATATATTGATGAGAAATGGTTGTATTGTTTTTTTAACAATCATCCGTACATATAGGATTAGAGGACTTAATTATCCCTAGCCTTCTCTTCACCCGAGGTTAATTAATCTGAAGTTAAGATCACAAGAGAGGTTCTTAGACAATCAACTAGCTGGTGACTGGCACTGACAGTGGGTCCATGTGTGGCCCACAACTAGTGGGCCCGGCCCTGGCAAAGAACATCCCAAAGCCACTCTTCGATGGATTGGGCCTTAGCCCACTAAAAACAGTGACTTGTACGGCCGAGAAGGCACGCTTAATAGTAGCTGGGCCTTTGGCATCTTCGGTGACCGGCGACAGTGCGACACCACACTGGCCGGCCATGGCGGCGACGCTGAGCTCTGGTTGATGAACTGCACGACTCTCTCCATGAGCTTCCTGCTGGTCGCGCGCAACGGGCTGCGGAGGTGAAAGGCGTGGTCCTCGCCCTCTGATTCCACCAGCGTCGCGTCGCAGCGCATGCGGGCCGCCAGCCGGCGGCCGCGCGGTCGCACAGGAGGTCCATCTCGGCCACGGCCACCAGCACGCGTTGGCAGCAAAGGGATGAGATCTCCTCGTCGGTGGGTTCGATGCAGTGGTCGTCGTTGCCTGCCTGGCCGGCCGTCACAAACGGCCAGAGCCGGTCCACCGCGCTGGGATAGAACATCGACGCGCCGTACTAGTCAACACAGGAAATACGAAAATGCGTGACCAAGGGGGTTCGAACTCAGGACCTTGGCTCTGATACCATGTTAGGCTCACCCCACCTAGCCAACCCAACCATAAAACCTAGGTGTTATAGTGGGAGAGGTGGGGATTTTTATCCATAATCCAACAATAACGAGCCCCTCAATGTCCATGGCGCCGTCGTGGCTGGCCCTTACTGTCTTACACACGTGTGGTAAGCGATGTTGCCGCCGGTGCTGTCGCCGCTCGCCGGCGACGAACGTCCTGGGGGTCCGCGTGTTCGGCGAGCTAGGGGTCCGAGCGGGATGCCGCCCACCAGAGGGCTGCCCACGCGTCATCATAGGAGACTGACACGGGCCACGAGGTGCTCCGGCGTGAGGCGGTACTCGACTGACACGACGAGCACCCTGGCGCGCGAGGCGAGGGAGGTCGCGTAGCCGTGGACCGTGGTACAAGCGGCCGAATGCGCTCTCTGTGCAGAAACAGCCCCCGTGCATGTACACAACGAGAGGGAGCCTTCCCCTTCCCCTTCCGCCTCCGTCACCGGACGACCACAGGAGGAACAGGCCAGGCACGCCGACACGGCGCTTCCTCCGTTGTCGACGGTGACATCCCTCGTCGCCACACCGCGCGCGCTTGGTGGTCGCGTCCTCTAACGCCGGCACGAAGGAACTTGTAACACCCCAGAAATTAAAAAGGAATAAAGTAAAAAGAAAATAATATTTAAATCATTTCTGGATTTATTAATAAAGGAAAAATCCCAAAAGAACCCAAATAAAGCCAAACAGGGAGAAATACTTAAAATCTGGACTTGAAAATTTTATGAGATGAACTAGAGATCAAAATATAATTTTAGGAATTTTTACAAATTTTTATCAACAGTGATTCAACCCTTAATCAAATAAATGAATTACTGGAATTATTTTAAATCAAGAAAGAATTAAAAAGCCTTAACGGGCCTCAACCCCGAAACCTTCCCCGACGGCCTTTTGGCCCAGCCCGTTGCCACTCACTCTCTGACAAGAGGGGCCCGCCTGTCGGCGCCGCCCTCCTCTCTCTCCTCCCGCCCGCGCCCCGCCTCGGCCCCACCAGTCAACCTCTGTGCGCTCGCGTTCGCCCTCTGACAGCCGTGGCCCGCCTGTCGGCCCTTCCTTTTCTGGTTCGGTCGCTGACAGGTGGGGGCCACCTGTCAGAACCATCGTCTCCGATGGAAGGGGATCGCTCCCCTTTCCTTCCCCGGCGATCCCCTTCTGTTTCCTCGCCGCCGGCCACCGGATCGCCTCGGATCTCCCTCCGATCACCTTCCCTGGTCGCCACCGCTCCCCTTCCATCTACGGCCGACGCGTTTTCGCGCTTATAGAAAGCTTCCCGAAGCTTTTGGTAACCCTCGCCGGAGCTCTCGGGAACCTTTCGGTTCCTTGCCATAGGGAGGCCGACGACCCCCCTATTTAAACCACCTGAGACCACCGCCCTCAGCCACACCGTAGCAGCCCGAGTCGAGTGAGAACAGAGCGCCCAATTCCCGTTTTTCGGGTTTCCCCTCTGCTCCGCCTCCGGCGAGCGATCGCCGCCGCCTCCGGCCTCCCCTGCCCTAGCCACCGCTCCCATCGGGTCCGCCGTCGTCCACCCGTCCTCGGCCACGCCTCCATCAGTCGTGAAAGCCACCGGATCGCCGTCGCCGTCGAGCTCCCGAGGAGACCTCACCGTCTACCCTCGCCGTCGTCGCCGTCCGTCACCCACCTTCACCGCCGAAGGTACCATCGTGACCCCCTTGCTCCCCGCATTCCATTTTTGGTCTTAGCTTGGCACGTAGGCGCTCGCCGCCGCCCGCTGCCACCGCGCCCGAACCCGCCGTCGCCGGAGACGAAGGGGGGTACGCGCCCCCTTACGTCGTGCCGTGCCGGACGCGATCGTGGCCGTCCGATCACGATCGGAGGGCTACGATTAAATCCCTTCGGGATTTAATCCGAGCCCTCGGATCTGATCGAAGGGGTATCGGGCGATCACGACCGTCGATCGCCACTTAAGCCTCCGAGCGATCTCAGGCGTCCACGTGTAACCCTTCGTCATGTTTTAATCTGAGCCGTTGAAATTCATTTAAAACCCCCGCCTCGCATCTGGCCGCTGGATCCAGATCCAACGGTCCAGATCGCTCGGGTCCACGCGCATAGTCACGGGTTCACGGTGAACCTGGTTCACCGTGGACCAGAGACTGTTTTTAGTTTAAATAAAATTCCAGAAAATTGTTTAAACTTCAAAAATTCATATCTTGCTCATTTTAACTCCAAATTTCACCATTCAAATTTTGTTAGAACCAGAATATTATTCTCTACACATTAATACAATAAAAACAGTATGTTTCTGTTACTTAAAATATTATTAATAAATAAATGAGTAAAAATCCCTTAGGGTTAAATTAAAAATACAGAAAATAAATTGGGAAAATTCTAAATATTAAACTTTACTGTTTTGAACAAAACCTTGAAATATTAGAAATATTACTTCACCTAATAAAACCTACAAATGTGTATGTTTAATATTTGGTGAATTTTATCTGTTTATTAAATGTATTGTTTATTTTCCGTATCGAGAAGACTACGAGTTCGTCGAGGAGCAGGAGTTCTACCCCGAGGTTCCTCCATCCCCATTTGCTGAGCAAGGCAAGTCATCGACCATCTCTGTGGAAACAGTTGATCATATTGAGCCCATGTTTCAATAAATTATCGCTATAACCCATAGGTTAATATTGCATTAGTCAAATATTCAAGCCTTACACTTATATTTATTAGATCCCCGTCCTTGTGTGCAAACCCAAGCCATGCTTATTGAGCCTTAACTCCTTGTCACTCTACTATAAAAATATTAGCTAGTGCCCAATGTACCGGCACAACTGCTATAGGATAAAAAGAACGAGTCGTAGATAGCTGGATTCTGTATATGAATTTCCCTGTTATTCTCGTCTCTGGACTCTGTTGGAGTTGGCTAGGTTATAAGTATGGTGGGTTCCGGGTGCAAGCTCGGGCACTGGTTTGTCGCACCCGGGGCACTATAAGGACCGGTCTGCGGGATCTGTTGCAAAGCACTTCCGTACCAACCACAAGTCTAATGGGTAAGTCCTAACTGGAAGTATGGAATACTCCGGCTTGATGCACCATAGAGGAGGGGGCAAGGGGCTAGCCTGCGGGCGACTTGTACCGACGAGGCTCAAGGGGGGGTATGGTGGGGCTCCGATGCGTCGGGACACCATATGAAACCCATAAGAGGGTGCTATTGAGTCGGGGAGGACTATATGGAAGGTTTTGGCACGAGTTCCCGTGTGATGGGTCATCTCGTTACACTTCGGTGTAGGTGATGAGTGCGTGCCTTGTGGGTACAGTGGTACATCTCTGATCAGAGTACTTCAATCTTTTCGAAAAGCCGAGCCCACGGTCAAGGGCGGGTTGTGTGACTACTCGCAGTTAGTTTACAATTGTTTGAATGATCAAGTTATTCATGGCACGTAAGGACTGTTGAGCGAGGTGGGGCTGACTGTACCCCTCGAGTTAGAAGATGATGATACACATGCACATGTTTACTTTTCCGTACTAATAAACTGCTCACATTTAAAGCTTTACACATATGCTGCTTCCGCTAAATTAGCCACTATCTCCCTTGTTATTACCTTGCATTATATTTGCATTCGGTGGCTTGCTGAGTACATCTGTACTCACCCCGTTGACTTACAACATCAGAGCCAGTCTACTACGAGGAGGATGAAGGTCTGGAGTAGCGACCCAGTCAAGGCGAGACTGGAAGGAGGCGTTCATCTAGGACCCCTTATTTTATTAGTTTCTCTTCACTTTCATTCACTTTTGTATTAATGCGGTCTACGAACCGTGAATGATTGCCCGTATTGTACGTGGTCGCTTTATGAACGTCTTGGTTTATTGATTTTCTTTGGAATTTCAATAAGGTCCTGATTTATTAAATCGGGGCGCGACAAGATGGTATCAGAGCCGACTTGACTGTAGGGAGCCAAACAGACCTGACCTTAGGACTTATATATATATCCACTATATTTTACAAAAGCTTACTTATCCTCTCATCTTCTAAGATTTTCACAAAAATTTTCTCTCTTTTGTAGATGCCGATCCGTACATGAACGGG
>JAAALK010000282.1:18157545-18289984 GCA_019279435.1 Zizania palustris
AAGCAAGAGCACAAGCGGGACGTTGTTCTTCCTCGGCAAGTGTCTGATCAGTTGGCAGTCGGTCAAGCAGCAGGTGGTGGCCATGTCCAGTTGCGAGGCAGAATACATCGCAGCCACTTCTGCATCAACTCAAGCTCTCTGGTTGGCTCGGCTGCTTGGCGATCTTCTTGGCAGGGATGCCGAAGCGGTGGAACTCAGGGTGGACAGCAAGTCTGCTTTGGCTTTGGCAAAGAACCCTGTTTTCCACGAGCGCAGCAAGCACATCCGGGTGAAGTACCACTTCATCCGGAGTTGTTTGGATGAGGGAAGTGTGAAGGCAAGCTACATCAACACCCAAGACCAGCTCGCCGACTTCCTCACCAAGTCGCTTGGGCGGATCAAGTTCCAGGAGCTTCGCGCCAGGATTGGGATGGTTCAGATTTCCCAGAAGGCGCCACACAAGACTTAGGGGGAGATTGAGAGGTTAAGTCTATGTGTGTGTGTGTGTTTTGGCATGACATGTTGTTTGGCATGACATGTGTGATGTCCATGTGTGGACAAGTTTGTAGTCTTAGCACCTTTAGCATCTTTTGCTTTAGCATCTTAGACTAGCATATTTGCTTTAGCATCTTAGACTAGACTAAGCATCTTTTGCTTTAGCATCTTAGACTAGCATCTTGGGCTACATGGCTAGCCTATAATATGTATCCCCAACCATTTGGGTTGGCATGGCATTTGAGTGAGTTGAATGAAAGAAAATTGCCCCAACTCTTGAGTGTCATCCCTACCAATGCGAGTGTTCTCTCTAACAGCCATGACGACGTTCATCCCAACCGCAGAAGATATGCAAGCCCTCGCAGATTTGCAGCAGGCTGTTGCCAACCTCCGGGCGTACCTAGGCTTGGCTCTGGTGGCCTCCACGTTGCATAGTTTCCCCCACGCGCAACGGGTTTCCCCATCGTGTCGTCGCCACCGTCACCGGATGCGGAGGATGAAGCGCAAGGGGGAGGACAAAAGGGAGGTGATGTTGTCGGCCAAACCCTAGCCAAATTTCCGCTCCCTCTGCCACGGGCCGCCTCCACCCCTGTGACGCGCCCCGTGATGTGGAAGTTGACGCAGCCGCAATGCGGCCAACCGCGTGGGCGCCATCTCCACACCGGCGGGCAAGCGGCGGCCCTCCACGAGCGCGTTCTTCCCTGCGCTCCACCGGTCCTCGCAGGTAGGCCGACAGACCACTGCGCGTGCCACATGAGCGAATCGGTGCAACAGACCATCGTCGAACTCCTCGCCATCGTCGTCGGTTTGTTCCACCGCAACCGTTGGCCGAAGCGCTCCCCTAGGACGGCCCCGTCTGTGGGAGCAGTGGTGGTCGAGACGGAGAGGCTCGCGTGGTTTTGGTGGGCGTTGGCCCAGAGGCGGAGGACGGAGGTGGCGAGCACCGCGTTCTGGTGGGGGCGGCTGTGGTCTGGAAGGCACAAAAATTTCTGCCACAGAAAATCCAAACTGTTCAGGGAGTCATTTGCTACGCGCACCCCGTGTCGTATACAAAAATTAATTCTCAGTTCGTCGTTGCACGACTCTGCTTATCCGTATTTTCATCTCGAGGACGAGCTGATTTTCAAGGGAGAAAGAGATTGTTATGTGCATTGGTATAATTAGATAGAATTAGTTAAGATACGATTTGTTAGTTAGGATTATTTCTGTTTTAAAGATAGAGATAAGATTAGTAGATTAGATTGTATTAGGCCTATAAATACCCCTTAAGGGCTATGGAATAAACTAAGCAGAAGGAATTAATCAATTCCTCCTCAATTCCTCCTCTGCTATGCTCCTCCTGCTCCTACCAGCGGATGTGTGCGTGGAGGCGGTAGGTTGTGGAGGATATAGAAGTAATTGCGACGCACGTGGGGGTGCAGACAGTCGGATTTAGCAGACGCTGCCCACGAGTCCCGTCGTCGTTGCTGAGGCTGTTACCGTCGCAGCCGCGCGCGTGGGGGTGAAGACAACCGGATTTAGCAGACGCCGCCCACGCGTCCCGTCGTCGTCGTCGCCGTTGCATCCGCGTGCGTGGGGTGAAGACAACCAAATTTAGCAGACGCTTCCCATGCGTCCCATCGTCGTCGCTGAGGTCGTCGCCGTCGCGAGACGAAAAGGCGGCGGTTGTCGGGATGGGGACACCGGTTTGGGTGGCATGGGGACGACTCGGTTGCGGGGGGTTTTCACGCGGTGCGGACTCGGGTTGGGCGTGGGGGCGCGCTGGATGGGTGGGTTTGGTCGGGGTGTAGAATAGCTATTCTACACCCGTGGTGTAGAATAGCATTTGTATATATATATATATATATATATATATATATATCGTGTGTAGCCGTATCCATGTTTTTTGGAAAATGTTGTATCGTGTATTTGTATCCACGTATCTGGGCTACATAGTTCGTAGGGAGCGATTCATATCCTTAGGGACAGGGGATTCCCTGTTCCTCCAAGTTTGATTTGTCTTGAAAGTTAATTGGTTCGGTTGAATAAATGTACTGCTAGAAAATATAATTTAGAACACTGAGTCTTTACATGGCAGTGGAAAACTGGTAATGTTATCAATGTAAACTAGTGGTGTTTCAAGCTAGTCAATAGTCATGGTATTCCTAGCTATAGTGTTAAAATTTGTCCCATTTCTGATCTCCATTTTAACTTACAACAGATGAAATGAAAGTGTAACATGAGCAAAGTTCATCTGGATTCTGTGTTTTTTATTTGCATTCTCATTTGCTTTTTTATTCTGAGCTGATGGGGTTGCATGACTGGTCAATTTTGATATTTACTTAACATTGATTCCTTCTTGTATCTACCTGTAGAAGTTTCTGTTTGGTTATTCCATTATTGCTTGCTTACAGGAAAGAGAAACAACGTGAGTGCAGTTGAAATGTATTGAATATCGATGCCTTCTCTTACTGTGCACCCTTTTTGGGCTTATGAAGCAGGTTTCTTGGAATCTTTCTTTTTGGAAACACTTCTGTAACCTCATTAGGTTCTTATTCATACAATGGATCAGAAACCTCAGGATGATATTGATTTTCTAGAACCATCAGTACTCTTAGATGAGACACATTATCAAGAAGGTTTCAAGAATGGTTATAATGACGGATTGGTGTCTGGAAAGGAAGAGGGAAGGCAGGTTGGTTTAAAGAATGGTTTCCAAGTAGGTGAAGAACTAGGTTTCTACCAGGGATGTTTGGATGTGTGGATGTCAGTATTTTGTATTGATGATAATGCATTCTCAGTTCGGGTCAGGAAGAATATTGAGCAACTAGCTGTACTGGTGAGAAGCTACCCACTGTCCGATCCAGAGGATGAGCAAATTCAAGATATAATGGACAAGATAAGGCTGAAATTCAGGGTTATCACAGCAAGCTTAGGTGCAAAATTGGAGTATGAAGGTCGCCCTACATCATCCAAGCATGATGTTGAGGATCTGTAATTAGTTTTTTAGCCTTCTGACTGTCAAGTGTGAATCACCATGTTGAAATTGAGATATAGAAGCCGAATATTTTTTGTTGGTTGGATTAAAGAAACCCTGTTCTAGGGAATGCTGCTTATGGAGCTTTGCTTCGAAACAACTGACAACGAATTAATGAGTTATGCTGTCACCGGGATCACAGAGAAAACCTAGAAGCATGTATCCGACTATTTACAAGCCTTTATAGTACTCCCAACATGAGATGTTTGTGCTCCTTTTATAGTTTTGCTAATGTTTTCATCAGCTTGTAAGGATTAATAAACCTATGGTTCATTAAAAACGCCGCGATGACGATTAATCGATGATTCTTGACGATGAATCGCCGGTCAGTCTCAGTGGTCAACTCAAACCATTGGTAGGTATGATATGATTTT
Source organism: Zizania palustris (assembly GCA_019279435.1). Classification (NCBI taxonomy): domain Eukaryota; kingdom Viridiplantae; phylum Streptophyta; class Magnoliopsida; order Poales; family Poaceae; genus Zizania; species Zizania palustris. The sequence goes on from JAAALK010000282.1 coordinate 18,161,410, forward strand.
ATTGTCCCATGAAAGATTAGATCTTTTGCCACTGGAACGTGCGAATGACGCTGCGTCTCCTTGCTAAACACTTGACTAGCTCAGTAGCTCCTCCTGAAATCTCCTTGTTTGTTCTCTTGCGGCTGTCGTTGCTTCAGCCGTTGCTTACACGAAAGTAGCGGAGATTAGTTTAGTACACTGTACAGAATAAGCTGGGGCGACTGATGCTTGTCGCTCGCTCCATGTTCCGATCCTAAGCGAATTTCTTGAGCTCTCGCTGGTGCCTACCATGCGTCGGTGATCGATCGGGTGATGTGAACGCATGAAGCGTGAAGCAGCAGTGTCCAAGCCCAATCACCCAACCCGGCTGCCGGCCGGCGAATCGGCCATCACTGGGGACACCCGCGTGCCGGTTCATTGCACAGCGCCGCCACGCGGCAGGCGCCACGTCGTGCTTCGCTTTTGCCTCCCGCCTCACTCCGTCGCGTCCGCGTCCGCCGCACGCAACCCCGAAGCGGCGGGTCCCCCCCGCCCGGAACGCGATGCCGCCGCCCCTATCCGCGGCGCCGCCGTCGCGCGGTGGAAATGGAAGTGGGCGGGTGTTCCCGTCGCGAATCTCGAACCCGCGACCAATTGCGGGCGAATCCGGTCCGTCCGTCTCGGGACGGCTCCTCTAGTCTCGCTCTGCCCCCAATTTCATTTCCGTCATCATTTGGAATGTTTCGGCACAGAACGACTGATGTACCGTGTTTTAAGGTGTAATAAAATAACATAAATATATTTAAAACATATAGTAATATGATTAAATATAATATATTTAAATACATTGATATCTTAAATATAGTGTATAGCTTGAATATAATATAATATAATATATAGCTTAATATGGGTAATATGTAACCCATATTAAAAAAATCAAAATACAATTTTGATCGAAATGACCGGTATATATCGATATCGGTCGATATTGGCCGGTATTGATTAGTATTGATGCTGGAACGATTTAACACGTACCGGTTTGAATGGCGAAATGGTACATACCGACCACTCCGGTCGATACCGAAACAGTATTGATAACCTTGCCCCCAACCCATAGACTTTAGACCTGTTTTAAGTTAAAAGTGTAATTTTGAAATATAGCAGCATATATAATATTTAATAAATCTCTAATAAGATATTTTATGATAGGTTTAACAAACTAGTATATTTTTTCTATAAAATTAATAGTTAGAAAAGTTTAAGTTGCAAAAAAATGTTGTAGTTGTAAGAGCATCTCCAAAAATATCTTTAAAATCCGACTTTCTGTATAATATTATATTTTTGGATTCTTTTTGTTATATAAATATATTTCAATAGATTTTCCTTCCATAGAGTTCTTAAGTTTGAATCTCTGTGTAGGCTCCCTATAAGTACATAGCGAAAAGATTAATTTTAGAGATTATTTATTTTTGAGACTCATTTAGAGTATCTAGTAGGGTTTTGTAGTTATAATCCAAAAAATCGAAAGAACGGAATTATTTAGAGCTTCTATTTGGGATGATATAAGGTTTGTGAGTAGTTTGTTACAGAATTCATCTTACAAAAAAGCGACGCTCTTCAATTTAAACTATGCAAAACATGTAATTTTTACGCAACTTCTTAAAAATCAAATAAAACCAAGTTTCACTCAACTCAAAAATCGAACAGAATCGATCGATTTTCACGGATCGATCGACCCTGGTTTGACGAAAACACTAATGCCGTTTTCTTTGATTAATTTAGTTTAGTCATAATCCCCCTGGTTAGACCGCGTCTAATCCGGGACGGATTTGAACGGACCATCCGCGTAGGTCGGTCGTATGGCGAGGATTCTCTGTGGATCTACTTCCATTAGCGTGTGTACTACAACTGGCTGGTCACGGGAAAAATTAACGTATATAGCTAGTTTAGTTTACATTTACAACCGTGTTGAAAATTTTGTTTGGTAGAAAACCAAAATACACAAAAATTCTCATTATCAAAATGTTGGCACCAATTATATGCCGCTGTCACAACCAAAGTAAATTATCTCATCTCAATTCTAACTTATAAAAATCAGAGTATCTTTTGGTGTAATTGTTATCTTTTAATAGATAAGAGATATAATTAATCTTATACATTAGTTATATTTAAATTAGGAACAAAAACTAATGATAATTGATTAACCAACTCAAATCTAACATTCATAGATTGACGGATGGTGTCGATGACAATGACTCACAAATGATATCATTAGACGATATTAATGTAGACAACATAGAGGCATGACTACTAGGGAGTGCGTGTGTCAAGGGCACTAGTGTTCTAAGTAAAAGAGAGGATCGACACAATTCATGTACAACAACGATCTAAAGTAGTCACGACATTGCAATGACTCATATGGTAGTGTAGGAGCTCCATACACTAGAGTAGAATGGGCACCAAGTGTAGAGGCAACGGTTGTTCGAACAAATCTAACATCGGCGGTTGGCTAGCCTAAAATTAGACGAGTAGTACATAATAAGGATAATTTTTATTACTTATAGAAAACAATAGGTTGCTTATTTTGATCGTTACAATTCGATAAAAACATTCTATTTTTATTGTAAAAATCTTTAAAATCTAATAATACTAAAATTTAACTCTATAATTAACTACCTTCCTTGTTGTAATTATTATTATTATTGTGGGTTTGATTTTACGATGGTATAATAAATAGTGGCTACAAGTCACGTTGGTTTTTGTGAGCCACACGTCTCCTTCTCAATTGGGAGCGCACACGCAGAACAACAGAGTGGCTCCCCACAAAATAACCATAACAACGGTGATGGTTTAACGGAGCAGGAAAGCAAGAAACGTCCTCCTCCACCCATCTATAAATTCCTCCCCCTTTCGCCTCGAGGAAACATCAAGGACGACTCGTCTCAGCCCGCCGCCGCCTCCGTCCAAATCTTCCGGCCGACTTCTCGCTCGATCTCTTCCTCTTTTGCCGCCTCCCAGCGTAGGTGTGCATCCTCCTTTCCTTGTTTGTTCGTTGGATGGTTCTGTGATCTCTCGTCGTTCGTGATGCTTGATTGGCTGGATCTGTGATCCGTTGCCCCGCTACGTGGTTTGTTATTGTCGTTGCCAGCCTTCTGGAGATGTTGAAATGGTTGTTTAGTGGTCGAAATTTTGTGAAGTGGTTCTTTCCGGGGATTGGTGAGATGATTCGTTCGTTCCTAGCACCTTTTGTCTGATGTAAATTGGGTGTAATCGATCGAGTACAACGTCGCCAGTTATCTGGTGCTCGATTCTGGTGGAGGTAGCTTCTCGATCTGACGAAGTTATCCTTGTTTATTCTTAACTGAATAAGATTACGACACATGTGAAACAAACGATCTAAGTACTCTACGTTCTCACCTGTGGCCGTTGGTCCATTTGAGAATGAGAATACAATCATGCAACGCTTGTGGCCCATGGAGATGTCTTCTCAAGGATATTTTTTCAGCTGTGCTTGATATAGATAGGACCTTGTCGAGATTAATACGTAGAAAAGTTTGATCTCATGCAGGGAGAGCGTATGTACTATATTTTGGGTGTAGAATTTTTTGTTTTGATGACGACATGGTGTTGAACTGTTGATCAGGGTTGACCATTGGAGTTCAGTATTAGCAGGGAGATAAGAGAGGATAGGTTTTGATGCAACTTTTATTCTGTTTGTACTCCTGATTTTTCTTTTTGGTAGAGAACTCAGATTTACTTTGAAATTGTTAGATCTGTAGTTTTTGGTTTTCTCATTCACAAATTTTATTCTGTAAAAAATAAGCCATCGTTTGGATAATTAGGTCCTACTTCAAATTCGTAGGGAACAGTTCAAATCCTTAGGAACAGGGGAATCCCCTGTTCCTCCAAATTTGATTTGCCTTGAAAATATGTTTTATTTATCTTATTAAAAGTTAATCGGTTCCATTGAATAGATGTACTGCTAGAAAATATAATTTAGAACAGGGTGTGGTATGCATGGTTATCTTAGATTAGTGTTAAAATTTGCCCCATTTATGATCTCTCACAACGGATTAAATGAAAGTGCGTGGATTCCATGTTCTTTTATTTTCATTCCCATTTTGCTTTTTTATTCTGAGCTGATACGGAGGCATGACTGGTTAATTTTGATTGTTACTTCACATTGATTCCCTCTTGTATCTACATGTAGAAGTTTCTGTTTAGTTCTTCCAGATTGCTTGCTTACAGGAAACAGAAATATAAAGCTGTAATTAAGATATATATACTGCATGTTCTGACCATTCATTTCCTTTTTACAGCTCTTGGTGTAACTTGCCACTTTCACCAGCAAAGTTTCATGTCTGATCTCGACATTCAGATCCCAACTGCCTTTGGTATGTCGGTTGTTTTATGTCCTGTCTTTTAAATCTTTCAGAGCCTGGAATATTAGCAATTTATCGTATTTTTTTCTGAACATGTACAGATCCCTTTTCTGAGGCCAATGCTGGAGAGTCTGGTGCTGCCGCGGGATCAAAAGACTACGTTCATGTACGCATCCAGCAGCGTAATGGCCGCAAGAGCCTGACCACTGTGCAGGGATTGAAGAAAGAATTCAGTTACAACAAGATCCTCAAAGATCTCAAGAAAGAGTTTTGTTGCAATGGTACTGTTGTCCAGGATCCAGAGCTTGGACAGGTATGGTGTAATTAATTACTGAATTTATGTTGCTTGATTGCATGGTTAACGTTTTGTTATCTTTCTGAACTAATTTATCTGATGCATACTTAATTGTAGGTCATTCAACTTCAGGGTGATCAGCGCAAGAACGTATCAAATTTCCTTGTTCAGGTAGGGGTCATTCTGCTTCATCATGTTTCGTACAATCGAATATACACATGATGAGAGATATGAATATGCTTAACTTCTTACATGCTATTGCTGATTTGCCGTGCAGGCCGGCGTTGTGAAAAAGGAGCACATCAAGATTCATGGTTTCTGAGCAACTACCAGATCCATATCAAAGACTATATTTGGGGTGGAGTATACTCGGTTGTGTACTGACAGGCATATGCTTGTGCTTCGATTGTACACACAAAACCTAGCCCACCTCTTGCGTGTGTATGCTTGTTACCATTGTGTTGAAGTTTGTAAGAGGCACCATCACTAGATGGCTTCTTTACCTCTGTCATCAAGGTTGAATAATATATGCTACTTTAAGAACGCTATCCTGATTATCATCTCTCTTTTTGCTGCTCTCGTTTGCCAATTGTCCATATGTTCCTGAATGCTTTATGCTAAGGTTGATCAAATCAACCTATTGGTTTTGGTGGTGATTTCAGTGGAATGTGCCAATTACCTGCATACCTTGTTCATCAGTGTTCATTCTAGTTCGTTGGTGCTTGTGGAGATGTGCTCTTAGATTTGCCCATGGTCTAGTCCTGAAGCATCAGCGTTAACTTCAGCCAGGGTATGCCTAATTGTTATCAGCAGGACTATGAATATGATACGAGGCTGAACAAGAATGCTCTGACATTGGCCTATTTTGAAACATCTAGCTGCACCTGCTGGATGACATAAATAACCTGCTTGTTATGCCTGTACCTGTAGTACATGTTATGTGAACTTATGAAACCAGGAAGTCGGCATGGACAGGGTTTTTACAAGATTATACTGTTTATGTACGCCCATATTTCATGGCAGTCAATAGCTTCATATAATCATATTGTCAACTGGAGATGCAATGCTGCAACTGTCTACTTGTCGAGCTGTAACTCCAAGCTGCGAATGATTTCGTTTTCTTATTACTGCTGGGCTCTGACCGCTCTACAGTCTGACTCTCCCGGCGTGTTTCGCCATGTCGGCATGACATCTCATGATTTTTTTTTGACGCTGGCACAGTCGTAATGGCACTGTACCAGTACCAACATTTTACCACAATAACTTCTAGCTCACTATTATTCTTCAGAATGTGTACCGTGTTACAGTATGCCACAGTGTACGTTGGGAAGAAATGAACATGGGGGTAGATGACAAAAGGTCGGCAAGTCTGTCTGATAATCTGATCGTTGAATCCTACATAAACGACTAAACGATATGTTTGTGCGCCGTTTTCAGCAGTCGGCAGGTCTGGAAGTGTGCCGTTTTTCGCGTGATTTGTTTCGAAAGTTTCAACTTACAAACGATGTTACAACCAGAATTTAACGCTTGAGAATCAGATGCAATCTCGTTCCCTGTTCACTCAGACGTGCACGCACGCAAACATTTTCAGCCCTGAATTCGCTCATCTCGCTGCTGCAGGTGGGTCAGTGGTAGCCGGTAGACTTGAGAGTCAGCGCTCCAGACTCCACGCCTAGTCCTGTTCATTGCCGGTCAACCACTGCACATACGGCGCTGCATCCACAATCAGTCAGGTAATTGCCTCGTCCAGCAGGCCAACACAAGCACCAATTAATTGCCTAATTAGTTCTCACTGTACAAGTACAACCGTAGGAATTGATAATCTAGGCAGTAGTGCTTAGTTTTGATTAGGAATTCATAATCTGGACAGTGTTTTTAAATTTTAATTTATCTGTTTACCTTTTGATTTGTTTTTACATTAATTTAATTAATATTCTTATAGATTTGCAACTTATCAATATCGTTTATCAGAATTGTTTAGTTACAAAGAGGAACGGAAATATTGCGTTTCTTTTTTCAAAAAACATGCATAAAGAGACATAAAGTGTATGACATGGTTTACGTGCTTTTCAAATTAATTTTGCTTCTATTAGTAGCACCGACAATTGTTGAAAGAACATTTTTTATAATAGTTTTAGTAAAAACAAAGTTAAGAAATAAGACGAGTCATAGTATTTTGAATGATTGCCTAATCATGTTTATTGAGCATGATTTTTCTTTAAAGTTGATGAAGATGATATAAATGAGACTTTTATATCTTTTAGAAAACATAGGCTAAAAAATAGATAAATAGTAAAATTCCGAGTCTGCAACTGACTTGGGTTGCTGCTCTGTCAATGCTATTATGCCAAATAAGATATAAAATTAACCGAGCGTCTATTATTCACTCAAGAACATTTAAATATTTAAGTTTTTTCACTCTTAACATATACTCCTTCCTCTCCATTATCTCGTCGTCTAACAACTCGACGCGATGACTAAGGAGGTGTTTGGTTCCACCTTGCTAAACTTTAGGGATTAAAGTTTAATCCTTTTTAGTCCCTAAATTGCCAAACATGATGACTAAAAGGGACTAAACTTTAGCCCCTAAAGTTTAGCCATTTAGTCATCATGAGGTTGCTTGGACATTTTTTAACTGCTTTAATAACCTTTAGTCCCTAGAACCAAACATGTAGGGACTAAAATTTAGTCAAGTAAATAAGGAGAGACTAAAGTTTAGTTTAATCCATAAAAGAATCAAACAGGGCCTAAGGCGAGAGATATGGAGCTTAAATTTCCTTTACATTTCTTGTCTATTGCTTGGTTTTTCTGCACCCTCCATGTGCATGTGGCCATGAAGAGCTATCGAAGGTGCATGCAGACTTTAACTAGCAGAATACTAGTAAAAGAAGAAACGAAAGCGGAAACCAAAATCATACATGTGGATTCTAAATCAATTCACACATGATACACCATGTTGTTTTAATGGCCCAACTATTAATGGGAATGAGGGAGTAAGCATCAACCTCAACCTCAATAATTAGGTTTGACACACGGCTTGAATTATCAACCATCAGATTACCGAAACAATTATAACCATCCAATAATTAGAATTATATTATAATCTCGGCTAGTTTAAGCAGTCGAGGCCTTGTCTAGCAATGTTGCCGTCCATTCTTGACAGGTGCGTACAGTGATTTGAAGATGGGGTGCATGTGTTCCTGCCCTGGAAATACGGTCAGATCAGCTTGGTTAACAACTTAAGATAAGTTTAAGTGCTCATCGTCGTGTGCTAGCCGTTAACGTTTGTCAGAAAACTGTTAATCTGCTGACCACTGGGACATCTCTCTGCATGACCATCAGAGAGCAGTCAGTGGACATGGTTTTTCAGTAAACAATGCATGCCATTGTTACTGTGCAATTCCTTCCATAATCATCTGCTTTAGATTTCTTGGCACCTAATCTTCTAGTTCATTTCTAAATTACACATATATTGAGTTTCAGAATCTAAAACAAATAAAAATCTAGACTGTTAATCATAGTTTTCTGCCGCTAGAACTGAACAAAAGATCACTGGAGCTCATGGCCCTCCACGGTGACTTGTGCAGTTGTGCTGTTGAAAAACGTAGGCATCGATGCTTCTTTCTCGTCTCTGTTTTCTTTTCGACAATAGCACGTGGTTTCATGGTTATCAGATAAGTCCCTACAAATCAGTCGGCGAGATGATCCAAATAACCATCACCGTGGCCGAATCAACGCTAGTAACCTTCTCCTTTTCCTCCATTTTCTTCCGACTCGTTGTAGCCAAACGAAAGGAACATGTCATTCTCGCCACGCCATGATGCGTTTGCAGGCTCCAGCCAGATCTGTCATCTGTGGCAGTGGCAAGAGAACATTTTTTCTCTGACAAGTCACATCCACGCCTAACCAGATGAGATCTGGACACATGTTTCGGTTTCGCACTTTCGCCCATGACACACTGCACGTTCTTGATCTCAACATCGGATCAGCACCGCAGGAGTAAAAGTTGTGTTCTTTCAGAGAGAGAGAGAGAAAAGCTGCAAAAATTTGGCCTTTTGATCCAAGAAGAATATATATGGTTCCAATGTGACATCCTCTCGAGCCAATCCAAAAAAAATACTAGTTACACGGTAACCAAACACCCCAAAGAATCCATCTTGGCCGCACAGATGATCACGGGACGACGGCGGCGGAATCACGAGCTGGTCGTCCGGAGCGCGCACTCCTCCGGCGGGGCGGGGAACCGCTTGCGGTCGCCGCAGTAGTCGTAATGACGAGGTTCCTCGCCACCCAGGCGGAGTCCTCGCGCTGGGCGTCGTCGAGCGCCCACGCGGCGGCTGGTCCCACCAGCTGTACCCGGTGGCCGCCGCGCAGCTGGGTGGCGGCGTGGCTCCGCCTCCCGCGGCCGCCGGACCCCAGGCGCAGGCGTCGGTGGTGAAGTCGCTGTAGGAGGAGATGAACGGCGCCTTGGTCCAGTCCGTCTTCTCCAGCCCGCCGCGCGTCGCCCAGTCGTCGGCGTTCCAGATGCTGGAGAAAACGTACATCGGCTTCATGATTGGGAAGAAGGTGTTCGTCTTCTCTGAGTTCCGGTACTCTCGGATCGGCACCTTGTCCACGAAGAACCTGAGCAAAACACCACAAGAACAGTCAACTACATCCGAATTTATTTACATCTGATGATGCGATCCATTCCATTTGTGATTCTGCTAAGCGGGGAGACAAATGGAATGGCGGGCGCGAGGAAGAAGAAGGTGGCCGCCATTGCTTGGTCCCGACCAGGGTGTGCCAGTGCGGCCCAAGTACCACGAGCACAAGCGGCCGAGATTGGCATATCTGCAGTTCCAATTAAACGCCATCGGAGCTACCCATTTCAGGGGATAGGTGGGCCGGTGGACGCATTCAACTCGCCCCGCCGCCGGCTACTAGCTCCGGCGAGCCCGGCCGCTTCGGCGCATGCACTTACTTGAAACAAAATGCCAGATAATCAATGGTAACAATGGAGACTGTTGGTTGCTTACACGATCTGCTTGGGGTTCCAGAGGATGGAGTAGGTGTGGAAGTCGGCGGTGGGGTCGAACCAGAGCGAGTGGCGCATCTCCCGGCCGCCGACGCCGCTGCGGTAGACGTTGGTCTGGATGACGTAGGGCTGCCCCGTCCGGTTGCCCAGGAACTCGAAGTCCAGCTCGTCGCGCTCCGGCGCCGCGTCCAGGTCGGAGCACATCTGCAGAGATCGCGGCAGATTGGTCGTGTGGTTAGTCAACGATCTCAGCTCAGAGATGAGACTAAAATGGCATGTCGTGCGTACGTAGTAGGCGGTGACGACGCCGGCGGAGTCGTTGCCGGCCGAGCTTGAGCTTCATGCTGAACCACCCGAACAGGTACCTCTGCTTCGTCTGGAACCCGACGCCTGAGCAGAGCAAGAAGCCAAGAAACAAACAAACAGAGGTCATTAGCATCGGCCATTGCCGGAGCTGTAAGCCTATCAGCTCTGCTTGTCACTCACCCGTCTTGTTGTCGAGGTAGAGATACCACGTCTGGCCGTCGGCGGAGGTCTTGACGTGGTCCTCGGCGCCGGTGATCTCGAAGTTGTCGCCGAACGACGCCTCCGCCGCGGACGCCCCACGGAGGCAGCCGCAGCTGATGACCCCGGCGGCCATGGCCATCCACGCCGCCAGCAGCACGCCGTTCCACGGCCGCCGCTGCCGCGACCCCATCTCGATCATATCGTCCTCGTCACCACTCAATCGCAGCGAGAGCAGAGCAGAAACAGAGCAGCTCGTAGCCTCGCTAAGCCATGCGGTTTAATTTAAAGTAAGACACGAGCTGGCGACTTGTAGTTTTTGCCGGCTGTTTCCGGGTGGCGGCGGCGGAATCTCGCCGTTGCGGCCGCACCAAGCTTTCCTCGAGAGAACCGCCGCTCCGCACTCCCTTCGCTTTGTTTATTTATCACAAAGACTCGTCCCGTTCCATCCCACACACCAGCACGTTCAAAAACATGTCAAACCCTAAGGTGTTTGGTTTAGGGTTGCTAAAGTTTAGGTACTAAACTTTAGTTTTTTTAGTCCCTAAATTGACAAACATGGGGACTAAAAAGGACTAAAGTTTAGTCCCTAAACTTTAGCCCTTTAGTTTTCAAAACCTTACTAAAAGAAACTAAAAGTACTACTTACCTCACATCCATTACTCTCCTTTAGTTCTTTAGTCCTTAGAACTAAACAGTAAGGACTAAAGTTTAGTCCTATAAAAAAGGAGCTAAAGTTTAGTTTAGTCCCTAAAGTAACCAAACAGGCCCTTAATCTATCTAGCTACTTTGTGTTTCGACATGTTATCAATTCTATAATATAATATACTAGTAATTTAATATTAGATAGGATATTTCATCACAATAAAAATAACCTCGTGAGAGAATAATGTTATATAGATTTAATAGTAATTAGACCGATAATCATGTTTACCGGCATGTCTTGTGAATCGTGTAAAGGAGACAGTGTGCAAACGACTGTTACTGTGCAAGTGCTAGTAGTAGTAGTTGTCACGCGAAGCCACGGAGACGAGCACGTTGGGGCTCGGCAGAGTGGAAGGACGGATGGATTTTTATTGTGAGATTAACATTAACACCAGGAGATCGAGCGGCTGTTGATTGAGACGAGAACATTGAAGACGCTCTAATTGCCGTGTTTTTTTTTTACTTTTTTTTTTGAAAGAAGCAGGAGATCTGCTGATATATTAAAGAAGAAAGAAATTAATAAACATGAGCGGTTCAAAAAAAGAAGCTCCCGATGACCAAAGAGACCACCATTACACCATGGTCAGGGGAGGCCTAAAGGAGGCAGGTCCCTAACAGGATGGGAGGGCACACTAACGACATTTTAACCTTCAACAATTTAACTTTGGACCGTCGTCACGACTATTCATCCGGGCCTTTGATCCGGTTGCATGTTTGTTTGAGATTATTCCGCTCCACGTTTTATAATTATGTTTTTCAGATCCACGAAAATAAAAAAACAAGATCTAGAGTGTTGCTCCACACTTTCCGTGAAGCACCACAAAATAGTTGTTCTTATTGTTCTGATAGAGCTACAATTCCGTTCGATATCTAATCCTAAAATATGAGAGTTTATAGAGTGGAACAGATTTTAATAAATAAAAAGTTTCGAACAGATCATAAGAGATTTAAGTACTATATGGACATATGACAAAGTTTTTTCTTAGTAAAAACTTTGTAGTGTATAACATCTCTAAGGTAAGATCCTTAACAAAATAAAAAATGTATTTGCTTGCTTAACACCATCCTCTCATTGTATAGAACTAATACTAATACTAAGGGTATAAAGTAATATTATTTAATTCATAGAACTACTACCCTTGTATAGGATTGTGTCTTTAATTTACTTGTTAGCACTATCTTCCTATTATATGAACCTTCTACTAGGGTAGAAAAATTTATACAGTTTATCACCTATAAACTCATATTACGTCGTGGATGCTCTACTCGCTTTCTGATGTGTTCAATTTTGACGTCTGTGTGTTGATCTCTTGCTTGAAAGGGGAACGGGGTGCTTTTGCACGGAACGGGTTCCTCTGTAGTCGGGCTCGTCGACTGCAGAGGGCAGTCACCCCTCGCGCACCGTCCGATCTTGATCGGACGGTGCGAAGCCCCCCTCTCTCTCTCCGAAGCCTCCTGCGAAGTGGGTTCCACCAGGGTGAAGCCCCCTTTCTCTCTCCGAAGCCCCCTCGCACAGCCGTCCGATCAAGATCGGACGGCGCCGAAAGGTGACTACCCCTGCAGTCGGCGAGCCCGACTGCAGGGGATCTCATTTGCTTTTGCACATGCCTCGGCCGACACTCGAGGGCGCAAAGAATAAAGGACTAAAGACCATTTGATGTTATTGTTGGTTTCCACGTACGCTGCACAAGGGATCTCAGCTGTCAGGAAGCACAAGAAAGGAAGGAAAGGGCACGCACACCGACATGATACTCCCCTTGCTAACAGCACGACGATTACATACTCCTACTTCAGAGCTCTCGTCTGATTTGCAACCTCGAAAAGAGTATAAATAATCTTATTTGCTTCAAATTTTCAGTTACTGTTCCTTTCTGAAACCCTGTCAAACTGGGACTATAATTAGTTTTACTATTTATCACTGATAGGATTCTTCATATTTATCAGTCAGCTCGACTTTAGTACAAATATGATATTATTTCCTATTACTTATACAAGTTGTTTTACGCATGTAAACAAAAATCAATAAATAAAATAAATTAAGTTTTGTCTCTTATTTATTCTGGAAAAATGAGTTGTTTATTGAGAGAATTAACATTTGGGTTCTCTTTTTTTAGTATTTCCTCGGATGTTGGGCTCACGGTATGGGCCGGTAGTTGGACAACATCAATTCCTGGGCCAATGGTAGTGTGCTCTTCACTCTCTATTTTATATTATAAACGGTATAATTTTTAAGTTATATTTCTCTGGCTTTAATCAGTTTAAAGATAAATATATTACCATGTATGATATCAGATAAATATACAATTAATACATATTTTGTAGTGTATTTAATAAAACTAATTTGATGTCATAGGCTTGTAGCTGTTGGTGTATTTTTTCTATATAATTGGACAAAGTTAAAAAGTTGGATTTATAAAAAATACAAACAATTTAGTGCATGTTTAGTAGAACCACTGAAGCTGGAGTAGAGCACTTGAAGCTGACTAGACCCTGTTCCACCACTCCAATTCATTTTCCTGGAGCGTTATCAGTGGGATCACTCCTCGGGAAAAATGTTTGACTTGACTTTAGCTTCACAGGACAAAGAAGCTTGAGGTGGAGCCCTACCCAAACGCACCCTTGTAATATAAAACTTGAGGTAGGGCCAGCAAACTGTTGCTGTGTCTTCCAAAAAAACGAAAGGAATTGGAATCCATAAAGAAAATATCAAGATCTCTGAATAGTGTGGAATATCCACTTGGCCAAACTCCAAACATGCTGAGGTAGCAGCAATGTTGTTTGTCAAACTGAAAAATGAAGACACTACTGTACTCTACCTTGTTCCAAACGATACTGGCAGATTTTTTTTGGACATCTAATCGTAGTTACTGATCACCTTGACTGTTTGTGTTTGGAATATGTTTCTCTGTCATACTGTTTTCTTTCAGCTTAACACTTTCTTGGTCATGTCTAATGCTGTTGCAAAATGCAGAGTTTCTTAACTGGTCTGTCCAAATATCAAAACTGAAGCATCAGAACAGCAGCGATGGGATCAAGATTCCTTTTTTATTTGAGAGGATGTGAATGACCAGGAAATTGGCAGTGGAGAAGCATTTTATTTCACCTCTTTTATTGATGTGTCTCAGATTGATCCATGGAGTTTGCCCTCATGGGGCAAAGCAGAGCACACACACAGTGGCAGTGCTATGGAAAAGATGCTAACATCCAAATCTAAAACAAACCAAGGGGATCAAAACAAATCCCCCAAAAATGCAGGAAATTGCACAGCTTCTTGCCCCTACCACGTCTCGCTTCCAGACACTGATGCGTTGCTCGATCGCTTCCAGGTGATTAAATTTCCCCTGTTCAATCAGGCGTCCACGGTCTCGCCGTCGACCGTCGACGCCAGGATGAGCTCCGGGTGCGTCGCCGCGGTCTTCTCGATCGTCCCGTCGATGGCGTTCGGCCGGCCGAGCGCCTTCAGTGCCAGGTGCGCCGCCTTCTGGCCGGAGAGCATCATGGCGCCGAACGTCGGGCCCTGCAACCGCCGGACGGAAACGGATTGGTTCACTCCAAGATCGGGTAGAGATTCAAAAGTGATTTTTTTTTGTAGGAACGGAGTGAAAGTTTCGATCTTTTCGTACCATTCTCGGGGCGCCGTCGATCTCGGCGACCTCCATGCCGGTGACGATCATGCCGGGGACGACCTCGCGGGTGAGGCGGACGATCTCGTCCTCGGCGGTGTTCATGTCGAGCGCGCGCATGCCGGGCACGGCGTCGATCATGCCAATGTCCTGCAGCCGCTTGACGCCAGTGGCTCCGAACGGCCCGTCATGGCCGCAGGAGCTCACAACGACCTTGGATTCCATGACGTTGGGGTCCATGCACGACTGGGTGTCGTGGTTCATCGACACCAGCGCCCAGTTGGTGACCACACCGCCGACGCGGCCCTCCTTGACGATGAGGTCCTCGACGGCGACGGCGTTGAACAGCTTGACGTTGGGCCGCCCGAGGAGGCGGCTCATGACGGTGGAGGTGAAGAGCGCGGCGTGCTTGATGACGACGTAGTCCTCCTGCTCGTCGTACGCGACGCCGAGCTCGTCGAGGAACAGGTGCGCCGGCTTGCGCACCACCATGGCGGAGAACAGCTGCCCTCCCAGCCACGCGCCGCCGCCGGGGGAGACCGACTGCTCGATGATGGCGATACTGACGGACGGGTCCTTGGACAGCTCGTACGCGCAGGACAGCCCCGCCGACCCGGCGCCGACGATGACGACGTCGGTGTCCGCGTACGTGATCATGTCCGTCATGTACCGCCGGGTCATCTCCCGAGAGACGATGGACTCCTTGATGGGGCTGAACCTGATGGCGTTGAGGTCGTAGGGTGGAGTGGACAGCGAGGATATCGAGTTGCAGATCGCCCCGGCACCGCGCGGCGTCACGGATACGTTCGAGGCTGGGTTACGGGCAGCCGCTGGGAGGCGCACGCCGGCGAAGGAGGTCTTGAGGAGGCTAGACGCGGTGGTGGCCATGGCTGCCATGCGGAGGAGCTTGCTGCCGCGCGGAGATGGAGAAGGAGATGCGCAGGTGTGTGTGAGAGGAGAGCGCAGGGTGGCCAGGGTATAAGAAGGGGAGCGAGAGGGCAAATATCTGGGCGCTGTGTCCACTAGTCAGTGGCATGGAACGGCTCCTCAGCAGTTGATCCGGACCGTTCGACACAGATCAAATGGTACGAAAGTCTTTGAAGAGTGTGGAAGTGAGTCCATAGATCTTTTCTCACCCTTTCCTAAATAAAAATTCTTACTAGAATTAATTTCAAGGCATGCTTTCTTCAGGACAGGGAGCCCAGCCATTTGGTTTGATTTGTTTCGTGATTCTTTACCCAAATCTAAAAGACCCAAGCTTTGAAAGGTAAACACGCATTGATGTTGGCTACAAATGACATTATTACACTGATCAGGTATTCCATAACTTGATTTACTACTAGATTGGCAGCTCCTCTTTGCACTGAAAGATCACTGGCAAATATCTGCAGCTGCATCTTCTTTGTCCACAAATCACAAATGTCATATCGCCTTTGGCTGATGGATTTTTCTACATCGTTTTCAAGAAAGATCTTTGCATGCTAGCAATCTTCAATACTATGCAGCACGAACGGAGGCCGCTCAAGTTGCTGTCATATCTCCTGCACAGCACACAACTTGCACAAAGGAGACTGTACTACAGTCACTTCTACCATAATTTTATCGCTGATGCGTGAAAAAAAAGCAGCTCGAAATACAAAATTGGCTGCAAATATCTCTTATTGAGGGGATGCATGATTGCAATTACTACCTTGGTAGCACAGTAATCAATAATCAATTGTCATGGGATTCTGCAGAAGCGATTGGGGCCAGATAATCTAGCAAGACACAGTGCAATGCCATCTCCGATCCGTTTGGATTTGTGCCACACATTTTGATTGAAAATGACACTGGATCCAACTTGCTCTTTTCCAGAGAAAGATCACGTTACATGGCCTGTTCTCTTTTCCTGGCTGCTATCTTGTGACCCTTGTATCATTTATCTTGTTAACCACTTGTGCAAACTACAGATCCGAGAAGAAGACGGAGTCATTTTTCAGCAGTTCATCTCAAGTCTGAACTCTGAACTCTAGCTTGCAGTACATCATATCGCAAAGAAACTGCTATATATTGGGCCAATCTTTAACAAAGGACGGCAAATTTGAGGCAGGCGTTGGTGTTGAACATGGATGGTGATGCAATGGGCTTCATGTGTAAATTTGTGGCCATCCTGCATGCAATGTGTTTACTGCTTATTAGCAAGGTATTCCCTTCTTCATAGGACTACTTGTATATGGTTTTAACAAAAAAGATGATGTGCATATTATGTTTTACAGTTATTAAATAGGTAAAAAAAGTAACATATTTTTAAATTATGTTAATTTTGATATTTTGATACCTCTTGTTACCTTCTTAAAAAGACAGTGTGGTCTCACTCTATGCACAAGATATTTCGAGGATGGTTTTGGCACCTTATTATCATATGCATCTTGTCCTTCTTACTGTGAGATAACAACGCTACACCAATAATTGATATGATGCGTGTTTAATTTACATGTGATTAATGTTTGTCCTTTTGAAAGATAACATGTGTGTGTGTGGTCGTTGCATTATATTCCTGAGATATTTTCTAGCTAGTATATATAGCTATATATGGTCCACAAACCCTCAGCTCTCTTCATCGATCTCCTGATTAATTACCATGAGAAAAATAGTGTTCTTTGTAAAGTTATCATTCACAACTGGCAGGAAAAAACAATGAGACATTAGTGATTGGATACACTGTTCATCAAGAGCGTTTGGTTCCGTATATTAAAGTTTAATCCGTGTCACATTGGATATTTGGACGTCAATTTAAAAGATTAAACATGAACTAATTATAAAAAATTACAAAATCGGAGGATTATTCATGAGATAAATTTATTAATCCTAATGAATCCATGATTAGCAAATGTTTACTGCAGCATCATATTGTCAAATCATGGCATAATTAAGCTCATTAGATTTGTCTCGTCAATAATCCACCAATTATGAATAAGTTTTATAAATAGTTTACATTTAATACTTTAAAATAGTATCCAAATATCCGACATGACGGGATAAACTTTTAGACTAAAGAACCAAACATCATCTAAGTTAAACTATTCTGATTTTGATCAATTCAAAGAAAGATATATTAACAATTGCATTGTTAAATAAAATATATTATTAATATATTTTTATGGTAGGTTTAATGAATATTTGATATTATGTTTTGATCAATTCAAAAAAATATATTAAAAACTATGTTATCAAATAAATAATTTATTAATATATATTTTATAGTGAATTTAATAGATTTTATAGTTTTTAGTGTATATATTTTATATACCATGTAATGTCATGTCAATTGTTTTATTGTTATATCATAAGTTATATTTATATTATATTTTATAGAAACTTCCACATTTTTAATAAAGAATTTAAATAATTTTCTATAAATTTTTTAAATAATTTTCTATAAACTTCCACCGGTTCAGTCTTCAGCGTGGGCCTCGTGCAAGTAAGGCGGCCTGTTCGAACTTGGATGCAATGCGTTTCGTTGGGCCGTCGGGCGATCCAACCACTGCCAACCTGAGGGCACTGAGAACTAAGAAGAGATTTTTTTTTGAAATAATTCATTTTTTAAAGCAAATTTTCAATCTGTTACAATGCTTTCGAAAAATTACAAAACTAAAATTTTATTAGAAATTCAAATGCCGATGTATGCCGAAAGTCCTAAATCGTCGTTTCATCTACCGACGGAGCCTTGGATCGGCCTAGATCATGTGACGGAGTGCCAACAGAAGGTTAGTTTCACAATTTCTCAAAACTGTGTATCAAATTTAAATTTTATTTTAAAAAATACTGAGAAGATACAGAGATGGAGATTATTTATAAATAATATTTATTTTTAAAATTGCAAACCTGGATATCGCGCTAAAAAATATAAAATTAGATACATTTCAAATATCGATAGAAAATTTGAAATGTCGACAGAAGCTGTCAAGATATAATTTTTTTCTTACGGGCGTAATTTTTTCCGTCGGCATTTCAGATACCGAGATACCGAGGTATGTAGTTTTGTAATATTTAAGCAAGCTATTAATTATAAAAACTGGAGAGACTTACAAGATGAGACATGTATATATATATATATATATGGAACTTTTGGTGTAGTACACCGTGAAAATATCAAATTGGTTGGCTCACACCGTAAACGGGCTTCTTTGCCTAGCACCATTATAATTTTATGGTTCTTTGTCCAGACACACCACACTGATTATTTTAATTGTTTCTTAGATTTTTGGAGAGAGACTGTGGGTGAAATGATTTTTCTTCCCTTGTCTTCAACCTCCGGTTGGTCACTAAATTTTGCCGTAACACATCGTCACCTACACGCTCGACGTCGTCTTCGCGTGTTACAACACTTTTATGTGTTATGGCAAAATTTAGTGACCAACCAAAGGTTGCAGACAAGGGTAAAAAAGTCATTTCACCCACCTTCTCTCTCCGGAAATCTAAGAAATGATTAAAATAATCGGTGCGACATGTCTGAATAAAGAACCACAAAATTATAATGGTACTAAGCAAAGAAACCCATTTGCGGTGTGAGGCAATCAATTTGATGTTTTCGCGGGGTTCTACGACAAAATTTCTAATATATATATATATATATATATATATATATATTAGAAAAGGGAGATTCTAGTGCCCGTAGATAAAAGAGAGATTTGCTCTCATGCCACACATAAGTTGGTGAAATTTGTTTTTTTTGCCTCATATAAGTGTATGGCGTGTGGTCTCTGGATCTAGTTGTCAAACACACATGACGTGACAAAAAGTAAACACTACTCAACTTTATGGCATAAGAGCGAAAATTCTTAGATAAAACACGGTGGAAAAAAGAGTCAAGCCAGCAGACAAAGCGCGTACCATATATAACAAGAAGAAAATATGGCACGTACTCGTTTGTTTATATACCTAAATATTTAAAACTTTAGGCAACGTTTTTTTTATATATTTAAGAAAAAAAACAGCACCAACAGTAAGCTCAACATTCTCAGCGCAGCACCAACTAAGCAACAAGGCTAAGCTAGTAGTCCAGCAGGCCTCGTATCCAATACCATATAGGTATGGATACAATAAACAATCAATACACATAGACAGATACGTGTAGATTTTTTTTTAAAAAAAGTCAAATACGTACATATACATAGACGTTAAATACGTACACACGGCATTTGGAAACTAAACGAAGCAGTGGCGTGTGTGCGAGAAACGTTTACAGGAAGAGCTAGATGAGACGAGAGGAGAGTGGCATGCAGTGGCAGTGGCCTGATCCGTTTGTTGACAGGTAGCAGCACAATCCTTATCCGATCTGCTCCCAAATGGCCCGGTTGACTCCACCACTGCACGCGCCATGGGCCGTCTTATATTTCGTTAAGTTCCTGCAAGCCACAATTAAATAACAAATTATTTGTAACATGTAGTAATAGCTATCTTTTATATATATATATATACGGTAGCATTATTCTACACTATGTGTGTAGAATAACTATTCTATACCGACTACTTTCAGTAGTGAATTTTTTCAATAGAATAGCAATTGAGTACTATTTTTTTCTTAGTAATAGATTTCTCTGTACAATAGTTATGCTACACCCGTGGTGTAGGATAGCATTTATATATATATATATATACGAGAACACTATTCTATACCCATGGTGTAGAATGTTATTCTACACCGATCAACCTAACCGTGTTCACCTCATCCAGCGTACCCCCACGCCCCTCCCAATCCCGATCTCCCATTCCATGTCGGTGTAGAACCGTAGTGTAGAATATCATTTGTATATATATATATATATATATATATATATATATATATATATATATATATATACGGGAGCACTATTCTACACCGACTACTTTCAGTAGTAGATTTTCTCAGTAGAATAGCAATTGAGTACTACTTTTTTCAGTAGTAGATTTCTCAGTAAAATAACTATTCTACACGCGTGATGTAGGATAGCATTTGTGTGTGTATATATATATACAAATGTTATCCTACATTCTACTGAGAAATCTACTACTTAGAAAAAAGTAGTATTCAATTGTTATTCTACTGAAAAAATCTACTACTGGAAATAGTACTCCCATTGTCGGTGTAGAATAGCTAGCGTTTCCGTGCGTGTGTGTATATATGTATATATATAGACACACACAAACACACACCGATACAGAAGGTCACTAATGAGGGTTGTTTTTAACAAGTAATCAGCTGTTACCGAATATATTATGGATAAGCTGTTTTTTTTCCCAACATAGGATAGCACATATCTATATAAAAATTTAGGTATTCTGAAAAAAACACACTACAACATTATTTTCAAAATATGATTCTCTATCTACCCTAAGTGATCATCTAAGACAACTCTCTTTTCTCTCAAAAATACGAACTTATTTTGTAATCCCTTTTAAAATATATATAGGGTTTGAGTCTTTGAGATTATAGAAATAGTGTTGTGTACTAGTTGATTTTTAGGGATAAACAAAGTTTAGAATTATTTATGTATAAGATTGTAGGAAACAAAAACAAAAACTCACTTTCTCTCGGAGATTACTCAAACGGCTCATCATCACGAACTGTCTACGTGGTTTATGGTGATAACCACACATCACAATTGAGACCTATTACAGTCTAACACATATCACAGTTCTAAACTTTTTTAAAAAATAATATTATTTTAAAAAAAAATCAAATTTGTACGACGGATTCAAAAAATTACAAAAATAGCATCCGGTCGGCCAACCATCGGCCGACTAGCGCCACGACAGCTCCGGTCGGCCGTGGCCGACTGGCGCCCGGCCCGCGCCAGCGCGACCCCTCGCCTCCTACGCCCCTGTGCCCCACCTCGCCTCCCGCGCCAGCCGGCTCCCGTACCCACCGCCCGTCGTCTCGGCTCCCGCCTGTCCACTTGGTGCGCGGGGCGGGAGCCGAGACGACGGGCGGCGGGCGCGGCCCGCAGGGCCGGCCGGCGCAGGAGGCGTGGGGGTGCGCCAGCGGCGTGGCGGGGCGGGGCGCAGGGCAGGAGTGACGCGGCACAGGCCGTATACCAGTCGGCCACCCATCGGCCGACTGACGCTGACGTGGCGCCAGTCGACCGACCAAGTGCTCACTGGCTGCTATTTTTGTAATTTTTTGAATCCGCCGTACAAATTTGATATTTTATAAAAATACTAATTTAAAAACCCACAGTTTTATATATGGAGAGAATTGAGATATACAAACTCAATTCTCAGACCATTATATTTCATACTAAATTACACCATACGTATATGAAAACATGTTACGTACTACCTCTCATATGTATATATACATTATTTATTTGAAAGATTTAGATTTTATGACCCTTTCTCGCCCAGCTTGGGGAGGAACGGCCCTGCATGCCTCAGGATCGGAGCTAGCTAGCTAGGAACACTGCACTGCACGTTACACGTACGCAACCGATGAGAGCTTATGTGCAACCAGAGCTAACCGCCACTACCTTCCAAAACTCGCGCAAGCCTACCCTTTGTTTGTTTGTCTTCGTGAATGCGAAGTTGCGAACGGAGAAACCGATCGGAATCCCGGACGACGCCACCGCCGACGCGCGCGTACGTGGCGACCATAACTCGCCGCCGTTGCAACCAACATGCATGCCAACCTCAGCTAGCTCGCTCCAGGATAAGCACTGATATATCCATCATCATATCCAAGGATATATCGATCAAATTGAATCGAGACGTACGCCATGCGTGCACCACGCCCCGGCGAGCGAGCGAGTGAGTGTGATCGCGATCAGGCTGCAGCTGGTCCAATATGGGACGCCACCTCAGCTGCTCTCAGTATAAATACGGTGTTCCTGCAGGTGAAGCAGCCAAGGCATGCATGCACACTTGCGCTTCGTGAGCTTGATTTGACAGAGCGTGCGTGCGTGTGAGCGTGTCTTCTTGGGGTTCGTCTTGTTCGGTCAGCTAGCCATGGCGTCGCCATCTCTGGTTAGTGTGCAGTGGCTTTGCGTTGATATGATCTGATGGTGATAGTACGTACATTTAGTTCGATAGAGATGATGTGATCGATCTCGTAAACTCGTATACATGTTTTGTTGATCGTGTGCTGTCACTGCTGTGTGCAGATCATGGAGGAGGAAGGGAGGTTCGAGGCGGAGGTGGCGGAGGTGGAGGCGTGGTGGGGCACGGAGAGGTTCCGCCTCACCAAGCGCCCCTACACGGCGCGCGACGTCGCCCTCCTCCGCGGCACGCTCCGCCAGAGCTACGCCTCCGGCGACATGGCCAAGAAGCTCTGGCGCACGCTCAGGTCCCACCAGGCCAACGGCACCGCCTCCCGCACCTTCGGCGCGCTCGACCCCGTCCAGGTCACGATGATGGCCAAGCACCTCGACACCGTCTACGTCTCCGGGTGGCAGTGCTCGTCGACGCACACCTCGACGAACGAGCCGGGCCCCGACCTCGCAGACTACCCCTACGACACCGTGCCAAACAAGGTGGAGCACCTCTTCTTCGCGCAGCTCTACCACGATCGCAAGCAGCGGGAGGCGCGCATGTCGCTGCCTAGGGCGGAGCGCGCGCACGCGCCGTACGTTGACTTCCTCAAGCCCATCATCGCCGACGGCGACACCGGCTTCGGCGGCGCCACGGCCACCGTCAAGCTGTGCAAGCTCTTCGTCGAGCGCGGGGCTGCGGGGGTCCACCTCGAGGACCAGTCGTCGGTGACCAAGAAGTGCGGGCACATGGCGGGGAAGGTGCTCGTCGCCGTCTCCGAACACGTCAACCGCCTCGTCGCCGCCAGGCTCCAGTTCGACATCATGGGCGTGGAGACCATCCTCGTCGCGCGGACCGACGCAGTCGCCGCCACGCTGATCCAGACCAACGTCGACGCCCGCGACCACCAGTTCATCCTTGGCGTCACGAACCCGCGCCTCAAGAACCGGAGCCTTTCAACCGTCCTCTCCGACGCCATGTCGGCCGGCAAGAACGGCAGGGAGCTCCAGGCCATCGAGGACGAGTGGCTCTCCACGGCCCAGCTCAAAACCTTCTCCGACTGCGTCAAGGAATCCATCGCAAGGCTCAACACCACTGACCACGACAAGCAACGCAAGCTCAAGGAATGGAGCACCGTCACCAGCTACGACAAGTGCGTGTCCCTGGAGAGCGCGCGCGACATAGCCGCCAGCCTCGGAGTCACCTCCCTGTTCTGGGACTGGGACCTACCGCGGACAAGGGAAGGCTTCTACCGCTTCCAGGGCTCCGTCGCGGCGGCCGTCGTCCGCGGGCGCGCCTTCGCGGCGCACGCCGACGTGCTCTGGATGGAGACGTCGAGCCCCAACATCGCCGAGTGCACCGCCTTCGCCGAGGGCGTGAAGGCGGCGAGCCCCGACACGATGCTGGCCTACAACCTCTCGCCGTCGTTCAACTGGGACGCCTCCGGCATGACGGACGCCGACATGGCGGACTTCATCCCGCGCGTCGCCAGCCTCGGCTACGTCTGGCAGTTCATCACGCTCGCCGGCTTCCACGCTGACGCACTCGTCACCGACACCTTCGCCCGGGACTTCGCCCGCCGCGGCATGCTGGCCTACGTGGAGAGGATCCAGAGGGAGGAGAGGAGCAATGGCGTGGACACGCTCCAGCATCAGAAGTGGTCGGGCGCCAACTTCTACGACAGGGTGCTCAAGACCGTGCAGGGTGGCATCTCCTCAACTGCAGCCATGGGCAGAGGCAAGAAGCTACTATTTATCACTGATTTGTTTCTGAATTATTGTCAAGTTGATTTCTTCACACTTGTGCTTGGTTGTCTGCTTGTAGGAGTTACTGAAGAACAGTTCAAGGGCTCCTGGACAGGGCCAGGAAGTGAGAGCAGCAGCCAACATGTTCTTGCCAAATCCAAGATGTGATGAGGATTCATAAAGAATAAAGATTCAGAGGAAACTTTACAAACCGAACAACAACATGCATGGACCAACTAATTACATAGATATGCATAAATTGGAACAAAACAGTTGGGTTATAATGTAATTGTCTGCAAGTTTATCACTGAAAACTGGATACATCAATGATCAATCGAGTACTGTGGAGTTCATAAGAAAATTGTGCTTTCAAGCTCACTGTCCATCAAGAAACTTTTGTTTTCAAATTAATTTCTGTGAGGAAACAGCGTGATTACATCAAAAGAGTCCGTCTGAAAGTTTAAACGAGATTGCATGCTTGTTACATCGACTTCTTTCTTCTACTTAGCCCAAGGCTTCAGGATTGAAAGCACGACGACCGCTGCAATGACCAGAAGTACGATGATTGCGATGAACATGCACTTCCTCGACTTCTTCTGCAGGCTCTTTGCTGCACGCAGAGCTTCGGTACCAGTCTGTAGATGATCGACGACATTTTGAACCTGACATTTTAAGCGCGTCGTCAGGTTTACGTGGCAAAGTACTTTGCAGTGACATCCAGTAACTTTTCTTGAGCTCTCGCTAAGATTGGTAACGAAATGAAGGGGACTCTCAAACCTGATCCTCTATGTTGTTCAGTATCTCTCCTTGTCCATCGACCAGTGCTGCCATATCTGCAAAGATCTGATATGGAATATAGTTAGTTGATGAACATGTATCCATTTAACAATCTTAATTTGTAATACAGTGATTTCTTCGAGGTCTGAATTAAAACAACAAAGCTATACCTCTTGCAGCTCAAGAAGTTTTTTTTCGATTTCCATGATGGCATCATGCCTTTCCTGAATTTCTTCAACCGTGGCTATAATCTGCATAGGTGTGATGAACCATCAGCCTTAATAGATGTGATGAACAACAGCTAATGAACTCGGTGAAACTGAACACACTGACCAACCTGCACTCGACCAATTCCCTGAATTGCTTTCTCGAATATCTGCTCGCTGCTGCCAGTCTCAATCATGCGGTCAATTACCTAAGCACGCGCGTTTTGTAGATGAATAAGATCAAAAGAGAAGCATTTAATTTCGTAGTAGCACTAGTATACTAGCTCACCTCATCAGACGGCTCCGTTCCAGTGACTGTTCAAGATTCAGGTTTTATCATGAAAGAGCAATACAACATCTTGTCCTGAATTATCTATCAGAAAAAAGAGCATGAATTGAAGCAACTTGAAAAAAAAAGGATCCCTGACCTGTGAAAACCCTCCTCACGACGACTTCTCGATACTCTTGTTGGATAGTCTGTCTTAGATTCTGTAAGGAACGTGGATTACTACACTGAAAAATCTACAATTTGTTTTGTACTTTCGTCGTAGAAGATGGACTGTAATAAGCTACAAAGTTTACCTGGAAGTTTTTCATTCTTTCTCTGAGTTTATTTTTCAGTGCACTGCAATCACCCAGAGCTAGCCATCAGGGTAAAAAAAAATCACCTTTTTGTTTTGATGGACAAGCAGAATATGGGATTGCTTCCTAAACTTAACAAACACTTTTGGACTCAATAATAATCTGGTTGTCCGTCAAAACTCAAAGATCAATGAGAATCATACTGAATTTACTCAAGAAATGCCTTAAACACCTTACATGGTGATTGACATCCTTGATCGGTCAACGCCTGTGCCCTTCTCACACCCTGCCTTTTTTCTGTTCTCAAGATTCTGCAAGCCCAAAACAGGAGTGAGAGCTGGAGAACTAGCTAGCCGTGAAATATATGTAGTCTAAGGGTTTGGTTTTGCTGTGAACTGCGAGCTGACTGATGTGAAAAAATTGCTGTGGAAAAACTTAAAAGTTATTTGGTTGAAGCTACTGTGAAGAAACTGCCGTGAGCTTGCCGTGAGCTGACAGTTTTTATAGCTTACATAATTTTTATCATTATAATATTCTATACATATATATAAATAGGAAACACTCAATATTGATGCAACTAAATATTGAAAAATATATTAGATAAATAAAAAAGTGCATAACTTATCTCATAAAATAACCGACAACTATATATTATCTCATGAAATTGTGCAATACAATACAAACCATAATAATGTTAGATCAATCAAAGACACCTTAAATTCATGCTATTTAATCCATACTAAAATCAGAAAAACAGAAAAGCAGAAAAGCAGAAGCAGAAAAACATGGTCTAAGTTGCTTTAAAATTTCTACTAAAAAAACTGATTTTTCATAGAAAAAGCAGTTTTGGTAAACCTTTTTGATTCAAAACGGAACAAAACGCACCCTAATTCAGACGCTGCAGTGCAGATGCAGATCGAGACAGATTTAAAAAAGAATTCCTTACATTCATGTCCATCTGTTCTAACTCCAGTTTGATGCTGCGTGCAACTTTTCCGGCGTCGTCGATGTCTCTCTCCATGCGCACCTTGATTTCTGGAGCGTGTTTTTATTTCGGATTAAAGTAAAATATTAAGCCATTCTGAAGCGTAGAAATTCAGATGAATCAACACGTGTGAGTTTAATTTGCACCCTTCATCGTGGAAGCCTTAGTGACTGATTTTGACTCCTCATTGGCTTCCTACAGTTAGGCAGAAAATATTTTTTTATAAATTCGGTCAAAGCTAGATAAGTTTAAGTTTCTTTAAAAAAATCAAACAATTTATAATACATAACACATAACGTTGGAAATGAAGTATATATACCTGGAGTTTGTGATTTATGTCGGACATCTTGTCCAATAACATCTGGATCTCCTCCACCTGATGCAAGAAAAGTAAAATTAAGAGCTTGTTTATTTCAGCTTCTAATAGATACAACTACTTCTAGAATCTAATACAGAAACAAAGAGTCTAGATTCTGGACTCAGATTGTGAGGATCGGTAGCTACAAAATCTGAAAATGAATTAGAATCCAGAAACTGAAAAACACCAACTACTCAGACTAGTTAGATACCAAGAATCTCTAATCTACTAGAAGCCGAAACAAACAAGTCCTAAGAAGATAGGATAGTACAGATCGTTTGGAAAAATTAGCATAACCCTCTACTCGATCGATTTACAAGATCTTAGATAAGATTAGATGACAACGAAAATCTTGATGTAATATAAACAATGGCATCGATCATACATTACCTCA
This sequence comes from Zizania palustris, assembly GCA_019279435.1. Taxonomy (NCBI): domain Eukaryota; kingdom Viridiplantae; phylum Streptophyta; class Magnoliopsida; order Poales; family Poaceae; genus Zizania; species Zizania palustris. The sequence continues at coordinate 18,188,924 of JAAALK010000282.1, forward strand.
TTGTAGAAGTCCTCGAGTCCATAATCTGGTTTCTTCTTTGAATTCTGATGCCCCAACTCGACGTCCCTCTCCAATTCAAAAGAATCCTACAGTCAACAGTAATATATAAAGCCCGCAGCAGGATTAATTCAGGAAGAACTTAACATCGTGGCTCGATCGGTTTACTACAATCCATGACAGTTTACTGTCTTGGCTAGTCAAAAAGGCATGCATGCAGATCCATCACAAGAAAGATCATCAAGAACATTACCGTCAGAAGATTGTTCATCTCGATCGTCCTCGCGCGCGCAGAGATGGAGATCCAGATCGCGTCGTCGAAGAAGAAGAAGAAGAGTATGTGAAGAGATTTATGAGGTGAGGACGACTTTGGAGAGATGGTTTCGACGAAGAAGTAGAACGACGGCCAGCAGCAGCAGCAGCAGCAGTAGAAACAATTAACTAGCGGACAGACGAGTTCAGTAACTAACTAAAACGCGGCGACGACGACATCAACTACTTCCTTTTCTTTCTCGTCGCCTCCATGACGCAATCTGCCGTTTGGATGCGAATTAACAACGCTTAATTCCGCACCATATTTGCGTCGGCTAAATTGCGTTTTGCACCATGTACTGTACGTACGTAGAACATATCGTTTTTTTTTCAGTTTAATTTGCACCAGGTTTATGTAATACTCGAGCCTGTTCACACTTCACACTATCGTAGTTGACGCCCATGGTGTAGCGTACGTAGTGGGATTAGTCAGTCCTAAATAAAAAATTAGGTAGATGAGGATCAACGCTGGTTAACCCTATTATCATGGGTTAATAACCTTTTTACACCAAGTGATGATTACACTGATTAGGGATGGTTTTGGAGACACTATACATTAGATTACATCAGACAAGTTGCATTGTAAAACCGTTCAAAAATCTTAAAATTTCTTGGAGTCTATCATTTATGGCTACCTCAACTATGGCACAAAGAACTATTATCATCAAACACTCTTGTCGATATCTTTTCTAGTCTAAGTGCCCGCTTTACTTACACTTGATTATGGGGGATGTGTGATAATAGTGAGAATATTAAGTAAGATTAGATTTATACCTGTCTAATTATTTTTTATTTATTGATTACTCCACATATGTACTCCTATATATCGGCTCCCAAGACTCGATACAACACAACTCATTATCACATCTCCTCTCCTCTCCTCTCCTCTCTCACAATTCAACACTATACACAGAATGCAACTCTTGCAACGTGTATGATTGATTGTTGTTACACCGGGTGCAGATCACAGCAATGCTAACAGAAAGATGAAGCTGTAAGTGCACAGCATACCAAGCATCCTCCAGAAGATCAAGCTCGCAAAGTTGGAGCCAACACCTACTGTAAGGCGGCTCCTTGTTTCCTGAGGCAAGTGTGCTTTGAAAGATCCTCTCCACCCCAGCCGCCTCTTGATCGGCATGAGCAGGAACCCTAGCTGCCAGTTAGACGGGTTGCGAAGCAAGAGCGTAGTGAAGGTGGACAGGCATACCACGATGGCAATCCGGTCACTGACTGGGCTCAGCACAACATATGCTCCCAGTGCAAATGCTGCCACCATGCTTCTTGTCGCCTGCTCCATCGAGATTACAGAGAAGAACATGTAGACTGCTCGAAGCAGTGGATGGACATGTTCGGAACCGGCATAGGTGAGCCAGATGGTGGACAGTGTGGAGCCGACAAACGCGAGAGTGTTCGCCATCACAAATGCCTTGAAGGTGTACCTGTGCGACAAAATCGGCGCGCCGGCATGTGGATGGCTGTCAGATATGTAACCACCGGGCAGAGTAAATACTGCTGCAAATGTGACGGTGGAGATGAGCACAGAGCCAACAACTAAATTCTGTGAAATGTTGGTGAATTTCTTTAGCTCATTTCCAGAAGTTTTCCCAATGCTAAACTCATCTATGAAATGATCCAGGCGACGAGGACTAAGGACTGCTCCTGTCCACGCCAGACAACGAAGGATAATGACCTGTGGATTCTATCAGAAGAAATCAACAATTCAGATGCAAGTTGAAAACTTAGATTTTGAAGCAAACAAGTCTATGCAATACAGTATGCAAAGAACGATTTTTTTAAATAATATATTTAAAAAAATCAAATTTGTATGCCAAGTTCAAAAAATTACAAAAGTAACATGCGGCCGGTTGCCGACTGGTGCTGACATGACGTAGTCGGCACCAGTCGACACTTAAAGTGCCGACTGGAGCTGATGTGGCATCCAGTCGGCACTTCCGTCTGTTAGTTTTGCAAATTTTTGAAATTGGCATACAAATTTGATTTTTTTTAAAAAAATGTTTAAAAAAAATTCTGCAAAGAACAGAGTGGTGGGCTGAATAAGTTTACCAAGGTATAGCTAATTCCTTTGTCAGTTGCCAGCACTGCAAGATCTAAGGCTGTGAGGCCCTGGTTGTTCACTATATTTGGCAGTACACCTTTATTTGCCATCAGAAGGCTCACTATCATTTGGTCTGCATTCTTGACTGCAAGATGAAGGGCTGTATTCCCTTCATAATCCATGACATTCACCATTCTTTCGAGTTCTTGGGTTCCACAGAAATGCCAGACAACTTTCCATTTCTTATGATCAACAGCAATATGTAGGAAGTTTCTTCCTTTGCTGTCAAGCATTTCATCGCAATCTGGGCAGTGTTTCGAGAGTTCATAGATCAGTTGGCCATATCCCATCTTTGCAGCAACATGTATAGGAAATAAGCCACTAGAATCTGGGACATATGCTGGAGAAGTATCATATCCCAATAACAGCTTCAATGCGGAGATGTTTCCAACAGATGCAACATAATGAAGAGGAGTACTTCCTGAATCATCAACTTCTTTCACAAGTGTTGGATTCCACTGCAACAATCCCTGTGTCATTTCTATTACTAAGGAACTTAGTAGATGTGTAGATTATGTAATGTGAATTTACATTACAGCAATATTATTGTTAAAAAAATCATAATAATATTATAACTAGAAACATTATTGCTCAGATAACCAATAATATTCCAGTTGTCTTGTAGAAAAAAGGAAACATATTTCTTTGATGCAGATTCACTTGAATCAACACATATCTATTGTGATCCAAATTGAGTAATGACTTTTGTGGTAAGCAGAGGCAACCAAAGTAAAAGTAACTGATCAGAAACCTCTCTCACATACAAATGAGAGACGGTATGAACCTTCATGACTGACAAAGATGTCAAATTCAATGATGAGCAGTTATTCTGGTTGGATCATCTTCATACACAAATATGCACAAGACTATGGGTATGGGGTATGGGGTATGACATATGACTACTAGTAATGCATAATGAGAATTTAGGTACTTGCCCTGTCTGCCCTGTTAGCATGGTTGTTCAAATAGTATTGCATGGACTACTGCAAGATAGAAGTACACAACTAGCTGTTGTTTTTCCTCAATTGAAGAATGGAATCATATTTGCTATTCCAGTATATATAAGACATAAAAATTTCAACAGTTTGGCTATTTATCCGTCGTCCGATTTTTTTCTTATTTGTTAGTCACCTAAACATGAACAATGCTAACACAGAACCTACACAATGCAAAAAACTGCAACTTTAAGTTTGCTTTGGTTTTTATTTTCTATATTAATCTATACTTGTTTCATGCTAACTCTAGCACGGTTTTGGTAGGTATCACCATTAAAGTATAACATTTCAATTATAACTTGGAAATTTTCTTGTTATACCTTATGAAGAAAATAGATATGTGAGTTGTCATAAGTTGATGTGATGACTAAAACAATCATTGATAGATGAAAAAAATCAGTCGCTTGACAAATAGACACTCCCATATTTCAAGATCCACACTAAGATTTTATTATCTATACTATATGTCAACTTCGAATTTGAATTGTATTTTGCAAATCGTTTAATTAAAATGAGTGTAACTACCTCATGTATAGTGGCGAAGACAAGCCCGGGGCAATTAGGGCTTAAACCCCAGGCTTGTCTCCTTAATTACTCTTAAAATTCAATTAAAATTATGAAAATTTTGATGTTTCAATGTAAATTGTACGGTTGAGCTCTAGGTTTGATAAAATTGTGGCTCCGCCCCTACTCATGTAGTCTATTAGGAGTAATTTTTTTGTAGAACATCGATTCAAAAGTTCTTGGTCAAGTTCTGTTCTTTTAATCATGTTCATAGTCCATGCGAATCCCCATACTTGCATATCTTTTTCAATAAGAATATAAGGTCATTTTCACACATATCCCTATTTCTCTTTGCATTCTTGATTCACATGCAGCATAAAGCATGCCATGCTGGCCATACCCACCAATATTCCAGGATTGGCTGACTGATTTGTGAAACGCTCTAAATACAGAAACACTTAACCTACTAACACAAATCCACCATGTTAAATTGTTAATCAACACCAACTTGCTACTGGTTAAGCAGGCACCCCGAACCCAAAATCCCTATCAGGATTTCACAAGCTAATCAATATTTCACTCAAAATATCATAAGCTATGAAGCTAACTTACACTATATATATTCAAAGCAGAATCACATGTATGTAAAATGTCACATCAAACATATTACTCAATCATACTACATCCACTTGCCTTAGAGGGTATGATCTCCTAGCTACTACTTTATTAGCAAAGCGAAAGATTGAAACAATATATTATATCCAAAGAAACATATCATGGTCTCACAAAAGTATATTGCAGTACCTCAAATCACAATAACTAACAAAATCTGCCAATCAAGAGTTGAAATCAAAACATTGCTCACTAGTTCGTCGGACCCAGACGCTAAGTAACATACATAAAAGCTTGAAATTTTAACACAAACTAGTCAGGTAAGACAGGAACTCACCGTTGCTCGTGAGCACCGCAGCGTGCATTACCGTGCGGCCGTCAGGGCCAGTGCACGAACCCAATACGGGCACTTCTTCCTCGTCGTCGTCATTCCTGTAAATCTTTGTAAGAACGCGCACCATGCTGAGAGACCCGGCCGCCGCTGCCATGTACATCGGTGACTCCCCTGCGCCGCCGCAGAGTCCCGGGAGCACCGGGTCCGCGGCGGCCAGAGCGCGAGCCGTGGCGTCGTGCCCGCCCCGCACCGCGTCGTGGAGCGCCGTCTCGCCGCGCCTGTTGGTGGCGCGGGTGAGGGCACGCAAGGAAGGGGGGAAGGTGGAGGAGGATGCGGCGACAAGGAGGGCGACGACCTTGTGGGCCCCGGCGCGGGCTGAGAGGTGGAGCGGGGTGTCTAGCGCCGCGTTGCGCGCGGCGAGGAGGCCCGGGGCGCGGCGGAGGAGGAGCGACGCGAGCTCGGCGTGTCCGCCGGAAGCGGCCACGTGCAGGAGCGTGTCGCCTCCGGTGGTGGCGACGGCCTCCAGGTCGGGCGCGGCCGGGTCCGCGAGGAGCGCCTTGACGAGCCGGCGCTCGTCGCCGCTGCGCGCCGCGCGGAGCAGTGCGGGGCTCATGCTTGGTGCGGAGACCACATCTGGCCGAGGGGTCGGGCAAGAAGCGGTAGTGGGAGTGGACGGCGGCGAGGTCTCCACCTCCGGCGCCGGGGATGCCATCGTGCGTGCGCTAGTGTCGGGGTGAGGCCTTGATGGGCAGGTGGGGTGTTGTTCCCTTGCATTTATGACACTGATTTAATGTGTCAACGGACTAATCTGTCGGATTATTTTTCACTTTGCCCCTCTATGAATGCTATAATTCACATGGAATGTTCACTCGTGCCTTTTGACTACCGAAGTAAAAGTTGATTTTTAAAAGAAAACATAGGACCTCTGTCCGCTCCATTATAGAAAATTATTGGCATATGGTTCAATATTATATATATATATACAAATGTTTTTTACGCCACAGGTGTAGAATGTTATTCTACACCGACGTAGAATGGGGGTCGCAATTGGGTGGAGTGTGGGGGCACGCTAGATGAAGTGAACACGATTGGGTTAGTCGATGTAGAATAACATTCTACACCCACCCACACATATATATATAACCTACTTGATCTAGTAACACAGATAAAACTTGGTCTTAAACTATGCTCAAGCTCATGTTGGCTACTTGTTTTAGCAAGATCTCTTATATAATTCCGTTTCACAAACACAGATACTAAACTGTACCAGTAGTAGGACTCATAGCTCCACAGGGGAGCCCCACCGAGATCTTAGAAATTGTATTTTAGCCCTTTGTGTTTTGTGTGTTATACTTGTGCCAAATAATAATCTATACGCAACTGAAAGTCACCAGTTTTATATAAATTGTTTTCCCATATATATCGTTGTTTTAATTTTTGTGTTTATATATATATATATATATATGTCATTGTTTCAACGTTAATCAAAGTTAGTTTTTTTTCTAAATGCTAAAACTAAAACTAAGATCCTCAGCTCCCTAAAAATCATGAATAATTTAAGCTTCATGATCATAGCACTCACTACACCCGTAGGGACGGTGGTTTTACTCGTGGATGTGGGTACTCGTGGGTACCTGACCCGACATGCACATGTTTGGGTTTAATTTTATACGTGTGGGTTCGCGGATTCGGGTACCCATTTAATTTCAGGCCGTGTTTGGTTTAGATTTAAACCCACGGATTTCCACGGGTTTAACCGATTACTTAAAATTATATAGAGTGCAACTCATTTCCTATTCATTCCCGTGATAATTTTATGTTGAGTGATTTTATTATTTTTAAACTATGTATTGGTAAGTGATAATCTCTTATTTGTTGTGAATTTTTAATTATATTTATGTTACAATGTAATTCATGTGGAGTATGAATTGAACCGGCGAGTTACCCGTCGAGTTTCATGTACCCGATGGGTTCGGGTTTAGTTTTGAACTTATGGGTTTCACAAGTTCATGTTTGCATGAGTTTTACGGGTTTGCTTCGCTGGCAGGTTTTAGACATATTGTCATCTCTATACGGTCGACACACGCTTACCAATCACTCATTCAATTCAGTGCAACTAATCCAACGCAACTAAGAACAACCAAGAGCAAAGCAAGCAAGCTAGTTAGCTTTGTGAGCCGAGGATGGCTCGGGTATTTAGAAAAAAAAACTAATATTCATTAACATTAAAACTAACGACGATAGCATATATAGACATAAAAAATTAAAGCAGCGGCATATAAAGAAATAATAAATTTTGAGTGACATATATATATAATAAACTTTAAGTGATATATATGAAATTTTCACTTGAAGATGGTAAATGATAAATTTTACTATTCCATGTATGAAGATTTTATTTATAAGACAAGATTAACAAATTATTAATAAAAGTAAATACAAAAGTGACGTTTATTAATAAGAAAATAATATTGTGTACTGATAGGTAAGAAATATGTATATGTATATACTCTGACGTTAGGCTTTCCTGACATCAGAAAGCACACATGATTTGAAACATTTATTTGGTTTTGCTTTTAAATCTATTTTTTTAGGATAAATTTTGAAATAATTTGGACCTGCTTTTTCGCTTTCTGTTTTTAGTACAACTTGTATAGTATGAATTCAAAGTGTCTCGATTAATCTAACATCATTATGGTGTGTATTGCATTGCACAATTTCACGAGATATTTATGTGATTACCGATTACTTTATGAGATTAACTATGGATTTATTTATTTAATATATTTTAGTTATTTAGTTGCATTCATGTTGACTGTTTTCTATTTATATATATGTATAGAATATTATAATAATAAAAATATGTCAGTTATAAAAATAGCCAGCTCACAACAACTTTAACCAAATAACTTTTAATTTTTTCACAGCAGACAATTCATAATAGTTTTTTAAAAACTCGCAGCAGAACCGACCGTAATCTAAATAAAATATAAATTATAGAACGGCTAGGATCCGACTACCTAGAATCAGGACACGGTAGGTGGCGCCAATATTTTACACGAATGACATTATATTACATGTAGAAATATGTTTTTTAGAGGGGGCTTTTGTTATTTGCCGTAGAAATTTAATACTTTTGTATGTTTTAGATCACAGACGACTTGTTACATGTTTTCCCGGAGCCCGATTTGTCTGTTTGCAAAACTAGTTTTCCTGGTCAACATTCGGTGGTTACACCCTCAGCTTTGCGGTTTTATCATGTGGATGGCATGCTAATCCCTCTGTTTTACGTACACGTCTCTCTTGATTTCTAATTATTTTCTCCAATTTTGGTTAAGTTTTAAAAACTATTATATTCATATCTATAATATAGAATCCATACAAGTAAATTTAATAAAACTAATTTAATGATTTGGGTGTTGATAAATTTCTTCTATAAAATCACTTAAACGTTGAAAATATTTAACTTATTAAAAACACAAACTGACTTATAGTATGTACTAGAAAGTGGTTAATTATTTAAGTCGGGCGACTTCGCCATGTTCGGTCAACTTGATTTTTATCTTAACATTTGATCATTCGTTTTATTTAAAAAACTTTTTAAAATATCATATATTTTGTTATAATTTGTTTTACTACTGAAATTACTTCAAGTATAACTTATATTTTTGTATATTTGCAAAAAAATATGAAAAAACGAATGATCAAACATTAAGATAAAAATTAATTGTGTCATTTAAAAGTTTTTTTTGAAAAAAGGCAACTCAAAACATGAGCGCCTCGCTTTATTTGAAAGTAGTAAAACAAAGTAGTTTGCCGGGGAGACCGACTTTACAAGAGAAGAACAAGCCAACACTAAACAGCCCACCAACAACAAGTACCACAGACAAAATTACCACACGACAGCCACAGACCACAACCAGCAGGAGAGAAAAGCAACAAACCACCAAGCTGCACCCACTAGGGGCAGACAGGAACATACGAGACCAAACCTCGCAACCGGCAATCAACTACAAGAATCAGCACAGGATTTCCTACACACGGTCCTCTTCACTTTGGGAGACACACCGAGCTTCAAGGATGTGCACCCGGGATGGGAGGAGCATCCCGGTGAACGAGCTAGAAAAGCCTTGCACGCAGCAAGTCGAAGCAACGAGATGTTTCCTCCTTCAAGCGTGCTGGCACCAGTCGAAGCCACTGAGTGAGAATGCAATTAGTTTATGAACAACCTGAAAAGCGTGATTACATATTTTATTTCGAAAAACGAACTCATTACGAGTTAACCATATAGTCCAGGCAATCGCCCCCAGCACTTGCATGGCAATTGTTTTTTTCCTATTATCCCTCATTTTACCAAGCATGTCCATGAAAGATTTCCTGTTTAAAACATGGAGATTCCACTCCAGAATTAATTTGTCAACTAGCTAGAGAAAAACTGATCCTCTGCGTTGAATGTCTCAATATATATAGATCATCTATGCATGCGATTTGCATATGATGGTTAGTGGCCAAGCTCAAATAAAATAGAGGAGGTGTAAAACTAAACTGATATAGGCTTACCTTTTCAATTAGAAAGCTAATTAGATCACATGATGTGTGTATTATATTAAACGAAGAAAGTACTCCTAATTTTTTGCACCCACAATCCACCACTTAGTTTTGCCCCTGATTATGTCAACTATTGGATTATAAATATACGGTTCAAGAAATTTGCTATAATATCATTTATGGCAAGCTAATGCATAAAAAAATACTGCATGTAGCACACTAACACGTACATGTGGAGGTTGCATATTATTAACCTACTTAATACGCACGCATTATGCAACCAGTAATTTATCCCAAAAGTATAACAAATTATACATGCCATGTAATTGTTCAATCGAAAGTCATCACATAATTTTTTTAAATAATCTTTTTTTTCAAATATGTATGACAAGTTCAAAAAATTGCAAAAGTAACATGTAGTCGGTATTTGAAGTGCCGACTAGAGTCCAGTCAGCACTTCAAATGCCGACTAGTGCCAACTACGCCATGTCAGCACCGGTCAGTACTTGAAGTGCCGACTAGTGCTGACGTGGCATACTCTGGTTCTGCCACGTCAGCACCAGTCGGCATTTGATTGGAGCTATGTGACATCTAGTCGGCATTTTAAGTGCCGACCGCTTGTTAGTTTTGCAATTTTTTGAAATCAACGTATAGATTTGATTGTTTTTTTAAAAAATATTAAAAAAAACCTTCCTCACATAACATACTCATCAGTAGAACATCCTAATCTGAATAAGCTGGGATATATTGATGAGAAATGGTTGTATTTGTTTTTTTAACAATCATCCGTACATATAGGATTAGAGGACTTAATTATACCTAGCCTTCTCTTCACCCGAGGTTAATTAATCTGAAGTTAAGATCACAAGAGAGGTTCTTAGACAATCAACTAGCTAGTGACTGGCACTGACAGTGGGTCCATGTGTGGCCCACAACTAGTGGGCCCGGCCCTGGCAAAGAACATCCCAAAGCCACTCTTCGATGGATTGGGCCTTAGCCCACTAAAAACAGTGACTTGTACGGCCGAGAAGGCACGCTTAATAGTAGCTGGGCCTTTGGCATCTTCGGCGACCGGCGACAGTGCGACACCACACTGGCCGGCCATGGCGGCGACGCTGAGCTCTGGTTGATGAACTGCACGACTCTCTCCATGAGCTTCCTGCTGGTCGCGCGCAACGGGCTGCGGAGGTGAAAGGCGTGGTCCTCGCCCTCTGATTCCACCAGCGTCGCGTCGCAGCGCATGCGGGCCGCCAGCCGGCGGCCGCGCGGTCGCACAGGAGGTCCATCTCGGCCACGGCCACCAGCACGCGTTGGCAGCAAAGGGATGAGATCTCCTCGTCGGTGGGTTCGATGCGGTGGTCGTCGTTGCCTGCCTGGCCGGCCGTCACAAACGGCCAGAGCCGGTCCACCGCGCTGGGATAGATACCATGTTAAACTCACCCCACCTAGCCAACTCAACCATAAAACCTATGTGTTATAGTGGGAGAGGTGAGGTTTTTTATCCATAGTCCAACAATAACGAGCCCCTCGATGTCCATGGCGCCGTCGTGGCTGGCCCTTACTGTCTTACACACGTGTGGTAAGCGATGTTGCCGCCGGTGCTGTCGCCACTCGCCGGCGAGGAACGTCCTGGGGGTCCGCGTGTTCGGCGAGCTAGGGGTCCGAGCGGGATGCCGCCCACCAGAGGGCTGCCCACGCGTCATCATAGGAGATTGGCACGGGCCACGAGGTGCTCCGGCGCGAGGCGGTACTCGACTGACACGACGAGCACCCTAGCGCGCGAGGCGAGGGAGGTCGCGTAGCCGTGGACCGTGGTACAAGCGGCCAAATGCGCTCTCTGTGCAGAAACAGCCCCCGTGCATGTACACAACGAGAGGGAGCCTTCCCTTCCCCTTCCGTCTCCATCGCCGGACGACCACGGGAGGAACAGGCCAGGCGCACCGACACGGCGCTTCCTCCGTTGTCGACGGTGACGTCCCTCGTCGCCACACCGCGCGCGCTTGGTGGTCGCGTCCTCTAACGCCGGCACGAAGGAACTTCCCAGCAGACGCTCGATGCGGCCGTCCTTTGTTAGTTGTAAGCCTTGACATGGTTGTGTGTGTGCGTGTGTGCGTGCGTGCATGGCGTGTGTTGCCAAGGCCTTGGCACGGGCAGCAGTCGAGCTATGGCAACGACACGCTGGTGGATTGAGACGTGCATGAGCTGCAGAGAAGCTGCAGTGGGCACGATTGATGTTAGTTAGGGGAGTGGTGTGCGTGGCGCTGATCTGGAGGGTTGAGGCCGTGTTGTCCGAGCGAGCGATTGGCTCACGGCAACGTTGAGCGCGGGACTTGCGGATCATGGCGTGTAGGCCGGACGTGGAGGCTATCTCCTGGCGAGTCCATGGCCTATTTGTAGCCCTGTGCTCCTATGTTTAGAGTACCGAGTCCAGTGTTTAATCAAGAAAAGAAAAGGCGAGTTCGTCGCTGCGGCGTTTCGTCGCCGGGAAAGAAAACTCCACTGTTCATATTCTTCCTCCGTCCGATGGCAAGTGTGAGCGAGAGAGAGCGAGGCGAGTGAGTTCCTGGGCAAGGGCGTATCGCCAACAATTGTTATCATAGCTGATGGGAACCCCGCAGAAGGCCGGTGACGGGTTGAAGATGATCGACGACGACAGCACGTCGCGAAGCGTCGCAAGCGGAGCGTGTCATCGCCCACACCAACTCTGTCGAGCTGCCGCTGCTGACCAAGGGCAACTACCATGAGTGGGCTTTGGTCATGCAGGTCTCGCTAGAGGCGATGGAGCTGTGGGATGCGGTGGAAGCCGTGTGCAAGGAGCGCGCCAAGGATCGGCGGGCGCTAGCCGTCGTCCTAGCGCGCGGTACCGTCGGAGATGAAGGCGGAGCTCGCCGTGAAGAAGACGGCGAAAGAGGCGTGGGATGCTATCAAGTCCATGAGAGTGGGCAATGATCGCGTGAAGGCCGCAGACGTGCAGCGTCTCATGAAGGAATTCGAGAACATCACGTTCCGCGACGGGGAGTCCATCGACGACTTCGCGATGCGCATCAACAGGCTTGTCAGCAGCATACGCGAGCTCGAAGAGAAGGTGGAGGACAGCCGCGTGGTGAAGAAGATTCTGCGTGTGATCCCCAAGAAGTGGAAGCATGTGGCGGTGTCGATTGAAATGCTTCTCGATCTTAACACCATGTCCATCGAGGAGCTTGTCGGCCGGCTCCGTGTGGTGGAGGACGCCGACAACGATGAGGTAAAAGAGGCTGCAGAAGAGGTTGCTAGGCGGCTGTACCTCACTGAGGAGCAGTGGGAGGCACGTCGCCGGCAACGGAACAAGGAGAGGGCGCGCAGCGGTGACGCGCGGCGAGGCAACAGCAGCAGCGGTGATGGGCGGCGCGGCAGCGGCAACAAGGGTGGTGGGGACAGTGATGAACGCAGCGAGGCCGACGACGACGTGTGTCGCCAAGGCCCTGGCGCGGGCAGCAGTCGAGCTACGGCAACAACACGCTGGTGGATCGAGACGTGCATGAGCTGCAGAGAAGCTGCGGTGGGCACGATTGATGTTAGTTAGGGGAGTGGTGTGCGTGGCGCTGATCTGCAAGGTTGAGGCCGTGTTGTCCGGGCGCGCGATTGGCTCACGGCAACGTTGAGCGCGGGACTTGCGGATCATGGCGTGTAGGCCGGACGTGGAGGCTAGCTCCTGGCGAGTCCGTGGCCTATTTGTAGCCCTGTGCTCCTCTGTTTAGAGTGCCGAGTCCAGTGTTTAATCAAGAAAAGAAAAGGCGAGTTCGTTGCTGCGGCGTTTCGTTGCTGGGAAAGAAAACTCCACTGTTCATCTTCTTCCTCCGTCCGACGGCAAGTGTGAGCGAGAGAGAGCGAGGCGAGTGAGTTCCTAGCGAGGGCGTATCGCCAACATCCTTGTACTTGCGTAGGAATGGGTAGAGGTCGACGACGGCGGCGATGTCACCGGCGGCGTCTGCACAGTTTGGTGGTGAAAATTTGTTTCCGAGTATGGTGGGCAGCAGATGTAGTATAGTAGAGTGCACTAGTCGCATGCATGCATGCCACGGTTATGCAACTCGTCTTGAGAATTCGAACTTGTTGCCTGCCATTGGTTTTCTGTTCTAGATCATATGGTTACGATTGAGCGCGTGGAATCATCGACCAACTGAGAGCAACTTAGGCCCTGTTTGGAACCCCTAGAGATAATTGTTAGCTAGCTAATAATCTATTAGCTGGATTGGGCCAGCTAATTATTAGCTAGCTAATTTTAGCTGGAGGTTATTTGGAACCCCTAGCTAATTCTTTGGTTGCTAGAGCTAATTGACCATAGTGCCCCTAGAATAAGTTCATGATTTCTTTGAATGATAGTATATAAACAAGACTTCTCAGTTGTAACGGGCAACATCAGTCATGAAAACACATAGTATACAATACGAACAAAAAAACACTCAAATTGTGTAAGCTAGATTGGCCCAAATGGTCATCCTCTCATATTGAACAAAGCAGTTGCAAGGGTATCACGAAACTCATTCATGTCTTGTTCTTCATCACCATTTTCTTGAGACGAATAGACTGATGGAATCCATTGCCAGGTACTACGAGTTGAAGCTAGGTGGCGGTGCGATTTGAAGCAGGTCAGCGACGTGATTTGAAGCAAGCGTCGGCGACGCGATTTGATAGAGGGCGACGACGTGATTTGAAGCAGGGCAACACGATTAGAAGCAGGGTGGCGGCGCGATTCGGTGGTGGATGGCCGTGCGCTGGCCGGTTGTGGACGGCGGCGGTGCGACTGGGATAGACGGGAGGGCGGCATGCGATGGGATCGAATGCGAGAAGTACTTTCTGTATCATGGAGGAGAGTGAGAGACGAGAGAGGGCAGGGGTAGAATGGACAATAGCCAGCAATTAGCTGGGATTAGCTGGGTTGGACCAGCTAATAGGATTATTGTTATCTGTGGGGTTGACTAATAATTAGCTAAGGTATTAGCTACCTTGTTTGGAACCTCTATAGCTAATTTTAGCGGCTAACAATTAGCTCTAGAGATTCCAAACAATGCCTTAACGTCGGATTTTCTGTTGTAGATCGTTCAGACGTACGAACCGTAGTGCTCTCCTTTTTCTACACACACAAGATGACAAGACATTGGAGCTATATATCCAGTATCCACGCAGCATGTAATTAACTTTCAACACTTGTTAACTGTTCGTTCAAGTCACTTGTACGGTTGTATCGCAGTAACGGCTGATATTCTTTTCAGATTTAAAGCTAGCGTTAACCAGTTAACTGTTAATAATTATGTATCCACGTATGTACTACCTCCATAAATTTCTAAGGTTCCGTTTAGTTCACGGATACGAGGGACGGTTCCGTCTTAGTTTTTTGTATGGAATCATCACATCTTGTGTTTTGGTGTGAAATAATTGAGACTTTGCCCTAGAACCTCCGTACCATCCCGAAACATTTCTAGCCCACAGAACCTCCGACCCCACCTCAGAGCTAGTCTTCGCGTGCGAGGTGGGATGAGCTCGTCCAGCTAACATTCTCTGGTCGTCCCATTTGACTCCAAATCACGAACCAAATGCCACCTATTATATAAGCACCGTGGAATGACAAACTCGGCCAGGACATATTAAGATCTAGAGAAAAAAAAAGAGAATGGATTACAATACACGGTTAAACCATAAAAGTATCAATATAAAATAAAAGAAATTAGAATAAATTAAATAAAAGGGAAACTAACAATTTCATTAATATAATATCTCATCAATTCAGCTTTCCACGGTATAAGAACTCAATTCAGCATTCCAAAATATAGGAATTATAATAATAAAAACAAAGTCACCATGTGGATTTGTGTAAACGACCCCTATACTGAATAGAAAAGTCAACGTTAC
The DNA here is from genome assembly GCA_019279435.1 of Zizania palustris. Classification (NCBI taxonomy): domain Eukaryota; kingdom Viridiplantae; phylum Streptophyta; class Magnoliopsida; order Poales; family Poaceae; genus Zizania; species Zizania palustris. The sequence goes on from JAAALK010000282.1 coordinate 18,204,231, forward strand.
AAAAATAATTGTACTTTGGAACTGTTGAATTAGTCCAGTGCTGTACATTAAACTTCAAATTAAACCACCCTAGCTAGGATGACACATCCGCCCTCTATCTTAGGCGGCGTTTGGTTATATGAACTAAAGTTTAATCCGTCTCACATAAGATGTTTAGACGTTAATTTGAAGGATTAAACATAAAATAATTATAAAAATAATTACAAAATCGGAGGATTATTTTCGAGATGAATCTATTAAGTCTAAATAATCCATAATTAACAAATGTTTAATGTAACATCACATTGTTAAATCATGATGTAATTAGGTTTATTAAATTCATCTCGCGATTAATTCATTAATTATAAATGAGTTTTATAAATAGTCTATATTTAATACTCCAAAATAATATTTAAGCATTTGATGTGATAGGGACTAAAGTTTAGTCCCCGTAATCAAACACTCCTATGCCTGACACCTTTAAACCAACTTTAAAAAACTTAACTTGACGCAGACGTGTCTAAATTTATTAATTTGTAGATAAATTTAGGTAAGGTTAGAATGAGTTACACTAGAAAAAAGAACGAAAATATTAAAATCCACACAATACAAATTAAATAGTATAAAGTAAGTTATAGACTATATACAATACACAATTTACGAAAAGAAATACAAGGACACTCTTAACTTGGTGAGGATTTATTAATAATAGTAAGGAAAGCTTAATAATACATATGAGTACAATCTTATTATCACAAACCACACCTCCTTACACACACACACACTCTTCTGTATTCTTGACTACATACATCATACATGTATATGTATGTGTGTATATCTATACTAGAGTAAACTTTCATATTCTTGGCTAGATAGAACAGCATTTAACTGACGCTGACAGTGGGCCCTTGCTTGCGGTGAGGTTATTAGGCTTGGCTCTGGCCAGAAATAAGCCGAAGCTTTTCTTGTCGTGGCTAGGTGTAGATGCATTGGTAATCGCCATGGGCCTTTGACAACGTCGAGGCCGAGCTTTCATGTCAAGTCCATTCAGAAACACTGCATTGTACGGCCTAGTAGGCACGCTTAGCAGGACATTACGGGCGCGCGACGACGTCGGGTACTCCCCGTGCAGCTCCGGCACCACACTGGCCGGCCATGGCCTTGGCCTTGGCGACGCCGCGCTCTGGTTGATGAACTGCACGACGTTCTCCATGAGATTCCTGCTGGTCGCGCGCAGCGGGCTGTACAGGTGGAACCCGTGGTCCTCGCCCTCGGATTCTACCAGCGTCACGTTGTGGCCGCCGGCGCCGGCCCAAACGGAGTCGCGCATAAGGGCGGCGAGGCGGCGGCCGCGGGCTCGCAGGAAGTCCTTCTCGGCTACGGCCACAAGCGCGCGCTGGCAGGTTAGCGACGCGATCTCGTCGAAGGAAGGGTCATCAGGGGGTCGTCGTTGCCGGCCTGGCCGGACGTCACGAACGGCCAGAACTTCGCCAACTTGTCCAGCTTCATCACGGTCGAATCGCTGTCGTCGTCCCAGGCCATCTCGGAGGGCAGCATGTGAGGTCCCCAGAAGTATGGTTGGATGATTATGAGGCCCTCGATGTCGATGCCGCCGCCGTCGCTTTCGCGGCTGGCGCGCACCGCCGTGCGGTAAGCGATGTGGCCGCCGGCGCTGTCGCCGGCGATGAACATGCGGTCGGGGCAAGCGTAGTTTGCGAGCCAGGGATCGGAAAGGGAAGCCGCCCACTGGAGCGCCGCCCACGCGTCGTCGTGGGCCGCGGGCACGGGATGCTCCGGAGCGAGGCGGTACTCGACGGACACGACGAGCGCCCCGGCGCGCGAAGCGAGGGAGGTGGCGTAACGGTGATACGTCCGGCAGAAGGCGCTCTCCGTGCAGAAGGCGCCGCCGTGGAAGTACACGACTATGGGAAGCCTCCGATGGGCATCAGTAGCGGCACCGGACGGGAGAAACAGGCGTGCGGACACGCCGTTGCGTTCGTCGATGACGACGTCCTTCGTCGCCACGCCGCGGGCTCCGCCGATCGGGTCCTCCGACGGCGGCACGAAGGAGCTTCGCAGGATACGCTCGATGCGGCCGTCGTTGTACTTGCGTATGAACGGATGGAGATCAATGGCGACGTCGCCGACGACTGCATTCTTTCCCGTGTGCATCATGGTATGGACGTACGTGTCTCACTTGTAGTAGCTAGACAGTAGTTAGCTCGTATAAGCCTTGGTTGTGGTTGTGTTGGTATGGTCTGCCTTGTGGGTACGCTGCATATATATACACGACGACACGGCCTGATCGATTAGCCATTATGTGGTGGCATGATTAGACAAAATGGGACGACAGTAGTTCAACGCGTGCTAGTGCCACGGGAACTTGACTGACTTTTAGTGAAGGCTTTTTTCTTTAATAGAATTCATATTATTGGTTTTTAGTGAAGGCACGATTAGAGCATCTCCAAGAGAGCTCTTAATTATATAGGTTCTTAAATTTAAAATTTAAGATTTTAATGAAAAATTAGACTCCAACAACATCGCTAAACAAATCCCTATCCTAAACTATTCCCTAAATTTCTTGCTATCTATCCTAAATTTAGGATTAACTTCTCATTCCTCATTTAAAAAATAGGGATTCTAAGTTATAGGGAAACTATTGTACATCAAATTAGTTTTTAGTGAATAACAGAAATAGGATGATCCCTATATCAAATTTCAGAGAATAAAATTTAAGATATCTCTTGGAGATGATCTAAGAGCCCTAATCGTCCCATTTCGTGGCACAGTTGCACGATGGCACTGCTAGTTCAACATGCTAGTAGCCGATTTTTCTGCTGACTAGGCGCCACGTTGGCTCCCTTCAACACGCACCGACATTTTTCTGCTGACTAATTGGCCGACCAAGTACCAACTGATACATATTTTTTCAATTTTTTCAACCTGCCATACACATTTAAAAATTTATTTTAAAAAATATTATTTCAAAAAAAATCGCTAGTAGCCTAGTGCCACGGGCACTACAAGCATAAGGCCCCAGCCACCGGCCCGACCCTGAAGGGGGCGAGTAGTGGTGTAACTGCCGGGAACGATTTCTCTGCAGTCAATTGTAGATGATAGTTATGAGCAGATCGAACGGTACGAAGGTCTTCAAAGGGTGCGGAGGTGAGTCTCATGTGAAGCTCACCAGCGAAATTCCCTCCGGCACCCGTTTGATCAAAATCCGGTGCGGAAGAGTGATTGTGCTCTAGACGAAACCAACTACATACGGTCTCATTTCGCAATTGCCGCGCTATACTAGTCAAGTCGCACCGTGTCTTAGACCGCCCCGCATGCAGGCTCCACCCGTTTGGTCACATATACTCGAGTTAACAAACGGGATACATATACATACATATTTTCATTTGACTTTTCAAGTTATGTTTTAATTTGAACTAAATTTTAATATATATATATATATTAACATATATAATTAACATATATTTTTATAGTGTATTTAATGAAACTAATTCCATGTTACAATTGTTAATATACAATTCTACAAAATTGGTTAAAGATAAAAGTTTTTTTGATATATAAAAAAGATAAATGATTTATAATATGAAACAATGAAAGCATATATATATATATATATATATATATATATATATATATATATATATATATATATATAAATCTTACGCAACTGATTAGCATCTATCGTCGCATCATCGATCGAAGCCACGCACCTTAAAACAAAGACAAATGTGAAGTGATCACGTAATTTTAAAATAAACAAATAGTTTCATCCTAACACACCACATCTCCCTGCGAGGGTTGCATCATCAAAACCACTTAAAATAAAGAAAAGAATGAAATGTGCATAGTAATTAAAGTTCAAAGTTGAATAATAGTTTCCCATTTTCAAGTTCATGATTGTTCAATTGTGGAATTAACTTTTTCTAACACCAATGGAAATCATTTTCTACTCTCCGAATTACTCCCTCAGTTTCATGCTATAAACTGTTCGATTTTTTTTGATAAAATGTATGTGATTTTGATTAAGCTTAAGAAAAATGTATGTTATAGTTGTTGATATATATATTTTTCTATAAAATCAATAAAAGTTAAAAACTAGAACAACATATTATATTGCGTGAATTAAATGGTATAATATTTCTAAATAAATATGAGTTATAAACCACGAGAATCGAGAAAGTGTCCTTTGTACATACTCTTCTTAGCTTAATTTGTTCCGTCCAAATTACAATGGTTTGGAATTTATCGTATAATATTGAAAAAATTTAGGATCTTGTCATTTATATACGAATCTAATACAGCGTAGAGTCGGCTACTAGATGTTGGTGTTATTTTTGGTCACACGCGTAGTCTAGGAGGTCTGCTTAACTCCAGTGCAGATTCTACAATCTTAGAAAAAAATGTTCTGATCGTGCCAATCAGTTTTACTCTTCAACTGATAAAAAAAATAAAAAACAACGTCAGTAGCAAAGTCGATCGGCTATCGAGCCGATGCCCGTGGCGAGAATAAAACAATCACGGGTAAAGGCGCCAATCGACCGTAGGGCCGATGACCATGGCAATGCTATCGAGTATGGGCACACCATCGGCCGATAAGGTAAAGTCTTTACACATAAAGGCCGATGAATACTTCTCGGAGCAGATAGGATGTAACATGAAATTAAAGATAATCTATCGACTTGTACTCCGAACAGAAACTAAACTTAGCACACCAGATAACATATCTATATTATCAAATCATCATAACAACAAGATCGGAACTAACCAAGACAGTTGCTAATCCCAAGAAATCAATAACACTTCAACACATCGGGCATACTTTATTTAGATGAATGACATACAACATGAATCAAATAAAATAGAGCGAGATGTCGGACCTAACCGATGAAGCCTCGAATTACGACACCTAACTCACATCAATCTAAGAAATCAAAGTGATGCAGCCTTAAACCTAGCAAATATACCAAGGTAAACCAGCGATCGCACTGACCGGGTCGATGTCTCAAGAGATCAATATGATGCAGCATTGATGAACACTGACCTAGCCGATTCAATCGTCGGGGTGGCGTGACTCACCTCTTAACTGGAGATCAGAACGATGCAACCCATTCCAAGTGCCAAGTCCCGCCGAGATTAACCTTGGGAATCCAAGGGTGGTGGTGCGCCAAAACAGTAGTTTTTGTTGTGGTTTAATGTGTGTCTTTAACCTAGCTAATTGGATACATATTTATATTCCAGAGACTTATCGTCCAAGTAAAATCCGTTGTAACTGATTCTGGATTATATTTATCTTCTTTATCTCTATCGGTTTTCCCTTATCCAGCCACTTGTAACAGAATGGACAAACTTCTTTGACCAACCTTTGACTGGCTCCTTGACTTTTGTCGACCGTGCGACATACTTAATGGGCCTAAACTTTGCCAAATTTTGACGTTAACACTAGAGTAGTAAACATTATATGGAGTGTGCAGTGGTTGTTATCAACCTTGAGAGTAATTTTCGTTCTTAGTTCACGTCAAATATCTTGGTCGGTGTCCTTAGCGTCGTGCGTATATATGAGTTACCTACATTGAATTAAGTGTTATGATAAACAAAATGATTGTACTATCAAGGAAAGGTGTTTAAGTATAAATAAAATTTACCTATGAAACAGAGTGAACTATGTATAGGTAATTTACTAGTATGATTACTGATTTTTTTAAAAAATAATATTTTTTAAAAAATTTCAAATCTGTATGTACGTTTGAAAAATTTACAAAAGTAGCACGCGGTCGGCACTTGAAGTGTCGGCTGGTGCCACGTCAGTTCCAGTCGTCACTTCAAGTACCGACTGGATACTGCCCCCCTATCAGATTCTGCCACATTAGCTCCAGTCGACGACTGGAGCTGACGTGGCACCAGTCGACACTTAAAGTGTCGAATGGAGCTGACGTGGTATCCAGTCGACACTTCAAGTGTCGACCGCATGCTACTTTTGTAATTTTTTCAAACGGACATATAGATTTGAATTTTGTAAAACAATATTATTTTTTAAAAAAATTATACGACTACTTTAGTCAGCCATATGCAGGGGCGGAGCCAAAGGTTGGGGTGGAGGTTCCTAGGAACCCCCTTGCAAAAAAAATTAGTTATTATTGTTAATTTTTCACCTTTTGTGCACCCCTCAGATTTAATTCGGTGTACTGCTTAAAGCGGTGCACCCCCTTCAGTTTTACTCTAGCTCCGCCACTGGCCATATGCATGGTGTGCCACCTCCACTACATAGTTCCACAATAATTTCTATAGACTATCCTATTCAAGGCATTATAGGTTTTATCTTAATTACAAACACAATAATATATACTACTTAACATTAATCTAGGTTGACAAACAACCATCCATAACTTATTTTTATCTAGATTGTTATAAGCTAAATTATTATAATATGTACCTATATATAAACGGGATTACAATAATTCAAACAAATATGGCCTAGAGGATAAATATCTTTTTAAATTAATTGGTGATCGCAATGCGTCCATTTATACACGACATTAATTAATTATAAACTGCATTCTAGTTTGAAGATATATGGTCCTTGCTTCCGTTTTCACCGTTGCGCTTGCTCATGGCACAATGACCAAGGAAAAAAATTAGTGCTCCTAACATTTCGCTAATCCACCTCATTTCTATCTGCATGACCTCTTATTAAATATGATGCATGCTAAGGGCCCCTTGGCAAGCGGTGCATGCATGCACGTGCTTTATCACATAGCTTATTTTATTGCTACAATGATAAGTAAATTTTCAGGAAATCTAATTGCCTATATGCAAGATTCATAGTTTTGGGTGATTTTTCAGAAATTTAAGGGCCTTTGCGCAAAATTCTTAGTTGCTGCGTGAGCAAAATTCATACTTCTGCGCAAAATACAGAAATCAAAGTACTAAAATGCAAAAAGTACATTTGTATTTGTTTTTTATTTTATTTTATTTATTTATTTTTTCTTTTCCTTTTTTATTTTTTCCCGTGCTTTGCATGCGGGTGCGCAGTGCCCGCGAGCTCACGGGAGGCAGTTGGCGCCGTAGGGAGTAGCGCGGACGGAATCCGCGAATGAAATAAACGCTTTATAATAGTAGAGATTTAAACCTCCTCCCATTTGCTGCTCCCGAGAGAATTTTGGGCAGCGTGGCCATCTCGACGGGCCGCCACGTCGGCCCCTTCCTGCTGTAGCAATTTTATAGAAAACCCTCTCATTTTTCGCTAATTGTGTGAAGAATCCGTGCCGTATTCTTCGCTGTCTTGTGTTTTTTACGTCCGCGTCCTCATTGTCTGGTTATTTATACGCGAAGAAAGAAAAATTCCAAAAATCATAGTGCCCTCTAAAATCGGGAAATAATTACTCTTTGCTCGGGAAATGATAGGACGCACAGCGACAAGGACATTGGGAAATTCTCTAAAAGGCTCACGAGGTGCTTGACGAAAAGTCTGCGGATTTTGATCTGGGCATAACTATCACACGAACGTGAACTGCATGGAGCGTGCAAAGCTAATTAAAAATGGAAAGTGTTTCTCTTGCCAACTAATAATTAATTTTAATTTGGTCGCGTGAGGCAAATAAGACGATGAGTTTGTGCATGTGTCCACATTTATTTGATGTTCGATATTATATATGTATCAACTAGTTTGCCTTCACTGCCACTTGACAACTGGCTACACTTTTGTCTGTGTGAGAGGTCAATAATATTAATGGAACGATGAGTTGGTGAATCCGTACGTGTTTTACGTATGATTGTTGATCACCTAAGGTAGCGTTTGGTTCGAGGGCAAGAGTGGATGGAATGATTTCATCCAATTTTTGTGGGACGTGGTGATACAATTTTTTGTTTGGTTAGATGAGATAGGACGATTCAATTTTTTGTTTGGTTGGAGGTAGATGAGAATGGATAGGTTGAAATCCTATCACAAAAGAGGGTGAATGAGTTCATCCATCAAAAAAATTCAGATGAAGTTATCTAGTATCTAGAAGGAATATTCTTTTATAGTATTGAATGATTCCCAACGAACCAAACATTATTCAAAGTAGATTGAATGATTCCATCTAACAACGTCCAAGCAACCAAATGGACCTAACTCGACCAGACGTGCACTACCAAAACTAGCTAGTTTATACATACATGTGATAATCACATTAATTAATTACGCTGGGAGCTAGCTAGCAGCTGGCGTGATTACATTTTAAATTTTTTAATATATATATATAAATATTGTTATCCTATACACGGGTGTAGAATAACTATTCTACCGAGAAATCTACTACTGAGAAAAAAATAGTATTCAATTGCTATTCTATTGAGAAAATCTACTACTGATCGGTGTAGAATAGTTATTCTACACACGTGGTGTAGAATAACGCTCCCGTATATATATATATATATATATATATATATATATATATATGTATATATATCTACACACGTGGTGTAGAATAGCGCTCCCGTATATATATATATATATCACATGTGTAGAATAGCTATTCTATATCGACCACTTTCAGTAGTAGATTTTCTCAGTAGAATAGCAATTGAGTACTACTTTTTTCTCAGTAGTAAATTTTTCAGTAGAATAATCATTCTACACACGTGATGTAGAATAACATTTGTATATATATATATATATATATATATAATTAACTAGCTTCCTGGTGGTATCATACTGATACCCGTGCCGTACAACGTCACATTCGACCATGAGGCAGCAGAATTGCCGGCGGAAAGAACTATTTTGGGATGGTCCCAATATGGAAAATATAAGGGGTCAATATCTAAGCCACTATTTGCTGGGATGCTTTTAGTCACGACATGCACGCTGTTGGTCAATGCATTGACCGACCACTTGCTACACAAATTAAGTTTCAAATTGTTTTTTCAAAACTATATTTCACTATTAAGCTAGTGGTCGATCATAAGACATGAGCGGACCAGCATGGAGCATGGGGTACACTTGTACCCCCAAAATTTTTTGCAAAATTTTTAGCATATATATATGTGTGTGTTTTAATTGGGTTAAAATATAGCTCAATAATTTAATAGTTAGTCCAATAATCTATTTTTCTAACTAGCTAACTCTATTCATCTTCTCTCGTATCTTTCTAATAGCCAACGAATATCACTATGTCATTACGTACTGCTGAAAAAGTAGTATTTGTTTCATATAATTCTATTATAGTTTTTTAGTCCTTTTAAATAAGCTCCCGAAAAAAATAAAGAATCATCTTGCTACATGATGGTATATAATGTATTTTTCTATGATTTGTTATAAAGGTGCCACAAATTTTCTTATATTGATTTGATCTCCATGATAACTGTGAAAGTTGCCTGTTTGAGTGTTGTATAAGTAAATTTGACTATCCTCTATAGAAGATATTTTATTGGTATCATCTAATGTAATTTATCAAACATACTTACTGGTCACAAGGTGTAGACCGTCACCTTGGTGGTTGGCATGACAGTCACGACGACGTTTACTAACTACTACCCTCTCTAGATGGAAGAAGTTTTATTTTTCTTATGTTTTATCATTATTAACTAGAAATTATATTGGTTCACTATGTTGAGAATGTGATATAAATTATTTTGATATATGTGTATCTAGGTTGAGTGTGTATCAACAATTTAGTTTAGCGTTATTTTCAAAACAATTTTTTGTATATTATATGTATGGTTTGTAGTCTGTTTAATTTCATACCCCCAATAAATAAATCCTAGATCCGCCACTGTCATAAGATTTCAGTTGTTGTACATACTTAATCTTGTGAGACTATTGTGATTGACATGACTAGCCTCAAATATGTCTTAGGGGGTGTTTGGTTCTTTAGTCCCAAATTTTAGCCCCGTCATATCAGATGTTTGGATGTTATTTTAGAGTATTAAATGTAGACTATTTATAAAACTCATTTCATAATCGGTGGATTATTCGTGAGACGAATCTAATGAGCCTAATTACGCCGTGATTTGACAATGTGATGCTACAGTAAACATTTGCTAATCATGGATTAATTAGGCTCAAAAAATGTCTCGTGAATAATCCTCCAATTCTGTAATTATTTTTATAATTAGTTCAAATTTAATCCTTCAAATTGATGTCCAAACATCCGATGTAACAAGGACTAAACTTTAGTCCAGGGAACCAAACAACACCTTAATTGAGGAAAAATTTATACTACCACAATTTTAAATTGTGTAAATTTTGATTTATGTTGATGTCTAGGGAGTACCAAAACTATTAATACTAAAATAATACAAACTCTAGTTACAACAATGTTGTACATGTCCTTAATTAGGCCACCGTACTTGGTTGGAACTTTATGCCTGTCCAACACCCACCACATGTGTAGGCCCTTCTTCTCCCTATACCGTTCCATAACTTGTCTTATTAAGAAAATGGATTCCATGGTTGACCTTCGAGGCATGAAACCAAATTGATTTATAGAGACCCGCGTTATCCTTCTCAATCGATGCTCAATGACTCTCTCCCATAGCTTCATAGTATGACTCATCAACTTAATTCCTCGGTAATTAGTAAAACTTTGAATATTTCCCTTGTTCTTGTATATTGGAACCAATATACTTCTCCTCCACTCTTCCGGCATCTTGTTCGATCGAAAAATATGTTTGAACAACTTGGTTAGCCATATTATGGCTATATCCCTAAGGCATCTCCACACCTTAATTGGGATACCATTCGGGCCCATCGCCTTACCACCTTTCATATTCTTCAACTCCTCTCTGACCTCAGATTCTTGGATCTTCCGCACAAAGTGCTTGTTGGTGTCATCAAATTGAAAGGTTGTGTTCTCGTTCTCACCATTGAACAATTTTTCATAATATTCTTGCCATTTATGTTTGATTTCCTCCTCTTTTACTAGGATGTTTTCCATTTCATCCTTAATGCACTTAACTTGGTTGAAGTCTCGTCTTTCTCTCACGAACCCTAGCCATCCTATAGATGTCCTTCTCTCCTTCCTTCATGCCTAATCGTTGGTAAAGATCTTCATACGCTCTACCCTTAGCCACACTTATAGCTCGCTTTGCGATCTTCTTTGCCTCCTTGTACTTCTCTATGTTGTCCACACTCCTGTCATTGAACAAGCGCCTAAAACATTCTTTATTTTCCTTAATAGTCTTTTGGACTTCCTCATTCCACCACCAAGTACCTTTATCTATTCCTCTACCCTCTTCGGTCACTCCAAGCACCTCCGAGGCCACCTTCCGAATATAGTTTGTCATCTTCTCCTACATGTTGTTTGCGTCCTCTCCTTCCTTCCAAGGGCCCTCTTTGATTACCCTTTCATTGAAGATCTTTGACGTCTCTTCATTCAGTTTCCACCACTTTGTTCTTGCAATCTTGGCTTGTTTAAGCTTATGTTGAGAAACAACACATTCTCTTGGAATTACCTTGCAATCCAAGCATGCCCGTTTATCCTCTCTTCTTGTGAGGATAAAGTCAATCTGGCTATAGTGTTGGCCACTACTAAAGGTCACTAAATGAGACTATCTCTTCTTAAAGAAAGTGTTCGTTATCATCAAGTCAAAAGCTAGTGCAAAGTCCAATACTTCCTCACCCTCCTATTTCCTACTACCATACCCAAAACCTCCATGAACCACCTCGAAACTTGTTCTTGTTGAACCTACATGCCCATTGAGATCTCCTATGAAAAGCTTCTCGCTAGAAGGAACAGTTCTAACCAGGCTATCTAAATCTTCCCAGAATTTCCTCTTAGTACTATCATCGTGGCCTACTTGGGGGGCATATGCACTAACCACGTCCAATACCAAATCACCAAAGACAATTCTAACTAAGATAATCTTATCCCTTTGCCTTCTAACGTCCACCACTCCACATTTGAAGCTAAGGGTCCATCATGACCTGGTGTATGGTCAGTCTAAACCAATAGATACAATTAGAGAATGAACTCAAATAACCATCTAAACACTAACTCAAGTATCTCAACTAACGACAGGAGACACCTCAGTTGTAGAAGGAGAACCAACTGGAAAAAATGGTGGGGGTGGGGGAGGCATCGGTTGGAACTACGACATGTCAATTCCTTGCAGCTGGGCAATGTGCTATACATGTTGTAATGCAACCAGTTAGTTTTAAACCTATTCCTAATTGCTATATAGTTGTAATGCGACAAACATAACTTACCTGCATCATCGCCTACTGTTGTGCAAACCAGGTAGCATAATGGTCTTTATAGTGTCTCATATGCTCATCTAACAAAACAAATAAGCATAAGAGAATTAATGACGTATCTTCGAAATTAGAATTCACAGACTTAGATCAATGCATAGATTGCATTAAAGGCAAATACATCAAACATGTTAAGAAAGGCGTGAAGCGAAGCACAGTAGTCTTAGAAATTATTCATATGGACATTTGTGGTCCATTTCCTGTGACGTATGTAGATGGTTATGATTCATTCATAACATTTACAGATGATTATTCACGCTATGGTTATATTTATCCAATTAAAGAGCGATAAGAGGCTCTGGATAAATTTAAGATACTTAAAGCTGAAGTAAAAAACCAGTATGATCTAAAGATTAAGATAATGAGATCTAACCGTGGGGGGAGTAATATGGTCGACATACCCCGTATGGCCAAATTCCTGGACCTTTTGCAAAGTTTCTACAGGAAAATGGCATAGTAGCCCACTATTCTACACCGGGCGAATCTTAGTAAAATGGAGTTGCAGAAAGGCGCAATCTCACCTTAATGGACATGGTAAGAAGCATGCTCAGTTATTCCACTCTACCGATTGGTTTATGGATGAAGACACTAAAAACTGTCATTCATATTCTTAATTGGGTCCTCAGTAAGTCGGTGCCCAAAACACCGTATGCGCTATAGACTGGACGAGAACCCTCTCTAAATTATTTTAGAGTATGAGGATGTCCTACTGAGGCTAAGGTATTTAACCCAAATATTGGTAAGTTAGATCCTAAGACAATGAGTTACCATTTTATTAGCTACCTAGAAAAGTCTAAGGGTTTCCGTTTCTACTGTCCTCACAAACATATTAAGTTTGTAGAAACGAGACATGCAGTATTTTTAGAAGACGCTATGATCAGGGGGAGCACAATACCAAGAGAAATTAGCCTCGAAGAGAAGCAGGTCTGCGTACCCACTCCTATGATTCAAGAGATCATACACCTGTGGTAGCACCTGTTTGTCCACCACCTGAAGTTGGACCTTCATTAGTGGCACCTATTGTTCATGAGGCCCCTGTTATTCAGGAACCTATAGTTCCAGATGTTGCTAATGAAGAACAAGAAGAACAACCCCTGTCTTAGAAAATGATGTGCCAGTTCAAGAGGACATCAGAGAAAATATTGTGCCAGTTCAAGAAGACATTAGAGAAGATGATGTCCCAGTTCAAGAGAACGTTAGGAGATCACAAAGATTAAGAAGATCAGCTATTTTTAATGACTATGAGGTTTATATGAGTGAAGAAATTCAAATGGAAGGTGATCCCACCTCTTTTGAAGAAGCTATGAGAAGCCCTCACTCTTCTAAGTGGCTTGAGGCCATGGAGGATGAGATGAGGTCTATGAGTACCAACAAAGTCTAGAAATTAGAAGAAATTCCTAAAGGAGCCAAAACAGTATGCTGCAAGTGAGTCTGCAAAGTCAAACGTAACTCCTGAGGAAATATAGAAAGATTTAAGGCAAGACTAGTTGCTAAATGCTTCAATCAAAGAGGAGGAATATATTATAATAAGATATTTTTTCGTGTGTCATCTAAGGATTCATTCAGAATCATTATGACTTTAATGGCACATTATAACTTAGAGTTACATCATATGGATGTAAAGATGACATTTCTCAACGGGGATCTAAATGAGAATGTCTATATGGCACAACCCAAGGGTTTTGTCATAGAAGGTAAATAAAATTTGGGATGCCATTTAACTAAGTCCATTTATGGACTTAAACAGGCCTCTAGGCAGTGGTATCTCAAATTTGATGAGACAATTAGAAAATTTGGGTTTAAGGAGAATGAAGAGGACAATTGTATTTATGCTAAGTTCAATAACGAGAAATTTATTTTCCTAGTATTGTATGTGGAGGACATCTTACTAGCGAGTAGCGATGTTAATCTACTATTAGAAACTAAGAAGTTCTTGTCCTCTCATTTTGACATGAAAGATATTGGAGAAGCTTCTTATGTATTAGGAATTGAGATTATCTGAGACAAAACTAAGAGGGTATTAGGATTATCACAGAAGACATACTTAACAAATATAGTATGCATTCATGTAAGCCTTCACTTGCTCCGATAGTCAAGGGTGATAAGTTTGGGAACTTTTAGTGTCCCGAGAACCAATATGGGATCTATCAAATGAAATCGGTTCCATATGCTTCTGTTGTCGGAAGCTTAATGTATGCTCAAGTATGTACACACCCTGACTTAGATTTTACCACCGGGATGCTTGGCAGATATCAGAAAAATCCAGGCATAGATCACTAGAAAGGCGTTAAGAAAGCCTTGAGATATATACAAGGCACAAAAGGCCTCATGCTAACATATGAGAGATCAGATAACCTAGAGATAGTAGGTTATTTAGATTAAGACTTTGCGGGATGTGTAGAAATCGAGAAGTCCACATCAAGTTATATATTTACGCTCACAAAAGGAGTTGTGTCGTGGAAAAGCTCCAAACAAACTATGACAACATCGTCCACGATGTATGCCGAGATTATTGCATGTTTTGAGGCCACTGGACAAATACTATGGTTTAAGAAGTTTATTCTCGGTTTAAGAGTGGTCGATAGTATTGAAAAGTCACTTAAATTGTATTGTGATAATGAGCTAGTAGTACTATACTCCCATAACAACAAGAAGAGTGGTGCTGCCAAACACATCAACATTAAGTACTATGTTGTTAAGGAGAAAATCCAAGATCAGACTATAAGTCTAGAGCATATAAGTATCAAGCGTATGCTTGCGGATCCGCTCACAAAAGGCTTACCACCGAACATGTTCAGAGAACACTTAGCCGATATGGGTTTAAGGGAAAACCTATGATCATTGGATTTATAAGAGCTCAAAATAAGTTTAGAAACTATTTCAGAATAGAAATGTGTAATGTAGTTGTTGAGTCATACAGTATATAACTGACTATTGTGATACAACATACTCTATGCATTAATCTATAATGGAATAGATGTAATGTTAAGTAAATGAAGAACTAAGATGAGATCTAGGGGTAGAATGTTAGTTAAGATCTCTCGGAGGAGAGTGAGGATCGAGTCCCTCTCCTCCCCTAAGACTCAGACTCCCTAACAGAGTCCCCTTAGACTCCCGCGCCCTGATCGGGGGTGTCGAACCAATTCATGGTTGAGGGGCCCCTACCGTACAACACCATATTTAAAGGGAAGTGGGTCCTAGGACTCGATCCTAGATGCTCTAACCCTCAATCTCGAAATCCCCTTAGTACACCTGATCTGCTAACGCGCTACAGAAGTGGAAAGCACATTTTCCTCAAGCCACCGCCATCGCCGGACAAGGATGCGAGGACAAATCCATGGCGTCGTCGTCAATCAACACCAACGAAGGTACACTACCCCTAATCCTTGTCTGTTTCTACTCTAAGCCTATGTCATGTTAAACCTAAGATGAACCCTGCTAGTGGCAACCTAGGTGTTTCCCTAAGACTAATCTAAAAGGTTGCACTTACTGACTGCATGTGTGGAAATACATTTATACGTACATGCAATCCACATAAACCATCCATTTATGGAAATTTATTCCACAAGCGATGGTTTACGTAGATTGCCTATAGAAATCTAATTTCATAGGTGAGTTATTCATATGGACTATATATATGTAGAAATCAATTTTCACATACGATCCGTGCAATCCAACCGTTCGTGGATATTTATTTCTACATAGAAATAATTGATTTATGTCGTTGCTTATTTCGCGACTGTACCCTACAGGTTCCCATAGGATGGATTTAGGTTAGGTTTGGGGGGCTTGCTACGGACGAGTTTTATGGTTATCTTTAAGGGAAAATTACTCAGATGCCATTATAATTTTTAGAAATTGCCTATATGCCACTGTCAGTGACTGTGGCGGCCCCCATGTGTCAGTGACACATCGATGGCATATTGGCAAACCGCAAAAATTGTAATGGCACGAAAAAAATTAACCCCTTTAACTAAGAGATAAAGGAGAAATTTAGATAGGTTTGGACCTCTCAGAGGATAATAATAATCATACTTTTGTGTGTAGTATATACGAGCTTTAAGGTATAAAATGACCTTAAGTGTATCAAGAGGTGTTCTTCGATGTCGTGTGTGTCTAAAGATGTGCCTGTTCCAGGCTCCCTCTGATCCTTTTATAATAGAAGGATCATGGGTTACAAATGATGGTTAAATTGCCCTGTTAACGACCAATGGAGTGTACAATGGTTGTTATAGACCTTGGAGAGTAATTGCCGTCGTCCTTAGTTCACGTGAAATATCTTGGTCGGTGTCCTTAGTGACGTGCGTGTAATAATATGAGTCGCCTACAATGAAATAAGTGTTATGATCAACACAGTTATTATACTATCAAATAGAAGATGGTTAACTATAAAAAATTACCTATGAAATAGAGTGAACTATGTATATATAGGTGATTCATCAGTATGACTGCTCGAGTCAACCATGCATGTGTCATGTGCCACCTCCACTACCACCCCTTACAGACGATATTTCCACAATAATTTCTATAGACAATCCTATTCAAGACATTATAGATTTTATCTTAATTACAAACATAATAATCTATACTAATTAACACTAATCTATGTTGACAAACAACCTCTCACAACTTTTTTATCCTGATTATTATAAGCTAATTTATTGTAATATCTATCTATAAATGGGATTACAATAATTCGAACAAATATGGCCCAAAGCATAACTACCTTTTTAGATTAATCAGTGATGGCCAAACTACCATATCTTAACTATATTAAAGCGGGGACTTACTCGTCCGTCCGCTTGCTCCGTACTGCCTCCCCACTTCCCACAAAAAACCAATCAAAATTTATATCCTATAAAAACCAGTGCCCCAACCGCCGGCCGGAGCGCTGCAACCGTCCTGCGACTGCGAGTGCGCCCCCGCAACGCGCGCGCATGCGCGCAGCAACTTGCTTTGCTGCGTGAGAAAAAAAAGAAAAGAGGAAAAAGAAGAAAGAAGAAAAAGAAAAAAGGAAAAAGAATAAAAAATAAAAATAAAAATAAAAAACAAGAAAAAGAAAACTGTATTTATATTTCAGTATTTTAATTTATGTATTTTGCGGGAAGTAAAAACCCTTAGATTTCTGGAAAAATCATGTAGAAACATGAATTTTGCGCAAAAACTCTATTATAAAATAAGATTCTGTTGCAAAGCACAGGCCTCTGACTAGTATATATATATATATGGATTAATTAATTATAACCCGCATTCTGGTTTTAAGTTGCTACCTCCATTTTTTAAATGATGTTGTTGACTTTATCATAACATTCGACTACTCGTTTTATTCAAAAATTTTGTGTAAATATGAAAAAATAAGTATGCAAAGCCAAAAAAGGAAAGTGTCTCTCTTGCCAACTAATAATTAATTTTAATTACAGCACGTGATGAGGCAAATAAGACGATGAGTTTGTGCCCTGTGCCCATATTTATTTGATGTTTGGTAATACCAACTAGTTTGCCTTGACTTGCCAACTTATTTGGCTGTTTGATGTTTGATTATTGACCAGCTGATAACTCTGACTGACCGGACGTCGTACACTACCAAAACTAACTAGCTAGTTCATGCATGCACGTGATGCATGTGATAATCACATTAATTAATTAATTACGCTGTGAGCTACCTGTCTGGCGTGATTCCATTTTAACTTATCACCAAGCTTAACAACGTATATATGTAGTAGCTTCGTGGTGGTATCCGTGCCGTACAGCCATCAGACCAGTACCCTTTAAATGTGGAATTGCCGGCGGAAAGAACTATTTTGGGATGGTCCCAATATGGAAAATATAAGGTGTCCATATCTGTGCCACTACTTGCTGGGATGCTTTTAGTCACGAGATGCACGCCCGGCCCGCTGTAGGTCAATGCATACGTACACCACTTGCTTCACAAATTAAGTTTCAAATTGTTTTTTCAAAACTATATTTCACTGTTAAGCTAGTGGTCGATCATAAGATTTGAGTTATTGTAATACCAAAGTACTCAGCGTGTAATGACTTAGGGTCCGTTTGGATGGACTAAAATTAATTGTTAGCTAGAATTAATTATTCATAATATATCATTGAAAATTCACCCGATTTTATATACTTCCTCTTGTGTACTAATAATAGTCATTTTGACATTAGGCGAGAGTGCACAAATATTAGTCGCCCTATGCAAGGAATCAAACTCAGGTGGCATCACTAGAAACCAGCGTCTATAACCAATTAAGACAACAAATAAGATTAGATGAAGAAGGTGTTGACGCCAAGATTTGGTAAAGCCTAGGCCCATTAGAAATGTTGAACGATTAACAAAAGTCAAAAGAGTACGGTCAAAGGTTGGTCAAAGAAGCCAGTCTGTATTGTTATATGTGGCTGGATATAAGGAAGCCGATAGAGATGAAGTAGACGGAGATAAATCCTAAAGTCGGTTATGATATTATCGTAGCGGACGACAACTCTTCGAACTATAAATAGCTACCTATTAGCTAGGTTAAAAAAACAGAATCAAACATAACAACAAACTAACTCTCAGCGCATTGCCACCATTGGATTCCAAAGTTAATCCCGGCGGGACTTGGTACTCGGAGCTGGGCTGCATCGCTTCGATCATCGGCGAAGAGGTGAGTCTTACCACCCGATGATCGTGCCGACTAGATAGGTGTCTTTCAAGGCTGCATCGTGTCGATCTCTTGAGGCATCAACTTGGTTAGTGCGATCGCCGATTTATCTTGGCGTATTTGCTAGGTCTAAGGCTGCATCGTTATGATATCTTAGATTGACGTAAGTTAGGTATCGTAGTTTGGGGCTTCATAGGTTAAGTATGACGTCTTGATCTATTGTATATAATTTATGTTGTACACCATTCATCTAGATAAAGCATGCCTGATATATTAAAGTACTATTAGTTATTTGTGATTGACTGTCTTGGTTAGGTCCGATCTTGTTGTTACAATGATTCAATAGTATGGATGTGTTTTCTAGTATATTAGATTTACTTTCTATCAGAGTACAAAACGATAGGTTAACTTTAATTCCACATTGCATTTTATCTATATCAGAGGGTATTCATCGGCCTTTGTGTGCAAGGTATTCACCCCATCGACCGATGGCATTACTGACCCCAATAGTCTGGCCATGGTCATCGGCTCTACAGCCGATTGGCACCGCTATTCGTAATTCTTTTTATCTCACCATGGTTGTAGGATCTATACTGGAGTTAAGCGGACATCTCAGACCATGTGTGTGACCAAAAACGACACCAACAAAAAGACGATGAACCATATTTAATATCATCTTAATATACATAATCCTATCCAAAACAACTAATATTTATACACCGGAGGAAGTATGGCACTAGCTCTCTCATGACATTTTGGTGCCGAGACCATATGTCAATAAGAGAGACGGTGACAAATATAGAACTGAGTAAATTTTTATTTTTAGCGGTAAATATAGAACTTTCATATATTATATATGAATCTGCCCGAGATTCCCCCGTTTAACACAAAATGATAGGCTTAAATTGATTTTTTTTTGTTATCGGATCCTACCACGAAAATTATTTTTATATCAGTATCTCTACAGATGTATATACAACCGTTCTTAATATAAAGTACATAGAAAATATTTAGGCCTGTTTAGATCCTATGTATTGAAAAATTGGAATGTGTAATTCAATTGAAATCTAATATTTTTATTTAGGCATCTCATATAATTAAAATCTAATAACTAATTCTAAAACTTATTTAGATGATCAAACCATGAAATCAATTCTATTATTACAAGAAAAACATCATCATGTCCATCTAAGGACAATCACAATGGTATTGTTCCAAATATCATTAAGGTGAGACCCACAAAAATTTATCATTCGTTAGTGCCACGTACACAATGGAAAAAATTAAAAATGTAGCATTAAAGTGTGTCCAACTTAGGGTGAGACCCACAAAAAGGTGGCACTTTGTTTCTTATCGTTACACCTTAAGCTTAAGGTGCACCTTGAGATTTTTTACTTATGGTTGCCTCCACAATGTATAAAGTTAGCAACAAAATTATATTTAAGGCTTAAGATCACTTTTTTGTCTCTATTGTGGATGCCCTAAGTCCATCTAGGACGGGCGAGAGGTAGAGATTTCGGCCAATTCTTTTTTCTTGAAGATGAATTGAACTAAACTGTGAATTCTAGATTGAATTCTAAGTATTATTTCATAATTCTAATTCTAAAATAGTCCAAACACCCCATCTCATATAATTGAATTCCAATTCTTCAATTCTGAATCCAATATTTAGGATCCAAACAGTCCTTACAAAAGATATAAAATTGTTCTTAATATACAAAGACGGTTGCACTGACCGCACGTGGAAATGCTATAGAAATCTATTTTCATAGGTGAGTGATGATCATTTGAACTATATGTAAAAAATCAATTTTCCACATAGAAATTGATTTCTATAGATGGCCCACTTTAAACAAACGTATGTATAGTAGAAAAGCATTTTCATAGGTGGGTAAAATTGAAATGGAGTCCCTTGTGAAATCATTCAATTCGCAGTAAAACTTATTTTTTAAAAATTTCTCGCTTGATTTGAATAACTATTTCCTTTGCTTAATTACACTGTTATTTTATTTACTGATGGTTAACGAGATCCGTTACTAAAGACATTTAGCTAGCGGCAAAACCGTCGTGGAATTTTCTGTCGGCGAAACAGGCCGATCTTGTTGGCTATATATAACAGCCCAAGATGGGTTTCTCCAAGACGTACTCCAACAATTGGTCTTCTCTACCTTCACATCTACACCTTCCTGTAAAATTAAGGCTGCCACTGCAAAGAGGCTATGGCAACAAAAACTCCGGTCACCATCCGCCGTGAAATCCGACGTGCACAGCGTGCAGATGGTCCCGCCGCCGTGTTAGCCATCGGCACGGCGAACCCGACGACATGCATCTCCCAAAACGATTACCCCGACTACTACTTCCGTGTCACCAACAGCGAGCACCTCACTGACCTCAAAGACAAGTTCAAAAAGCTATGTAAGATGCAAAGAAAATTTAGAGATCTGAGTGGAATTTATGCGGAAAATTATTTATAAGCTAAATTTTTATGAAGATTATACTCTGAATTACTTTGCTTGATTCGTCATCAGGTTATTCAGGTCAGCAGGCATCGCGCACCGAGAAGCGTTTCTTTCACCACACGGAGAAGCTGATCGGCGCCCACCCTGAGTTCCTCGACCGCGCCACGCCGTCCCTCGACGCCCGCCTGGATATCGCCATCACCGCGGCGCCGGAGCTCGCGGCGTCAGCGGCGGAGAAGGCCATCGCCGAGTGGGGCCGCCCGGCCACCGACATCACCCACCTCGTCGTCGCCACCAATTCGGGCGCCCACGCCCCGAGCGTCGATCACTACCTGGCTCTGCTCCTCGGGCTCCGCCCCACCGTCCGCCGCACGATGCTCCACCTCAACGGATGCTCCGCCGGATCGGCCGCGCTGCGCCTCGCCAAGGACCTCGCCGAGAACAACCGTGGCGCACGCGTCCTCGTCGCCTGCGTCGAGCTCAACGTCGTCGCTTTCCACGGTCCCAAGGACGACTATCCCCAGACCCTGATCTGCCAGGCTGCGTTCGGCGACGGCGCCGGCGCGGTCATCGTCGGCGCGGACGCCGTGCACCCCGTCGAGCATCCGCTGTTCGAGATGGTCTCCGCGTCACAGACCGTGATCCCGGGAACGGAGCACGTCCTCAACATGCAGCTCACGGAGCACGGCCTTGACGGGAACATCTCCTACAAAGAGCTGATACCATTAGCGGGAGACAACGCCGAAGAGTGTCTTTCCGACGCATTCCGGCAGCTTGGTGTCGCCGTCGAATGGAACGATCTGTTCTGGGTGGTGCACCCCGGCTCCCGTTTTATCGTGGACCAAATCGACAAGAATCTCCGGCTAGAGCGCGGGAAGCTGGCGGCGAGCCGGAGGGTGCTACGAGACTACGGCAACATGCTCGGCGCCACGCTGATCTTCGTGCTCGACGAGCAACGCCGCCTAATGCAGGAGGAAGGAGACGAAGCTGAGTGGGGGGTGATGATGGGGTTCGGACCGGGGTTCACCATTGAGACGATGGTCTTGCACGCACCTCAATAATTCACAAAATAAAAAACTCTAGTGATCGATCTAATAACTGCATGTATTGCACCCGCTGTTCGATCGGTCAAATGCCGCCTGTTTTCTATCTTGTTTCATCTTTCGTGCACACGTCGCTTATTGAGTCGGTTTTGTAACAAAATCGTTGTATCCGTGGTGTGTTTTTTCGAGGATTTCCGTGAAAATCGTTGTAACCTGTTCTGTTTGGATTTCCCAAGGTATAACCATACTACGATTTTCCGCCTTTGTAATCTCTCTAGAACCTAGGTACCATGTTCCACTGGTTACATAGGTGTTTCCATGCCACTAGAGCGCCGGTGACAAGAACCGAGTTCCATGGTTCGAGTCTCCCGTCGCAAGGCCATACTGAAGCCACTTTCACCGATCGAGTTCCATGGACGAGTCCTGGACATCCTAATCGGGTGAAAAGCGACCTCATTTGTTGCCATAGCTTTGATATCACCGTGCATGCCGACTGATACCGTACTACCCCTTTTTGATTTTGGCCAAACCATGACTCGAATAGAAAACCTGGCTGTAGGATATATTCATCCTATCCCCATGTATCTATTGTTAAAATTTCGTAGTAATCCGAGTTACGGAGTGAAAGATATGGTCTAGAGAAATTTTGGTCGTCCATGTCATCTTCTTCTTCTAGCCATCTCCACGCCCCTGCTCTGCTATGGCTAACCTACAGGTCTGTAACGTCTGGAATTTAACTATTCCAGACTTTATTAATTTCCAAAGAAAAACAATGATAATGAGATGTTCATCACACGACAATGTACATGCGTCAATCATTCGTGGTTCGCAGACCAAATTATTACACAAGTATTAAAAATAAGAGAAACTAATAAAAGAAAACTCTTGGAAGAACATCTTCGCTAGTACTCGCATCCTTGACTGGGTCACTACTCCAGACCATCTCTATCATGGGAATAATATACAATCAAAACAACGGAAAAGCATAGTACAAACATTTCAATTAAATTGGTTAAATTTGTAGAGAATAAAAGAGGGATTGTCTGCAATTAAAATGATGAAATTTGGAGTTAAAATGGAGAAGATATGAATTTTTGAAGTTTAAAACATTTTATGGAATTTATTTTAAATCATAAACAGTCTTTGGTCCACGGTGAACTAAGCTCACGGTGAACCAGTGCACTATGCACGTGGACTGAGTAAACCATGCGATTAAGTGGAAACCAATGGCTGAGATGAACTAGTGCCAGTTCGATCGAGATGGTACTGCCCTAGATTAATCCGGAGCGTGATTTAATCTTGATCATCTAGGCTCGATCGCATGGCTGAAGACGGATCCGGCACGCGCGACACAGAAGGGGCGTGTGTCGTACGTCTCCGGCGACGGTAGTGCATGGCGGCGATGACGGTGGCGACCGTGGTAATCTAAAGCCATATCTAATCACGGAAATGGAAATGGAATAAGGCGAGGATCATTATTATACAAGTATTGGGGCTCGGAGGTGAACGGTGGAGGTTGGCGACGAGCGAGGCGGCGACGTGGCTTCGGGTCATCAATAGGGAGGAGGCTCCGGCTGTCCGAGTGATGAACAGAGGCATGGCTGGCAGAGGAGAGATGGTGGTTCTGGCGGTGTCGATGGCAGGAAAGGTGATGCCCTCCGGCGACGACGAGCGTCGGCCGGAGCACGAGCAGAGGTGGTAGTGAAAAAAAGGATCGGAGGGGTGTTCTGGTGGCGATCTCTAGGTAATTTTTGGCTGTCTGGGAGCGGTGGCGAAGGTGGGTTCTTATAGGGGGTAGGGGGTTACCGACGGTAAGAATGGAAGGGGAAAAGAGAGAGACCGAGAAGGTTTCCAAATATACGTTGGTGAGCTTCCATGTATGGCAATTCGTTGAACCTAGATGGGATCCGACTTGGGTATAGGGGAGAACGATCACCGACAGAAGGCAAGCGTGGTTCCGGGGCCAATTTGGTGGAAGATGAGCGGTGACAACGGATTTTTAGGATCTAGGGTTTCGGTGAGAGGTTGGATTGGGGGCGGTCTTCGCGGGGAAGATAATCCCGATAGGAGGGGCTTGCTGGCAGTGGGCGGGAGTGCGGGGCTATGGTGCCAACAGGCGAGGGCCATATGGCAGAGGGAGGAGGCGGGCATAGGCGCGGGGCTCGACACCGATAGGTGGGGCCAGCGTTAGTGAGGGAAGAGAGGGCGCGACGTGCGGGAGAGAGGGGGAAAGAGACTGACTTGAGGGACCTACATGTTAGTGAGCGCGGAAAATAGGCTATGCCGACCTGGAGAGAGGGAAAGGAGGGCAGCGACCCATTGGGATTTAAATTCTTTTCTCAGATAAAAATAATTCCTAAAATTAATTTGTATTTTCTATGCTATTTGCAAAGCTCTTAAAAATTTATAAAAAATCTCAAAAATATATATTGGCCTTAGGAACCTAAAATAATCTTCCCAACTAAAGATTTGAATTAGTTCTCAAGATTTTTATTTATTTGGATATTTTCAGCTTATTCAAAAATCAAAAATAATTCTTTTATGGAAAAATAAATTTTCTCAAGGTTTTTATTTAGCTGCCACTTTTTAGTTCATACTTAATTAAATGACTTTATCCAAAAGATTTTGTTTGCTTTATTTTAATTCTTCCTTAAGATTTTCTAATCCTGGATTATTTTCCACCATTTTGTCATTCAAACTTAATTTATTTAAAATTTTTAATTTTCCTTCAATTTAATTTATTTAGAAAAATCAGGGTGTTGTTCCCACCTATCTGTGTTCTGCACGCAACACACACATGTACAGGCTAGAGATGGCAACAGGGTACGTACCCGCTGGGTATTACCCGCCCATACCCGCACCCGCCAGATAAAAATTTATCCGCTACAAAACCCGCACCCGCTCACGGGTACAAAAACTTACCCACACCCGCGCGGGTATTTGTACCCGACGAGTAACCCAATCCCGATTTCAGACCCGCCATGAATCATAAATATATCACTGAAAAATGGCATATGCATCTACAAGTAACAACAATTTACACCAACACATATAGTCTAATAGATCATTGGAGCATATTACTTCCACACTAATATATATATGTATTCAAGTGTATATATGTATTTGAGATACTACTATATGGGCCACGAATGGGCTGAATTTGAAGGGAAATGCACATGGGCCTTCGGGTGTATTTTACCAGCGGGTAAGCGGGTATGGGTACTATGCACCCGCACCCGCATCCGCTCTACCCGTTGGGTAGAGGTTTTTGCCCAATAAAGTACCCGCGGGTGAAGATATTATTCTATACCCGTCTTCTTATCGGGTAAAACCCATCGGTTACTCGGGTTTCGGGTACCCGTTGCCATCTCTAGTACAGGCCACTCGCTACTCCTGGTCGCCGGGCCCACACGCCAGCCAACGCGCGCCCCTACGTGTGTGCACACACACCACGTGTTGGTCGGGCCGCACCGGTTCGGCCGGCCCAACCGCACCGCACCACAATCGGCCCAACGGGGCCTACTAGCCAATACAGGCCAAACCACCCACTTTTCTATTTTCCAAAATATTTTCTGACCCATTCCAATTAAATAGTGTTCTTTGCTATTTTCAAGAAACAATTACATCTTTAGATAATCATATAGAATCCATTCTAAGCTCCGATTGACTCCAATTCCAGAACCTAAATTCATCTAAAAATCCTATGTTTATTTTGGCATTGTTTAAATAAATTTTAGTATTTTTATTGGTTGTTTTATTTATTACATGTATAATTGTCACGTAGTCACCGACATCGAGGAAGCTCAAGACAATTAAGTTGAAGACTCGAAATTTAGTTTCAAAGCAAGGCAAGTCTTTCTTTGATTATGCTTGATCCTATTGCATTGATTGTGAAGTTCTACAAATTTATATATGCATTATTAGGTTAAACACACTGTACACTATTAGTCAATTGCTTGGGCAATTATGACAAATAAAACCTACACTTGTAACAAGCCCTCTTGTTATTGAATACCATGTTTTACCTTGTCGCTTTAGGTTTTAATTTTACATCTATGATTTACTTTATTCTTTTAATTGCTTTTATCACAATCATTGTCATATGGGTACACTACATATACACTTACACACTTATACCAAAACATGGCAGCTAGATGTAGAAGGGGTGATGATGAAGTAATTTTGCAAATGTGTTGTGTGAATTGAAATTATATGTATTTCAAAGAGTATTAAGTATCGATTCCTTAGGAAAGTATGAGGACAACATCGTGCGACCTTGTGGGTATGTGACAGGTGCCCTTGGGCTAGTACTTAGTGTGTTTAGGATAGCCCGACTGCCGATGGGTAAGGAATCACTAGGTGACTCGTGGTATTACTTGGAAAGTCCCTAACAGACACGTGATTGTTGTTGTGATTCGAGGAGTTAAAAGTGGTGCACCTGTATGATTACCAGGGGAGAAGAAGGAAGACGTACTTTCCTAATCTTTGATCGTGAATCTATCTTGGTGGCAGGATATCCTAGATTTGCTTGGAAAGTCTTTGTCTCGAACCTACTTGCCTAGCTAGCATGGAGTAAAGTTTGAGTCACAAGGGTAAAGTATGTACCTTCAGCTGAAGTATGATCTTATCGAACAACCATGCCCACGTATATGGTCAAGTGATTTCATATATCTTCCCTAGTGTAGTGTTTATTTGTTTTCAATCAAATGAGAAATGGGTTGAGACATTAACAGAGTATACCTTTGGGTATAGGGCTAGCCTTTGTAGTTGACAAACGTTTCTGTGTGGAGCGGGAAGTCAAAAGGCTTCATAGGGAGTGATGTGAGATTTTAAAACTAGTTGAGCGTTAAAAAGAATTAGGATGAGATGATAATGGGAACGCTTCCCCGATGGATGGGTAAGTTAGTATCAAGATAATGATATAAGTGTGGTGGTGTTGAGATGATGGTTGTGACATGTGAAATTGATGGAACATTGTGACTTATAGAATTGATGGATAATGATTGTTGGGATTTGTTGTAAAGTAATCCTAGATGGTGAGAATGTGAGAGTTGGTTTAGCTATTGAATTATGTTACTTTATGTGGGATCGATTAGAGGTTGGGACTTCTACCCGTGGGTATAAAGCATTTATAATTTATAAACTACTTTCCTTTGAGAACCATAGCTGCTCTTTGTATCCTGCATCTATGTTACTTCCAAGACTTATTGAGTACTCTTGAGTACTCACCCTTGTTATTTTATACCCCCACCCCAGAGTTTACTAATCTTTCGGAGAGCATCGAGAACCTTGAAGAAGAAGAAGATGTTGTTGATGAAGATATAGAAGATTAGGGTTTGGGTCTAGTCCCCAATTGGAGTTTAGACGGTAGTGCTTACTTGAGTGTTGTAATGCTTCCGTCGGGCTTTTGTAATTATTGTTGTTGCGAGGTATTGAGAAACCATGTTGAAGAATATGGTTTTTGATATTCCAGATGTGATGAGGATTGTCTACGAAGTCAAAGGAAGGGAGAGATAAAGACCTGCCGAGATGGTGCAGACTTATTGGTTGCTCAAATTTATGTGGATGATATTATTTTTGGTGGTTTTACTAATGAGCTTGTATCCAAGTTTCTGAGCAGATGCATAGTGAGTTTGAGATGAGTCTCATGGGAGAACTCAAGTACTTTTTAGGGCTACAGATCAAGCAGACCAAGGATGACATTTTCATCCACCAGGGTAAGTATACACGGGACATGCTAAAGAAATTTGATTTTGGTGGAAGAGCTAAAGCCACAGATGACCCCAATGGGCACATCTGGAGGCCTGGACAAGGACGAAGACGGACGTCAAGGTAAATGAGAGAGAGTATCGAGGGATGATCGGTTCGCTACTATACTTGACTGCGACAAGATCGGACATT
The DNA here is from genome assembly GCA_019279435.1 of Zizania palustris. Classification (NCBI taxonomy): domain Eukaryota; kingdom Viridiplantae; phylum Streptophyta; class Magnoliopsida; order Poales; family Poaceae; genus Zizania; species Zizania palustris. The sequence continues at coordinate 18,232,504 of JAAALK010000282.1, forward strand.
CAGTTTGCCGTGGGTGTATGTGCGTGTTTTCAGTCTTCGCCACGCTGTGAAGCGTATTTTAGGTATCTTACATATGCTCCTGATTTAGGTCTTTATTATTCTGCATCATCGTCTCTTGATTTAGCTGGTTTTTCGGACGCTGATTTTGGTGAGTGCCGGCTGGATCGCAAGTCTACTTCTGGTACTTGCCAGCTTCTTGGTTCTTCACTTGTTTCTTGGTCCTCTAGAAAACAATCTGGAGTTGCGCTTTCTACTACTGAGGCTGAGTATGTAGCTGCTGCTAACTGCTGTTCTCAGTTAGTTTGGATGATTTCTACTTTGCGGGATTTTGGGTTATTCTTTCCTTCGCGAGTTCCTTTGTTTTGTGATAGCACTAGTGCAATTAGTGTAGGGAAAAACCCATGTCTTCATTCAAAAACCAAATATATTGATGTGCGCTTTCACTTTCTGAGGGATCAATATGAGAAAGGAGTCATTGATCTTATACATGTTGATACCCATCAGCAGTTGGCTGATATTTTTACTAAACCCCTAATCAGTCTACTTTTGAGCAGTTTAGGAGGGGATTTGGGAGTTGTATCCTTTCTAGGATACTTTGAATCATTTTTTACTTTCTTTTATTTTTTATTGAGTCTTTTTGTGTGCGTTCATATCATGCATAATCATCTATCACATTTTGAGCTTGCTTCTGTTATATGATTAATCTGCTTTACTTTCTCTAGCTAGTATATGTTTTTGATAACCTGTCGATGATCATGTTCTGTTTCAGTTCACATGATATATCTGATATTTGTCAGATGTATGGCTTTTATGTTTTAAAATTGAAAAATGATCACCATTGCTTCTGGTAACCAGAATGTGTAGGCTGAATGCGTTCGCTATCTTTTACATGCCTGGTAGCTAGATCCTTACTTAGATGCAGATATGCAACTTGGACATTTATATGCTTTAAATATGCAAAATGTGCTATAAAAATGATAAAAATTCAGAAAAATGAAAAATTTACGCATTTTTATGATTATTAAAAAAGATCCAGGTGGGTTTGCTTTGTCGCATTGCATTGTTCTGGACTACTTACCATAGCACTTTGGTATGAACTAGGACAGTGTAATGTATGCCAAGACCAATGTCTTAAGCTTCTGATGGTCCAGTTCTAGCCTAGGCTTGACTTGGTCGGTTAGCATAAGGTTTGACACGCAAATAACCCCTGGCAGAAATGAAAAAATAAAAAGGAAAAAGAATCGGTCTGAAAAATTTAAAAAGATGACAAGTTTGTTGAAACACTTTGATTTGGACAATGCTTATCTTGGTAGATATCAGTTAGATTTTGCATCTCATGCTTTGCTTTGCTTGTCAACTAGAAAATGTGGTGATGCTTTTGTTTTGCAAAAATCGAAGAATGTGTGCTAATGACTTTCTTAAGATATCATCTATTGCACTGATCATGTCATGCATCTTAGATAGTATATCTTTTGCTATACCTGTTAGATGTTGTGATTGCAGTTAATCATATCTAAGAAGCATGCTTTTCACACTCCACCTGCACCCCATCTGCATTCATGGCATATTTTGAGGGGGAGCTGCATTTCAAGGGGAGTTTGTGTTTATGTCTCTTTAGAGTGCATTTAGTCTCACTTGATGAGTCCAATTGTCAACAAGGGGAAGAAATTTTGGATATATTTTTGGCTTTCTCTGGGATTTATTTCAGGGGGAGTTTATTCTTATTGGTAATTCTGAGATTTGCACTTGTTTTTGAGGCTTTATTTTTGGTTAACCATAATGACCATTTTTCTTGTTTCTGTTTGGCTTTTGGTCAGTAGGGTTAAACTTTTATTTTCTCTCTTCTATTTTCTTTTGTTTTTGTTTTCCTGTTTTCACATGTTTTGCAGGTTCTGGAGATGAGCTGAAAAGGGTGTTCATAATGCACTCATCAAGGGGGAGATTGAGAAACCATGTTGAACTATATGGTTTTTGATATTCTAGATGTGATAAGTGATTGTCAACGGAAGTCAAAGGAAGGGAGAGATGAAGACCTGCCGAGTCTGAGGCACATGTGACTCAGGTACATGGGCAGTGAGCGACGGCCGGGCAGAGGAGCCGCGGAGTCGGGCTGGCCCAATCCGGGTACATGGCTAGGAGCGGCAGAGGATCCACTGGTCTGTTGACTGGGTTTGACTCAGGTACACGGGCGGCAAGCGATTGCCGGGCTAAGAAAGCTACGAGGTTGGGTCAGCCCAATCCGGGTACCCGGTGCGAAGACGGTGAACGCTTTGTCAGTTTCAACGTAAAACTGACAATCTATGTTTAATTCGTTTTTAGGATATTAATATTTAGTTTTTAAGTTTAGAATATTTTTATTTAAGTCAGGTGATTTTTCTAATAAGTTTAGGATATTAATATCGAAGCGTAGCAACCAATGGATGGTTATAAAAGGAGGATTAGAAGTTACCCGAAACTTTTTACCGTTCTCAGCACCTGCGATTCACTTTCTTCATCCCCCAATTCTCACAATCTCCCAATCCACCAAGCAATGGCGAGGACCAGCCACACCGTTCCGGCGGCGGCGAGTACTCTAGCGCAGAGGCAAGCGTGGGCCGCCTCGGCTGCGGCAGCAATGGTGGGGGCTCCGTGCGACGCCTGGCCCAAAAACCCTCGGGAGCTCCGCCCGCCATCTAAGAAGAAGATTCCTCAAAGCTTCCTCATCGGCCAGTCTACGAGCACCGTCGAGTCTATTGAGGAGGTCGTGGAAGGAAAACTGGGGGCCGGACTGAGAACTCGAGTCCTTGGGTCGGAATCAACCCCGAGGCCACGAAGCGGAGAAGTGGTGGTTTTCGAGGCATTCTTCGAAGTGGGCTTGGGACTTCCGGCCATTGACTTCTTGACAGAGGTGCTGGACCTGTTTCACATCACTCTTCCTCAATTATCTCCCAATGCCGTCGCCCGCCTAGCTGTCTTCGAGTGGGCGCTCTGGGTCGAAGGGTGCGAAGGACGCTCGGAGATCTTCGTCGCTACACACGAAGCTATCTGCCAGCCGAAGCCATAGGATGGGCCCGGGGACTCCAAGGTGATCACAGCCTTCGGCAGCGTCAACTTCCAGTTGCGGAAGGAGCACGCCCAACACTTTCCCGTGAAGGCCATCAATGATCGGTGGTACACCAACTGGATCCCCTTCGGTGGTTCTACGCCGAAGTTGGAGAGGACTCCCCCCTTGCAGGGTCTCTCCAAGAGATCTGGTTCCGGAAGGAGGCGGAGGTTGCTCCGAACCCTAGTCTGCTCTCCACGCGGCTAGGGCTATTGACCTCGGTGGCGCGCCGCATGAGCATGCGCGACCTCGCCAAAGAGTTCGTCGCCCTCTGGATTCCACCCCTCGGGGCCAACTGGCCGATAGTGTTTCAGCAGGCCTCGGAGGGTGATCTCCGAACCCTAGGTAAGACTTCAACTCCTGCAGTAATGTGTTAGATGATGAAAATAACATACTTATAACATGTTACCCTTTTTCCAGCGGCTCCACTGGCACTAGCTCCAGAAGACATAGCTCGGGCCACCGAACGGGTCCTCGGAGCCCCTACGGTGGCCGAAAGACAGAAGAGGCTGGAGCTGGTAGGGAGCCCCTACGGAAGGCTGTCGTCGAGCCCCCCAAGAAAGCCAGCAAGACGCCGCCTAAGAAGAAGAAGGTGGCGAAGATCCCTCCGCAGCTGACTCCTGCTTCGTCCGCTTCATCCTTGGACGTTCAGAGCTCGACCTCAGAGGAGTCCGAGGACTCCAACGCCCAACTGGCGGCGACCTTCAAGAATTATTTCTTGGAGGGCGACGAAGAGGCGGCGGGAGTCCCAGTCGAAGCTTCTGCTCGGGAGGTTGCGGAGGTAGACCCGTCACGCACCCCCGCGCCCGCTATCGTAAACCTAGAGTCGGACTCCACCACCCCCAACTCACCTGTAATCGGGGTGATCACGGCGGAAGTCGAGCCCCCAGTGGAGAACGCGCTGGAGAGGACTTCAGGAGACGACATCGATGATATCCTCCGGATGTACGAAGTCCTGGAGGATTCGACAATTTTGCCTCACGGGCCCTCCGAAGGTATGCTACGAAGCTTTTACCTTGGTCGACACCTGCAACAATCTTTGCTCGCAAATGCTTATCTAATATCTTGATACTGTAGGTACCTCGAAGGGTGACGGAGCTCCGGCGGTGCTCGAAGTCCCAATTTCTTCAGAGGTCATAGTTCCGATGGACACCTCGACTCCCTTGGATGCTCCAGTCTTAGTGGTGGAAGTCGCGCCCGCTGATGCGGCTCCAGTGGCCGAGGTCGCCTCCGCTGATGCGACTCCGGACGAAGGGGTAGCCACCGAAGAAAGGGCCACCCCGCCCTAGCCGATGTGCCTGCCTTCGTGCCGGGGAGGGGCAAAAGTATGTCTAGCCTCGGCCTCCCCCCCGGCCCAACAACGACCTCGGCCAACAACTCGGAGGAGGAGTCCACGGCAGATGATCGCCAAGCTTCGTCTTGGCTCCCTTTGCTGGCTCCGTTCTTGGAGCACCGGACGGGTCTCCGAGCGCTCCTGGAGCCTTTGGCAGAGAAGAGCCAGGATATTACCAATTCAGACCTGGTCTCTACTCTGAGCGAAGCTAGGGCCCCGGCGCTCAACACGGCCCTCGAAAGGGCCGCCCTTCAGGTATGAAAAGCACCACAACCACTTCTAATTAGTAATTAAAAATACTCAGTACTTACTTGTTTTTTTTCTTTACAGCAATTCGTCCTTGCTAGAGCGGCAGCGACTTCCAATGAAGTCGAAACCAATCGACTCAAAAGGAAGGTTATCACCCTCCAAACCGCCCTCAAAGGCTCCGACAAAAGATCCCTTCGGTTGGAGGAGGAAGCCTTAGAGGAACGGAGGGCTATGGCTGTGGCCGACGAAGCCCTCCGAATAGCGAGGCAAGAGAACGACGCGCTCCGTACTTCGGCCCAAGAGGCTGAAGCCGAGCGCGTAGTTCTTCGAGCGGAGGTTGAGAAGCTCCGGCAATCAGCGACCACTTCGAGCGCTCAGCTGGTGGAGCTCCAAGGAGCCCTTAATCAAGTGATGGCCCAGAAGAGCTCCTTGCTGCTCCAAGTGGCCGAAGTGTCTACTACTGCTACGGGGCTGGAGGCAGCGGAAAAGAAGAACGTTAGTGCGACAGAACGTACCTTGGACGCCCTTCAGAGTACCTTGGAATATTTTGGTACTATGTGCCCTTCGTCTTCTGCGGCTGCCAGCGAATCCCTCGATCGGAAGCTGAAGATGATCCAAGTGGCGGCGTCATTGATGATGAACTCTGACGTCCGGTACGGAGAGATCTCCGGTCAGTGCGCCGACATTGGGGTTCTTCGCCACCTCGAAGCCCTTCAGATCCCCCTCGCTTTAGTCGAGAGTTCGACCCCTGGAAGCTTCGCCTCCGAAGACCTGCTACACCCATCTTCGGACGTAGCCTTGGCCTGGGAAGCCTTCCGGTCGACCTGGAAGACGGACCACAAGGCTGCAGCCAAAGCTTGGATCGACGAGGCCCGTCGGCAGAAGCAGGCACAGACAAAGCCACCTCTTCCTGCCGCGCCAGCCCCGGCTCCTCCTGCTCTACCAACCGACTCGCAGGTCTAGCTCTTAGGGCAATCATGTATACAAAATCTTGTAAAGCTCCTTTCATTAATGAAAAGTTATAAACGAAAAGCTTGTTTGGGTGTTTTGTTCATTTAGGTTTTGTCACGCACTTCGAACCTTGACCTCGAAATACTGGATTTTACCGAAGGGCTCCGGAAGGAATGGGCAAGCCTTGAGAGCTTAAGGCCCTACCGCCGTTCTCGCTTCTCTGTTCCTCGTGGAGACAAAGGGGAAATACCCCCCAAAGTTTTTCAAGAGGTCTTAGCTTATATCAAGGAAGAGGAGAAAGAGAAAGCATCCTCGTCTTCCGAACACATGAATTGGTCTGACTCGGAGTACCAGGCCGAAGACCCTGCGGATGTTAACTCCGAAAGGCTTCTGACCTGGGTCGAGCTTCAAGAGGAGCAAAAGAAACTGCGAGCCTCGAAGAAGAAGAGAAGCGCTCGGACGAAAAGGACCAAACCGGCAGCTTCGAGCTCCGAAGGACATAGTAGTCGGAGGGGTAGATCTAGAGGCCGACAGGGTCTTCGATTTTTCTTAGGCTTGGACCAAAACTTCTCCTGATGTATAAGTACGATGAATTAATGTGAATTGCCCTGAAAGTATCTTGTTTGCTTTTTACCCTCCTACCCCTCCTTGTGGGTGGTGGATCCTTTGTTGTGCAAATGGGTTCGCCGAACACAATGATGCGCCAGACAACTTGATGCTTCGTATCACACTTAATATTCGTACTTAACCTTTTCAGAGGGTTCTTCTAACATACTTCCGTATTATTACCTCATAAGTTTCAAAGTTGGATCTGTCGCTTAGGACCTTTGATTCGTTTTTTTAAAGTGTCTCACTAGCCTGGGCCTCGAAACCTTATTACTTGGTCACCTTCGACTCTTTTACAGATTTCTCGCACCCGTAGGTCAGAGATCTGTTTAACTTTTAAAGTCCTTGGACTCTTTTATGGATCCTAACAAGCCGTAGCCTAGAATCCGTAGGGTGGCCACCTTCGGCTCTTTTACAGATACTTCGCGCCCGGAGGCCGGAAATCTGCTTTTTAAAAGTCCTTAGACTCTTCTACGGATCCTAACAAGTCGTAGCCTAGAATCCGTAGGGTGGCCACCTTCGGCTCTTTTACAGATACTTCGCGCCCGGAGGCCAGAAATCTGCTTTTTTAAAGTCCTTAGACTCTTCTACGGATCCTAACAAGCCGTAGCCTGGAATCCGTAGGGTGGCCACCTTTGGCTCTTTTACAGATACTTCGCGCCCGGAGGCCAGAAATCTGCTTTTTTAAAGTCTTTAGACTCTTCTACGAACCCTAACAAGCCGGAGCTTGGAATCCGTAGGATGGCAGCGAAGCCCCTAAACCGATGGTTCGCAAGCTATTGCCTGGGTCTTGGGAAAGATGCTTGACTCTGCAAGCAGCTCCGTCCTCCCGATGCGTCCACCGGGAGTAAGGGATACTCGAAGAGTAAACAAAATTCGACCCTCCGCTTTTATTTAGAAAAGAAAATTTTACAAGTGATTACAAGGAGCCCCTAAGCGTAATAACGCTTAAGGTGCTCCGCATGCCATGCATGTTTCAATTCTTCCCCTTCTAAATTAGCTAATTTAAATGATCTGGGACGTCCTGAGCGTAGGATAATATATGGTCCTTCCCATTTATTTCCTAGCTTCCCTGGTGCTATTACACTTCGCAAAACTAGATGACCTGGTCTAAGCTCGTTTGGCTTTATCTTCGGGTCATACCATGTTTTTGTTTGGCACTGGTACTTCGTCAGATTGGCGACAACTCAAAGCCTTGTTTCTTCTGATAAGTCCAGCAAAGTGCTTCTTTCATCTTCATCTCCGGGCTGCACTACACGAAGGGATCCACCCTTGAGCTCTGTAGGAGTCATGGCCTCATTTCCGAAGAGTAGTCTAAATGGGGTAAAGCCTGTGGATCTGGTTTGAGTGGTTCAAATGGACCACAAGATCTTGGGGAGCTCTTCGACCCACAACCCCTTGGCCAGCCCAACAATCCTTCGATTTAAACCGGAGAGGATGTTCCCATTGGCTCGCTCGACAGCTCTGTTGGACTGTGGATGGCGCACTGCTGCGAAGCACAACTTAATGCCCAGTTCTTCACAAAATTCTTCGAATGTTTCAGCTTCGAACTGGGTTCCATTATCCACGGTTAGCTCCCTTGGCACTCCGAACCTGCATATAATATTTTGTCAGAAAAACTTTTGCACATTCCTTAAAGTGATAGAAGTCAATGGTTCTGCTTCGAACCATTTTGAAAAATACTCGATTGCTACCACTGCAAACTTCAAGCTGTCTTTGGCCATTGGGAAAGGGCCTATGAGGTCCATGCCCCATCGAGCCATTGGCCACACTAGGGCAATAACTTGAAGTGGTACTGGCGGACGGTGGCTTCGTTTCCCCATCCACTGGCATCCTTGGCAGGTTCGGACCAATTCCTCCGCATCTCTCACAACTGTCGGCCAGTAAAGCCCCTGCCGAAGTGTTTTTCCTGCTAGGGCGCGAGGGGCTAAGTGGCTTCCACATAAGCTTCGTGAATGCCCCAAAGTATGTCTTGGCCTTCTGGTTGAGAGATGCACCGGAGTAGAGGAGAACACACTCCGGCTTTGTACAACATTCCATTGACAAGCTTATAATTTCTAGCCCTTGCCTGCAGTCTTCGGAAATCCGGACCTTCGGAAGAGTCTGTACTACCTTGCAAGATGTCCATTATCTGAGCTCGCCAATCCGTGGCTGGAATGCAAAGGACTTCTGCGGAGGGTAATTGGTTGACAACAGGCTTTACTAGTTCTTCATAGAAAGCACCCTCCGGTAGGTCTAATGCTCCGGCCGTAGCCTTTGCCAGAATGTCTGTAAGTTGATTATCTGCTCGAGGGATGCTGCGAACAGAAAATCCTTTGAATGCTTCTTCGGTCTTGCGGATTTCCTCTAGGTACTTTGCTAGATGTGGGTTCTTCGCCTGGAAGCTTTTATCGACATGCCCTGCGACGACTTGGGAATCCGTTTTAATTATTATCCTTGCTGCTCCAAGTGCCTTTGCCTTCCGGAGGCCTAGCAAGATCCCTTCGTATTCTGTGATATTATTGGTGGTCTTGAAGTTGAGCCTCATAGAATACATGGCTTTTTGCCATGACGGTGATATGATGACTGCACCAGCTCCGGCACCAAATGCCTGATAAGCTCCGTCAGAAAATATTGTCCATAAACCTTCGGAGGGCTCCTCCGGAGCCCAAACTGCAGATGGAGTCCACTCTTCTACGAAGTCAGCTATGATTTGGGACTTGATAGTTGTTCTTGCCGTGAAGGAGATTCCGAAGGGGGCTAGCTCGATAACCCATTTTCAATCCTACCTGTGGAGTCTTTGCTCCGGAGCATATCACCAAGGGGATACGACGTAGGAACGATTAGGTTATGCGCCAAAAAATAATGCCTTAGCTTTTGCGAGGCCATTACCAGGGCATAAGCAAATTTCTCGAGCTCGGAGTATCTTATCTTAGCTCCGGACAAAGCTTCTGAAACAAAATAAACTGGGTTCTGCACCAGCTTTCCCTTGAGCTCAACTTCTCGGACCAATGCTGCACTTACTGCGGAGCCTGTTGCCGCAAGATAAAGGAGGAGTGTTTCTTCTGGGAGGGGCACACTAAGTGTTGACAATCTTCCGAGGTATGCTTTTATGTCATCAAAGCTCTTCTGGCATTCCGGTGTCCAATTGAAGCTTTCGGACCCCTTTAGGGCTTTGAAAATTGGGAGGCTTTGCTCTGCTGACCTAGCTAAGAATCTGCTAAGGGCTGCGAGCCTTCCTGCTAGCTTCTGGATCTGCTTCAAATTCCCTGGTGGAGCCATTCTTTGCAGTGCACTTATCTGCATTGGGCTAGCTTCGATTCCCCTGCTCGAAACTAAGTACCCTAGTAGTTTTCCTGCTTCGATTCCACATGCTCGGAGGCTCTCAAATGTTTCAACTAGGTCTAGGCTATGCCGGTGATTTTGAGCACTTTTTATTACAATGTCATCCATATAGGCCTCGACATTTCGGCCTAGTTGGTGACCTAGAGCCTTAGCTATTAAACGTGAAAAAGTAGTTCCAGCATTCGCAAGCCAAAAGGCATTCTTACATAACAAAATACCTCGGAAGGAGTTATGAAACTTGTCTTGGCTTCATCTTCGCGCTTTAGCCAGACTCGATGATACCCGGAGTAAGCATCGAGGAAACTTAGCAATTCGGAGCCGGCTGTGGAATCCACCAGCTGGTCTATTCGGGGCATCGGGTAGGGGTCTCGCGGGCATGCTTTATTTAATGAAGTAAAGTCAATACACACGCGCCATTTGTTCGAGTCCTTCTTCCTTACAAAAACAGGGTTAGCCAATCACTCGGTATGGGCTACCTCCCTGATGATGTCAGCCCTTAGCAATTTTTCTACTTCGATTTTGGCGAGGCTTGCTCTTTCTGCAGACAGCTTGCGGAGCCCCTAGCGTACTGGTCTGGCCTTCGGGTTGATGAGCAGGCTATGCTCAATGATGCTCCGATCCACCCCGGTGATGTCTTCGTCGGTCCAGGCAAAGACGTCCAGATTTTGCTTGACGACTTCTTCCAATGAGGCAGCTATCTCCGGGGATAGCCCTTTGCCGAACTGTACTGGATATTCTTTACCATCTTTTGAAATTATCCTTGTCTCGACATCACCTTCCGGGCTTGGCTTGAGGGAGAGCCCCTTTGAAGGGTTTGAAGCCTCCGGCACCTCTTTCGTGCCCTCCACCACGTTGTGCACTTGCCGGGGATCCAATGGCTGGTCGTGCCCATACTCCATTCTCCGGGCTATAGCTTGGTCTCCTGAAATAGTAAGAACTCCACCTTGCGTGGGCATTTTGAGACAGAGATAGTTGTGATGCGCTATAGCCCCGAACTGGTTCAGCATCCCTCGTCCGAAGATTGCGTTGTAAGCATAAGGGGCGTCAACAACGTCGATGATCACCTCTTCTACCCTGGCCAAAGGCCCCTCTCCGAAAGCAACCTTGAGGCCTATCTGGCCGAGGGCATCGAGAGGCGGTCCTGAGAAACCTTGAAGTGGTCGGGCCACTGGAAGTAGATGCTTCCGAGGTATGCACATTTGATCGAAGGCCTGGATAAAAAGTATGTCTGCGGAGCTTCCGTCGTCCACCGGGATCCTTCGGACTTCCACCCCTTCTATGTCTACGGAAATGACCAAGGGGTCAGCATGGGGAAACTTTATCCCCGCGGCATCACTGGCAGTGAACGAGATGGGCACATGAGACCACTCTGGCATCCCTTCTACGGAGCTCAAAGTCCCAATGTGCCCAACCTCACGAACGTATTCGCGCCGCTGCCTTTGGACATGCTCCCGAGGGTCCCCCCTCCGGAGATGGGCAGGACCACTCGTTTGTCGCGGTCCTGAGGGTCTTCCTGCTTCGGTGGGGGCATAATATTGGCCACCGGAAGTCGCATGGGAGCTTCGGGGACACCGGCTCGGGCCACGATTTGCACAGGCTCTGACCGTGCCGCTGGTGGGGCTCGATCCGGAGTACCCCGCCCGGTACTTCGCCCAAGGTAATCGCCCCGAAGGGCCAATACTACCTTGCTATCCTTCGTGTCATGGCTTCTATTATCGCCAAGCACGCAGCAGAAAAAACTCTAGCGCCTGCCAGGTGCTCTCTCTTGATGCTTCGGTACTCCAGCCTTGAAGTTTTGCGCCTGCTGATAACTGGTAGGTGCCTTCGGAACGGAGGGTGCAATGCTTAGCACCTCCGAATGGAAATGCTTCTTCCCCCGCCTGTGCTCGTTGAAGCGGTTATCTTGAGGGGGTTGTAGAGGAGCCGAGGCTTCTGGCTCCGTCTTAACTTCTCGGAGGGTAGGTGCGGGTGCTCCGGCTAGCCGAAGATAGCCTTCCTCCGCCTTGGCATACTGTTCAAAGTACTCCATCAGCTGCGTCACAGACGTCACTAGCTTTCGATGGAGTTTGCTGAGGTGGTCGGGGTTTAGCACCCCTTCGCGAGCGGCGTCGACTACCGAGGAGGTAGACATGCCCTTAATCTATGACTTGGTGTGGGCGAAGCGCGTGAAGTACTCTTGGAGTGTTTCTCCCGCCCACTGCTTCACCTAGAACAAACTCCCTGTGGACATCGGGGCCACAAAGGTACCCTGGAAGTTGTTCACAAACTTCTTCTTCAACTGCTCCCAGGACCTGATCGATCCTGGCTTCAGGGACCAGAACCATCGGAGCGCCACGCCTTCGAGAGCGAGGGGGAAACACTTCGCCATCGTGTTGTGCACCCCTCCACTTGCTTCTATTGCCAGGGCATATGAGCGGGCGAACTCTCCGGGGTCTGACCCACCAGAGTACTTGTGCAGCTTCGAGGCCTTGAATCTGGGGTCGAAGGGCACTCTTTGCAAGTCCGAATGTAGCGGAGACTCCTCATCGAAAGATGCGTTCTCAGCCTCCTCTGGGACTTGGGCATCTTCTGGGAGATTGCGAGCACCATCATCTTGAGGCCCTTCTGGAGTCTCAGTGGAGGCTTGAGTGCGGAGGCGATCTGCGGCCTCCTGCCTCCACCTAGCCACTTCCTCTTGAAGCCTTGCTAGTTGAGTAGCCTCGGTTCCAGGAAGATCTTCGTCTTCATCAGAGGGCAGCTCCGGGTCCTGGGAGTTGACATAATCAGTCCGAAGCACCGTAGGAGGGGCTTGGGGACCCCCGGGCACTCGACGCCCAGCGGTATCCTCAGGAATCGTTGGAGCGGTTGAGGGCCCAGCCCCTGTGGTCCGAGGGGACCTTCGGAGGGGACCCGAGGCTTGGCTTCGCTTCGGAGGCATAGCTAGTCACGGAGAGGCCCGAAGACCGGGGACTTCGATTGATCTGGGAAGGCGAGCGAGAGCCTTCGAACCGCACTAAGAAGCCCCTTACCGAAGGGTGCGCGGAATCTTGGGACTCCGAGGCTCCCTCCGTAAGTGCTCTTTGAAGTGCAGTCAGCAGTAGAGAACAAGCTTCTAGAACTGATCCCCACGGACGGCGCCAACTGTTGGCGTAAAAGTTTACGCTAACAGGTTCTCTGAGATCAAGAACGAATAACCAGTGAGTTCATGTTTAAGAACTGTCTCCGACCTCCGTATTGGATAATAGCTCAAGTAGTTCGAATAGGTATATTGAATAGCTGAGTATTCGATCCCCGATACAGGGTAGAGAGGGGGGTATTTATAGGCAAAAATGCCTAAGGAAAAGACCTAATTACCCCTAAATTACAACCGACATAGTGGAAACTATTCGGTACCCGGAGCAGGGTTAAAAGGGTAAAGTTATCCAGAGCAGACGGATAAGCCAAACGTCTTATCAATCTTGTCGTACTGCTTCGGAGCCTTCGTATCTTGCGAGGGGCTTCTCCGGATTTCGAATCGAGGCACCCTTCGGCTTGATGCCTTCTCCTTCGAATAAGAGCCCACCGGCTCCGAATCTTAGTGAATCTTTAAGTTGTTAATCTCTAAGTCGTGAAAGTGAAGCAATTTTCCCCAACATATAGTTTAGCAAGAAATTTTTAGGCGCCCATTCACCCCCCCTCTGGTCGCTACTTTCGGTCCTACAGGTATGCCTCTTTAACAGCTTTTGTAATATTTAATTATTGTTTTTTTCTTTCTGAAATGTGCTACTGTCGAATGGAACAATGTCAACTGCGATATTGTTCGTCTTCGATGACGTATCGGCCTGTCCCACTCAATGGTATTTTCGAGTTTCGGGACAGGTCATTACACCACCTATAGCTACGTGTAACAGCCCCAAAATTAAAAGGGAATAAAATAAAGGAAAAATAATATTAAATGAATTTCTGAATATTATTATTTAAGAAAATACTAAAAGAGCTCTATTAAAGCCAAACAGAGACAAATATTCAAAATTTGGACTTGAAAATTTTATGGGATAAACTAGAGACCAAGAAATATTTTTGAGAATTTTTACCAAATTTTTCCAACAGATCTTCAAACCTTAAGTGAATATTTGAATTTCTGGAATTAAATTAATTAGAAAAAGAATTTAAATTCTTATCGGGCTGAAACCCTGAATCCTCCTCCGAAGGCCTTTCGGCCCAGCCCAACGCAGCCTCTCTCGCTGACAGGCGGGGCCAGTCTGTCGGCGCCGACCCCTTCTCCCTCCTCTCCCGCGCGAGTGCTCGCTGGCCCACTCGTCAGCCCCCCCCGCTCTCTCTTCCTCTCTCTCTGCCCCGGGACCCCACCTGTCGGCGCTCTGTTTCCCCTCTCCCGCTCGCCACGCCCCGAACGGCCCCACCTGGAAGCCTCCCGCGTACACCCACCCGCTCGCTGCCATCCCGGGCCCAATCGCCAGCCGCCCCTCGCTCTCGGGCTATGACAGGTGGGCTCCACCTGTCATATCCTTCTTCTCCGAAGGAAGGGGGCCGATCCCCTTCCATGCCGGCGCCCCTCCCTTTCCATTTTCACCGTCGACCGCCGGATCCTCATGATTGAGCCTCGGATCTCCTTCTCCATTCGCCGGTGATCCGTTTCCCCCCTTTTGCCACGCGGTTTCATCCTTTTGGAAGTTCATCCGAGAAGAAATGGAATCTCGCCGGAGCAATTAAGGAATCCTTCTCGGTTTCCTTCGGTATTGTTACCATAACCTCGCCGGCGACCCCTATAAGAGCACCCCAACGTCGCCGCACTTAACCACGCCACCAGAACCCGAGCCATAGCCAATCCAAGCCACCGCCGGCCCTTTTTCGTGCCTCGCCTCTGTTTGCCCTCCGGCAGCTCCCCACCGACGCCTCGGTCCACCGCCGCCCTCGCCGCCACCCCCGTCGGGACCGCCATCACACCCTCTACCCCGGCCCCACCTCCGTTGGGTCAGAACACCGCCGGAGCGCCTCGCCGTCGTCGGACCCGAAGGCCTCCTCCGCCTCTTCTCGCCGCCGATCGCCGCCTCTGTCCCGTCGACGCCACCTCCGGTACGGATGCACTCCCCTCACTCCCCTCTACCCATTTTTGCATTCACCCGAGGCCTTAGGCCATCGCCATCGCCGGTGGGCGCTCGCCGTCGTTCGGCCGGCGCTGGGGACGAAGCCTCCTGGCTCCCCCGTGCCGCGAGCGTGCCGGACGCACGTTCTACCGTGCAATCGTGGATGGACGGCCGAGATTAAATCACTTAAGTGATTAGATCTCAGCCACCCATCCCGGCGAAGGGGTATGGGGTGATCTGGGCCGTCCAGATTCACTTACACGCCCCGCCTCACCAGTCATCGTTGGATCTGGATCCAACGGTCCAGATCCAACCGGTGCAGCGCACAGTGCGCGGGTCCATGGTGGACCTGGCTCACCGTGGACCCGCAGCTGTTTTCAGGATTAAAAATAATTCAGAAAAATTGTTTAAACTTCCAAAATTCATATCTTGCTCAATTTAACTCCAAATTTCACCATTTTAATTCTGGAAAATTTGTCTTTTCATCCTCTACACTTTTATGCAATAAAAATAATATGTTTATTTGGCACATAATAATCTTATTAAATAATAAAGAAAAGTCCCCTTTAGGAGTTAATTAATATTTCAATAAAATAATTCAGATAAACCCTTAAAAATTTATGAAGTAATATCAGAAGACATAATAGCTCCATTTCACTGTTATTAATATAATAAAAATGGAATGACCATTTTTATCCATGCCATTTTATTTAATAACATTTCTAAGACCCCTTTTAGGACTTAATTAATATTCCATTTAAATAATACAGAAAAACTCTTAGAAATTTATATAATAATTTTTGATGATATATTGAATCCAGTACACTGTTTATAAGTCAATAAAAATATAATAAGTCATTTTGCCCATTTTATATTCTTAAATAAACATTTCCAAGACCCTTTAAAACAAATGATTAATTCATATAATGGAAATACAACACTTTACAAAAATATCATGAAAAATGATATAATAAATTAAGAGGACTTAATGACTTTATTTTACTGTTTTAATACAACAAAAATAACATGTTCACTTTGCCCACTTTAAACTATTAATTAATAATAGCCCTTGTAGAATAATTAAGTAATTCATCAAATAGAAGTTAAACACTTTATACGAATGTCATGACAACTTATATAATAACTTCAGAAAACCTAACCACTTGAGATCACTATTTTTAATAAAAATAGAATATTCATCTTGTCCGATTTATTCCATTAAATGATATTGCAAAGGCCCTTTTAGGACATTTAAATTAAGGCATTTAAGAAAAAGTCAACCCTTTATGAAACTATCCTAAAACTTATATAACAAACTTCAGAAGATCTAAATAACCTAATGTCACTATATTAATGCCATAACAACATTAAGGTCATTTTATAACTTTTTACTTCAACTTTAAAAAGGGAGAAATAAAACCCCCTTAGGATGAATAATTATATCAAGATATAAAAATTAAGGAATCTCATTAAAAATTAATCTTAAATGTTCAAGTAACAAAACCCTAAAAGTTAAGACTCTATCTCCTTTACTTAATCCAACATAAACATGTATGTTAGTATGGTTGTTTGTTTTGGATTGTTTATTGAATGTTTTATTTACTTTTCCGTATCGAGAAGACTACGACGTCGTCGAAGATCCGGAGATCTATCCCAAGGTTTCACCTTCACCATTCACGGATCAAGGCAAGTCATCGACCACCTTTGTGGACACAGTTGATCATTATTGAGCCCATGATTTAATAAATTATCGCTATAACTCATAGGTTAATATTGCATTAGTCAAAGATCAAGCCCTACACTTATATTTATTAAGATCCCCGTCCTTGTGTGCAAACCCAAGCCATGCTTATTGAGCCTTAACTCCTTGTCACTCTACAAATATTATATTAGCTAGTGCCCAATGTACAGGCACAACTGCTATAGGATATAAAGAATGAGTCGTAGATTAGATGGATTCTGGTATATGAAATACCCTGTTATTCTTGCCTCTGGACTCTGTTGGAGTTAGGTATGTTATAAGTATGGTGGGTTCCGGGTGCAAGCTCGGAAACTGGTTGGTCGCACCCGGGGCACTATAAGGACCGGTCTGCGGGATCTGTTGCAAAGCACTTCCGTACCAACCACAAGTCTAATGGGTAAGTCCTAACTGGAAGTGTGGAACCCTCCGTCTCACGGCACCATAGTGGAGGGGTACAAGGGGCTAGCCCTCAGGGCGCTTTGTACCGACGATGGCTCAAGAGGGGGTATTGTGGAAACTCGACATGGCGAGACACGGTACGAAACCTATAAGAGGGTGCTGTTGAGTCGGGGAAGACCATATGGAAGGTTTTGGCACGAGTTCCCGTGAAATGGGTCATCTCGTTACACTTCGGTGTAAGTGATGAGTGCGTGCCTTGTGGGTACAGTGGTACATCTCTGATCAGAGTAATTCAATCTTTTCGAAAAGCCGAGCCCACGGTCAAGGGCGGGTTGTGTGACTACTCGCAGTTAGTTTACAATTGTTTGAATGGATGAGTTGTTCATGGCATATAAGGACTGTTGTGCGGGGAGGTAAAACGTACTCCTCGAGTTAGAAGATGATGATGCATTCACATGTTTACTTTTCTGTACTAATAAATTGCTCACATATAATGCCTTACAAATATGCTGCTTCCGCAAAACTAGCCACTATCTCCCTTGTTATTATCTTGCATTGTATTTGCATTCGGTGGCTTGCTGAGTACATCTGTACTCACCCCGTTGACTTACACCATCAGAGCCCGTCTACTACAAGGAGGATGAAGGTCTGGAGTAGCGACCCAGTCAAGGCGAGACTGGAAGGAGGCGTTCATCTAGGACCCTTGATTTTATTAGTTTCTCTTCACTTTCATTCACTTTTGTATTAATGCGGTCTACGAACCGTGAATGATTGCTCGTCTTGTACGTGGTCGTGTGATGAACGTCTTGTTTTATTGATTTTCTATGGAATTTCAATAAAGTCCTGATTTATTAAATCGGGGCGCGACAAGATGGTATCAGAGCCGACTTGACTGTAGGAAGCCAAACAGACCTGACCCTAGGACTTATATTAACCATATTTTCTTACAAACTGCTTACCTTCTCATCTTCTGTAGTTTTCACAAAAACTTTCTATCTTTTGTAGATGCCGGTCTATACCATGAGCGGGACTCTTCGTGATGAGGCCGGATTCATTCGTGAGCTTCGCGTGCTCGTCGACTTCTTGGGGTTTCCCCATGAGCCCGCGTTCCACGGGATCTTTCCCGATGCGAACGAGAGCTACTGCGAGGTCACAGTTGTTATCCGCCCCTCCTCCACGCAGCCACCCTTCTACACCCATGGAGTTGGAGGACCTTCCTTCGTGGTGGCCAACCAGCGCGCCGCTCTTCAGGCCCTCACCGAGCTTCGACTAGTCTATGACTGCCACCTTCGCGACACCATCTACCGCTTCATGCCCATGCGTACACCAGGGAGTCACCGCAGCATCTACATCAGCTCCCTCCCTCAGAACAACTCCGCCATCACCCGCACCATGAGACTGTTGGAGGCCATGGACAACCTCCACACGAAGGCCGTCCTCGACGCAGATAGCCAGCACGACACCATCGACTTCTACCGTCACTCATCGGAGAACCTGGCCCACGAGAATGCTGAGCTCCGTCGACAAGTCCAGCAGAACCCCCAGCTGACTCTCGAGGTAGAGGAGTTGAGGCGTCAGAACGAGCTTCTACGCCAAGGCACCATAATCAACACCTAGCTCCGCCAACAGCTCAAGGAACTAAAGAAGGATCTCGAGGAGATCGCCCCTCTTCCGCCTCGCCAGCGTAAATCACTTCGGTTTCCCACAGTGAAGCCCAGGAGGATTTCCCGTAGTGCTCCACCCGCAGGACCATCAAGTTCCTCGACCCCGACCATCTCCCACGAGCCCGTGATCGAGTCGTCCCCTGAGCTACCGTAGACGTAGTTTTACGCTTGATTGTTTTCTTTTACTTGTTTGTATGACCACTCATGTCAAATATAAGACATGAGTGAAGAAATTAAATAAAAGAAAATAAATGTAATCGCAAGAACGATACATTTTGAAATAAAAGCTTAATCCCATTTCCCTTTTCCTCATATACCTATTAGGTCATAATCCCAACCTAAAGGAGAGATTCTACCTCTAAGTCTCAACTCAACAAGATTCGTTCGTCACCGTTCTGCAAGGTCAACTCCAATCATGAAGTCAAGACACGTTATCAGGAAAGCCCTAACTTAGCCAAACCCAATCTATGAAGATATAGATTCCTCTAGTGTAAAGAAGTGATTCCTAGCTAAAACATATCCATGACTTCCTAGCCTTTCCGAATCTCGGGACGAGATTCTTGTTAAGGAGGTTAGGATTGTAACACCTTGATTTTTGTCAGGCGTTAAGAATAAAATAAAGTAATTAATAAATAAATTTCAAGAAAAGGATTTAGCATAAATCAAAAAAAAGAGGAAAGCTAAAATACAGACCTAAAAATTTCATTTAAAAATAACAATTTGCTAGAGTATTTTCCTAAAAATTCTCCTAAGCATTAAAATGCGTTCCAAAAATTTTCTGGAATTTTTGGTACCAAGGAATTCAATAAGATATAATCAACATCTTAAACCTCTAATAAAATATATTACAACGTGAATGTTGAGTGAATAAAATACAGGATAAATCATTTATAATAATATAAGGCCTGAGTGTGAAAGGTGATAAGGAACTAAAATAAGACATGTAAGCATCTAGGTCAAATTATTCATCTTAGGCAATAAAACCAGTAACAATTTCCCCTTAATGTTGGCACCTTCTTTTTGAACCCTTCAACTTCAGGATGGCCAATGAC
This sequence comes from Zizania palustris, assembly GCA_019279435.1. Classification (NCBI taxonomy): domain Eukaryota; kingdom Viridiplantae; phylum Streptophyta; class Magnoliopsida; order Poales; family Poaceae; genus Zizania; species Zizania palustris. Next base: position 18,251,968 of record JAAALK010000282.1, read on the forward strand.
CAAAGATTAGAAGACCCACGCGACGGAAACACCCCAGGCAACCTGCCTCAGTGGGGTGAAGCTGGACGTCAGCAGACCCCTGTTGTCTATCATCCCACACTTACGGAGATGATGGCAAAACAGAACCAACTGATCGCCACGCTGCTTACCCAGATGCAACAACTACAAAAGCATATGCAAGAGCAGCAGGCATAGTTGTTCCGTCTCCAGCAACACCAACACGAGCTCTCCCTTCGGCTAATCTACGGGGACTTCGCCAACTTTCAAAGATTGGTGAACGAAGCAACTATACCAGAAACCAGAGTGATTCCACCTCAAGCCCCAACCTCTACCAAGCCACGAACCACCCTCAGAGCACCAAGCACAAACATCCCACCCCAAGCACCGCCAGCCAGAAAGATACCAGCGCAAGCTACCGGATACAAGAGGGACAGGAACGGCAAGCCGATTGTGTGCTACAACTGCCGCCAAGGAGGCCACTACGCCAACACGTGCCCCTACCCCAAGCGGGCGCCATCCTCTGTTCCAAACCCAAAGGGGCATACCCTAGTTCACCACAGAGAGAACCCAGATACAACCGAAGACACCCCCAAGTTGATCTCAACCAACCCAGTTCTAGAGGTCACTTTGCCTATTTCCGATGTAACACCATCTCCTAATCCGGAGCACCAGTAGAACTCCGTCCCTTAGTTTTCCCGAGGTTCGCTTCGAATCTCGAGGACGAGATTCTCTGTAAGGGGATAGGATTGTAACAACCCCAAAATTAAGAGGAAATAAAATAAAGAAAAAAATAATATTAAATGAATTTCTGGATTTTGTTATTAATAAAAATCCTAAAAGAGCCCTATTAAAGCCAAACAGAGGGAAATATTCAAAATCTGGACTTGAAAATTTTATGGGATAAATTATAAGCCAAGAAATATTTTTGAGAATTTTTACAAAATTTTTCCAATAGATCTTCAAGCCTTAAGCAAATATTTGAATTTCTGGAATTATTTTAATTGAAAAATGAATTTTAAATCTTGTTGGGCCGAAACCCTAAATCTCCCTCCGAAGGCCTTTCGGCCCAGCCCATTCCGGCCGCACCCACTGACAGGCGGGACCCACCTGTCGGCGCCCCCCCTTCGCTTCCCGCCCGCTCGCGCCAGCCGGTCCCACTGGTCAGCCTCCTGTTTTCCCCCGCTCACCCACTGACATGCCGGGCCCGCCTGTCATCCTCTCTTCTCCTCGCGCCCGCCCGCTGACAGGTGGGGGGCCACCTGTCAGCTCCGTCTTCCTCGATGGAAAGGGGGATTCCCTTCCATCCGGCGACCCCCCTCCCCGATCTCGCCGCCGGCCGCTCGGATCCACGAAATTAAGCCTCGGATCCCCTTCCCCGAACACCGGTGATCCACTTCCCCCCCTTAGCCACGCGATTTCGTCCTTTTGGAAGCCAATCCGAGAAGCAATGGAAGCTCGCCGGAGTAATTGGGGAATTCCCTTCGGGTTTCCCTCCCTCCGCCTTCCTTTCGCGCCGCCGACGACCCCTATAAAGCCCCTGGCTTCACCGCTTTTCGCCCACACCTGCATCACTCAATCCCCCACCATCCCGAGCTGCCGCCGCCTTGTTTCGGTTTATTCCCCTGCTTCGGCTCCGGCAGCCCTTCGCCGGCACCACAGGCCACCGCCACCCTCGCCGTCTCCACCACCGGGATCCCCTCTGCGCCCTCTGCCTCGGCCCCACCCCCGTTGGGCTGGAGCATCGTCGGAACACGTTGTCGCCGTCGAACCCGAGGGCCTCCTCCGCCCCTCCTCGTCGCCGATCGCCGTCGGTCGCTTCTCGTCGCCACCGCCGGTACGACTGAGCTCCCCTTGCCTTCCTGGTTCCGTTTTAGGTTCTAGCCCGACCGGGTAACCCGCGCCGCCGCTGGAAACCCTCGCCGCCGCTCGGCCGGAGTCGGGGACGAAGCCCTCGGCTTCCCCCGTGCCGCGCGCGTGCCGGACGGACTCGGTGCCGTGCGATCTGAGATGAACGGCTAAGATTAAAACCCGCTCGGGTTTAATCTGGGCCGTCCACTCGGTCAAAGGGGTATGGTGGGGCACCGACGCGTCGGGACACCATATGAAACCTATAAGAGGGTGCTGTTGAGTCGGGGAGGACCATATGGAAGGTTTTGGCACGAGTTCCCGTGAAATGGGTCATCTCGTTACACTTCGGTGTAAGTGATGAGTGTGTGCCTTGTGGGTACAATGGTACATCTCTGATCAGAGTAATTTAATCTTTTCAAAAAGCCGAGCCCACGGTCAAGGGCGGGTTGTGTGACTACTCGCAGTTAGTTTACAATTGTGTGAATGGTTGAGTTATTCATGGCATGTAAGGACTGTTGTGCGAGGAGGTGAAACGTACTCCTCGAGTTAGAAGATGATGATGCATTCACATGTTTACTTTTTCGTACTAATAAATTGCTCACATTTAACACTTTACAAATATGCTGCTTCCGCAAAACTAGCCACTATCTCCCTTGTTATTATCTTGCATTATATTTGCATTCGGTGGCTTGCTGAGTACATTTGTACTCACCCCGTTGACTTACACCATCAGAGCTCGTCTACTACGAGGAGGATGAAGGTCTGGAGTAGCGACCCAGTCAAGGCGAGACTGGAAGGAGGCGTTCATCTAGGACCCTTGATTTTATTAGTTTTTCTTCACTTTCATTCACTTTTGTATTAATGCGGTCTACGAACCGTGAATGATTGCTCGTCTTGTACGTGGTCGTGTGATGAACGTCTTGTTTTATTGATTTTCTATGTAATTTCAATAAAGTCCTGATTTATTAAATCGGGGCGCGACACTTGCTGAGTACATCTGTACTCACCCCGTTGACTTACACCATCAGAGCCCGTCTACTACGAGGAGGATGCAGGTCTGGAGTAGCGACCCAGTCAAGGCGAGACTGGAAGGAGGCGTTCATCTAGGACCCTTGATTTTATTAGTTTCTCTTCACCTTTATTCACTTTTGTATTAATGCGGTCAACGAACCGTGAATGATTGCCCGTATTGTACGAGGTCGCATGATGAACGTCTTGTTTTATTGATTTTCTATGGAATTTCAATAAAGTCCTGATTTATTAAATCGGGGCGCGACAAGATGGTATCAGAGCCGACTTGACTGTAGGAAGCCAAACAGACCTGACCTTAGGACTTATACTTACTATATTTTCTTACAAACACTACTTATCCTCTCATCTTCCGAGATTTTCACAAAAATTTTCTCTCTTTTGTAGATGTCGGTCCGTACCATGAGTGGGAACCTTCGTGATGAGGCCGGATTCATCCGCGAGCTGCGCATGCTCGTCGGTTTCCTCGGATTTGAGCATGAGCCGATGTACCATGGAGTCTTCCCCGACGAGGAAGAAAGCTTCTGCGAGGTCACCGTCGTCGTCCAGCACTCCCCTCAGACAGCTCACACCTATCGCGGAGGAGGACCTACCTTCTTGGTTGCCAGTCAGCGCACCGCCCTCCAAGCACTCATAGAGCTCCGGATGATCTATGATAGTGAGCTCTACGACACGGACTTTCGCTTCGTGCCTCTTCGCACTCCAGGGAGCCCCCACAGCGTCTTCGTCAGCACCCTCTCCCAGCGTCATTCCGCGATTGGACATACCATGCGCTTATTAGAGGCCATGGATGATCTCCATTACGAGGCACTACAGGACGCCAATGGACAGCGCGACACGATCAGTTTTTACCGACAGTCTTCTGAGGATCTAAACCGCGAGAACGGAGATCTTCGTCGCCGTATCCAGCAGGGACACCGTTTGGCTGCCGAGGCAGAGGAGTTACGGCGTCAGAATGAGCTCCTTCGGCAGCGCGTCGCCACCAACCCACAGCTTCGCTACCAGATCGAGGAATTGAAGAAGGACATTGAGGAGATCGCACCTCTTCCGCCTCGCAAGAAGAAACCCCTTCGGATCCCTACCGTGAGGCCCAAGAGGATCTCCCGCAGTGCACCACCCGCCGGACCATCCAGCTCCTCGACCCCGACCAGCTCCCACGAGCCCGAGATTGAGCCGTCCCCGAGCTACCCTAGACGTAGTTTACGATTGATTGTTTTTCATTTTTGCTTGCTTGTATTACCATTCATGTCAAAACATAAGGCATGAATGAAGAAATAAATAAATGTAACCGCAAGAACGGTACCTTTTGAAATAAAACATAAAGAGTTCTCTAAAATAAATGTTGTCTACTTTGAAAACTCCAGGATGACCAACACTCAGGGTTCCGACGCTCCCCAGAATGGAGGAGAGAGTGACAACTTGCCACAATGGGGAGCCACGGGGCAAAGGCAAGCCCCAGTCGCTAATCACCCTACAGTGGCCGAAATGATGGCCACCCAAAACCAGCTAGTCACTGCTTTGTTGAATCAGATGCAACAACAGCAATAGCAGATGCAGGAGCAGCAGGCTCAGTTCTTCCGCCTCCACCAACAGCCCGAGCTGCATCGTCTCGCCGCCCCAGCTCCCGCTCCAGCCTCTCAGCTCTCGGAGTTCCTCCGAGTTCGCCCACCGACCTTCTCAAGCACCACCAACCCCATGGAAGCTGGGGATTGGTTGAGGACCATCGAGAAGAAGCTCGATCTGCTGACCTGCACTGAGTAGGAGAAGGTGGCCTTCGCCACCCACCAACTCCATGGTCCCGCCGCAGAATGGTGGGACAATCTTCGCGAGACCCTGCCAGAGGGACACGCCCACACTTGGGCGGAGTTCTCGGCCGCTTTTCGTGCCGCTCACATCCCCGGCGGCATTATCGCGCAAAAACAACAGGAGTTTAGAGACCTGCAGCAGGGGAGCAGGTCCGTAATAGAATATCTGCATGAGTTCAACAGGTTGGCCAGGTACGCACCTCAAGAGGTCCGTACTAACGCAGCCAGGCAATCCAAGTTCCTCCGGGGACTGAAGGATGAGTTGTCCCTACAACTCATCTCTGGAGATTTCGCCAACTTTCAAAAGTTGGTGAACAAAGCTATTATGCAGGAGATCCAACAGAATAAGGTTGACCTGAAGAAGAAGCGAATGATTGCCTTCAGGCAGAACCAAGGCATGGCACAGAGGCCCCGATTCACCCCTCCTCCACCAGCACCGCAGTACCACCCCCGCCCAGTGTATCGTCCGGCACCACCTGCCGCCAATGCCGGAGCCGGACAACCTCGCCCCGCTCCCCGCCGCACCAGCCGCCCCAGCTGCCCCGGCCAAGAAGCCGGAGATTCTGAGAGACAAGCACGGCAAGCCTGTGGTATGTTTCAACTGCCGCCAGGAGGGGCACTACTCCCATCAGCGCCCTCATCCCAAGCGTACTCAAGGCGTAACATCGAACCCCGCCATCCGCGCCAAGGTTAACCACGTCACCGCCGAAGAAGCCCAAGCCGCCCCGGAAATTGTCATGGGTAAGTTTATGGTTCATTCATCGCTTGCAGTGGTATTATTTGACACCGGAGCTACCCACTCCTTTATATCGACTGCTTTTGTGGAAAGAAATTCCCTGGACATAAGTGAACTACCTAGACCAGTGTTAATAGCTACCTCGGGCAAGCAAACCCTCGCCTATTCTTTTAGTCCAAGGGTATGGGTAGATATCCAAGGCACGATATTTTGGGCCGACCCCATTCTAATAGAATGCCAAGGTTTGGATCTCATCCTAGGGATGGACTGGTTAAACAAACACCAAGGGGTAATAGAATGTGCCCAGAGGAAAGTGACTGTGACTAATGAAGAAGGGACTATCGTCACATTCCAGATGCCAAGCATGAAGACCGGAAGGACAAGACTACATCAGATTACCTTGGAGGAGATACCAGTAGTCAGTGAATACCCAGACGTATTCCTAGAGGATCTACCAGGGATGCCACCTAAGAGGGACATCGAGTTCAGGATTGACTAGGTGCCCGGAACCACCCCTATTTATAAGCGACCATACCGGATGGCCGCTAATGAGTTAGCTGAGATGAAGCAGCAATTGGAGGATCTCGAAAGGAAAGGTTACATCAGACCTAGCACATCGCCATGGGGTGCCCCCGTCATCTTCGTCGAGAAGAAAGAAGACAAGGCAAAGCGTATGTGTGTGGATTATCGTGCTTTGAATGAAGTAACCATCAAGAATAAGTACCCGTTGCCTCGGATAGACGATCTCTTCGACCAGCTAAAAGGAGCTACAGTATTCTCGAAGATCGACCTGCGTTCCGGATATCATCAGTTAAGGATTCGAGAAGAAGATATACCCAAGATGGCCTTTACCACCCGTTATGGATTGTACGAGTGTACGGTTATGTCCTTTGGATTGACCAACGCCCCTGCATTCTTCATGAACATGATGAATAAGGTGTTCATGGAATATTTGGATAAATTCATCGTAGTCTTCATAGACGACATCCTCATTTATTCCAAGGACCAGAAAGAGCACGAAACTCACCTCCGGTTAACCTTAGGGAAGCTAAGGGAACACTAACTATATGCCAAGTACAACAAATGCAAGTTTTGGACGGCGGAAGTAAAGTTCCTTGGACACATCATCTCTGCGCAAGGAATCACAATAGACCCTGCCACCGTAGAAGCAATTACGGATTGGCTGCCACCCACGAATGTATCTGAGATACGAAGTTTTCTAGGTTTGGCTTGATATTATCGGAGGTTCATAGAGAATTTTTCTAAGATAGCCAAGCCAATGACCAAGTTGTTGCAGAAAGGAGAAAAGTTTGAATGGACTTCTGAGTGCGAGGAAAGTTTCCGCACTCTCAAGACCCGTCTGGTGTCAGCACCCATACTAACCCTACCCGATATCCGTAAAGACTTCCATGTCTACTGCGACGCATCTCGCCAAAGATTGGGATGTGTTCTTATGTAAGATGGAAAAGTTATCTCTTATGCCTCCCTTCAGTTGAGACCTCATGAGTTGAACTACCCGACCCACGATTTGGAATTAGCCGCGGTGGTACACGCCCTTAAGATTTGGAGGCACTATTTGGTTGGAAATCGCTATGAGATCTTTACGGATCACAAGAGCTTGAAGTACATCTTCACACAGCCAGACCTCAATCTGAGGCAAAGACGATGGTTGGAACTAATAAAGGACTATGACTTAGGTATTCACTACCACCCCGGAAAAGAAAATGTGGTAGCTGATGCATTAAGTCGCAAGGGATATTGCACAGCCATGATGATTCAAGAACACGCACCCCTGTTATGTAGAGAAATGGAGAAGTTGAATCTTGGGTTAACCACAAGAGCATATCTAGCCACCTTGGAGACCCAACCAGTCTTGTTCGAGCAAATCCGCGAAGCTCAATTGGAAGACCCGGATATAGCTGCCATTAGAAGGAACATGAGGCAAGGAAAAGCCCCAGGATTTTCAGAGGATGAGAATGACACCATATGGTTTGGAACCCGGATATGTGTGCCGGATAAGCCAGAGATAAAGACCCTTATCCTGAGAGAAGCCCACGAGACGTTGTACTCCATTCATCCAGGCAGTACCAAGATGTACCAGGACCTGAAGGAACGTTATTGGTGGGTCGGCATGAAAAGAGAGATTGCACAGTTCGTCGCCGAATGTGACACCTGCAGAAGAGTAAAAGCTGAACATCAGAGACCTGCATGATTGTTACAGCCACTTAAAGTGCCTGAATGGAAGTGGGAAGAGATCGGTATGGATTTCATCACCGGACTACCAAAGACCCACCTTGGGTATGATTCTATTTGGGTGATCATCGATCGGCTTACGAAAGTAGCACATTTCATAGTCGTCAAGACGACCTTTAGTGGTCCTAAGCTGGCAGAGCTATACATGGCCTGTATCGTGTGTCTTCATGGAGTGCCCAAGAAGATAGTGTCCGACAGAGGAAGTAAGTTTACCTCACGTTTCTGGAAGAACCTTCAAGAGGAGATGGGCACAAGATTGAATTTCAGTACTGCCTACCACCCTCAGACGGATGGACAAACGGAGAGGGTGAATCAGATATTAGAGGATATGCTGCGGGCATGTGTCTTGGATTTTGGAGCCACTTGGGACAAGAGCTTGTCGTACGCTGAATTTTCGTACAACAACAGCTATCAAGCCAGCCTCCAGATGTCTCCTTTTGAAGCCCTATATGGACGTAAGTGCAGAACGCCTCTACTTTGGGACCAAACTGGTGAATCCCAAGTATTCAGAACAGACATACTTCGGGAAGCTGAAGAGAAAGTACGGATCATCAGAGACCGACTCAAGACAGCCCAATCACGACAGAAGAGCTACGCAGACAATCGACGCCGAGACCTAGTCTTTGAAGAAGGAGATCATGTTTACCTCGAGTTACGCCTCTCCGTGGTACTCAACGGTTTAACATGAGAGGAAAGTTGGCCCCTCGATATGTTGGACCATTTCCCATTGTTCGACGCCAAGGCGAAGTTGCTTATCAGTTGGAATTACCGCCCTCATTGGCTGGAGTACATGACGTGTTTCATGTTTCCCAACTAAAGAAGTGTCTCCGCGTCCCCACAGAGCAAGTGGATCTTCAGCAGTTGGATGTTCAAGAGGATCTGACCTATGTGGAAAAGCCGGTCAAGATATTAGAAGTCAAAGAAAGGATCACAAGGAGTCGGGTCATCCGCTTCTGCAAAGTGCAGTGGAGCAATCATCCTGTAGAGGAAGCTACTTGGGAAAAAGAAGATGAACTCAAGGCACAACATCGTGAGCTATTCGAGGATTGATCCGAATCTCGAGGACGAGATTCTCTATAAGGGGGATAGGATTGTAACACCCCAAGAAATAAAAACAAATAAAATAAAAGAAAATTATTATTTAAATCAATTCTGGATTTATTTATTAAAGAAAAATCCTAAAAGAACCCAAATAAAGCCAAACAGGGAGAAATACTCAAAATATGGACTTGAAAATTTTATGAGATAAACTAGAGGCCAAAATATAATTTTAGGAATTTTTACAAATTTTTATCAACAGTGATTCAACCCTTAATCAAATATATGAATTACTGGATTTATTTTAAATCAGAAAAGAATTAAAAATGCTTAACGGGCCTCAACCCTCAAAGCACCCGAGCCCGGCCCAATCCAAGCCATGAGTCGCTGACATGTGGGACCCGCCTGTCGGCTCGTTTCCCCCGCTTCCCTCTCTCCCACCGCGCCCCGCCTGACCCCACATGGCAGTCTCTCGCCTCTGTCTCCCTCTCCCTGACAGTCGTGGCCCGCCTGTCGCCCCTTCCTTTTCTGTTTCGCCCGCTGACAGGTGGGGGCCACCTGTCAGATGCTTCGTCTCCGATGGAAGGGGATCGCCCCCTTCCTTCTCTCGGCGATCACCTTCTGTTTCTCGCCGCCGGCCGCCCGCGATCGCCCGGATCACCCCCGGATCACCTTCCCCGCACGCCACCGCCTCCTTTCCATCCATGGCGACGCGTTTTTGCGCTTAAGGAAAGCTACCCGAAGCTTGGAAAGACCTCGCCGGAGTTCTAGGGAACCCTTCGGTTCCTTGCCACCCCGACTGTCGGTGACCCCCTATATAAACCCATCTGGCCTCCGCACTCAGCCCACGCCAACAGAGCCATCCTCGAGCGAAAACAGAGCGTCGTCGCCCTCCTTTTGAGCTTGGGTTCTGTTTCGCCTCCGGCGAGCCCTCGCCGTCGACCCCGGCCTCCTTCGCCTTAGCCACCGCCACCGACGAGACCGCCGGAGCCCGCTCGTCATCGGCCACCCCTCCGTCGGTCGTGAAGACCACCGGATCGCCGTCGCCGTCGAGCACCCGAAACCTCCCCGCCGTCTACGCTCGCCGCCGGTCACCTCCGGGCCCCCTTCGTCGCCACCGAAGGTACTATCAGGACCCCCGTCACCTCCGCGTTCCATTTCTGGCCCTAGCTAGGCACGTAGGCGCTCGCCGCCGCCGCCGTGGTCGCACCCGAGCCCGCCGTCGCCGGAGACGAAGGGGGTACGTGCCCCCTTACGTCGTGCCGTGCCGGATCGCGCCGCGACCGCACGATCGCGATCGGAGGGCTAGGATTAAATCCCTCCGGGATTTAATCTGGGCCCTCAGATCTAGTCAAAGGGGTATCGAGGCCTCTCGGCCGTCGATCGTCACTTAACCCCCTGGATCGATCTGGTGCGTCCACGTCATACTGGTTCGCGCGATCTAATCCTGGCCGTCCGTTTTCATTTAAGGGATCTCACCTCGCGCCTAGCCGCCGGATCTGGATCCTACGGATCTGGTTGATCTGGTCCACGCGCACAGTGTCGCGGTCCACCGTGGGCCTGGCTCACCGTGGACCAGAGCCCATTTTCCAGTTTAAATAAAATTCCAGAAATTGATTTAAACTTCAAAAATCCATATCTTGCTCATTTTAACTCCAAAATTCACCATTCAAATTTTGTTAAAACCAGAATATTATCCTATACACATTAATGCCATAAAAACAGTATGTTACTGTTACCCAAAATATTTTTAACAAATAAAAGAATAAAAACCCCTTAGGGATAAATTATTAATTCAGAAAAATAAATTAGAAAGCCCTAAGAAATTAAGTTTACTGTTTATTCACCAAACATCAGAATATTAAAACTTGATTCCACATAATAAACCCACAAATGTGTATGTTTAGTATTTGGTGAATTTTTGTCTGTTTATTGAATGTACTATTTATTTTTCCGTATCGAGAAGACTACGAGTTCGTCGAGGAGCAGGAGTTCTACCCCGAGGTTCCTCCATCCCCATTTGCTGATCAAGGCAAGTCATCGACCACCTCTGTGGAAACAGTTGATCATTATTGAGCCCATGTTTTAATAAATTATCGCTATAACTCATAGGCTAATATTGCATTAGTCCAATGATCAAACCTTACACTTATATTTATTAGATCCCCGTCCTTGTGTGCAAACCCAAGCCATGCTTATTGAGCCTTAACTCCTTGTCACTCTACTATAAAATTATTAGATAGTGCCCAATGTACTGGCACACCTGCTATAGGATATAAAGAATGAGTCGTAGATAGATGGATTCTGGTATATGAAATACCCCGTTATTCTTGTCTCTGGACTCTGTTGGAGTTGGCTAGGTTATAAGTATGGTGGGTTCCGGGTGCAAGCTCGGGCATTGGTTTGTCGCACCCGGGGCACTATAAGGACTGGTCTGCGGGATCTGTTGCAAAGCACTTCCGTACCAACCACAAGTCTAATGGGTAAGTCCTAACTGGAAGTATGGAATACTCCGGCTCGATGCACCATAGAGGAGGGGGCAAGGGGCTAGCCTGCGGGCGACTTGTACCGACGAGGCTTAAGGGGGGGTATGGTGGGACTCCGATGCGTCGGGACACCATATGAAACCCATAAGAGGGTGTTGTTGGGTCGGGGAGGACTATATGGAAGGTTTTGGCACGAGTTCCCGTGAAATGGGTCATCTCGTTACACTTTGGTGTAAGTGATGAGTGCGTGCCTTGTGGGTACAGTGGTACATCTCTGATCAGAGTAAAATCAATCTTTTCGAAAAGCCGAGCCCACGGTCAAGGGCGGGTTGTGTGACTACTCGCAGTTAGTTTACAATTGTTTGAATGGATGAGTTGTTCATGGCATATAAGGACTGTTGTGCGAGGTGGGGCTGACTGTACCCCTCGAGTTAGAAGATGATGATGCATTCACATGTTTACTTTTCCGTACTAATAAATTGTCCACATTAAATTGCTTTACAAATTTCTCGCTTCCGCAAAACTAGCCACTATCTCCCTTGTTATTACCTTGCATTATATTTGCATTCGGTGGTTTGCTGAGTACATCTGTACTCACCCCGTTGACTTACACCATCAGAGCCCGTCTACTACGAGGAGGATGCAGGTATGGATTAGCGACCCAGTCAAGGCGAGACTGGAAGGAGGCGTTCATCTAGGACCCTTGATTTTATTAGTTTCTCTTCACCTTTATTCACTTTTGTATTAATGCGGTCTACGAACCGTGAATGATTGCCCGTATTGTACGAGGTCGCATGATGAACATCTTGTTTTATTGATTTTCTATGGAATTTCAATAAAGTCCTGATTTATTAAATCGGGGCGCGACAGCCCGGCTCTGCCCCAGCGCCCGGCCTCCTTTCCGACAGGTTGCCCTGACCCCGACCGTCGCCCCGATCCCGCCTGACCTGTGTCACCGCCCGGCTCCACCCCGATGCTCTCGCCCGGCCCTGCCCCGTCGCCTTGGAGTTGTGCCGTGCCGCGCCGCGCCCGCGAGGCATTCAACGAAATGCTACGGCGCAGATGTCTTGTTTTTTTCGGTTTTTTTCTTTGCCGAGTGCCAATTTTAACACTCGGCGAACTCGCCGTCATCTTCCTTTGTACACTGTGAAGTTACTTTTGTTTTCCGTGTGTTTTGTGTGGCACTCGGTGAAGGATTCGTCGAGTGCCCCAAAAAAGCACTCGGCGAACCCTTGTTTACCGATGACATCTTTATCGTGTGTGAGTCTCAGCGAAGCCTTCACCGAGGATAAACTAGGATTCACCTAGTGTTTAAGGCACTCGACAACTAACTATGTATTTCGCGATGGTATGTAGGCGCGTGACGAAAAGTCTACGGATTTTGATTTGGGCATAACTATCACGTACGTGAACTGCGTGCAGCATGCAAAGCCAAAAAAGGAAAGTGCCTTCTCTTGCCAATCAACTAATAATTAATTTTAATTTTGTTGTGTGAGGCAAATGAGACACTGCAGAACATGAGTTTGTGCATGCATATATGTACGTGTCCACACTACCGGAAAATGAAAATTCACCGAGTGTCACATTGTTTGCCGAGCGTATTATTTCGGGCACTCGGCAAACTAAAAACGCTCGGTAAATTAATTGTTTGCCGAGTGTTTTTTGAAGATACACTCGGCAAACAATGATTTTAACGGGCACGTCACGGCGCCGTTCTTCTGCGGTAAAATTTTTTTTTTGAGGGTTTGCCGAGCGTTTTTTGAATAACACTCGGCAAAGACACATGGTTTGCCGAGTGTTTTTCAAAAAACACTCGGCAAACAATTTTGTTTATTATTTTATGTGAAACCATGTTTCAACTCTATGTGGTATTTGCAATTTCTTTTTAACTTGAATTTTTTTATGCACTGACAATACAACATATATGATCCCTTGTAAAAATTTCATATTTTTTTAAGTCATTTAGCTATTTTTATTCATTAATTATGTTTCTAGGATTTAAATTGAAATAGGTGAAATTTGAACTACAAGTGCCTAAAATAATAAACCAAAAATTATGGAAAAATCATATTCATGTTTTAAAGTCTATTTATGGTTCTTATAAACTGAATTAAAAGAAATTTTTAACAATTTAGGGTGTGACGCTCGTTCAACAACGTGAAGCTTAATAGTTTTTTAATTATAAAAAATCAAATAAAGTCTAAAAAACATGAGACTTGTCATGGTGTTATTATATGATACATAGATGCTGTGATAAAAATTTAAAAATATTTCGAGAAAATTATCACGTAGAGTGTTTAGAAATCGTAGATTATGAGATAAGTGATTAGGGTTTAGAAAAGAAATGAGATAGGTTTAAAAGAAGTTTGATAGGTAAATTATTTTTTGTACTTAAAATTTTTTCTACAATAAAAACACAACACATATTATCTCATGTAAAAATTACACATTTTTTTGATTCAGTTTGTTATTTTTAAATTATTAAGTATGTTTCTAGGATATAAATTGAAATAGGTGAAATTTGAACTACAAGTGCATCAAATAATAAACAAAAAATTATAAAAAAAATCATATTCATGTTTTTAAGTCTATTTAGAGTTATTATCAACTGCATTGAAAGAAATTTTGAATAATTTAAGGTGCGACACTCGTTCGACAACGTGAAGCTTAATAGTTTTTTAATTATAAAAAAACAAATTAACTCTAAAAAACAAATTAGCACTCGGCGAAGTGTTTGCCGAGTGCGCGACAAAATACACTCGGCGAACCTACCTTCACCGAGACTTTTTTTGCCGAGCGGATTTCGCCGAGTGTTGCACTCGGCAAATCATTTGCCAAGTGTAAACAGGCTTTCGCCGAGTGACTCTAGCACTCGGCAAAGAACCAATCTCCGGTAGTGCCATATTTATTTGATGTTTGATATTATCAACTAGTTATTAGCTAGAGAGGGGGCCAATAATTAAGACAACGATGAGTTGGTGATCAGTCCTTACGTGTTTGATGCTTGATTATTATTGACCAGCTAATAACTCGAGCGACCGGACACTACCAAAACTAGCTAGCTAGTTCATACACGTGATGCATGTGAATCACATTAATTAATTACGCAGATGGGAGCTAGCTAGTAGCTAGCTAGCTGGAGTACGTGATTGCATTATTTTAATTTGTCACCAAGCTTAACAACGCGTCGGACACTCGGCGAAGTTCCGTTAACGGTCACCCCGGCCGTCAGACGTGTGTGTTTCCCGAGTGCCAGCGTGGCACTCAGCGAAGTGACACATTGCACTTGGCAAAGACTTCGCCGAGTGCCCGATAAAAAGCACTCGGTGAACACCCTCGTCGCCGATAAGGCGTGTACCGAGTGGGGTTCGCCGAGTGTGGCACTCGGCGAAGTCTTTGCCGAGTGCAAAAAAGGCTTCGCCGAGGGCACTCGGCAAATGTGGTTGTTCCCGTAGTGACGTATACATGCACGTAGACATACAACGTCACCTTCAACCACGAACGAGGCAGCACGCAAGAGGTCCATTTTTAATTATTGGTACTATCTCCATTTATTTTAAACGACTTCATCAAATTTATCATAATATTTAATCATTCAGCAGTTATTCAAAAAATTTATATAAATATGCAAAAAAAATAAGTTATGTTCTGGAGTACCTTCAATAATAAAACAAATGATAATATAATAAAATAAATGATGTTTTAAAAAATTAAATAAGAGGAATGATCAAATATTAAGATAAAAATCAATGAAATTGTTTAAAAAATTTCATGCACACAAAAAGAACCCTTATTTTTCATGCACGTACCTTAAACCGACAGCCATCACATCAGTGGCAGTTTTACGGTCCCACACTTTGTACCTTTTCTCCTTTAAATGTGGAATTGGTGGGGGAAAGATGAACTATTTTGGGATGGTCCCAATATGGAAAATACAAGGGGTCAATATCTATGCCACAACTTGCTGAGATGCTTTTAGTCACGAGATAAATGTTGTAGGTTAATGCATGCATACACCACATGCTACATACACAAAGTTTCAAATTGTTTTTTCGAAACTATATTTCATTATTAAGCTAGTGGTGATATGATTTGAGTTGTTATTGTAATGCCCAAGTACTCAGCGTGCAATGACTCAATCATGTGAGACTATTGTGATTGGCATGACTTATACCTAGCCTCAAATATGTCTTAATTGAGGAAAATTTTATACTACTTAAAGACGTATATCAAGATATACCATCGTTATTTTAGTGTAAATTTTGGTTTTTGTCAGTGTATTACATGCTGAGA
The DNA here is from genome assembly GCA_019279435.1 of Zizania palustris. Classification (NCBI taxonomy): domain Eukaryota; kingdom Viridiplantae; phylum Streptophyta; class Magnoliopsida; order Poales; family Poaceae; genus Zizania; species Zizania palustris. Next base: position 18,267,456 of record JAAALK010000282.1, read on the forward strand.
AATACTAAAATTATCACTAAAATTGCTGGCATCTTTTTTAAGAACTTTAAAACCACTCCTAAATTTAAGCTATTTATTCTAGATAATTAAATCATTTCAGTATTGCCACGTTGGGAAAGAAATATCAGGGAATCCTTGATGATAGAGCTGTACTAAACACATGCATGCCTAGCTAATGTATGATCTTTATTTGGGATCTTTAGTAGGTAGTTACATCAATTAAGGGGTGTTTGATTTCATGGACAAAGTTTAGTCCGTGTCACATCGTATGTTTAGACGACAATTTGAAGGATTAAACTTAAACTAATTATAACAATAATTGCAGAATTAGAGGATTATTCGCAAGACAAATTTATTAAGCCTAATTAATCCATGATTATATGAGACAAATTTATTAAGCCTAATTAATCCATGATTATACAAGACAAATTTATTAAGCCTAATTAATCCATGATTAGCAAATGTTTACTGTAGCATCACATTGTCAACTCATGGTGTAATTAGGCTCATTAGATTCGTCTGACAAATAATCCACCAATTATGAATGGGTTTTATATTAGTCTACATTTAATTCTCTAAAATAATATTTAAACATTCGATGCGACGAGACTAAATTTTGGACTAGGGAAACAAACACCCCCTAAGTACGTACGTATTGTCATATTGGTCAAGAAATATCAACGCGTCATTGATGATATATAGAGCTGTACGTACGTGTACAGGAAGTAATTAAAATAAGACCCGCCACAAACAAATGGTCAACTAGTTAGTGTTGTTGTGAAATCATTCGCCGTAAAACTTATTATTTTTTAATTTCTCACTTGATTTGAATAATGATTTCCTTTGCTTAATTACCTTTTTTATATAATGTTCAATGTACAGTACATATATATATATAATCAATTACAATTGTGAGTATTATTATCCATTTATTTTCTAGAATATTACAACCAATTGAACTATTAATAATCATTCGCTTTGTACATCCTAAGAGATCAATCTAAGTGTCTTTAATTTACCGTCCACACGCTTGATCGATTGACCAAAAGATGCATTGCCACACAAATAGTATTTACCGGTGGAATTGTGGAGTGTGCATCAGTTTAAACGGTACATCATATTTAATTTAAGGGAATGCACAAATGGTAAAAAAAATGTTAATATATACTAAAAATTGTTTGAACCCGGGTTCCTAAGAACCCCTTGGTACGGAGGAGCTCCGCCCGCAGTGGCTAACGAGATCCGTTACTAAAGAGTTATATTCAATGATTAGAAAATAATACACCCTATCATACTATCTTTAGTAGTGATGTGTGTTTTTTCATCCATCCCTAACGAGATAACTATTAGTGATATGTATATAAGAGTTTGTCACTAACGAGGTTATCTTTAGTAACAAATGAAACAACACCGAAAACTAATTAAAGACACTCGTGATTGTCGTCACATCGATCACGTGCTTGTGGTTTTGTACGATTAATTTTGTATGCTTCGTATATAATAGATCAGTACTAAATTTTAGCTTTTTTCTAGTCCTTTAATACCGTTTGATAATGTCCAGTAATAAAGTTTATTAAAAGTTTCCGTGCGCTGTTCCGTTAAAACGCATATATACCGACAGCTAGCTGCAAAAAACCGTCGTGAAATTTTCCGTCGGCAAAACATACCGATCTTGTTGGCTATATATAACAGCCCAAGATGGGTTTCTCCAAGACGTACTCCAACAATTGGTCTTCTCTACCTTCACATCTACACCTTCCCTTCCTGTCCCTGTAAAATTAAGGCTGCCACTGCAAAGAGAATATGGCAACAACTCCGGTCACCATCCGCCGTGAGATCCGACGTGCACAACGTGCAGATGGCCCGGCCGCCGTTCTAGCCATCGGCACGGCGAACCCGACGACATGCATCTCCCAAAACGATTACCCTGACTACTACTTCCGTGTCACCAACAGCGAGCACCTCACTGACCTCAAAGACAAGTTCAAAAAGCTATGTAAGATGCAAAGAAAATTTAGAGATCTGAGTGGAATTTATGCGGAAAATTATTTATAACTACATTTTTATGAAGATTATACTCTTAATTACTTTGCTTGATTCGTCATCAGGTTATTCAGGTCAGCAGGCATCGCGCACAGAGAAGCGTTTCTTTCACCACACGGAGAAGCTGATCGGCGCCCACCCTGAGTTCCTCGACCGCGCCACGCCGTCCCTCGACGCCCGCCTGGATATCGCCATCACCGCGGCGCCGGAGCTCGCGGCGTCAGCGGCGGAGAAGGCCATCGCCGAGTGGGGCCGCCCGGCCACCGACATCACCCACCTCGTCGTCGCCACCAATTCGGGCGCCCACGCCCCGAGCGTCGATCACTACCTGGCTCTGCTCCTCGGGCTCCGCCCCACCGTCCGCCGCACGATGCTCCACCTCAACGGCTGCTCCGCCGGATCGGCCGCGCTGCGCCTCGCCAAGGACCTTGCCGAGAACAACCGTGGCGCACGCGTCCTCGTCGCCTGCGTCGAGCTCAACGTCGTCGCTTTCCACGGTCCCAAGGACGACTATCCCCAGACCCTGATCTGCCAGGCTGCGTTCGGCGACGGCGCCGGCGCGGTCATCGTCGGCGCGGACGCCGTGCACCCCGTCGAGCATCCGCTGTTCGAGATGGTCTCCGCGTCACAGACCGTGATCCCGGGAACGGAGCACGTCCTCAACATGCAGCTCACGGAGCACGGCCTTGACGGGAACATCTCCTACAAAGAGCTGATACCATTAGCGGGAGACAACGCCGAAGAGTGTCTTTCCGACGCATTCCGGCAGCTTGGTGTCGCCGTCGAATGGAACGATCTGTTCTGGGTGGTGCACCCTGGCTCCCGTTTTATCGTGGACCAAATCGACAAGAATCTCCGGCTAGAGCGCGGGAAGCTGGCGGCGAGCCGGAGGGTGCTACGAGACTACGGCAACATGCTCGGCGCCACGCTGATCTTCGTGCTCGACGAGCAACGCCGCCTAATGCAGGAGGAAGGAGACGAAGCTGAGTGGGGGGTGATGATGGGGTTCGGACCGGGGTTCACCATTGAGACGATGGTCTTGCACGCACCTCAATAATTCACAAAATAAAAAACTCTAGTGATCGATCTAATAACTGCATGTATTGCACCCGCTGTTCGATCGGTCAAATGTCGCCTGTTTTCTATCTTGTTTCATCTTTCGTGCACACGTCGCTTATTGAGTCGGTTTTGTAACAAAATCGTTGTATCCGTGGTGTGTTTTTCGAGGATTTCCGTGAAAATTACAGCGGTTTCTGAGCCTTTAATTAACCTTGTTTTGGCATTTAAAGTTCAGCATGAACGCAAAGCTCCTGTGCTACGAACGGAGGTGGCACGGCTCTAGCACTAACGCTACAATAAATCAGACAACTTCCGTCAGGTTTGGCCGACGGAAATTAAGTTTTACTGACGGAAACTTCCGTCGACATCTAGCCGAAGGAGGCATTTCGATAAAAAATAGCTAACTTTTGTCGACCGTCGACGAAAATTAGCTAACTTCTGTCGGTCCAGCATGACCGACGGCAATTATCGGGACATTTTGCCACGTCAGAAAAAAACATAACTTCCGTCGGTCAGGCGTGAGCTGACGAAAGTTATGGGTTTTGCCACGTCAGCAAAAGCCCATAACTTCCGTCGGCCTACGCCTGGCCGATGGAAGTTAATTTGCACGGAAGTTAACTAGATTTTTTTTTGTTTTTCTTGTTCTCCCAGTCACATTCACATTCAACCACAAAATCACAAAATTCACATTCACATATCCAAAACATAATCACGCATTCAAAAAACATTCACAAAACATTCACATTAACATTCACATTCTCCACTTTCACAAACCATTTACATTCACAAACCACAAACCACAAACTTAACCACTCACCTCCACATTCACAAATCATTCACATTCACATTCTCCACTTTCACTAACCATTCTCATTCACAAACTTAACAATTTAAAGTCACAAATCATATTTAAAAGCACAAGTCGTGTTCAAATTCACAAGTCATGTTCAAATCCATAATAGACAAGTCATACTCACTCAACACCATCACTTGGTTGGTTCGAATTGTGGGCGCACACCGCCGCCTCTTGGATTATTCACATTTGAAGCCGAGGGTTCATCCTGACCGAGAGTACGAACAATCTAAAACAATAGATAAAATTAGAAAAATATTGTCAACTAACAAGCCAACTCAAATAATCATCTAAACGCTAACTCAAGTAACTCAAGTAATTAACGCTCTGTCGCCCACTTTGAGGTTGTCCAAAAAGGACAATTCTGGACCTACACATCTCACACACATGACACGTGTGAAACATGTTGGTCCTAAATGAATGACGTATAGGTTTCGTTACGCTACTTACGTTTTTCTCACATATAAAATTACATACAAAAATATATATATATAAGAAAGTATACATAATACTAATCACCCAAATGAATGATCAACAAACAACAAATAAATACAAGAATAAATGAAATAGCATAATATCACAACATTGCGTATGAAAAAGAACACCCTAATGAAATCATCAACAAACTAAAATTTAATACAAGAAGAAATGTAATAGCATAATAACACATTAATTATCAAATATAAACATTGCTACTAACACAAAAATAATATTAATAAATTTAACATACTCTGAATAAAGTGAATACCTCGTAGGTGGCGACGGGCAAGCGAGGAGGTGGCATCCATGCAAAGACAATGGTCGGACAGAAACAGCAACACCGGTGGTTGGGAAAGTGTATCATGTAATCAGTTGCAGATGATTAACATCATTGTGAGCAAAATGAATCCATTATTCATTGTATCACATACTACGAAAATAATCAAGTGTATCATACAATCAATTTCCACTTGGCATTAGCAAATGAATCCATTATCCATTGTATCGCGTACTACAACAAAATTTAAGTGTATCAAACAATAAATCTCCACAACGAAAAAAAATCAAGTATATCACATAGCATGACAAAATTATTGCTAGCCTAGAGCAATCATTGCATATGAAAATTCAAGTGTATACGTGCAATCCATTATGCGAGTGAAACTCACTGGTGGTGGGATCCGAGCGGTGGCGGCTGACGGGCGGTGGCGGATGGCGGAGGTGGCCGGCTAGCGGCAGGGGCCGGTAGGTTCCAAGCGGCGGGCAGCGCTCAGGGGCGTGGCGACTGGGTGGCAGGCGATGCTCGAGGGCACGACGATCGGGCAGGCATCCGTCGGGTGGGCGGCGCAAGGGCGCACGGGCAGCGGTGGCTAGGGTGGGCGCGTGGGTGAGAGAGCGGTATAGGGAACCTAGTTTTCCTTGTACACGTGCGGAGGGAATAAAGAGGCTTAACTTCCGTCGGCCAGAGTGAAAGCTGATGGAACTTCCGTCGGTTTTTGGAAATGCCGACGGAATTTTAAAAAATCGATGGAAATTTGCTATTTTTATGTAGTGTAATAAGCACGACACTATTTGGCCCAGAACTATTAGGCCTTACACTTTAATCGTGTCGTGCCGAGTTCACGACCCAGGCACGACACTAAGCCTGCTCCATACTATCGTGCCAGCATGATGGCACTATTGGCCTAGTGGGCTAGTGCCAGCACAGACACTACAATGACCAAATTTAGAATAATATGATTTAGTGCCTCGTGTACAATTTTTCAGGAAATTTCAAAGGAAAATAAGAATTCACAACACAATCTCACAATTTCAAAATTCAGAATTTACAAAAAAAATCACAATATTCACAAAGTTTATATACCAATTCACAAATCACAAATCACAACTCACAAAGTTTATATACCAACTCACAAATCACCAACCAGGTCACCACCAAATCGATTGACGGCACCATGACATGTGAGATGGGAGAGAGCGAATAGTCAGGTAGGTACCTTGCACAAGAGCTGTCGGAGAGGAAGAAGGCAAAACGAAGACGATTAGTGGCCCATAGCCATAGCCACCAGATATATAGGCAAGACAAAAGATGGAAAAAAAAAGTAGGCGGAGAGGGGATTAGGAATGGAGCGGGACGGATAGTAGGACCTACCGAAGAGGAAGACAACGATCTAACAGTGCGGCGGATGAGCCATCAGATCCTTACGAATGAAACGCTAGGATTTGGGTGGAGCCATGGAGGCGGCAAGGGGACTGAGGCAATATGGGGAGGGGAAATGTGGGGTTTGGGGGGGGGCACGAGTAGTGCTATGTCACGTAGTTAATTACCACAAAATCCCTCGCGATCGGACGGTCGAGATGTGGGGTAGTGAGGATCGAATTGTTGGGCAGGGGCGGTGTCATGCCGCCGTCGGGCTGGCCAAAAAAGTTATGCCGGGCAGAACCAACACTATGGGCCAAGGTGCTAGTTGTACTAGCACTAAACTCGTAGTGCTAGGTAGTGCTAGTGTCGTGCTTTTTGGGGCCGACCCATTTGGCCACCTATAGCTACGACCGCTACCTATCATACAATAAGTTAGACTTTTAGCTAGAGTTTTCAACTTGTACTAAAACCTATTTTTAAAAAAAATCTTCTTATTGTTTTTGTTCTTACGATAATAAATATCAACATCAATTACACAATTAGGATAAAAACTAACGATGTATATATATATATATATATATATATATATCAATGTATTCAAATATTATATTAGAAATACTTTACATACATAATTATTTATCAAGAGCGGAGTTATAGATAACAAATAAATCATACTAAACTTCTTAAGAGGTACGGTAATTATTATATTCGCACAATACAAATAGTATAAAATAAAATTATAGACTACATACGTTGCACAGTTTACCAAAAGAAATGCATGCAGTGCACTTAACTTGGTGAGGATATATATATATATTGATAAACGATAACAATTGTACATAGTTTTCTATAAGCCATCCGACAAAAACTCAATTTGTCGCACCTGAGGTACGTAGACAAGCTTACTTCTGGCTTTACTACGCTCATAATATATATATATATATATATATATTTATATTTATATAAACACTCTTATGTAGATATAAGCTTCCATATTCTTGGCTAGATAGTACAGCATTTAACTGACGCTGACAGTGGGCCCTTGCTTGCATTGAGGTTATTAGGCTTGGCTCCGGCCAGAAATAAGCCGAAGCTTTTCTTCGAAACTTTCTTGTCCAGGCTAGGTGTGAATGCATTGGTAATCGCCGTGGGCCTTTGACAACGTCGAGGCCGAGCTTTCATGTCCAACCCATTCAGAAACACTGCATGGTACGGCCTACTAGGCACGCTTAGTAGGACATTACGGGCGCGTGACGACGTCGGGTACTCCCCGTGCAGCTCCGGCACCACACTGGCCGGCCATGGCCTTGGCCTTGGCGACGCCGCGCTCTGGTTGATGAACTGCACGACGCTCTCCATGAGATTCCTGCTGGTCGCGCGCAGCGGGCTGTACAGGTGGAACCCGTGGTCCTCGCCCTCGGATTCTACCAGCGTCACGTTGTGGCCGCCGGCGCCGGCCCAAACGCAGCCGCGCATAAGGGCGGCGAGGTGGAGGCCGCGGTATCGCAGGAAGTCCTTCTCGGCGACGGCCACCAGCGCGCGCTGGCAGGTTAGCGACGCGACCTCGTCGGAGGAAGTGTCGATCAGGGGGTCGTCATTGCCGGCCTGGCCGGACGTCACGAACGGCCAGAAGTTCGCAATCCTGTCCGGATCGATCACGGACGATTCGCTGCCGTTGTCCCAGGCCATCTCCGAAGGCAGCATGTGAGGTCCCCAGAAGTATGGTTGGATGATTATGAGGCCCTCGATGTCGATGCCGCCGCCGTCACTTTCGCGGCTGGCGCGCACCGCCGTGCGGTAAGCGATGTGGCCGCCGGCGCTGTCGCCGGCGATGAACATGCGGTCGGGGCAAGCGTAGTTTGCGAGCCAGGGATCGGAAAGGGACGCCACCCATCGGAGCGCCGCCCACGCGTCGTCGTGGGCCGCGGGCACGGGATGCTCCGGCGCGAGGCGGTACTCGACGGACACGACGAGCGCCCCGGCGCGCGAAGCGAGGGAGGTGGCGTAACGGTGATACGTCCGGCAGAAGGCGCTCTCCGTGCAGAAGGCGCCGCCGTGGAAGTACACGACTATGGGAAGCCTCCGATGGGCATCAGTAGCGGCACGTGATCCCGAGCGGTAACGCAGCGCACAGTAAAAAAACATAAATTTCAGTCGTCCTTTTGAAAGCCGATAGAAGTTAATTAACTTTTATCGGCCTACAGGAGCTGACGGAAATTAACCTAACTTCCGTCGGCTTTTCGTAGTGGCCGACGGAAGTTAGAGGATATTTTTCCGCTCAGTATATAATCCCTAACTTCCATCTTTTAGAATTAAAGCCGACGAAATACGTTAGATTTAATTCTGGCTGACGGAAGTTGGGGGATTTATTCCTCAACCGCGCGCGCGTATAGGGAGACCTAACTCCCTGTATGCGCGCCCACGCCGCCGCCTCCCTCGCCCACCGCTCGCGCCGCCGCCCTCCCGCCGTCGGCCACAGCCCGGGCGCCCTGCCCGGCGCCGGTCCGCCCCCCGCCTGCCGACCTCCCGCTAGCTGGCCGCCCGCCGGCCTCCGGACGCCGTCGCCGCCAGTTGTCGCTGCCCGTCACTGCACGTCGTCGTCCGACGATCAAAGTAAATATTTTTTCGTCTTTAAATTTTTTTAGCACTGCTCCCACCATTGAATGACTCATACATGCATAGGAAAAATGTCGAAATATGATAAGAATGTATGTAGGAAATAGAGGATTTAAAAACATAGGAAAAATTAGAAATGTATTTTTTTCCTATATATTGGAACATGGAACTGAAAATAGATGTATATGAGTTTTAGATATGTTTAAAAGTTTAAATATAAGTATCTATGTAACATTCAATAGACAAACTAACGTACTCCCACCGGTTTCAAAAAAAATTGTTGTTTTAGGACTGTATCTAAAGTTCCTAAAGTATGCCCCTTCACTCTAACGGAAAGCATATTGTGCGGCAGCTTCAGTAAATTCAGTTACTCTGTTAAAATATGCCACCACATCTCCGTCGTTGGACGAGTACATCCAGGACCTGTGCTCCATCTAAAACATATATTATTTGAAAAAATATTAATAAATTCATTATTGTTAATTTTAGTAATTTACAAATTGAAAATGTATTGATTTATTATCGCTCATAACAACATTAATTAAAAATCCTCAATGCTTTAATTAAAAATATTATTAAGCAGAAAAAATTATTAAATAAATTAACTATATTGGTTTATCTCTCTCCAAACAACATAACTCTAGATCTATAATCATAAATCAAATTAAAAAGAGATTAAAATGACATAAATCAATATACAAGTGATGAATAATTGTGATGAGGGTCATATTTGTTCATTTGGGAGAAGGTAACACTGTAAATGGAAGATTATTTGAAAATTTCTATTCACAAACCCTAAATTAGAAAAACGCTAATAACTCATTGTATACATGATTAAATACAAAATAAATGTGAGATTCGGCATGGATTTACCTCCTAGAATGAAATCCTTCAAAAGAAACAAAAACAAAGCCTCCCCCCTCTTTATCTAGATTTTTGTCGCCATTGTACGGACAAAATTAAATGCCAACTCCAGTAGAGCTCGGGGAGGAAGAAGCTGCGCATTTATAGCTAGAATAATAGTGGCGGTCGCAAGTGATGTCATCAATACTTAGTGGCGGCCATATTAGCAGCGGCGGGCAGCACCAGCGCCCGCCACTGCTATTGGTACAATAGTGGCGGTCCGGGATGACGTCAGCACCGACCGCCACTACTTTACCAACAATAGTGGCGGGCGCTGGTGCTGTCGTCAGCACCAGCAACTGTAGTGGCGGGCATCTAATGGCCCGCCACTACAGTGGTTTTGCCCAACGCCACTACAGTGACGGTTTGTGGTATTGTGTAATATGTTTTTACTCTTAAAGTAGTACTCATGATAACCAATAGGATTGTCATACACTTTATTTAATATAGACAAATAGATAAATATACACACTAATTATATATTCCTTAGCCCGTGTTTGGTGTCTTTAGTTCAATGACTAAACTTTAGTCCATACATACCCTGTTTGGTTCCGTGGATTGAAGTCAATAAATGCAGTTTAATGTGGTATTATGTGATGATTTCATTACGTTGACTATTATGCTATTAGAAATGTTCCTATATTAATTGTATGCTTTTACAAGTGCTTAGTATGCGATGTGCTATTATATATATATATTATTAAATATATTCTAGTATTAATTTATTGTTTGTTGATGGTTTCATACACGCATGTAATTTTTTATTTGACACCAACGTAAATAGTGTAAAAAACTTATGTGTTACCCGTTTCGGACCAATATGTCTCACACGTGTCATGCGTGTGAGATCTGTAGGTCCGGAATTGTCCTTTTTAGACAGCCTTGGAGTGGGCAACAGAGTGTGGTATTTATGATGAGTCATGAGTCCGAATGAGATTTCAGTGACATAACCTTGTTGTTCTCCATTGCACCACTATCAAGCGTGCAATTGGAGAACAACGGGGTTATGATGCTGAAATTTCGTTCGGACTCATGGCTCATCATAAATACCACGTTCTGTCGGTCACTCTTGGGTGGGTTTAGGACCTATCTTTTCCTATAGACATAGGGACGTGGCATGTAGAAAACGTCTAGTACTTATGATGCATTCTCGATTGAATGAATGTTTTGCCTATAGAATGGTTAAGGACGACCGACGGTGGATGTATAGTGGTTGGATGAAAAGTGGAGCTCACACGAGGGAGTGGGTATCAACGCTGAGAAATTTATTGATCGTGCATTCGCTTTGACAACAAACACTGGCGCGAGGTGCCCATGCATGAAGTGCAGAAATTCTCGTTGGCAAGACAAGAGAACATTGTCATTCCACATGATGATGCAAGTAAATTTAATTTACTGTGTCGCAGTTATAAAATATTTAGCAATAGGTTTAGAACTAACTGATTGCATTACAACATGTGTAGCAAATGACCCAGCAGCTTCATGGATTTGACATGTCCTTATTCCAACCGCTACCTGCCCCACCACCACCACTTCCATTTGTTCCTCCTCCTGCAGCTGAGGTATCTCCAGACATATCGTTATTTGAGTTACTTTAGTTAGTTAAGATACTTAAGTTAGCGTTTAGAAGGTTATTTGAGTTTGTTCTCTAATTTTGTCTATTTCTTTAGAGTTTACGTACACCCGGTCAAGATGGAGCCTCTGGGGCAATTGTAGATGAAGCGAGAGGTAGCGGCGACGCCCACGACCCAAATATGGGCGATCAGTGAGTATGAATGTAATATGTGAAGTTTGAATTGAATCTGGATGTGATATATGCATTTTGAATATGAATTTGAATGTAATATGTGAATCTGGATGTGTTATGTGACTTTGGATGTGAATTTGGATGGCATATGTGAATTCGGATGTGTTATGTGATTTTAGATGTGATGTGTGAAGTTTGGATGTGAATTTGGATGGATATGTGAATTTGGATGTAAGATGTGATTTTGGATGTTATATGTGAAGTTTGAATGTGATATGTGAATTTTGTTGTGATATATGAATTTTGATATAAATTCTGGTTGAATGTGAGTGTGAATAGGGGAACCAGGAAAAACAAAAAAAATATCAGCTAACTTTCATCGGCTTTGATCATAGCCGGCGAAAGTTAGCTGTTTTCGGCCACGTCGGCAGAAAGGGCTAACTTCCGTTGGCTAGGGCCAAAGCCGATGGAAATTAGGACCACCTAACTTCCGTCGACTAAACTGACCGATGGAAGTTAGCGTGCCTCTATTGACGTGGCATAATTCCGCGTTGACCGACGGAAGTTAGCTAACTTTCATCGATCCGCTTTCGTCGGCCATATGCCGACGGAAGTTAGTCTTTTACCGATGGAAGTTTGCTTTTTCCGTCAGGAAAGGACTATCCGACGGAAGTTAGTCAATTGTTGTAGTGATATACACGTTAATTAATTATAAACCACTGCACGTACGTTCTGGTTTTAAGATTTATGGTACGTGAGGAAAAGTCTACGGATTATGATTTGGGCATAACTATCAGATGAACTGCATATCATGCAGCATGTGATGCATGTGATAATCACATTAATTAATTACGCTGGGAGCTAGCTAGCGTGCATGATTGCATTTTAATTTGTCACCAAGCTTAACAACCAATAGGATCGCTCTTGTTCCCGTCTCTCGCCTGGTCCCTCTCCCGCGGTCCCCGTGGTCGCGCGCGTCTGTTTAATTCTGCTCAGCCGAGTTCTTCTGTTACTGAGATTATTTGTCATTCTTAATATGTGAGTGACAACAAAATTGTTACTGACATATAAGGTTACCCGAGTCACTGATATATGATTTATTAATTGATAAATGAAAAGAATGACAAATAGTTAAATTATCCCGAAGCTGCTAGCTAGCGTGTGGAGAGTGTAGGTACGTGTGCAGGAACCAATGCAATTGGCAGATTTCAAGCCCTTTTTCGAGAAGTTGCATTGGCTATATATAATTAGCCTAAGATGGGCTTCGATCTCCAACACTCGGTCTTGTCTCTTGCTTGCACATATACGCCTTTAAGTTCCTGTCCTAGCTTGTACAATTTAAGGCTGCCACTGCAAAGAGATTATATATGCATGGCAAGAACTCCGGTCACCGTCCGCCGCGAGATCCGGCGTGCGCAGCGTGCAGATGGCCCTGCCGCCGTGCTAGCCATCGGCACGGCGAACCCAACGACATGCATCTCCCAAGACGATTACCCTGACTACTACTTCCGTGTCACCAACAGCGAGCACCTCACTGACCTCAAAGACAAGTTCAAAAAGCTATGTAAGATGCAAAGAAAATTTAGAGATCTGAGTGGAATTTATGCGGAAAATTATTTATAAGCAAATTTTTATGAAGCTACTCTTTTTTACTTTGCTTGATTCGTCATCAGGTTATTCAGGTCAGCAGGCATCGCGCACAGAGAAGCGTTTCTTTCACCACACGGAGAAGCTGATCAGCGCCCACCCTGAGTTCCTCGACCGCGCCACGCCGTCCCTCGACGCCCGCCTGGATATCGCCATCACCGCGGCGCCGGAGCTCGCGGCGTCAGCGGCGGAGAAGGCCATCGCCGAGTGGGGCCGCCCGGCCACCGACATCACCCACCTCGTCGTCGCCACCAATTCGGGCGCCCACGCCCCGAGTGTCGATCACTACCTGGCTCTGCTCCTCGGGCTCCGCCCCACCGTCCGCCGCACGATGCTCCACCTCAACGGCTGCTCCGCCGGATCGGCCGCGCTGCGCCTCGCCAAGGACCTCGCCGAGAACAACCGTGGCGCACGCGTCCTCGTCGCCTGCGTCGAGCTCAACGTCGTCGCTTTCCACGGTCCCAAGGACGACTATCCCCAGACCCTGATCTGCCAGGCTGCGTTCGGCGACGGCGCCGGCGCGGTCATCGTCGGCGCGGACGCCGTGCACCCCGTCGAGCATCCGCTGTTCGAGATGGTCTCCGCGTCACAGACCGTGATCCCGGGAACGGAGCACGTCCTCAACATGCAGCTCACGGAGCACGGCCTTGACGGGAACATCTCCTACAAAGAGCTGATACCATTAGCGGGAGACAACGCCGAAGAGTTGCTTTCCGACGCATTCCGGCAGCTTGGTGTCGCCGTCGAATGGAACGATCTGTTCTGGGTGGTGCACCCTGGCTCCCGTTTTATCGTGGACCAAATCGACAAGAATCTCCGGCTAGAGCGCGGGAAGCTGGCGGCGAGCCGGAGGGTGCTACGAGACTACGGCAACATGCTCGGCGCCACGCTGATCTTCGTGCTCGACGAGCAACGCCGCCTAATGCAGGAGGAAGGAGACGAAGCTGAGTGGGGGGTGATGATGGGGTTCGGACCGGGGTTCACCATTGAGACGATGGTCTTGCACGCACCTCAATAATTCACAAAATAAAAAACTCTAGTGATCGATCTAATAACTGCATGTATTGCACCCGCTGTTCGATCGGTCAAATGTCGCCTGTTTTCTATCTTGTTTCATCTTTCGTGCACACGTCGCTTATTGAGTCGGTTTTGTAACAAAATCGTTGTATCCGTGGTGTGTTTTTCGAGGATTTCCGTGAAAATTACAGCGGTTTCTGAGCCTTTAATTAACCTTGTTTTGGCATTTAAAGTTCAGCATGAACTTTAGGCTCCCATGCCATAGGATATTCATGCCATAGGATATTTACAAGGGAAATATCTTGTCATGCGATCTGATGCATCTAATCAAGAACCAACGGTTACATATGAAAAAAAGTAAAAAAAATACTATGTTTCATATGTAACCGTTGAATCTTGATTAGATATACCAAATCACAAGATTACACAGGATATTTCCCCATATTTACATCCCGCAAATAGTATAATTCCCATGAAATTCATCTAAAATTCACCCATTGCAAAGGAGGTGTTAAACTGTGATGCCTTCAATATAAACAGTTGGAAGGACAAAATGTTCTTACAAAAGAGTGAGGTGGCTACAACAATCACACGGACCACAAGAGCGCATTCTGTCTTTGTATTAAACTTCTACTGAAACTTTGTTTTTGTATGCCTACCCCACACCGCCTTCTGCTTGTACAACCAGCAAAAAATATGGAGTACAAAGATTTGATATCGTTACAAACAAGGGTCACATTCTTTCTGTGCTCAGCCGAGTAGCCTGTAACTTCACAAGCCACTCTAGTCCAGGCCAACTTTAGATGATGGCCACATGTCTGAACACATTTCTGTGTCATGTATAGTTGGATGTGTCCACAGGGTAAAGAATCACCCAGTGAGAAGATATGTTGCCATGTATTATCAAGGTTTCTTTGTCTGTACCTGATGAAAGAACAAATGTTATATGTCAGTTCATAAGCCCCAGACAGTGCTTCTTTGTGACAGTCCTCTAGTTCTGAAAGGTATGCATGCTCTACAGAAGAGGCTTAGCTCATGATATGCCATACAAGTAATTCTGTTATCTCTGAGTAATGTAACAGGAAAAGCTACTTACTTTTTTCAGGTATTTCTTATGAAGCTTCAGAGCACCAGCACAAGCCTTTTGGCATCTAAGTTTCCGTTTACATCATTCAGAATCTGAATGAAACAAAAGGTAAGGGTTAGGTCCAGATGAGCACGGCATGTGCGCGTGCACGTGTGGGCGTGGGCGCGTTTGTACAGGTTGAATTAATCAATTAATCATGCTTGGACTCCGAATCCATACAAAGAAAGAATCAACATTTATTAATGGAAGTGATAGCAAGGTTTGGCACTTACCCTAATAAGATCGTCCAGTCCTCTAGCTTCTTGTAATAGCTTTTCTCTCTTTTCCTTGAGAACACTAGCAACCATGAAAACTGAAATTGGAACTGGACCTTCAGTATCCTCAGGCCCATTTTTCGTATTTTCTTTATCCCACTTGCCAAAATGGCGTACTCCTTTCAATTTTGATTTAGATACTTTACTTTTGTGAGCACTTGCTTCTTCACAAGCAGCGAAGAAGATGTCAGGGTCATATTCCAGAGCCCACATCATCTGTTGACAGGTTTTAGATAACAAACTTGAGTACATTATACAAAACCACTTGAATACTCAAGTATAAGCTGGCATTGTATTTTGTCAACACCAAAGAACAAACTTATGGAACAAAACAGTGTCCAACAGTAAAACTTGCAGCATATAACAACTTATATTCATGCAAGCACAAACAAACAACCCTAATCAACGAACATTATGGCCAATTTGAGTAAGTTGGTCATACAATGTGGCTACAGTCTTAAAAATACATGGGTGGGTCCTTCTGTACATTGATGGAGCACCTATTTGAAGAAAGTACTACCAGTAAAGTTACATGACTTATAACTATGTAGATGTCAGGTGGGGCATCCAATATGCGCGGCGTGGCCGAGCAGTGCAGGTTTAAAAGCTCTGGAAGCAAGTGGGTTCAGGAGATCAATTCGGTTGGAGTATTTCTGTTAGGAATTCTGTTTCTTGTATTCTGGAATTCTGTTTCTTGTATTCTGTTGGGGGGAAGCCCTGGTGTTATATAAACCAGGGACCCTCCCCGGGTGGAGGTGGGTTCTTCCTAGACTTTGTGTCTTCCGCAGGCTCCTGCCTCGTCTTCGCGTCGCCGCCAACGGCGCCGCCGCGTCGTCGAGGGCCAGGGCCACGGCCGGCCACTACGTCTTCCTACAATCTAAGGAGCAGGGATATTTCCCATCTGCCCATATCACCATCCGGTGACAACCTGGTATCCAGAGGCCCGGGTTCTCCTTCCGCCGCCATGAGCACACAATCGGATCTGAATTCTGTCAATCCCATTGAGGCCGCGCTGCAGGCCATTTTGAGGCGTTTGGACAATCTGGATGAGAAGCTACATCCGTTGCAACCACTGCAAGAAAAAGTTGCAATGCTGGAAGAATCGGTCCGCACCCATGATCAACAGCAACAGGAGCTACGGGCGGCTGTCGTAAGGCTGGAAACAGCGCAAACTATGGCCACAACAGGAAGGCAACCGGCCCCGGTAGCCCCTGCCAGAAGATCCGACGACGACAATATTGATCATGGCAGCGCAGACTTCATTCCAACAGCCCACAAATTGGAATTCCCAAAGTTTGATGGTACCAGCGATCCCCTACCATGGCTAAATCGCTGCGAGGCGCTATTTCCATGTACGGCGAACACCAGAGCATCAACACGTCTCGTTCGCCGGCCTTCTACCTCCTAGATGACGCCCAACTCTGGTTCCATCGCATGGAATTAAACGGGGGCCGGCCGACATGGAGACAGTTTGTAAAATTGATCAACGCCCGTTTCGGTCCACCACTAACCGACAGCCCTTTGGGTGAATTAGCCATGCTACGACGCACGGGATCTGTTGCTGAGTACAGCGCACGGTTCATGGCATTATCTTGCCGTGACCCAACGCTTACGGAGCCACAACAGATACAACTATTCATCACAGGGTTAGGCAATCCCTTAAGGACCGATGTGGCACTTCAGCAACCAGAATCTTTGGATGACGCGGTAATCTTTGCAAGGGCTTATGAGCAGCGTAACACGTCAAGGGAAATTGCGACTGCATCAGCAAATCGCCCCCCCGGGCGCACTTTCTTTCGGCCGGGAGCAGCTGGGACAGCAACAGCAGGAGCTGCAACGACCACAGCGTCATCAGCCCCAGCAGCGTCTACCGGATCAGTTAACATCAGAGCAGCAACTAATGCGGTCCGTTTGTCATCCCAAGAAATTGCACAACGCCGCAAAGAAGGATTATGCTTTCACTGCGATGAGTTGTTCACCCCCGGCCACAAATTACAGTGCAAACAACTGTTTGTGATTGAGGCAGTGTTCGAAGAACAGGAAGAAATAAGTGGTACAGGGGATGACGAACCAACGATATCAATACACGCCCTCACAGGAATTCAGCCAAAGCACGGACGCACTATGCAGCTCATGGTAGATATCAATGGCTCACAGCTGCTAGCACTGTTGGATTCAGGCTCTACGCATAATTTATAGACATAAAAGCAGCTTTGAGGGCAGGAATCAAGCTAGCAGAACAAGAAGGGCTGCGGGTAGCAGTGGCAAATGGGGAGCGCCTCACAAGCCCTGGGTGTTGCAAAGCCATGAACATGTCCATAAAAGGGGAATACTTTCAGATTGATTGTTATGGCCTACCACTTGGCTCATACGACATGGTACTTGGGGTACAATGGCTGGAATCCCTAGGACCAATCCTATGGGACTTTACTCAAAGAACAGTAGCGTTTATCAAGAAGGGACGCTGGATTTCTTGGTCAGCACCAGGGGCTAAACCAGCACCGATGGCCTCACTATTTGCCATCACGAGTGACATAATGGACGACCTCCTTACAGAATTTGCGCCCTTATTCTCACAACCAGCTGGCCTACCACCGACACGGGCTAGATCGCATCGGATACAATTATTGCCGGGAACAACCCCTATCGCGGTAAGGCCATATCGCTATGCCCATGTCCAGAAAACAGAGCTAGAAAAACAATGTGAGGAAATGTTGCGGACTGGGGTCATCCGTCCCAGTACATCGGCATTTTCAGCACCAGTCTTGCTAGTCAAGAAGTCAGATGGTTCATGGCGTTTTTGTGTGGATTACAGGGCACTAATGCACAAACAGTAAAAGACAAATTCCCTATTCCAGTAGTAGAGGAGCTGCTTGATGAACTAAGGGGCGCCACTTTCTTCACAAAGCTAGACTTAAGGTCTGGATACCATCAGATACGAATGGATACAAGAGACATTGAAAAGACAGCTTTTCGTACACATCAAGGTCTGTTCGAATTTTTGGTAATGCCATTTGGGCTAACAAATGCCCCAGCAACGTTCCAAGCATTGATGAATGAGGTGTTGAAACCTTTTCTTAGGAAGTTTGTGCTAGTATTCTTCGACGATATACTGATTTACAGCCCGTCGTGGTCGGAACATCTACGGCATGTACGTACAGTTCTTCAGACACTAAAGGAGCATGGCCTGTTTATTAAGAAATCTAAGTGCATGTTTGGTCAACGGGAAGTTGCGTACTTGGGTCATGTAATCTCTGAGGCAGGAGTGGCGATGGACAATCAAAAGATAAAGGCAGTATTAGAGTGGCCAGTACCACGATCGGTACGTGCAGTGCGTGCGTTTCTGGGGTTAGCAGGATACTATCGTCGTTTTATTCAAAATTATGGTTCCATTGCTACACCCCTCACCAAGCTTCTCAGGAAAGGTGGATTCAATTGGGATCTAGAGGCAGCCGAGGCTTTCTGTCGGCTACAGACAGCCCTAACATCAGCACCATTACTACAATTACCAGCCTTCGATCAAGAATTCATTGTCGAATGTGATGCCTCAGAGTCAGGGTTCGGCGCCGTTCTACACCAGGGCGCCGGTCCTGTAGCGTATTTCAGTAAGCAAATTGCGCCAAGACATGCGAGGCTTGCAGCATATGAGCGTGAGCTAATTGGGTTGGTACTCGCTGTACGGCACTGGAGACACTATTTGTGGGGACAGCATTTTCTGATCCGTACTGATCATTACAGTCTTAAATTTCTATTAGATCAAAGGCTGTCAACAATTCCACAGCACCAGTGGTCAAGCAAATTGCTTGGTTATGATTTTCGCGTGGAATACAAACCAGGGGTCACTAATGTCGTGGCTGATGCACTCTCACGACGAGATATGAACATTGTAGGGGAGGCCATGCTGCTTCTTCTGCGCCAACATTCCTATTTTTTGAGGAGCTACGCAGGGAAATTGATGGCAATGAAGAACTACGCAGACTAAGGGATGAGGCAGCAGCAGGCAATAAGGGGGAAGCTTGGGGTGTCACGGACGGATTAATTATGGTCAAGGGCAAGGTATTAGTCCCTCTGTCATCAGCATTGATACAGGAGGTACTCAGCATTTCTCACGACATGGGCCATGAAGGTGTCGAAAAAACACTGAACAGGCTACGCCAAGACTTTTATATACCAAATGTTCACAAAGTGGTACGGGACTATGTTCGCGCATGTCCGGTTTGTCAAAGAAACAAGGTGGAACAACTACAGCCGGGGGGTCTACTACAACCACTTGAGGTACCATCAACTGTATGGGCTGATATTGCGATGGATTTTGTCGAAGGCTTTCCGCGTATTAATGGCAAGTCCGTCATATTAACAGTAGTGGACAGATTCTCAAAGCTCGCCCATTTCATTCCCCTAAGTCATCCATATACAGCAACATCAGTGGCAAGGGCATTTTTTTCAAACATAGTAAGGCTGCATGGCATACCAAGCTCTATTGTTAGTGATCGAGATGCAGTTTTTACAAGCAAGTTTTGGCAGGAGCTTTTTTTCGCTCTCAGGCGTCAAGCTCCAATTATCATCAGCTTTTCATCCACAGTCGGATGGCCAATCCGAAGCTACTAATAAGGTGATCTCTATGTATTTGAGGTGCCTAACAGGTGACCGGCCGAAGAGTTGGCTTCAGTGGTTGCCCTGGGCAGAATTTTGCTATAATACAGCCTACCACTCCTCCCTGCGTACGTCACCATTCAGGGTGGTATATGGAAGAGAACCACCATCTATTCGTCGGTATACAGGCAATGCCGGGCTACCGGCGTGGGTCAGCAACTTCAGGAGCGAGATGAGTTTTTGGTTCAGGTCCGAGAAAGATTAGAACAGGCCCAACTGCATTATAAATCACAGTATGATCGGAAACACAGGGAAATGCAATTTTCGGTGGGTGATTGGGTCTGGCTACGTCTGATACATCGGCCTTTGAGTTCTCTTAATGTGAAGGGACGCTCTAAACACTGGGGCCAAAATTCTTGGGCCTTTTCAAATATTAGAGCGCATTGGCGAGGTGGCGTATCGGCTGGACTTGCCAAAACGAGCAAAAATTCATGACGTATTTCATGTGGGTCTGCTGAAACAGTACCATGGGGATCCACCAGCATCGCCAGGGGTGTTGCCCCCAATTCACAATGGCAGGGCCTGTGTGGAGCCACAGTGCGTGACCAAGGGGAGGATGGCCAGGGGAAAGAAAGAAGTTTTGGTACAGTGGAAGGGTCTATCAGCAGCTGATGCCACATGGGTAGAATTGGAAGAGTTTCGTCAGATTTATCCATCCTTTCAGCTCGAGGACGAGCTGAATTTCGAGGAAGGGAGAGATGTCAGGTGGGGCATCCAATATGCGCGGCGTGGCCGAGCAGTGCAGGTTTAAAAGCTCTGGAAGCAAGTGGGTTCAGGAGATCAATTCGGTTGGAGTATTTCTGTTAGGAATTCTGTTTCTTGTATTCTGGAATTCTGTTTCTTGTATTCTGTTGGGGGGAAGCCCTGGTGTTATATAAACCAGGGACCCTTCCCCGGGTGGAGGTGGGTTCTTCCTAGACTTTGTGTCTTCCGCAGGCTCCTGCCTCGTCTTCCGCGTCGCCGCCAACGGCGCCGCCGCGTCGTCGAGGGCCAGGGCCACGGCCGGCCACTACGTCTTCCTACAATCTAAGGAGCAGGATATTTCCCATCTGCCCATATCACCATCCGGTGACAGTAGAATTGTAAATCACATCATTCTGAAAAGCTAAAATTCAAAAAAATAATATAAATATTCTTCAGTTCCTATCGGTATGGTATTTCATACCTCCCAGAGATACAAGGAATCCCCAAATGACACTTCACGGCGAAATAGCACCATGAACATACGGAATGCAAAAAGATAATCACCTCCACCAAGTGTTTCTGTATTCAGGACTTAATAACATCAAAAACTGTAGGTAAAATTGGAGAATATTGATTGTTTGAAACTCTTGTTGATGTCAAATTTGTACCTAGGTGGTCATGTAGCTTTGGATCAAGGCACCTGAATAATAGATGCAAGGTACTGAAGTTGGTTGGCCACACCAACAGATTGGTCTGTGCATTTGAAATTTCCGCGCTTCAAATTTAAACATCAGCGTGTTCAAAATTATGTCAAAGATATAAGAATGCAATTATAGATAATTCAAAGAAGTACAAATATACTATCATAATTCTTAAAATTTTAAGAAATATCTCCTAAGAAAATTCATTAAAAACAAGCATACCAATCTACGCATCAATTTCTCAAAGCACCAAAAGGCAATCTGCTTCATCGTTAAGTAGCACTATCATTGGCGAGCATAAATCACTCATTCCTGTTTGAGACAAAAAAATAATAATACACCTATAAGCTTTTTAAACACTAAATAAGCATGGTCACAACTGAGATGTAGCTCACCTTGACAGTAACCAACATCTTTGTCAATCCAAGCATACACAGCTAGAATGTCCCATAACTTGGAAAGATTTTCTTTGTTCTCATAAATACCATGGTGCGGTCTGTACGTAGCACATCAAGCCCTATCATCGTATTAAAGTTTTCATTAGAAATGAGGTAGAAGAGTAAAAGGAAGTATAAAAAATAGAAAGAATGGGTTAAAGGGATACCAATTTGATGCAAGGTGAGCTTCCATTCAATAATTTGCTTATCGGTAATTTGGTCTGCGGAATCATCTACAACATTTCCCTTTTGTT
Source organism: Zizania palustris (assembly GCA_019279435.1). Classification (NCBI taxonomy): domain Eukaryota; kingdom Viridiplantae; phylum Streptophyta; class Magnoliopsida; order Poales; family Poaceae; genus Zizania; species Zizania palustris. Next base: position 18,289,593 of record JAAALK010000282.1, read on the forward strand.
GCTTGTTGAAGCGCTGTCTGAGGTATTTTGGGATGAAGTAGCCTCAAGTAAAACCAAAGGATCTTTAATAGGTCTACCATCCTCAGTGATAAGTGGTGCTGTGATCACTTTACCGCTACCAACATGAGAATCCATCTCTCGGCATTCTTCCTTCCATCTAGCATATTGTAATCTGTGTATTTTATAGGTATAGTATTTCAGGATTTCCGATACAATGTTTCATTGGTGATAATTATTTCTGAATACCACACTATCAAATTATTGCAGAAAATACTAGGAAAGGAAGTAAGGAACTGTGATTCTTGCACATGGATATTACAATAAACTTCTGAAGGACAATTACCTTCATGGGTACTAGGCCCCACTCAAAGTTAACAACCCAAATAGGTTAA
>JAAALK010000282.1:18290984-18448406 GCA_019279435.1 Zizania palustris
GAGGAACAGAGGGCTATGGCTGCGGCCGACGAAGCCCTCCGAATAGCGAGGCAAGAGAATGACGTGCTCCGTACTTTGGCCCAACAGGCTGAAGCCGAGCGCGTAGTTCTTCGAGCGGAGGTTGAGAAGCTCCGGAAATCGGCGACACTTCGATGCGCTCAGCTGGTGGAGCCTCCAAGGAGCCCTTAATCAGTGATGGCCCAGAAGAGCTCCTTGCTGCTCCACGTGGCCGAAGTGTCTGCTACGGCTGTAGGGCTGGAGGCAGCGGAAAAGAAGAACGTTAGTGCGACAAAACGTACCTTGGACGCCCTTAAGAGTACCTTGGATATTTTGGTACTATGTGCCCTTCGTCTTCTGCGGCTGCCAGCGAATCCCTCAATCGGAAGCTGAGATGATCCAAGTGGCGGCGTCATTGATGATGAACTCTGGTCCGGTTACAGAGAGATCTCCCGGTCAGTGCGCCGACATTGGGGTTCTTCACCACCTCGAAGCCCTTCAGATCCCCTCGCTTTAGTCGGGAGTTCGACCCCTGGAAGCTCGCCTCCGAAGACCTGCTACACCCCATCTTCGGACGTAGCCTTGGCCTGGGAAGCCTTCCGATCGACCTGGAAGACGGACCACAAGGTTAAGGCCAAAGCTTGGATCGACGAGGCCCGTCGGCAGAAGCAGGCACAGACAAAGCACCTCTTCCTGCCCTCGCAGCCCCGGCTTCCTCCTGCTCCACCAACCGACCCGCAGGTCTAGCTCTTAGGGCAATCATGTATACAAATCTTGTAAAGCTCCTTTCATTAATGAAAAGTTATAAACGAAAAGCTGGTTTGGGTGTTTTGTTCAGTTAGGTTTTGTCACGCACTTCGAACCTTGACCCTCGAAATACTGGATTTTACCGAAGGGCTCCGGAAGGAATGGGCAAGCCTTGAGAGCTTAAGGCCCTACCGCTATTCTCGCTTCTCTGTTCCTCGTGGAGACAAAGGGGAAATACCCCCGAAGTTTTTCAAGAGGTCTTAGCTTTATATCAAGGAAGAGGAGAAAGAGAAGGCATCCTCGTCTTCCGAACACATGAATTGGTATGACCGGAGTACCAGCCAAAGACCCTGCGGATGTTAACTCCCGAAAGGCTTCTGACCTAGGCCGAGCTTCAAGAGGAGCAAACAGAAACTGTGAGCCTCGAAGAAGAAGAGAAGCGCTGGACGAAAAGGACCAAACCGGCAGCTTCGAGCTCCGAAGGACATAGTAGTCGGAGGGGTAGAATCTAGAGGCTGACAGGGTCTTCGATTTTTTCCTAGGCTTGGACCAAAACTTCTCCTAATGTATAAGTACGATGAATTAATGTGAATTGCCCTGAAAGTATCTTGTTTTCTTTTTACCCTCCTACCCTCCTTGTGGGTGGTGGATCCTTTGTTGTGCAAATGGGTTCGCCGAACACAATGATGCGCCGGACAACTTGATGCTTCGTATCACACTTAATATCCGTACTTAACCTTTTTAGAGGGTTCTTCTAACATACTTCCGTATTATTACCTCATAAGTTTCAAAGTTGGATCTGTCGCTTAGGACCTTTGATTCGTTTTTTTAAAGTGTCTCACTAGCCTAGGCCTCGAAACCTTATTACTTGGTCACCTCGACTCTTTTACAGATTTCTCGCACCCGTAGGTCGGAGATCTGTTTAACTTTTAAGTTCTTGGACTCTTTTATGGATCCTAACTAGCCGTAGCCTAGAATCCGTAGGGTGGCCACCTTCGGCTCTTTACAGATACTTCGCGCCCGGAGGCCGGAAATCTGCTTTTTTAAAGTCCTTAGACTCTTCTACGGATCCTAACAAGCCGTAGCCTAGAATCCGTAGGGTGGCCACCTTCGGCTCTTTTACAGATACTTCGCACCCGGAGGCCGGAAATCTGCTTTTTTAAAGTCCTTAGACTCTTCTACGGATCCTAACAAGCCGTAGCCTGGAATCCGTAGGGTGGCCACCTTCGGCTCTTTTACAGATACTTCGCGCCCGGAGGCCGGAAATCTGCTTTTTTAAAGTCCTTAGACTCTTCTACGGACCCTAACAAGCCGGAGCTTGGAATCCGTAGGATGGCAGCGAAGCCCCTGAAACCGACTGTTCGCAAGCTGTTGCCTGGGTCTTGGGAAAGATGCTTGACTCTGCAAGCAGCTCCGTCCTCCCGATGCGTCCACCAGGAGTAAGGGATACTCGAAGAGTAAACAAAATTCGACCCTCCTCTTTTATTAGAAAAGAAAATTTTACAAGTGATTACAAGGAGCCCCTAAGCGTAATAACGCTTAAGGTGCTCCGCATGCCATGCATGTTTCAATTCTTCCCCTTCTAAATTAGCTAATTTAAACGATCCGGGACGTCCTGAGCGTAGGATAATATATGGTCCTTCCCATTTATTTCCTAGCTTCCCCGGTGCTATTACACTTCGCAAAACTAGATGACCTAGTCTAAGCTCATTTGGCTTTATCTTCGGGTCATACCATGTTTTGTTTGGCCCTGGTACTTCGTCAGATTGGCGACAAATCAAAGCCTTGTTTCTTCTGATAAGTCCAGCAAAGTGCTTCTTTCATCTTCATCTCCGGGCTGCAGTACACGAAGGGATCCATCCTTGAGCTCCGTAGGAGTCATGGCCTCATCTCCGAAGAGTAGTCTAAATGGGGTAAAGCCTGTGGATCTGGATTGAGTGGTTCAAATGGACCACAAGATCTTGGGGAGCTCTTCGACCCACAACCCCTTGGCCAGCCCAACAATCCTTCGATTTAAACCGGAGAGGATGTTCCCATTGGCTCGCTCGACAGCTCCGTTGGACTGTGGATGGCGCACTGCTGCGAAGCACAACTTAATGCCCAGTTCTTCACAAAATTCTTCGAATGTTTCAGCTTCGAACTGGGTTCCATTATCCACGGTTAGCTCCCTTGGCACTCCGAACCTACATATAATATTTTGTCAGAAAAACTTTTGCACATTCCTTAAAGTGATAGAAGTCAATGGTTCTGCTTCGAACCATTTTGAAAAATACTCGATTGCTACCACTGCAAACTTCAATTTGCCTTTGGCCATTGGGAAAGGGCCTATGAGGTCCATGCCCCATCGAGCCATTGGCCACACTAGGGCAATAACTTGAAGTGGTACTGGCGGACGATGGCTTCGTTTCCCAATCCACTGGCATCCTTGGCAAGTTCGGACCAATTCCTCCGCATCTCTCACAACTGTCGGCCAGTAAAGCCCTTGCCGAAGTGTTTTTCCTGCTAGGGCACGAGGGGCTAAGTGGCTTCCACATAAGCCTTCGTGAATGCCCCAAAGTATGTCTTGGCCTTCTGGTTGAGAGATGCACCGGAGTAGAGGAGAACACACTCCGACTTTGTACAACATTCCATTGACAAGCTTATAATTTCTAGCCCTTGCCTGCAGTCTTCGAAAATCCAGACCTTCGGAAGAATATGTACTACCTTGCAAGATGTCCATTATCTGAGCTCGCCAATCCGTGGCTGGAATGCAAAGGACTTCTGCGGAGGGTAATTGGTTGACAGCAGGCTTTACTAGTTCTTCATAGAAAGCACCCTCCGGTAGGTCTAATGCTCTGGCCGTAGCCTTTGCCAGAATGTCTGCAAGTTGATTATCTGCTCGAGGGATGCTGCGAACAGAAAATCCTTTGAATGCTTCTTCGGTCTTGCGGATTTCCTCTAGGTACTTTGCTAGATGTGGGTTCTTCGCTTGGAAGCTTTTATCGACATGCCCTGCGACGACTTGGGAATCCGTTTTAATTATTATCCTTGCTGCTCCAAGTGCCTTTGCCTTCCGGAGGCCTAGCAAGATCCCTTCGTATTCTGTGATATTATTGGTGGTCTTGAAGTTGAGCCTCACAGAATACATGGCTTTTTTCCCTGACGGTGATATGATGACTGCACCAGCTCCGGCACCAGATGCCTGATAAGCTCCGTCAGAAAATATTGTCCATAAACCTTCGGAGGGCTCCTCCGGAGCCCAAACTGCAGATGGAGTCCACTCTTCTACGAAGTCAGCTAAGATTTGGGACTTGATAGTTGTTCTTGCCGTGAAGGAGATTCCGAAGGGGGCTAGCTCGACAGCCCATTTTTCAATCTTACCTGTGGAGTCTTTGCTCCGAAGCATATCACCAAGGGGATACGACGTAGGAACAATTAGGTTATGCGCCAAAAAAATGCCTTAGCTTTCGCGAGGCCATTACCAGGGCATAAGCAAATTTCTCGAGCTCGGAGTATCTTATCTTAGCTCCGGACAAAGCTTCTGAAACAAAATAAACTGGGTTTTGCACCAGCTTTCCCTTGAGCTCAACTTCTCGGACCAATACTGCACTTACTGCGGAGCCTGTTGCCGCAAGATAAAGGAGGAGTGTTTCTTCTGGGAGGGGCACAGTAAGTGTTGACAAGCTTCCGAGGTATGCTTTTATGTTATCAAAGCTCTTCTGGCATTCCGGTGTCCAATTGAAGCTTTCGGACCCCTTTAGGGCTTTGAAAATTGGGAGGCTTTGCTCTGCTGACCTGGCTAAGAATCTGCTAAGGGCTGCGAGCCTTCCTGCTAGCTTCTGGATCTGCTTCAAATTCCTTAGTAGAGCCATTCTTTGCAGTGCACTTATCTGCATTGGGCTAGCTTCGATTCCCCTGCTCGAAACTAAGTACCCTAGTAGTTTTCCTGTTTCGATTCCACATGCTCGGAGGCTTTCAAATGTTTCAGCTAGGTCTAGGCTATGCTGGTGCTTTTGAGCACTTTTTATTACAATGTCATCCATATAGGCCTCGACATTTCGGCCTATTTGGTGACCTAGAGCCTTAGCTATTAAACGTGAAAAAGTAGCTCCGGCATTCCGCAAGCCAAAAGGCATTCTTACATAACAAAATACCCTGGAAGGAGTTATGAAACTTGTCTTGGCTTCATCTTCGCGCTTTAGCCAGACTTGATGATACCCGGAGTAAGCATCGAGGAAACTTAGCAATTCGGAGCCGGCTGTGGAATCCACCAGCTGGTCTATTCGGGGCATCGGGTAGGGGTCTCGCGGGCATGCTTTATTTAATGAAGTAAAGTCAATACACACGCGCCATTTGTTCGAGTCCTTCTTCCTTACAAAAACAGGGTTAGCCAATCACTCGGTATGGGCTACCTCCCTGATTATGCCAGCCCTTAGCAATTTTTCTACTTCGATTTTGGCGAGGCTTGCTCTTTCTGCAGACAGCTTGCGGAGCCCCTAGCATACTGGTCTGGCCTTTGGGTTGACGAGCAGGCTATGCTCGATGATGCTCTGATCCACCCCGGTGATGTCTTCGTCGGTCCAGGCAAAGACGTTCAGATTTTGCTTGACGACTTCTTCCAATGAGGCAGCTATCTCCGGGGATAGCCCTTTGTCGAACTGTACTGGATATTCTTTACCATCTTTTGAAATTATCCTTGTCTCGACATCACCTTCCGGGCTTGGCTTGAGGGAGAGCCCCTTTGAAGGGTTCGAAGCCTCCGGCACCTCTTCCGTGCCCTCCACCACGTTGTGCACTTGTCGGGGATCCAATGGCTGGTCGTGCCCATACTCCATTCTCGGGGCTATAGCTTGGTCTCCTGAAATAGTAAGAACTCCACCTTGCGTGGGCATTTTGAGACAGAGATAGTTGTGATGCGCTATAGCCCCGAACTGGTTCAACATCCCTCGTCCGAAGATTGCGTTGTAAGCATAAGGGGCGTCGACAACGTCGAAGATCACCTCTTCTACCCTGGCCAAAGGCCCCTCTCCGAAAGCAACCTTGAGGCCTATCTGGCCGAGGGCATCGAGAGGCGGTCCTGAGAAACCTTGAAGTGGCCGGGCCGCTAGAAGTAGATGCTTCCGAGGTATGCACATTTGATCGAATGCCTGGATAAAAAGTATGTCTGCGGAGCTTCCGCCGTCCACCAGGATCCTTCGGACTTCCACCCCTTCTATGTCTGCGGAAATGACCAAGGGGTCAGCATGGGGAAACTTTACCCCCGCGGCATCACTGGCAGTGAACAAGATGGGCACATGAGACCACTCTGGCATCCCTTCTACGGAGCTCAAAGTCCCAATGTGCCCAACCTCACGAACGTATTCGCGCCCGCTGCCTTTTGGACATGCTCCCGAGGGTCCCCCCTCCGGAGATGGGCAGGACCACTCGTTTGTCGCGGTCCTGAGGGTCTTCCTGCTTCGGTGGGGGCATAATATTGGCCACCGGAAGTCGCATGGTGAGAAACCATGTTGAAGAATATGGTTTTGATATTCCAGATGTGATGAGTGATTGTCAACGGAAGTCAAAGGAAGGGAGAGATGAAGACCGTGCCGAGTCTGAGGCGCATGTGACTCAGGTACACGGGCAGTGAGCGACGGCTGGGCAGAGGAGCTGCGGAGTCGGGCTGGCCCAATCCGGGTACATGGCTAGGAGCGGCAGATGATCCACTGGTCTGTTGACTGGGTTTGACTCAGGTACACGGGCGGCGAGCGATTGCCGGGCTGAGGGAGCTGCGGGGTCGGGTCGGCCCAATCCGGGTACCCGGTGCGAAGACGGTGGACGCTTTGTCAGTTTCGGCTTAAAACTGACAATCTATCATTAATTCGTTTTTAGGATATTAATAATTAGTTTTTATGTTTAGAATATTTTTATTTGAGTCAGGTGATTTTTCTAATGATTTTTAGTAATTTTCGGAATTTATTTTAGAGTCAGTTTATTTACCTGAGGGTAAAGTAGTCTTTTCATGTATTAGGATTTGCCTATAAATAGGCCCCTATCCCCATAGGGATAGATGACTGTTTGGTTTTAGATCAATCTATAGTCCACATTTTATTCGTTCGCCTTCTCTGTTCTTCCGGCGCAACTGGGATCGTTTTTTTTTCCGGTGGCAAGATTTTTTTCCCCGGCGCCTAGCCGCCTGCAGCTTTCGGCAGACCCTGACGCCCACGCGCCTTTCCACGGCGGTGGCGTGTCACGGCGTATGGCCGCCTGCCCGGCCCACGGAAATCCGGCTGTAGCTCGGCTGGTTCATCTTGCGCACGTGAAACAAGGCCCCCACAAGGTAAATTGTGCATGCTGTTCTTCTTTGTCTATTTACTTAGCACGCAAAACGAGGCCGGGAGAATGGAGGTTTTTTTTCACAGCAGTCCGGCGTGTTTTCAACGTGTGGGTCCCACGGCTGCATGCAGCACAAACCGGACGCAGTGCACACGGCGATGACAGGATTTGCGTGGATGCACGTAAATTTCTATCTCCTACTTTTTAGTAGATCAGTTTTAGAGATAATCATCTATTAATCAATTAGCTGAAAATTTGTTTAGAAATTTCGTGGGTAAATTAATCTGTCAAAATATTTTTAGTGCTCGATTAATTTTATTTAAATAATTTTTAATCTAATCGTATAAAAAGAAAAAATTTATTATTAAGTCGCAGTACTGTTTTCACTCTAGATTTACATGAATATTTTAGGTTAATTTCTAAATTAATTTCTGGATGATCCATGTTTTTATTTAGTTGATTAGTATTTTATTTATAGACCGTTGTCTGAATATTCTATTAATATATCTAGGCATTTTACTTACGTTATTAAATATTGCTAGTACCAATCTTATTTGCTACATTATTTCTATTATTTTATCTTTAATATCATTTAGATTAAGATACTGATCCTTTTTAGGCTAGACAATTTTAATTCCAGTATTTTGCTTTGCCAATATTATTTGTCTAGGATAATTTCTTTGGGTGTTGGGTTTGGATTTTAGTTTAGCAAGGAATTTTTAGGCGCCCATTCACCCCCCCTCTGGTCGCTACTTTCGGTCCTACACATGGGAGCTTCGGGGACACCGGCTCGGGCCACGATTTGCACAGGCTCTGACCGTTGCCGCTGGTGGGGCTCGATCCGGAGTACCCCGCCCGGTACTTTCGCCCAAGGTATTCGCCCCGAAGGGCCAATACTGCCTTGCTATCCTTCGTGTCATGGCTTCTATTATCGCCATGCACACAGCAGAAAAAACTCTGGCGCCTGCCAAGTGCTCTCTCTTCATGCTTCGGTACTCCAGCCTTGAAGTTTTGCGCCTGCTGATAACTGGCAAGTGCCTTCGGAATGGAGGGTGCAATGCTTAGCACCTCCGAACGGAAATGCTTCTTCCCTCGCCTGTGCTCGTTGAAGCGGTTATCTTGAGGGGGTTGTAGAGGAGCCGAGGCTTCTGGCTTCGTCTTAACTTCTCGGAGGGTAGGTGCGGGTGCTCCGGCTCGCCGAAGATAGCCTTCCTCTGCCTTGGCATACTGTTCAAAGTACGCCATCAGCTGCGTCACAGACGTCACCAGCTTTCGATGGAGTTTGCTGAGGTGGTCGGGGTTTAGCACCCCTTCGCGAGCGGCGTCGACTACCGAGGAGGTAGACAGGCCCTTAATCTATGACTTGGTGTGGGCGAAGCGCGTGAAGTACTCTTGGAGTGTTTCTCCCGCCCACTGCTTCACCTAGAACAAACTCCCTGTGGACATCGGGGCCACAGAGGTACCCTGGAAGTTGTTCACAAAACTTCTTCTTCAACTGCTCCCAGGACCTGATCGATCCTGCCTTCAGGGACCAGAACCATCGGAGCGCCACGCCTTCGAGAGCGAGGGGGAAACACTTTGCCATCGTGTTGCGCACCCCTCCACTTGCTTCTATTCCGGGGTCTGACCCACCGGAGTACTTGTGCAGCTTCGAGGCCTTGAATCTGGGGTCGAAGGGCACTCTTTGCAAGTCCGAATGTAGCGGAGACTCCTCATCGAAAGATGTGTTCTCAGCCTCCTCTGGGACTTGGGCATCTTCTGGGAGATTGCGAGCACCATCATCTTGAGGCCCTTCTGGAGTCTCGGTGGAGGCTTGAGTGCGGAGGGGATCTGCGGCCTCCTGCCTCCACCTAGCCACTTTCTCCTGAAGCCTTGCTAGTTGAGTAGCCTCGGTTCCAAGAAGGTCTTCGTCTTCATCGGAGGGCAGCTCCGGGTCCTGGGAGCTGACATAATCAGTCTGAAGCACCGTAGGAGGGGCTCGGGGACCCCCGGGCACTCGACGCCCAGCGGTATCCTCAGGAATCGTTGGAGCGGTTGAGGGCCCGGCCCCTGTGGTCCGAGGGGACCTTCGGAGGGGACCCGAGGCTTGGCTTCGCTTCGGAGGTATAGCTAGTCACGGAGAGGCCCGAAGACCGGAGACTTCGATTGATCTGGGAAGGCGAGCGAGAGCCTTCGAACCGCACTAAGAAGCCCCTTACCGAAGGGTGCGTGGAATCTTGGGACTCCGAGGCTCCCTCCGTAAGTGCTCTTTGAAGTGCAGTCAGCAGTAGAGAACAAGCTTCTAGAACTGATCCCCACGGACGGCGCCAACTGTTGGCGTAAAAGTTTACGCTAACAGGTTCTCTGAGATCAAGAACGAACAACCAGTGAGTTCATGTTTAAGAACTGTCTCCGGCCTCCGTATTGGATAATAGCTCAAGTAGTTCGAATATGTATATTGAATAGCTGAGTATTCGATCCCCGATACAGGGTAGAGAGGGGGGTATTTATAGGCAAAAATGCCTAAGGAAAAGACCTAATTACCCCTAAATTACAACCGACATAGTGGAAACTATTCGGTACCCGGAGCAGGGTTAAAAGGGTAAAGTTATCCAGAGCAGACGGATAAGCCAAACGTCTTATCAATCTTGTCGTACTGCTTCGGAGCCTTCGTATCTTGCGAGGGGCTTCTCCGGATTTCGAATCGAGGCACCCTTCGGCTTGATGCATTCTCCTTCGAATAAAAGCCCACCGGCTCCGAATCTTAGTGAATCTTTAAGTTGTTAATCTCTAAGTCCTGAAAGTGAAGCAATTTTCCCAACATATAGTTTAGCAAGAAATTTTTAGGCGCCCATTCACCCCCCCTCTGGTCGCTACTTTCGGTCCTACAGGTATGCCTCTTTAGCAGCTTTTGTAATATTTAATTATTGTATTTTTTTCGTTCTGAAATGTGCTACTGTCGAATGGAACAATGTCAACTGCGATATTGTTCGTCTTCGATGACGTACCGGCTCGTCCCACTCAATGGTATTTTCGAGTTTCGGGACAGGTCATTACACCACCTATAGCTACGACAGCTACCTATCATACCATAAGTTAGACTTTTATCTAGAGTTTTCAACTTGTACTAAAGACCTATTTCTTTTAAAAAAACTTATTATTTTTGTTCTTACGATAATAAATATCGACAATCAATTACGCAATGAGAATAAAAACTAATGATGTATATATATATAAATGTAATCCAAATATTATATTAGAAATAATTTACATACATAATTATTTATAATTATTAAGCGGAGTTATAGATAACAAATAAATCATACTAAACTTCTTAATAGGTACGGTAATTATTATATTCGCACAATACAAATAGTATAAAATAAAATTATAGACTACATACGTTGCACAGTTTACCAAAAGAAATGCATGCAGTGCACTTAACTTGGTGAGGATATATATATATTGATAAACGATAACAATTGTACATATATATTTATATAAACACTCTTATGTAGATATAAGCTTCCGTATTCTTGGCTAGATAGTACAGCATTTAACTGACGCTGACAGTGGGCCCTTGCTTGCAGTGAGGTTATTAGGCTTGGCTCTGGCCAGAAATAAGCCGAAGCTTTTCTTCGAAACTTTCTTGTCCAGGCTAGGTGTGAATGCATTGGTAATCGCCGTGGGCCTTGGACAACGTCGAGGCCGAGCTTTCATGTCCAACCCATTCAGAAACACTGCATGGTACGGCCTACTAGGCACGCTTAGTAGGACATTACGCGTGCGCGACGCCGAGTACTCCCCGTGCAGCTCCGGCACCACACTGGCTGGCCATGGCCTTGGCCTTGGCGACGCCGCGCTCTGGTTGATGAACTGCACGACGCTCTCCATGAGATTCCTGCTGGTCGCGCGCAGCGGGCTGTACAGGTGGAACCCGTGGTCCTCGCCCTCGGATTCTACCAGCGTCACGTTGTGGCCGCCGGCGCCGGCCCAAACGCAGCCGCGCATAAGGGCGGCGAGGTGGAGGCCGCGGTATCGCAGGAAGTCCTTCTCGGCGACGGCCACCAGCGCGCGCTGGCAGGTTTGCGACGCGACCTCGTCGGAGGAAGTGTCGATCAGGGGGTCGTCATTGCCGGCCTGGCCGGACGTCACGAACGGCCAGAAGTTCGCCAACTTGTCCGGATCGATCACGGACGATTCGCTGTCGTTATCCCAGGCCATCTCCGAAGGCAGCATGTGAGGTCCCCAGAAGTATGGTTGGATGATTATGAGGCCCTCGATGTCGATGCCGCCGCCGTCACTTTCGCGGCTGGCGCGCACCGCCGTGCGGTAAGCGATGTGGCCGCCGGCGCTGTCGCCGGCGATGAACATGCGGTCGGGGCAAGCGTAGTTTGCGAGCCAGGGATCGGGAAGGGACGCCACCCATCGGAGCGCCGCCCACGCGTCGTCGTGGGCCGCGGGCACGGGATGCTCCGGCGCGAGGCGGTACTCGACGGACACGACGAGCGCCCCGGCGCGCGAAGCGAGGGAGGTGGCGTAACGGTGATACGTCCGGCAGAAGGCGCTCTCCGTGCAGAAGGCGCCGCCGTGGAAGTACACGACTATGGGAAGCCTCCGATGGGCATCAGTAGCGGCACCGGACGGGAGAAACAGGCGTGCGGACACGCCGTTGCGTTCGTCGATGACGACGTCCTTCGTCGCCACGCCGCGGGCTCCGCCGATCGGGTCCTCCGACGGCGGCACGAAGGAGCTTCGCAGGATACGCTCGATGCGGCCGTCGTTGTACTTGCGTATGAACGGATGGAGATCAATGGCGACGTCGCCGACGACTGCATTCTTTCCCGTGTGCATCATGGTATGGACGTACGTGGCTCACTTGTAGTAGCTAGCTAGACCGTAGTTAGCTCGTATAAGCCTTCGTTGTGGTTGTGGTTGTGGGTACGCTGCATATATATAGATAGACGACGACACGGCATGATTACCCATTTTGTCCTAATCGTCCCATTTTGTGGTGCCATGATGTTATAGTGTATTTAATGAAACTAATTTGATGTTATAGTTGTTAATATACAATTCTATAAAATTGGTTAAATATAAAAGTTTTTTGATATATAAAAAAGATAAATGATTTATATAAAAAAATCGTACGCAACTGATTAGCATCGCGTCAAAGACACGCACTTAAAGCAAAGACAAATTTGAAGTAATCACCTAATTTTTAAAAATAAATAGTTTCATCCTAGCACAACACCACATCTCGCTCCCTGTGAGCGTTGCATCATCAAAACCACTTAAAATAAAGAAAAGAATGAAATGTGCATAGTAATTACAGTTCAAAGTTGAATAGTTTCCCATTTTTAAGTATGTTTCTATGATTTAAATGGAAATAGGTGAAATTTGAACTATAAGTGCCTAAAATAATAAACCAAAAATTATAAAAAAATCATATTAATGTTTTTAAGTCTATATATTTAGGGTTCTTATCAACCGAATTGAAAGAAATTTTGAACAATTTAGGATGCGACACCCGTTCTAACACTACAGGAAAACGATAAACTTCTGTCGGCCAATTTAACTTCCATCGGCTTTTGGGAAAGCCGACGGAAGTTAAATAACTTCCGTCGGCCCCTGGAGGCCAACGGAAGTTAACTTAACTTCCGTCGGCTTCTGACAGTGGCCGACGGAAGTTAGCGGGGGTTTTTTTCGCGGCCGATCGGATCCCCATAACTTCCGTCGGCCAGCATTAAAGCTCATCCGCGCGCTCTAGCAACACTTTAATGCTGGTCGACGGAAGTTATGGGGCTTTTCCCCCAAACGCGCACGCGTACAGGGAGCCCTAACTCCTTGTACACGCGCGCCCTCTCGTTCCACGCCGCCGCCGCTCCTGCGCCCGCCGCCTCCTGCGCCTGCCGCCTCCCGCCGCCGCCGGCCGACCACCGCCGCCGCCGGCCGCCCGGTCCCGCGCGCTCCACGCCGTCGCCGCCTCCCGCGCCCAGCCCGCCGCCGCTTCGCCGCCTCGGCCGCCGCCCGCCCGCCCGTCCGCCCGCCGCCCGCCCGGCCTTTCCCGGCCGCCGCCCGCCCGGCCGCCTGCCGGTCGCCTCGACCGCCGGCCACCGCCCCCTCCCGGCCATCGCCGCCGTCCGCCCCACCGCCGTCTCCAACACCGCTGCCCGGCCCGTGCCACCCGTCCCGGCCGCCGTCCCCGATCCGACTGCCGCGAGCCGTCGCCGTCCGCCGGCCTACGCAAATCACAAATTAATTTTTTTCACCGCTTTACGAATTTTTTCGCTTTTTATTTGTGAATTGTTTCATTGGTAAATTGAATTGGTAGAGACCTATAGATAGATATGGATTAAATATTGTCAATTGATGAATTAAATGATTGATATGGATTATTCCAATATTAAATTATGGAGACATATAGATAGCTTTATAGTCCACTAATATCTTTTTTTAATTTGTTCTATTATAGTTAAGAAAAAACACTTGTACATGCATTCTACAAAAGGATTTAAAACACTCAAATTAAGTGGCTTTGATTATTTGATATTCTAGACCGTCATGATCATACATGAATTTTATGAATTTTGTCATTGTTATGCATGAGCAGATACACTCTAATAGACGTGTATAGGGAGGAAATGTTGAATGATAGTATGAATCTTGTTTTATATGTGATATTCTTTTTTCATATGCAATATATGTTGTGATATTATGTATAAATTATGCATGATTTCATTGGGTGATTAGTATTATATCTATATATACTTTATTATATATACTTCTTTTCGTATGCAATTTTTTATTTGACAACAACGTAGATAGTGTAACGAAACCTATGCGTCACCCGTTTCGGACCAACATGTCTCACACGTGTCATGCGTGTGAGATGTGTAGGTCCAGAATTGTCCCTTTTTGGACAGCCTCAGAGTGGGCGACAGAGCGTGGTTTTATGATGAGTCATGAGTCTGAATGGAATTTCAGTAACATAACCTTGTTGTTCTCAATTGCACCACTATCAGGCGTGCAATTGGAGAACAGCGGGGTTATGCTGCTGAAATTTCGTTCGGACTCATGGCTCGTCATAAATACCACGTTTTGTCGGTCACTCTTGGGTGGGTTTAGGACCTATCTTTTCCTATAGACCATGGTTGTCACGGCATCGCCTGCGCCGACTAGGCGTCCAGGCGGTCACCGCCGGACGCCATGGTGAATTGCGTCGCCGGCGGGCTCTGCTTCCCCTTGCGTCGCCGGCCGCCCGGCCGCCTCTACTTCCCCTCCGTTGTCCGGAGGCGGAGGCGGGGGGTGGCCAGGGTGTGTGTATGTTGCGAGCCCCTTGATTGAATGAATGTTTTGCATATAGAATGGCTGAGGACGACCGACGGTGGATGTATAGTGGTTGGATGAAAAGTGGAGCTCACACGAGGGAGTGGGTAATCAACGCTGAGAAATTTGTTGATCGTGCATTCGCTTTGACAACAAACACTGGCGCGAGGTGCCCATGCATGAAGTGCAGAAATTCTCGTTGGCAAGACAAGAGGACGTTGTCATTGCATATTTACAAATATGGTTTCGTGCCAGGTTATGAAGTTTGGTCTTTTCACGGTGAGACAGGCCGTGAAAAAACGGTATTAGTAGTGGAAGAAGAAGATGATAGCGTTGCTGACGATAGGATGGATGAGATGGTTGATGCTATACGACCGGAGTTTGAATCAAACCCCGAGGATCCTCCAACACCGGAGGTTCAAAAGTTTTTCGACATCCTTTGAACTTCAGAAGAGCCATTGCATGAGCACACCACCGTAAGCGTTCTCGCTTTCGTGACTCATATTATGGCTATTAAGTCAAAGTTTGCATTTTCAAACAATTGTTATAAGGAGCTCTTGAATCTGATCAGCGATATCCTTCCTAAGAACCATAAGGTGCCGAAAGACATGTATCAGTCAAAGAAAATGCTTTCTGCTCTCGGTATGGAGTATGAGAAGATTGATGTGTGCCGAGATAATTGTATGTTGTTCTGGAAAGAACATAGTAATGAGGTGAAATGCTTAAAATGTGGTAAACCGAGATTCGTAGAGGTCGTAAATGAAGACGGAGAGAAGGTGACGACAGAGGTTGCTCATAAGCAACTTCGTTACATGCCTCTTACACCTCGGGTGAAACGATTGTTTCTATCAAAGAAAACCGCTAGACATATGCGATGGCATAAAGAAGGTGTATGTGAGAATAATCAAGTAATGGTGCACCCATCTGATGGTGCGGCATGGAAGGCTCTAGATGATTTTGATGCAGACTTTGCTAGTGATGCAAGGAATGTTCGCATCGGGTTGGCAACTGATGGATTCACGTCTTTCAATGTAACGGCATCGTCGTACTCTTGTTGGCCCGTGTTTGCTATTCCATACAACCTTCCACCTTCATTTTGTATGAAATATGAATTTATGTTCCTGTGTCTCATTATACCCGGTCCAGATCATCCTGGAACACGACTAAACGTGATGTTGAAGCCCTTAATTGAAGAGTTGAAACAATTGTGGAAAGGAGTTGAAGCATATGACTATGACCAGAAACAAAAATTCAATCTTCGAGTTGCGTATCTGTGGTCGGTCCACGATTTTCCGGCATACGGTATTTTTTCTGGTTGGAGTTGTCATGGAAGGTTGACATGCCCGATATGTGCGAAGGACACAAATTGTTTCCGTCTAAACTTCGGGGGAAAGATTTGTTACTTTGATTGCCATAGATGCTTTTTGCCCATGAATCACCCATTTAGGTTACAGAGGAATAATTTCAAGAAGGACATCATTGTTGTAAAGGGACCACCAAGGCGTTTAAATGGTACAGAAATCGCTGATATGCTGAATGAGTTGGTCCTTAATGAAAATGAGGATGGATTTGTAGGATTCGGAACCGAACATAATTGGACCCACATATGTGGCTTATGGGAACTGCCGTATGTCAAATCACTAATTCTGATGCACAACATTGACGTTATGCATTAGGAACGTAATGTTGGTGAAAGCATTATAAGTACATGTATGGATTTTACTGACAGGACAAAAGATAATGTAAAGGCGAGAAGAGATTTAGCTGAGATTTGTAATCGACCAACCCTTGAGTTGACGAATAGTGGTGGCAAGCCACGTGCCCCATTTTGTTTAAAACCTAAAGAAAAAAACAAGTAATGAGGTGGTTGAAAAAATTGAAATTCCCAGATGGTTACGCCGCGGGATTTAGAAGAGCTGTGAACTTGAAGACAGGGAAATTAAATGGATTGAAAAGTCACGATTACCACATAATAATGGAAAGACTCCTTCCTGTAATGTTTCGTGGGTACCTGAATGATGATGTGTGGAAGGCGTTAGCTGAGCTGAGCCATTTTTATAGACAACTTTGTGCGAAAGAAATTAAGAAAGATATGATGGAGATGCTAGAGAAAGAGATCCCGGTGCTTTATGTAAACTGGAAAAAATATTCCCTCCAGGGTTCTTCAATCCAATGCAACATTTACTGGTTCATTTGCCATATGAAGCTAAGGTAGGTGGCCCTGTGCAATATAGGTGGATGTATCATATTGAAAGGTCCCTAAAGAAGCTTAGAGCGATGGTTGTTAATAAGGCCAGAGTTGAAGGTTGCATCGTAGAAGAATTTAAATTGAAAGAGATAACATACTTCACTAGTGTATACTTCGCTGAGCATCACAATGTCAACACACCTGCTACACGGTACCATATGGATGAAGACCATCCTTGTAGTGATCTCCAAATATTTGGGTGGAAGGGCATAACTGTTGGTGTCTCCACGACATATTATGTAACTCAGGAAGAACGAACAAATGCCTTGCTCTACATGTACTCAAATATGGAAGAGATGGAACAATATTTCGCGTAAGTGATTCGTTTTAGTTTTATATTTTACCTCCAAATTTTATACCCGTTTGTTTACCTATTCGTTACATTGACAGTATGTTTGATTCGAAATACTTGACGTCTGGTCGTCAACCAACGGAGAAGCAATTAGATAAATTGTGTCGAGAAGGAGTAAATGGCGGGCCTAGTTTTCTCACTTGGTTCAGAGAACATGTAAATCCTTACCTTTTCTGACACGTATTATTTTACTCTACTAGGTTAATTATCTTATAATCTCTTATGATTTGCAGTGCGTACTCGCTGACAATGTACATATAGACTTGCGACAGCTCTCTTACGGGAGTATTAGTGCCAAAAGTTACGGTCGCTATGATGTTAATGGTTTCCGCTTCCGTTCAACTATTTTTGAAGCATATCGACCTCTAGCGGCAACAACTAATACTGGAGTTGTTACAAGGGTCGTTGATGGACAAGGACACGAAACTATGTATTATGGAATCATCAAAAATATAATCGAGTACAAATTTGCCGGGAATAAGGAGATTAAAGTAGTCTTCTTCGATTGTGATTGGTTCGACCCTAAACATGGTACTCGTGAAAACCAATTTGGGATGGTTGAAGTCAAACACGTGGAACGATTATCTGGTTGCGATAATTTTGTCCTTGCTCACCAAGTCGAGCAGGTGTATTATATGCCCTACCCATGTGAAAAACTAAGTGCTTGGTGGGTAGTCTACAAAGTGAATCCTCGGGAACGTCTACACACCCATAGTGATGACGCTTATCAATTGGAGGTTGAAGAGGTCGATGAGGTTTATCAAGATGATGAATTGCCGACTTCATTTAATGTGATGGTATTGTGATGGTAACTAACCCCTGTTAATGTTGCAGGTACTCCATGTTCAATGGAGTTATTGACTCGAGAGCGGTGAGAGCTCAGAAGTCAGCTCAGTCGTCGCAGAGCTCCGTCGGAGTTGGCTCCAGCCGTCGTCGCTCAGAAGAAACCCCGGAGATGGTTCGGATGAGCGAGGAATTGAGGCGGGTAAACGAGCAGAACAGGAAACAACAAGAGTACTATACCGCCTGCTTAGCACAACAACATGCGATGATCCAAGTAAGTTTAGTTTAGAGTGTTGCAGTTCAAAAGTATTCAGAAATAGGTTTAGAACTAACTGATTACATTACAACATGTGTAGCAACTAGCCCAGCAAAACAGTGGATTTGACATGTCCATGTTCCAACCACTACCTCCCCCGCCACCACCACTATCTCCTACATCACCTGAGGTACCTCCTAAATACTTAAGTTAGCATTTAGAAGGGTAGTTGAGTTCGTTTCTAATTTTGTCTATTTCTTCAGTGTTTCCGTACGCCTGGTCAGGATGGAGCCTCCGGGGCAAATGTGAACGAAGCGGGAGGCAGCGGCGGCGCCCACGACCCAAATGTGGGCGATCAGTGAGTATGGATGTGTATAATGAACCTGAATTGAATCTCGATATGTTGTGTGACTTTGTATGTGAATTTGGATGGTACATGTGAATGCGGATGTGTATTGTGACTTTGAATGTGAATTAAGTTGTGTTATGTGATTTTGGATGTGATGTGTGAAGTTTTGGATGTGAGATGTGATTTTGGATGATATATGTGAAGTTTGAATGTGATTTTGGATGTGAAATGTGAATTTGGATGTGTATTGTGAATGTGATTGAAATTGTGGTTGGATGTGAGTGTGAGTAGGGGAACCAGGAAAAAAAATACCAGGTAACTTCCGTCGGCTTTGACCATAGCCGACGGAAGTTAGCTGGTTTCGGCCACGTGGGCAGAAAGGCTAACTTCCATCGGCTTTGGCCCTAGCCGACGGAACTTAGCTGCCCCTAACTTTCGTCGGCCAGCCTGGCCGACGGAAGTTAGAGCCCCCTGCTGACGTGGGAGTGTTCGGCGCTAACTTCCGTCGGCCACGTCAAGCCGACGGAAGTTAGCTAACTTCCGTCGGCGGCCGACGGAAGTTAGCTAACTTCCGTCGCCTCGAGGCCGACGGAAGTTAGCGTTTTGCCGACGGAAGTTGGCTTATTCCGTCGGGAAAGGGCTAACTTCCGTCGGCTTTGGCCGACGGAAGTTGCCTGTTTTGTTGTAGTGTAACAACGTGAAGCTTAATAGTTTTTTAATTATAAAAAAATCAACTAAAGTATAAAAAAACATTAGACTTGTCATGGTGTTATTATATGATACATAGATAGTGTAATTAAAAATTAAAAATATTTTGAGAAAATTATCACGTATAGTGTTTAGAAATCAGAGATTATGGGAGGAGAATTAGGGTTTAGAGGAGAAATGAGATAGGTTTGAAAGAAGTTTGACGGGTAAATTATTTTTTATACTTGAAATTTTTTATAAAATCAAAAAACAACATATATTATCGCATGTAAAAATTTCAATTTTTTTTGTTCAATTTGTTGTTTTTAAATTATTAAGTATGTTTCTAAGATTTAAATTGAAATATGTGAAATTTGAATTACAAGTGCCTAAAATAATAAACCAAAAATTATAAAAAAAAATATATTATACTTGAATAATTTTTATACTTATCTCATGTAAAACATTATAAAAATACAACATAACTTATCTCATGTAAAATTTAAAAAACATTTCAGAGAATTAAAAAAATGTTTGCCGAGTGCTACCTTCAAGACACTCAGCAAACAGAAAAAAATAAATGTTTGCCGAGTGCCAACTTCAAGACACTCAGCAAACTAAAATTTTTGCCTCCTGCCAATTCTCTCGTCATTTTTTCGGCGTTGGGCGCCATTTTTTCAGCTTTGGCGGGTCTTGTCTTTAAATATCCACAAAAACCACATCTCTCCTCTCCCCACCACCTTCCGCCTCCCAGCGCTACCCAACTGCCCTGCCGCCCGGCCCAGACATGCCCCACCGCCCGGCCCAGACATGCCCCACCGCCCGTGTAACACCCCAAGAAATAAAAACAAATAAAAGAAAAGAAAATTATTATTTAAATCAATTCTGGATTTATTTATTAAAGAAAAATCCTAAAAGAACCCAAATAAAGCCAAACAGGGAGAAATACTCAAAATATGGACTTGAAAATTTTATGAGATAAACTAGAGGCCAAAATATAATTTTAGGAATTTTTACAAATTTTTATCAACAGTGATTCAACCCTTAATCAAATATATGAATTACTGGATTTATTTTAAATCAGAAAAGAATTAAAAATGCTTAACGGGCCTCAACCCTCAAAGCACCCGAGCCCGGCCCAATCCAAGCCATGAGCCGCTGACATGTGGGACCTGCCTGTCGGCGCGTTTCCCCGCTTCCCTCTCTCCCACCGCGCCCCGCCTGACCCCACATGGCAGTCTCTCACCTCCGCCTCCCTCTCCCTGACAGTTGTGGCCCGCCTGTCGGCCCTTCCTTTTCTGTTTCGCCCGCTGACAGGTGGGGGCCACCTGTCAGATGCTTCGTCTTCGATGGAAGGGGATCGCCCCCTTCCTTTCTCCCGGCGATCACCTTCTGTTTCTCGCCGTCGGCCGCCCGCGATCGCCCGGATCACCCCCGGATCACCTTCCCCGCACGCCACCGCCTCCTTTCCATCCATGGCGACGCGTTTTTGCGCTTAAGGAAAGCTACCCGAAGCTTGGAAAGACCTCGTCGGAGTTCTAGGGAACCCTTCGGTTCCTTGCCACCCCGACCGCCGGCGACCCCCTATATAAACCCCTCTGGCCTCCGCACTCAGCCCACGCCAACAGAGCCATCCTCGAGCGAAAACAGAGCGCCGTCGCCCTCCTTTTGAGCTTGGGTTCTGTTTCGCCTCCGACGAGCCCTCTCCGTCGACCCCGGCCTCCTCCGCCTTAGCCACCGCCACCGACGAGACCGCCAGAGCCCGCTCGTCATCGGCCACCCCTCCGTCGGTCGTGAAGACCACCGGATCGCCGTTGCCGTCGAGCACCCGAAACCTCCCCGCCGTCTACGCTCGCCGCCGGTCACCTCCGGGCCCCCTTCGTCGCCACCGAAGGTACTATCAGGACCCCCGTCACCTCCGTGTTCCATTTCTGGCCCTAGCTAGGCACGTAGGCGCTCGCCGCCGCCGCCGTGGTCGCACCCGAGCCCGCCGTCGTCGGAGACGAAGGGGGTACGTGCCCCCTTACGTCGTGTCGTGCCGGATCGCGCCGCAACCGCACGATCGCGATCGGAGGGCTAGGATTAAATCCCTCCGGGATTTAATCTGGGCCCTCGGATCTAGTCAAAGGGGTATCGAGGCCTCTCGGCCGTCGATCGTCACTTAACCCCCTGGATCGATCTGGTGCGTCCACGTCATACCGGTTCACGCGATCTAATCCTGGCCGTCCGTTTTCATTTAAGGGATCCCGCCTCGCGCCTGGCCGCCGGATCTGGATCCTACGGATCTGGTTGATCCGGTCCACGCGCACAGTGCCGCGGTCCACCGTGGGCCTGGCTCACCGTGGACCAGAGCCCATTTTCCAGTTTAAATAAAATTCCAGAAATTGATTTAAACTTCAAAAATCCATATCTTGCTCATTTTAACTCCAAAATTCACCATTCAAATTTTGTTAAAACCAGAATATTATCCTCTACACATTAATGTCATAAAAACAGTATGTTACTGTTACCCAAAATATTTTTAACAAATAAAAGAATAAAAACCCCTTAGGGATAAATTATTAATTCAGAAAAATAAATTAGAAAGCCCTAAGAAATTAAGTTTATTGTTTATTCACCAAACATCAGAATATTAATACTTGATTCCACATAATAAAACCCACAAATGTGTATGTTTAGTATTTGGTGAATTTTTGTCTGTTTATTGAATGTACTGTTTATTTTTCCGTATCGAGAAGACTACGAGTTCGTCGAGGAGCAGGAGTTCTACCCCGAGGTTCCTCCATCCCCATTTGCTGATCAAGGCAAGTCATCGACCACCTCTGTGGAAACAGTTGATCATTATTGAGCCCATGTTTTAATAAATTATCGCTATAACTCATAGGCTAATATTGCATTAGTCCAATGATCAAACCTTACACTTATATTTATTAGATCCCCGTCCTTGTGTGCAAACCCAAGCCATGCTTATTGAGCCTTAACTCCTTGTCACTCTACTATAAAATTATTAGCTAGTGCCCAATGTACTGGCACACCTGCTATAGGATATAAAGAATGAGTCGTAGATAGATGGATTCTGGTATATGAAATACCCCGTTATTCTTGTCTCTGGACTCTGTTGGAGTTGGCTAGGTTATAAGTATGGTGGGTTCTGGGTGCAAGCTCGGGCATTGGTTTGTCGCACCCGGGGCACTATAAGGACCGGTCTGCGGGATCTGTTGCAAAGCACTTCCGTACCAACCACAAGTCTAATGGGTAAGTCCTAACTGGAAGTATGGAATACTCCGGCTCGATGCACCATAAAGGAGGGGGCAAGGGGCTAGCCTGCGGGCGACTTGTACCGACGAGGCTCAAGGGGGGTATGGTGGGACTCCGATGCGTCGGGACACCATATGAAACCCATAAGAGGGTGCTGTTGGGTCGGGGAGGATTATATGGAAGGTTTTGGCACGAGTTCCCGTGAAATGGGTCATCTCGTTACACTTTGGTGTAAGTGATGAGTGCGTGCCTTGTGGGTACAGTGGTACATCTCTGATCAGAGTAAATCAATCTTTTCGAAAAGCCGAGCCCACGGTCAAGGGCGGGTTGTGTGACTACTCGCAGTTAGTTTACAATTGTTTGAATGGTTGAGTTATTCATGGCATGTAAGGACTGTTGAGCGAGGTGGGGCTGACTGTACCCCTCGAGTTAGAAGATGATGATGCATTCACATGTTTACTTTTCTGTACTAATAAATTGTCCACATTAAATTGCTTTACAAATTTCTCGCTTCCGCAAAACTAGCCACTATCTCCCTTGTTATTACCTTGCATTATATTTGCATTCGGTGGCTTGCTGAGTACATCTGTACTCACCCCGTTGACTTACACCATCAGAGCCCGTCTACTACTGAGGAGGATGCAGGTCTAGAGTAGCGACCCAGTCAAGGCGAGACTGGAAGGAGGCGTTCATCTAGGACCCTTGATTTTATTAGTTTCTCTTCACCTTTATTCACTTTTGTATTAATGCGGTCTACGAACCGTGAATGATTGCCCGTATTGTACGAGGTCGCATGATGAACGTCTTGTTTTATTGATTTTCTATGGAATTTCAATAAAGTCTTGATTTATTAAATCGGGGCGCGACAAGATGGTATCAGAGCCGACTTGACTGTAGGAAGCCAAACAGACCTGACCTTAGGACTTATACTTACTATATTTTCTTACAAACACTACTTATCCTCTCATCTTCCGAGATTTTCACAAAAACTTTCTCTCTTTTGTAGATGTCGGTCCAGTACCATGAGTGGGAATCTTCGTTATGAGGCCGGATTCATCCGCGAGCTGCGCATGCTCGTCGGTTTGGTCGGATTTGAGCATGAGCCGATGTACCATGGAGTCTTCCCGACGAGGAAGAAAGCTTTGCGAGGTCACCGTCGTCGTCAGCACTCCCCTCAGACAGCTCACACCTATCGCGGAGAGGACCTACCTTCTTGGTTGCCATTCAGCGCACCGCCCTCCAAGCACTCACAGAGCTCCGGATGATCTATGACAGTGAGCTCTACGACACGGACTTTCGCTCTCGTGCCTCTTCGCACTCTAGGGAGCCCCCACAGTCTTCGTCAGCACCCTCTCCCAGCATCATTCCGCGATTGGACATACCATGCGCTTATTGGAGGCCATGGATGATCTCCATTACGAGGCACTACAGGACGCCAATGGATAGCGCAACACGATCAGTTTTTACCGACAGTCTTCTGAGGTCTGAACCGCGAGAACGGAGATCTTCGTCGCCGTATCCAGCAGGACCACCGTTGGCTGCCGAGGCAGAGGAGTTACGGCGTCAGAATGAGCTCCTTCGGCAGCGCGTCGCCACCAACCCACAGCTCCGCTACCAGATCGAAGGAATTGAAGAAGGACATTGAGGAGATCGCACCTCTTCCGCCTCGCAAGAAGAAACCCCTTCGGATCCCTATCGTGAGGCCCAAGAGGATCTCCCGCAGTGCACCACCCGCCGGACCATCCAGCTCCTCGACCCCGACCAGCTCCCACGAGCCCGAGATTGAGCCGTCCCCCGAGCTACCCTAGACGTAGTTTACGATTGATTGTTTTTCATTTTTGCTTGCTTGTATTACCATTCATGTCAAAACATAAGGCATGAATGAAGAAATAAATAAATGTAACCGCAAGAACGGTACCTTTTGAAATAAAACATAAAGAGTTCTCTAAAATAAATGTTGTCTACTTTGAAAACTCCAGGATGACCAACACTCAGGGTTCCGACGCTCCCCAGAATGGAGGAGAGTAGTGGCAACTTGCCACAATGGGGAGCCACGGGGCAAAGGCAAGCCCCAATCGCTAATCACCCTACAGTGGCCGAAATGATGGCCACCCAAAACCAGCTAGTCACTGCTTTGTTGAACCAGATGCAACAACAGCAACAGCAGATGCAGGAGCAGCAGGCTCAGTTCTTCCGCCTCCACCAACAGCCCGAGCTGCATCGTCTCGCCGCCCCAGCTCCCGCTCCCGCCTCTCAGCTCTCGGAGTTTCTCCGAGTTCGCCCACCGACCTTCTCAAGCACCACCAACCCCATGGAAGCTGGGGATTGGTTGAGGACCATCGAGAAGAAGCTCGATCTGCTGACCTGCACTGAGCAGGAGAAGGTGGCCTTCGCCACCCACCAACTCCATGGTCCCGCCGCAGAATGGTGGGACAATCTTCGCGAGACCCTGCCAGAGGGACACGCCCACACTTGGGCGGAGTTCTCGGCCGCTTTTCGTGCCGCTCACATCCCCGACGGCATTATCGCGCAAAAACAACAGGAGTTTAGAGACCTGCAGCAGGGGAGCAGGTCCGTAACAGAATATCTGCATGAGTTCAACAGGTTGGCCAGGTACGCACCTGAAGAGGTCCGTACTGACGCAGCCAGGCAAGCCAAGTTCCTCCGGGGACTGAAGGATGAGTTGTCCCTACAACTCATCTCTGGAGATTTCGCCAACTTTCAAAAGTTGGTGAACAAAGCTATTATGCAGGAGACCCAACAGAATAAGGTTGACCTGAAGAAGAAGCGAATGATTGCCTTCAGGCAGAACCAAGGCATGGCACAGAGGCCCCGATTCACCCCTCCTCCACCAGCACCGCAGTACCACCCCCACCCAGTGTATCGTCCGGCACCACCTGCCGCCAATGCCGGAGCCGACAACCTCGCCCCGCTCCCGCCGCACCAGCCGCCCCAGCTGCCCCGGCCAAGAAGCCGAGATTCTGAGAGACAGGCACGGCAAGCCTGTGGTATGTTTCAACTGCCGCCAGGAGGGGCACTACTCCCATCAGTGCCCTCATCCCAAGCGTACTCAAGGCGTAACATCGAACCCCGCCGTCCGCGCCAAGGTCAACCACGTCACCGCCGAAGAAGTCCAGGCCGCCCCGGAAATTGTCATGGGTAAGTTTATGGTTCATTCATCGCTTGCAGTGGTATTATTTGACACCGGAGCTACCCACTCCTTTATACCGACTGCTTTTGTGGAAAGAAATTCCCTGGACATAAGTGAACTACCCTAGACCAGTGTTAATAGCTACCCCGGGCAAGCAAACCCTCGCCTATTCTTTTAGTCCAAGGGTATGGGTAGATATCCAAGGCACGATATTTTGGGCCGACCCCATTCTAATAGAATGCCAAGGTTTGGATCTCATCATAGGGATGGACTGGTTAAACAAACACCAAGGGGTGATAGAATGTGCCCAGAGGAAAGTGACTGTGACTAATGAAGAAGGGACTATCGTCACATTCCAGATGCCAAGCATGAAGACCGGAAGGACAAGACTACATCAGATTACCTTGGAGGAGATACCAGTAGTCAGTGAATACCCAGACGTATTCCCAAGGATCTACCAGGGATGCCACCCAAGAGGGACATCGAGTTCAGGATTGACTTGGTGCCCGGAACCACCCCTATTTATAAGCGACCATACCGGATGGCCGCTAATGAGTTAGCTGAGATGAAGCAGCAATTGGAGGATCTCGAAAGGAAAGGTTACATCAGACCTAGCACATCGCCATGGGGTGCCCCCGTCATCTTCGTCGAGAAGAAAGAAGACAAGGCAAAGTGTATGTGTGTGGATTATCGTGCTTTGAATGAAGTAACCATCAAGAATAAGTACACGTTGCCTCAGATCGACGATCTCTTCGACCAGCTAAAAGGAGCTACAGTATTCTCGAAGATCGACCTGCGTTCCGGATATCATCAGTTAAGGATTCGAGAAGAAGATATACCCAAGACGGCCTTTACCACCCGTTATGGATTGTACGAGTGTACGGTTATGTCCTTTGGATTGACCAACGCCCCTGCATTCTTCATGAACATGATGAATAAGGTGTTCATGGAATATTTGGATAAATTCATCGTAGTCTTCATAGACGACATCCTCATTTATTCCAAGGACCAGAAAGAGCACGAAACTCACCTCCGGTTAACCTTAGGGAAGCTAAGGGAACACCAACTATATGCCAAGTACAGCAAATGCAAGTTTTGGACGGCGGAAGTAAAGTTCCTTGGACACATCATCTCTGCGCAAGGAATCGCAGTAGACCCTACCACCGTAGAAGCAGTTACGGATTGGCTGCCACCCACGAACGTATCTGAGATACGAAGTTTTCTGGGTTTGGCTGGATATTATCGGAGGTTCATAGAGAATTTTTCTAAGATAGCCAAGCCAATGACCAAGTTGTTGCAGAAAGGAGAAAAGTTTGAATGGACTCCTGAGTGCGAGGAAAGTTTCCGCACTCTCAAGACCCGTCTGGTGTCAGCACCCATACTAACCCTACCCGATATCCGTAAAGACTTCCATGTCTACTGCGACGCATCTCGCCAAGGATTGGGATGTGTTCTTATGCAAGATGGAAAAGTTATCTCTTATGCCTCCCGTCAGTTGAGACCTCATGAGTTGAACTACCCGACCCACGATTTGGAATTAGCCGCGGTGGTACACGCCCTTAAGATTTGGAGGCACTATTTGGTTGGAAATCGCTGTGAGATCTTTACGGATCACAAGAGCTTGAAGTACATCTTCACACAGCCAGACCTCAATCTGAGGCAAAGACGATGGTTGGAACTAATAAAGGACTATGACTTAGGTATTCACTACCACCCCGGAAAAGCAAATGTGGTAGCTGATGCATTAAGTCGCAAGGGATATTGCACAGCCATGATGATTCAAGAACATGCACCCCTGTTATGTAGAGAAATGGAGAAGTTGAATCTTGGGTTAACCACAAGAGCATATCTAGCCACCTTGGAGACCCAACCAGTCTTGTTCGAGCAAATCCGCGAAGCTCAATTGGAAGACCCGGATATAGCTGCCATTAGAGGGAACATGAGGCAAGGAAAAGCCCCAGGATTTTCAGAGGACGAGAATGGCACCATATGGTTTGGAACCCGGATATGTGTGCCGGATAAGCCAGAGATAAAGACCCTTATCCTGAGAGAAGCCCACGAGACGTTGTACTCCATTCATCCAGGCAGTACCAAGATGTACCAGGACCTGAAGGAACGTTATTGGTGGGTCAGCATGAAAAGAGAGATTGCACAGTTCGTCGCCGAATGTGACACCTGCAGAAGAGTAAAAGCTGAACATCAGAGACCTGCAGGATTGTTACAGCCACTTAAAGTGCCTGAATGGAAGTGGGAAGAGATCGGTATGGATTTCATCACCGGACTACCAAAGACCCAACTTGGGTATGATTCTATTTGGGTGATCATCGATCGGCTTACGAAAGTAGCACATTTCATAGCCGTCAAGACGACCTTTAGTGATCCTAAGCTGGCAGAGCTATACATGGCCCGCATCGTGTGTCTTCATGGAGTGCCCAAGAAGATAGTGTCCGATAGAGGAAGTCAATTTACCTCTCGTTTCTGGAAGAACCTTCAAGAAGAGATGGGAACAAGATTAAATTTTAGTATTGCTTACCACCCTCGGACAGATGGACAAACTGAAAGGGTAAATCGGATATTAGAGGATATGTTACGAGCATGTGTCTTAGATTTGAGCCACTTGGGACAAGAGCTTGCCGTACGCTGAGTTTTCGTACAACAACAGCTATCAAGCCACCTTCAGATGTCTCCTTTTGAAGCCCTATATGGACGTAAGTGCAGAACGCCTCTACTTTGGGACCAAACCGGTGAATCCCAAGTGTTCGGAACAGACATTCTTCGTGAAGCTGAAGAGAAGGCACGGATCATCAGAGACCGTCTCAAAACGGCCCAATCACGACAGAAGAGCTACGCAGACAATCGTCGCCGAGACCTAGCCTTTGAAGAAGGAGATCATGTTTACCTTCGAGTTACGCCTCTCCGTGGTACTCAACGGTTTAACATGAGAGGAAAGTTGGCCCCTCGATATGTTGGACCATTTCCCATTGTTCGACGCCAAGGCGAAGTTGCTTATCAGTTGGAATTACCGCCCTCATTGGCTGGAGTACATGACGTGTTTCATGTTTCCCAACTAAAGAAGTGTCTCCGCGTCCCCACAGAGCAAGTGGATCTTCAGCAGTTGGATGTTCAAGAGGATCTGACCTATGTGGAAAAGCCGGTCAAGATATTGGAAGTCAAAGAA
Organism: Zizania palustris; assembly: GCA_019279435.1. Lineage (NCBI taxonomy): Eukaryota > Viridiplantae > Streptophyta > Magnoliopsida > Poales > Poaceae > Zizania > Zizania palustris. The sequence continues at coordinate 18,319,593 of JAAALK010000282.1, forward strand.
AGGATCACCAGGAGTCGGGTCATCCGCTTCTGCAAAGTGCAGTGGAGCAATCATCCTGTAGAGGAAGCTACTTGGGAAAAAGAAGATGAACTCAAGGCACAACATCCTGAGCTATTCGAGGATTGATCCTGAATCTCGAGGACGAGATTCTCTGTAAGGGGGATAGGATTGTAACACCCCAAGAAATAAAAACAAATAAAAGAAAAGAAAATTATTATTTAAATCAATTCTGGATTTATTTATTAAAGAAAAATCCTAAAAGAACCCAAATAAAGCCAAACAGGGAGAAATACTCAAAATATGGACTTGAAAATTTATGAGATAAACTAGAGGCCAAAATATAATTTTAGGAATTTTTACAAATTTTTATCAACAGTGATTCAACCCTTAATCAAATATATGAATTACTGGATTTATTTTAAATCAGAAAAGAATTAAAAATGCTTAACGGGCCTCAACCCTCAAAGCACCCGAGCCCGGCCCAATCCAAGCCATGAGCCGCTGACATGTGGGACCCGCCTGTCGGCGCGTTTCCCCGCTTCCCTCTCTCCCACCGCGCCCCGCCTGACCCCACATGGCAGTCTCTCGCCTCCGCCTCCCTCTCCCTGACAGTCGTGGCCCGCCTGTCGGCCCTTTCTTTTCTGTTTCGCCCGCTGACAGGTGGGGGCCACCTGTCAGATGCTTCGTCTCCGATGGAAGGGGATCGCCCCCTTCCTTTCTCCCGGCGATCACCTTCTGTTTCTCGCCGCCGGCCGCCCGCGATCGCCCGGATCACCCCCGGATCACCTTCCCCGCACGCCACCGCCTCCTTTCCATCCATGGCGACGCGTTTTTGCGCTTAAGGAAAGCTACCCGAAGCTTGGAAAGACCTCGCCGGAGTTCTAGGGAACCCTTCGGTTCCTTGCCACCCCGACCGCCGGCGACCCCCTATATAAACCCCTCTGGCCTACGCACTCAGCCCACGCCAACAGAGCCATCCTCGAGCGAAAACAGAGCGCCGTCGCCCTCCTTTTGAGCTTGGGTTCTGTTTCGCCTCCGGCGAGCCCTCGCCGTCGACCCCGGCCTCCTCCGCGTTAGCCACCACCAACGACGAGACCGCCGGAGCCCGCTCGTCATCGGCCACCCCTCCGTCGGTCGTGAAGACCACCGGATCGCCGTTGCCGTCGAGCACCCGAAACATCCCCGCCGTCTACGCTCGCCGCCGGTCACCTCCGGGCCCCTTCGTCGCCACCGAAGGTACTATTAGGACCCCCGTCACCTCCGCGTTCCATTTCTGGCCCTAGCTAGGCATGTAGGCGCTCGCCGCCGCCGCCGTGGTCGCACCCGAGCCCGCCTTCGCCGGAGACGAAGGGGGTACGTGCCCCCTTACGTCGTGCCGTGCTGGATCGCGCCACGACCGCACGATCGCGATCGGAGGGCTAGGATTAAATCCCTCCGAGATTTAATCTGGGCCCTCGGATCTAGTCAAAGGGGTATCGAGGCCTCTCGGCCGTCGATCGTCACTTAACCCCCTGGATCGATCTGGTGCGTCCACGTCATACCGGTTCGCGCGATCTAATCCTGGTCGTCCGTTTTCATTTAAGGGATCCCGCCTCGCGCCTGGCCGCCGGATCTGGATCCTACGGATCTGGTTGATCCGGTCCACGCGCACAGTGCCGCGGTCCACCGTGGGCCTGGCTCACCGTGGACCAGAGCCCATTTTCCAGTTTAAATAAAATTCCAGAAATTGATTTAAACTTCAAAAATCCATATCTTGCTCATTTTAACTCCAAATTCACCATTCAAATTTTGTTAAAATCCAGAATATTATCCTCTACACATTAATGCCATAAAAACAGTATGTTACTGTTACCCAAAATATTTTAACAAATAAAAGAATAAAAACCCCTTAGGGATAAATTATTAATTCAGAAAAATAAATTAGAAAGCCCTAAGAAATTAAGTTTACTGTTTATTCACCAAACATCAGTATATTAAACTTGATTCCACATAATAAAACCCACAAATGTGTATGTTTAGTATTTGGTGAATTTTTGTCTGTTTATTGAATGTACTGTTTATTTTTCCGTATCGAGAAGACTACGAGTTCAGTCGAGGAGCAGGAGTTCTACCCCGAGGTTCCTCCATCCCCATTTGCTGATCAAGGCAAGTCATCGACCACCTCTGTGGAAACAGTTGATCATTATTGAGCCCATGTTTTAATAAATTATCGCTATAACTCATAGGCTAATATTGCATTAGTCAATGATCAAAGCCTTACACTTATATTTATTAGATCCCCGTCCTTGTGTGCAAACCCAAGCCATGCTTATTGAGCCTTAACTCCTTGTCACTCTACTATAAAATTATTAGCTAGTGCCCAATGTACTGGCACACCTGCTATAGGATATAAAGAATGAGTCGTACATAGATGGATTCTGGTATATGAAATACCCCGTTATTCTTGTCTCTGGACTCTGTTGGAGTTGGCTAGGTTATAAGTATGGTGGGTTCCGGGTGCAAGCTCGGGCACTAGTTTGTCGCACCCGGGGCACTATAAGGACCGGTCTGCGGGATCTGTTGCAAAGCACTTCCGTACCAACCACAAGTCTAATGGGTAAGTCCTAACTGGAAGTATGGAATACTCCGGCTCGATGCACCATAGAGGAGGGGGCAAGGGGCTAGCCTGCGGGCGACTTGTACCGACGAGGCTCAAGGGGGGGTATGGTGGGACTCCGATGCGTCGGGACACCATATGAAACCCATAAGAGGGTGCTGTTGGGTCGGGGAGGACTATATGGAAGGTTTTGGCACAAGTTCCTGTGAAATGGGTCATCTCGTTACACTTTGGTGTAAGTGATGAGTGCGTGCCTTGTGGGTACAGTGGTACATCTCTGATCAGAGTAAAATCAATCTTTTCGAAAAGCCGAGCCCACGGTCAAGGGCGGGTTGTGTGACTACTCGCAGTTAGTTTACAATTGTTTGAATGGTTGAGTTATTCATGGCATGTAAGGACTGTTGAGCGAGGTGGGGCTGACTGTACCCCTCGAGTTAGAAGATGATGATGCATTCACATGTTTACTTTTCCGTACTAATAAATTGTCCACATTAAATTGCTTTACAAATTTCTCGCTTCCGCAAAACTAGCCACTATCTCCCTTGTTATTACCTTGCATTATATTTGCATTCGGTGGTTTGCTGAGTACATCTGTACTCACCCCGTTGACTTACACCATCAGAGCCCGTCTACTACGAGGAGGATGCAGGTCTAGAGTAGCGACCCAGTCAAGGCGAGACTGGAAGGAGGCGTTCATCTAGGACCCTTGATTTTATTAGTTTCTCTTCACCTTTATTCACTTTTGTATTAATGCGGTCTACGAACCGTGAATGATTGCCCGTATTGTACGAGGTCGCATGATGAACGTCTTGTTTTATTGATTTTCTATGGAATTTCAATAAAGTCCTGATTTATTAAATCGGGGCGCGACAGCCCGGCTCTGCCCCAGCGCCCGGCCGCCTCCCCGACAGGTTGCCCTGACCCGACCGTCGCTCCGATCCTGCCTGACCTGTGTCACCGCCCGGCTCCACCCCGATGCTATCGCCTGGCCCTGCCCCGTCGCCTTGGAGTTGTGCCGTGCCGTGCCGCGCCCGCCAGGCATTCGACGAAATGCTACGGCGCAGATGTCTTGTTTTTTTCGGTTTTTTTCTTTGCCGAGTGCCAATTTTAACACTCGGCGAACTCGCCGTCATCTTCCCTTGTACACTGTGAAGTTACTTTTGTTTTCCGTGTGTTTTGTGTGGCACTCGGTGAAGGATTCGTCGAGTGCCCCAAAAAAGCACTCGGCGAACCCTTGTTTACCGATGACATCTTTATCGTGTGTGAGTCTCAGCGAAGCCTTCACCGAGGATAAACTAGGATTCACCTAGTGTTTAAGGCACTCGACAACTAACTATGTCTTTCGTGATGGTATGTAGGCGTGTGACGAAAAGTCTACGGATTTTGATTTGGGCATAACTATCACGTACGTGAACTGCGTGCAGCATGCAAAGCCAGAAAAGGAAAGTGCCTTCTCTTGCCAATCAACTAATAATTAATTTTAATTTTGTTGTGTGAGGCAAATGAGACACTGCAGAACATGAGTTTGTGCATGCATATATGTACGTGTCCACACTACCGGAAAATGAAAATTCACCGAGTGTCACATTGTTTGCCGAGTGTATTATTTCGGGCACTCGGCAAACTAAAAACGCTCGGTAAATTAATTGTTTGCCGAGTGTTTTTTGAAGATACACTCGGCAAACAATGATTTTAACGGGCACGTCACGGCGCCGTTCTTCTGCGGTAAAATTTTTTTTTGAGGGTTTGCCGAGTGTTTTTTGAAAAACACTCGGCAAAGACACATGGTTTGCCGAGTGTTTTTCGTCAAACAATTTTGTTTTATTATTTTATGTGAAACCATGTTTCAACTCTATGTGGTATTTGCAATTTCTTTTTAACTTGAATTTTTTTATGCACTGACAATACAACATATATGATCCCTTGTAAAAATTTCATATTTTTTTAAGTCATTTAGCTATTTTTTATTCATTAATTATGTTTCTAGGATTTAAATTGAAATAGGTGAAATTTGAACTACAAGTGCCTAAAATAATAAACCAAAAATTATGGAAAAATCATATTCATGTTTTAAAGTCTATTTATGGTTCTTATAAACTTAATTAAAAGAAATTTTTAACAATTTAGGGTGTGACGCTCGTTCAACAACGTGAAGCTTAATAGTTTTTTAATTATAAAAAAATCAAATAAAGTCTAAAAACATGAGACTTGTCATGGTGTTATTATATGATACATAGATGCTGTGATAAAAATTTAAAAATATTTCGAGAAAATTATCACGTAGAGTGTTTAGAAATCGTAGATTATGAGATAAGTGATTAGGGTTTAGAAAAGAAATGAGATAGGTTTAAAAGAAGTTTGATAGGTAAATTATTTTTTGTACTTAAAATTTTTTCTACAATAAAAACACAACACATATTATCTCATGTAAAAATTACACATTTTTTTGATTCAGTTTGTTATTTTTAAATTATTAAGTATGTTTCTAGGATATAAATTGAAATAGGTGAAATTTGAACTACAAGTGCATCAAATAATAAACAAAAATTATAAAAAATCATATTCATGTTTTTAAGTCTATTTAGAGTTATTATCAACTGCATTGAAAGAAATTTTGAATAATTTAGGGTGCGACACTCGTTCGACAACGTGAAGCTTAATAGTTTTTTAATTATAAAAAAAACAAATTAACTCTAAAAAATAAATTAGCACTCGGCGAAGTGTTTGCCGAGTGCCCGACAAAATACACTCGGCGAACCTGCCTTCACCGAGACTTTTTTTGCCGAGCGGATTTCGCCGAGTGTTGCACTCGGCAAATCATTTGCCGAGTGTAAACAGGCTTTCGCCGAGTGACTCTAGCACTCGGCAAAGAACCAATCTCCGGTAGTGCCATATTTATTTGATGTTTGATATTATCAACTAGTTATTAGCTACACTTTTGGCTGTGTGAGAGGGGGCCAATAATTAAGACAACGATGAGTTGGTGATCAGTCCGTACGTGTTTGATGCTTGATTATTATTGACCAGCTAATAACTCGAGCGACCGGACACTACCAAAACTAGCTAGCTAGTTCATACACGTGATGCATGTGAATCACATTAATTAATTACGCAGATGGGAGCTAGCTAGCTAGTAGCTAGCTAGCTGGAGTACGTGATTGCATTATTTTAATTTGTCACCAAGCTTAACAACGCGTCGGGCACGGCGAAGTTCCGTTAACGGTCACCCCGGTCGTCAGACGTGTGTGTTTGCCGAGTGCCAGCGTGGCACTCGGCGAAGTGACACATTGCACTTGGCAAAGACTTCGCCGAGTGCCCGATAAAAAGCACTCGGCGAACACCCTCGTCGCCGATAAGGCGTGTACCGAGTGAGGTTCGCCGAATGTGGCACTCGGCGAAGTCTTTGCCGAGTGCAAAAGAGGCTTCGCTGAGGGCACTCGGCAAATGTGGCTGTTCCCGTAGTGACGTATACATGCACGTAGACATACAACGTCACCTTCAACCACGAACGAGGCAGCACGCGAGAGGTCCATTTTTAATTATTGGTACTATCTCCATTTATTTTTAAACGACTTCATCAAATTTTATCATAATATTTAATCATTCAGCAGTTATTCAAAAATTTTATATAAATATGCAAAAAAATAAGTTATGTTCTGGAGTACCTTCAATAATAAAATAAATAAAAATATAATAAAATAAATGATGTTTTAAAAAATTAAATAAGAGGAATGATCAAATATTAAGATAAAAATCAATGAAATTGTTTAAAAAATTTCATGCACACAAAAAGAACCCTTATTTTTCATGCACGTACCCTAAACCGACAGCCATCACATCAGTGGCAGTTTTACGGTCCCACACTTTGTACCTTTTCTCCTTTAAATGTGGAATTGGTGGGGGGAAAGAAGAACTATTTTGGGATGGTCCCAATATGGAAAATACAAGGGGTCAATATCTATGCCACAACTTGCTGAGATGCTTTTAGTCACGAGATAAATGTTGTAGGTTAATGCATGCATACACCACATGCTACATACACAAAGTTTCAAATTGTTTTTTCGAAACTATATTTCATTATTAGCTAGTGTGATATGATTTGAGTTGTTAAGTTGTAATGCCCAAGTACTCAGCGTGCAATGACTCAATCATGTGAGACTATTGTGATTGGCATGAAATATGTCTTAATTGAGGAAAATTTTATACTACTTAAAGACGTATCAAGATATACCATCGTTATTTTAGTGTAAATTTTGGTTTTTGTCGGTGTATTACATGCTGAGAAATACTAAAATTATCACTAAAATTGCTGGCATCTTTTTTAAGAACTTTAAAACCACTCCTAAATTTAAGCTATTTATTCTAGATAATTAAATCATTTCAGTATTGCCACGCTGGGAAAGAAATATCAGGGAATCCTTGATGATAGAGCTGTACTAAACACATGCATGCCTAGCTAATGTATGATCTTTATTTGGGATCTTTAGTAGGTAGTTACATCAATTAAGGGGTGTTTGATTTCATGGACTAAAGTTTAGTCCGTGTCACATCGTATGTTTAGACAACAATTTGAAGAATTAAACGTAAACTAATTATAAAAATAATTGCAGAATTGGAGGATTATTCGCAAGACAAATTTATTAAGCCTAATTAATCCATGATTATATGAGACAAATTTATTAAGCCTAATTAATCCATGATTATACAAGACAAATTTATTAAGCCTAATTAATCTAAGATTAGCAAATGTTTACTGTAGCATCACATTGTCAACTCATGGTGTAATTAGGTTCATTAGATTCGTCTGACAAATAATCCACCAATTATGAATGAGTTTTATATTAGTCTACATTAATTCTCTAAAATAATATTTAAACATTCGATGCGACGAGACTAAATTTTGGACTAGGGAAACAAAACACCCCTAAGTACGTACGTATTGTCATATTGGTCAAGAAATATCAACGCGTCATTGATGATATATAGAGCCACTACCGGAAAACGTTAGGTTGTCGAGTGCCAAGATGTTTGCCGAGTGCATTGTGGGCTTCGCCGAGTGCCCTAGACACTCGGCAAACCCCACTGTTCCCGTAGTGAGCTGTACGTACGTGTACTGGAAGTAATTAAATAAGACCCGCCACAAACAAATGGTCAACTAGTTAGTGTTGTTGTGAAATCATTCGCCGTAAAACTTATTATTTTTTAATTTCTCACTTGATTTGAATAATGATTTCCTTTGCTTAATTACCTTTTTTATATAATGTTCAATGTACAGTACATATATATATAATCAATTACAATTGTGAGTATTATTATCCATTTATTTTCTAGAATATTAAAACCAATTGAACTATTAATAATCATTCGCTTTGTACATCCTAAGAGATCAGTCTAAGTGTCTTTAATTTACCGTCCACACGCTTGATCGATTGACCAAAAGATGCATTGCCACACAAATAGTATTTACCGGTGGAATTGTGGAGTGTGCATCAGTTTAAACGGTACATCATATTTAATTTAAGGGAATGCACAAATGGTAAAAAAAATGTTAATATATACTAAAAATTGTTTGAACCCGGTGACTAACGAGATCCGTTACTAAAGAGTCATATTCAGTGATTAGAAAATAATACACCCTATCATACTATCTTTAGTAGTGATGTGTGTTTTTTCATCCATCCCTAACGAGATAACTATTAGTGATATGTATATAAGAGTTTGTCACTAACGAGGTTATCTTTAGTAACAAATGAAACAACACCGAAAACTAATTAAAGACACTCGTGATTGTCGTCACATCGATCACGTGCTTGTGGTTTTGTACGATTAATTTTGTATGCTTCGTATATAATAGGTCAGTACTAAATTTTAGCTTTTTTCTAGTCCTTTAATACCGTTTGATAATGTCCAGTAATAAAGTTTATTAAAAGTTTCCGTGCGCTGTTCCGTTAAAACGCATATATACCGACAGCTAGCTGCAAAAACCGTCTTGAAATTTTCCGTATGTATAGTAGAAAAGCATTTTCATAGGTGGGTAAAATTGAAATGGAGTCCCTTGTGAAATCATTCAATTCGCAGTAAAACTTATTTTTAAAAATTTCTCGCTTGATTTGAATAACTATTTCCTTTGCTTAATTACACTGTTATTTTATTTACTGATGGTTAACGAGATCCGTTACTAAAGACATTTAGCTAGCGGCAAAACCGTCGTGGAATTTTCTGTCGGCGAAACAGGCCGATCTTGTTGGCTATATATAACAGCCCAAGATGGGTTTCTCCTAGACGTACTCCAACAATTGGTCTTCTCTACCTTCACATCTACACCTTCCCTTCCTGTCCCTGTAAAATTAAGGCTGCCACTGCAAAGAGGCTATGGCAACAAAAACTCCGGTCACCATCCGCCGTGAGATCCGACGTGCACAGCGTGCAGATGGTCCCGCCGCCGTGTTAGCCATCGGCACGGCGAACCCGACGACATGCATCTCCCAAAACGATTACCCCGACTACTACTTCCGTGTCACCAACAGCGAGCACCTCACTGACCTCAAAGACAAGTTCAAAAAGCTATGTAAGATGCAAAGAAAATTTAGAGATCTGAGTGGAATTTATGCGGAAAATTATTTATAAGCAAATTTTTATGAAGCTACTCTTTTTTACTTTGCTTGATTCGTCATCAGGTTATTCAGGTCAGCAGGCATCGCGCACCGAGAAGCGTTTCTTTCACCACACGGAGAAGCTGATCGGCGCCCACCCTGAGTTCCTCGACCGCGCCACGCCGTCCCTCGACGCCCGCCTGGATATCGCCATCACCGCGGCGCCGGAGCTCGCGGCGTCAGCGGCGGAGAAGGCCATCGCCGAGTGGGGCCGCCCGGCCACCGACATCACCCACCTCGTCGTCGCCACCAATTCGGGCGCCCACGCCCCGAGTGTCGATCACTACCTGGCTCTGCTCCTCGGGCTCCGCCCCACCGTCCGCCGCACGATGCTCCACCTCAACGGCTGCTCCGCCGGATCGGCCGCGCTGCGCCTCGCCAAGGACCTCGCCGAGAACAACCGTGGCGCACGCGTCCTCGTCGCCTGCGTCGAGCTCAACGTCGTCGCTTTCCACGGTCCCAAGGACGACTATCCCCAGACCCTGATCTGCCAGGCTGCGTTCGGCGACGGCGCCGGCGCGGTCATCGTCGGCGCGGACGCCGTGCACCCCGTCGAGCATCCGCTGTTCGAGATGGTCTCCGCGTCACAGACCGTGATCCCGGGAACGGAGCACGTCCTCAACATGCAGCTCACGGAGCACGGCCTTGACGGGAACATCTCCTACAAAGAGCTGATACCATTAGCGGGAGACAACGCCGAAGAGTTGCTTTCCGACGCATTCCGGCAGCTTGGTGTCGCCGTCGAATGGAACGATCTGTTCTGGGTGGTGCACCCTGGCTCCCGTTTTATCGTGGACCAAATCGACAAGAATCTCCGGCTAGAGCGCGGGAAGCTGGCGGCGAGCCGGAGGGTGCTACGAGACTACGGCAACATGCTCGGCGCCACGCTGATCTTCGTGCTCGACGAGCAACGCCGCCTAATGCAGGAGGAAGGAGACGAAGCTGAGTGGGGGGTGATGATGGGGTTCGGACCGGGGTTCACCATTGAGACGATGGTCCTGCACGCACCTCAATTCACAAAATAAAAAACTCTAGTGATCGATCTAATAACTGCATGTATTGCACCCGCTGTTCGATCGGTCAAATGTCGCCTGTTTTCTATCTTGTTTCATCTTTCGTGCACACGTCGCTTATTGAGTTGATTTTGTAACAAAATCGTTGTATCCGTGGTGTGTTTTTCGAGGATTTCCGTGAAAATTACAGTGGTTTCTGAGCCTTTAATTAACCTTGTTTTGGCATTTAAAGTTCAGCATGAACGCAAAGCTCCTGTGCTACGAACGGAGGTGGCACGGCTCTAGCACTAACGCTACAATAAATCAGACAACTTCCGTCAGGTTTGGCCGACGGAAATTAGTTTTTCTTGACGGAAACTTCCGTCGACATCTAGCCGAAGGAGGCATTTCGATAAAAAATAGCTAACTTTTGTCGACCGTCGACGAAAATTAGCTAACTTCTGTCGGTCCCGCATGACCGACAGAAGTTATCGGGACATTTTGCCACGTCAGAAAAAAACATAACTTCCGTCGGTCAGGCGTGAGCTAACGAAAGTTATGGGTTTTGCCACGTCAGCAAAAGCCCATAACTTCCGTCGGCCTACGCCTGGCCGATGGAAGTTAATTTGCACGGAAGTTAACTAGATTTTTTTTTGTTTTTCTTGTTCTCCCAGTCACATTCACATTCAACCACAAAATCACAAAATTCATATTCACATATCCAAAACATAATCACCCATTCAAAAAACATTCACAAAACATTCACATTCTCCACTTTCACAAACCATTTACATTCACAAACCACAAACCACAAACTTAACCACTCACCTCCACATTCACAAATCATTCACATTCACATTCTCCACTTTCACTAACCATTCTCATTCACAAACTTAACAATTTAAAGCCACAAATCATATTTAAAGGCACAAGTCGTGTTCAAATTCACAAGTCATGTTCAAATCCATAAATAGACAAGTCGTACTCACTCAACACCATCACTTGGTTGGTTCGAATTGTGGGCGCCACCGCCGCCTCTTGGATTATTCACATTTGAAGCCGAGGGTTCATCCTGACCGAGAGTACGAACAATCTAAAGCAATAGATAAAATTAGAAAAACATTGTCAACTAACAAGCCAACTCAAATAATCATCTAAACGCTAACTCAAGTAACTCAAGTAATTAACGCTCTGTCGCCCACTTTGAGGTTGTCCAAAAAGGATAATTCCGGACCTACACATCTCACACACATGACACGTGTGAGACATGTTGGTCCTAAATGAATGACGTATAGGTTTCGTTACGCTACTTACGTTTTTCTCACATATAAAATTACATACAAATATATATATATATATAAGAAAGTATACGTAATACTAATCACCCAAATGAATGATCAACAAACAACAAATAAATACAAGAATAAATGTAATAGCATAATATCACAACATTGCATATGAAAAAAAGAACACCCTAATGAAATCATCAACAAACTAAAATTTAATACAAGAAGAAATGTAATAGCATAATAACACATTAATTATCAAATATAAACATTGCTAATAACACAAAAATAATATTAATAAATTTAACATACTCTGAATAAAGTGAATACCTCGTAGGTGGCTACGGGCAAGCGAGGAGGTGGCATCCATGCAAAGACAATGGTCGGACAGAAACAGCAACACCGGTGGTTGGGAAAGTGTATCATGTAATCGGTTGCAGATGATTAACATCATTGTGAGCAAAATGAATCCATTATTCATTGTATCACATACTACGACAATAATCAAGTGTATCATACAATCAATTTCCACTTGGCATTAGCAAATGAATCCATTATCCATTGTATCGCGTACTACAACAAAATTTAAGTGTATCAAACAATAAATCTCCACAACGAAAAAAAAAATCAAGTATATCACATAGAATGACAAAATTATTGCTAGCCTAGAGCAATCATTGCATATGAAAATTCAAGTGTATACGTGCAATCCATTATGCGAGTGAAACTCACTGGTGGTGGGATCCGAGCGGTGGCGGCTGACGGGCAGTGGCGGATGGCGGAGGTGGCCGGCTAGCGGCGGGGCCGGTAGGTGCCAAGCGGCGGGAAGCGCTCAGGGGCGTGGCGACCGGGTGGCAGGCGATGCTCGAGGGCACGACGATCGGGCAGGCATCCGCCGGGTGGGCGGTGCAAGGGCGCACGGGCAGCGGTGACTAGGGTGGGCACGTGGGTGAGAGAGCGGTATAGGGAAACCTAGTTTTCCTTGTACACGTGCGGAGGGAATAAAGAGGCTTAACTTCCGTCGGCTAGAGTGAAAGCTGATGGAACTTTCGTCGGCTTTTGGAAATACCGACGGAATTTTAGGCCTTACACTATTTGGCCCAGAACTATTAGGCCTTACACTTTAATCGTGTCGTGTCGAGTTCACGACCCAGGCACGACACTAAGCCTGCTCCATACTATTGTGCCAGCATGATGGCACTATTGGCCTAATGGGCTAGTGCCAGCACAGACACTACAATGACCAAATTTAGAATAATATGATTTAGTGCCTCGTGTACAATTTTTCAGGAAATTTCAAAGGAAAAATAAGAATTCACAACACAATCTCACAATTTCAAATTTCAAAATTCAGAATTTACAAAAAAATCACAATATTTACAAAGTTTATATACCAATTCACAAATCACAAATCACAACTCACAAAGTTTATATACCAACTCACAAATCACCAACCAGGTCACCACCAAATCGATTGACGGCACCATGACATGTGAGATGGGAGAGAGCGAATAGTCAGGTAGGTACCTAGCACAAGAGTTGCCGGAGAGGAAGAAGGCAAAACGAAGACGATTAGTGGCCCATAGCCATAGCCACCAGATATATAGGCAAGACAAAAGATGGAAAAAAAGGGAAAATTACTCACATGCCATTATAATTTTCAGAAATTTCCTACATGTCACTGTCAGTGACTGTGGCGGCCCCCATCTGGCAGTGACACAACGATGGCATTTTGGCAAACCGTAAAAATCGTAATGGCACAGAAAAAATTAACCCAAAAAAAAGTAGGCGGAGAGGGGATCAGGAATGGAGCGGGACGGATAGTAGGACCTACCGAAGAGGAAGACAACGATCTAACAGTGCAGCGGATGAGCCATCAGATCCTTACGAATGAAACGCTAGGATTTTGGGTGGAGCCATGGAGGCGGCAAGGGGACTGAGGCAATATGGGGAGGGGAAATGTGGGGTTTGGGGGGGCACGAGTAGTGCTATGTCACGTAGTTAATTACCACAAAATCCCTCGCGATCGGACGGTCGAGATGTGGGGTAGTGAGGATCGAATTGTTGGGCGAGGGCGGTGTCATGCCGCCGTCGGGCTGGCCAAAAAAGTTATGCCGGGCAGGACCAACACTATGGGCCAAGGTGCCAGTTGTACTAGCACTAAACTCGTAGTGCTAGGTAGTGCTAGTGTCGTGCTTTTTGGGGCCAACCCATTTGGCCACCTATAGCTACGACCGCTACCTATCATACAATAAGTTAGACTTTTAGCTAGAGTTTTCAACTTGTACTAAAAACCTATTTTTTTAAAAAAAATCTTCTTATTGTTTTTGTTCTTACGATAATAAATATCAACATCAATTACACAATTAGGATAAAAACTAACGATGTATATATATATATCAATGTGTGACGTCCCTCCTCGTACAGACCAGGCTATCACGAGGGGAGCAGTCACTTTACAACCGAAGTCATTTCAAAGTGAAATTCATTCATGTTGTCGGTAGTCGTGGCGACACATAGTAGCGGATTTATTACAAAGAGCCGTATGAGGCATACCTCGCGGCCAAATGTTCACCACAATAGAGTTCAACAGCGGAAGCAAAAATCAGTCATTCAACATCAATCATCTGGTTGGGAACTAGGCCTAGAAACCTAATCTTCAAGATACTCAACTTCCTCGACACCTTCTTCCTCCGGGATGTATTCCTCCCCTTCAAGGCCTCCATACTCTGGTAATGGTGGGGGTGAGTACAAAAAGTACTCAACAAGTTCCGGAATGTAATATAGATGCATTCGGGATCAAGGAGGGCTTACGGTTTAATTATGCATGAAACATTTCTAAGTGTACTTTTTGGGATTGAGGTTCTCAACCTCAATCGAATTTTAAGCAAGAGAAAACTTAATCTATTCAAATCTTTTCCAAGTGAACCCAACATTTAACTTCCCCCGAAACATCCTTCTTCCCTCATCATACCGTCACCTTGTTTTGCCCGTAGAGCGAGACTACCCTTCCTAGTATCTCCTCTCGGCTCAACCATTGACCAACAGTTCACCAAACCCTTCATCACCATAACTTAGACCAATTCCCCACCTTAACTCTATGAAGCCTTTCTACTTCCCGAACACACACAGGTTCGTTGCCAGCCACTAAGGCTAGCCGTACACCACAAAGGCGCACTCTGGTAACGCTTCCCGTCCCTTCAACATTTTTGTTCTTCCGAAATTAACCCAAACACTACTAAGGGAAACTTATCAATGCACGCGCCCATGACCGTGGGCACGGCTGTTCGAACAGGTTTACTTCAGCTGAAGGTGTACTCTTTACCCTCACGACACCTGTTATCCCTACTGCCCATCGACAGACGGATAACTGTGACAAGGTTCATCCGGAGCGGACTAAGGATACCACACTGCCGTCAGAACGGGTCTACGACCAAGGATCATGGGTCCACGACCCCCCTTTTTCCTTTAGGAATCCGAGGTGCTCTCCACCATCCCTTTTTCTCATGACGCCACTTCCGGGCACACTCACTTTCCCCCGAGCACCCCGTCGTGATTCCACGTCCTCCGCAGGAGCAGTCCATCCCAAGCCTACTAATTCAAAACCAGGGGCAGAGCCATAATACCCATGAGGTTGCACGATAGTGGTGCAAGATGTCGCTCCCCAAGGCTATCCTTAATGTTATGTGAAATCGCGCCACACAGGCCGCTTTTCCACATAACGAACTTTCATTCATAAATCCCTTATTTTCCCATTTTGTTTCCAACATTTTCGGTACCTTGTACCACATTTCAAAATACTTTATCAAATCCCAATTTTTCTCCCACACGCAACCATTCCATCATTTCACAAACATGGCATGAATATTTGCAAGTATGAAATAATATTTTAAAAGGGAATATTGATTTCACACAACCTACCATATTGCTAGGGTAAGTTGTATTCATCATCAAGGTTATCAAGGCATACAAGCACAACATCAAGGAAGGCTAGGTGCAACGACTTTTAGGTTTTACTTGACTTAATCGCACAGGCGATGTCGTAATGAAAAGTGTGTGTGTGTGTGTCCTATTTTGCATATAGCAAGTTTAATTTTAAATTAATTGGGATCAACATGTTCAAAGGAAAAGAACTTGCCTTGCTCGGGGAAATAGTCGGGATCGTCGAAGTCGTTTCCTTCCGGAACCTCGGTTTCAACCCCTAATATGAATTTAGAGTTAATAATTAATTAAAGATTTTATTTATCTTTTAAAAATTTGGAAAATATTATTTATATAAATTTTAGATTTTTACAAACTCATAGAAATTTGAATGGAATTTTTCTGATTTGAAATGATTTTTCTACAAATTTTTAAAGTTGCAATCCTATTCTGAAAATCAGAAAAACAGAAAACTACTATTCCTAATGGGCTGACCGGAAATTATTCCAGAAAAATAGAAAATGCACTGTTCATAGCTTGTTGGGCCGACCTGTTTCAGAATTCCAGAAATTAAACCAAAAAAGAAAAAAGTTGCTGTTTGACTGGGCCGGCCGAAGCGGCCCGAGGCGCGGCTGAGTGTGCGGCCGGCTTGGCGCGCACGAGCCCGGGGGCAGGCACTGTTACGCGGGCCCCGGCTGTCATCCAGGCGCTGCACACTGACGTGCGGGCCCCACGGGCCAGTGACTGAAGGCAGGGGAGGGCGCGGCGGCTGGAGGTCGAAGACGACCTCCAACGGCCGAAATTTCTCCGGGTCATAACTTTGTCATCCTAGCTCCGATTGCTACGAAATTTTAACAGCAGCTAGAGTACAACTAGATGAACATATCCAACGGTTGGATTGGGCATTAGAGCTACGGTTTGGGTTTTAGACCGAAATATAGTAGGTTCGGTTTGGGATTTTTAATAGCGACGGCGGAGCTCCGACGAGACATTGGAGGTTATTTTCACCATCCTTAGGGCATTGCGGAGCTACCCGTGCTCTTGGATTGAGCTACGGTGGCCCGTAGAGCCCTGGCGATGGTGACCCGAATGTCAATTTGGGTGAGCTCGTCGCCGGCGAGCTACAGCTATCCTATGACCACGACGAGCTAGGGAACATGTTCTACTACTCATGGGGATGCTCTAGCATGAATTAATTTGAGAATGGTGGTACCTTGGTCGGAGCCCGGCGTACGGCGGCGAAATTGGGGATTTCCGGTGACGGCGAGTTCCGGCGAAATTGACTGCGGGGTAGGGTGCACCAAGGGTTAGTGATCGCGTTCCCACTCATGTCGCGAGGATAAGACCAACGGGGAGAGGGATTGGGGGAACGAACCGTGACGGTGGCGATCGGCTTTGGCGAAGTCCAGGCGCGGTCGTCCTCGGTTGGCTCCGGCGAGGGCTAGAACGCGAAGAGGAGTGTGTGGGGAGTGCGTGGGTGCACTGAGGCGAGCCGGGGAGCCCCTTTTATGCGCGCGGCGGTATGGGCGGCGACGTGCGGCTCGACGGCGACGCCACGGGAGCACGCTCGGCGTAGGTGAGGGTGGTTGGATGCGACGAGACAGTGCACGAGCGTCAACGGGCGTGGTGGCGCTTGATGACGGCGACGGACCGTCGGTCCGTGCGGTGTTCGACGTACGGCGGCATGGCGGCGGCGTACCGACGCGTACGGGGGTGGCGCGGCGTCAACGGCGAGGGCATGGGCGTGCAGTGTGGCTGACGGGGGCGGTACGGGCGCGGCGAGGCGAGGTCGCGGATGGCGTGAGCGGCGTACGGCGTCGGGCGCGGCGTGGGCGGTGTACGGCGTCGGGCGCGGCGTGGGCGGCGTGACGCGCGCAATGCGACGCGGCGCACGGCCACGAGCGGCGGACGCGGCACGGCGCACGGCCAGCGGTCAGGGGAAACCACGGGCGCGACACAATGTAATTCAAATATTATATTAGAAATACTTTACATACATAATTATTTATCAAGAGCGGAGTTATAGATAACAAATAAATCATACTAAACTTCTTAAGAGGTACGGTAATTATTATATTCGCACAATACAAATAGTATAAAAATAAAATTATAGACTACATACGTTGCACAGTTTACCAAAAGAAATGCAAGCAGTACACTAAACTTGGTGAGGATATATATATATTGATAAACGATAACAATTGTACATAGTTTTCTATAAGCCATCCGACAAAAACTCAATTTGTCGCACCTGAGGTACGCGCGTAGACAAGCTTACTTCTGGCTTTACTACGCTCATAATACATAGGAGTACAATCTTATTAGCATAAACCGCCTCCTCATACATATATATATATATATATATATATATATATATATACACTTATGTAGGTATAAACTTCCATAAGCATTTAACTGACGCTGACAGTGGGCCCTTGCTTGCATTGAGGTTATTAGGCTTGGCTCCGGCCAGAAATAAGCCGAAGCTTTTCTTCGAAACTTTCTTGTCCTGGCTAGGTGTGAATGCATTGGTAATCGCCATGGGACTTGGACAACGTCGAGGCCGAGCTTTCATGTCCAACCCATTCAGAAACACTGCATGGTACGGCCTAGTAGGCACGCTTAGCAGGACATTACGGGCGCGCGACGACGTCGGGTACTCCCCGTGCAGCTCCGGCACCACACTTGCCGGCCATGGCCTTGGCCTTGGCGACGCCGCGCTCTGGTTGATGAACTGCACGACGCTCTCCATGAGATTCCTGCTAGTCGCGCGCAGCGGGCTGTACAGGTGGAACCCGTGGTCCTCGCCCTCGGATTCTACCAGCGTCACGTTGTGGCCGCCGGCGCCGGCCCAAACGCAGTCGCGCATAAGGGCGGCGAGGCGGCGGCCGCGGGCTCGCAGGAAGTCCTTCTCGGCTACGGCCACAAGCGCGCGCTGGCAGTTTAGCGACGCGACCTCGTCGAAGGAAGGGTCGATCAGGGGGTCGTCGTTGCCGGCCTGGCCGGACGTCACGAACGGCCAGAACTTCGCTAACTTGTCCAGCTTCATCACGGTCGAATCGCTGTCGTCGTCCCAGGCCATCTCGGAGGGCAGCATGTGAGGTCCCCAGAAGTATGGTTGGATGATTATGAGGCCCTCGATGTCGATGCCGCCGCCGTCGCTTTCGCGGCCGGCGCGCACCGCCGTGCGGTAAGCGATGTGGCCGCCGGCGCTGTCGCCGGCGATGAACATGCGGTCAGGGCAAGCGTAGTTTGCGAGCCAGGGATCGGGAAGGGACGCCGCCCACTGGAGCGCCGCCCACGCGTCGTCGTGGGCCGCGGGCACGGGATGCTCCGGCGCGAGGCGGTACTCGACGGACACGACGAGCGCCCCGGCGCGCGAAGCGAGGGAGGTGGTGTAACGGTGATACGTCCGGCAGAAGGCGCTCTCCGTGCAGAAGGCGCCGCCGTGGAAGTACACGACTATGGGAAGCCTCCGATGGGCATCAGTAGCGGCACCGGACGGGAGAAACAGGCGTGCGGACACGCCGTTGCGTTCGTCGATGACGACGTCCTTCGTCGCCACGCCGCGGGCAACACCGTTCGGGTCCTCCGACGGCGGCACGAATGAGCTGCGCAGGATACGCTCGATGCGGCCGTCGTTGTACTTGCGTATGAACGGATGGAGATCAATGGCGACGTCGCCGACGACTGCATTCTTTCCTGTGTGCATCATGGTATTGACGTCACTCACTTAAGCTTGTAGTAGTTAGCTCGTATAAGCCTTCGTTAAGTTGTGGTTGTGTTGCATTGGTGTGGTCTGGCTTGTGGGCACGCTGCATATATATATATAGACACGTGATCCCGAGCGGCAACGCAGCGCACAGTAAAAAAACATAAATTTCAGTCGTACTTTTTGAAAGCCGATGGAAGTTAATTAACTTTTATCGGCCTACATGAGCTGACGAAAATTAACCTAACTTCCGTCGGCTTTTCGTAGTGGCCGACGGAAGTTAGAGGATATTTTTCCGCTCAGTATATAATCCCTAACTTCCGTCGGTTAGAATTAAAGCCGACGAAATACGTTAGATTTAATTCTGGCTGACGGAAGTTAGGGGATTTATTCCTCAACCGCGCGCGCGTATAGGGAGACCTAACTCCCTGTATGCGCGCCCACGCCGCCGCCTCCCTCGCCCACCGCTCGCGCCGCCGCCTCCCGCCGTCGGCCACAGCCCGGGCGCCCTGCCCGGCACCGGTCCGCCCCCGCCTGCCGACCTCCCGCTAGCTGGCCGCCCGCCGGCCTCCGGACGCCGTCGCCGCCAGTTGTCGCTGCCCGTCACTGCACGTCGTCGTCCGACGATCAAAGTAAATATTTTTTCGTCTTTAAATTGTTTTAGCACTGCTCCCACCATTGAATTACTCATACATGTATAGGAAAAAATGTCGAAATATGATAAGAATGTATGTAGGAAATAGAGGATTTAAAAACATAGGAAAAATTAGAAATGTATTTTTTCCTTTATATTTGGAACATGGAACTAAAAATAGATGTATATGAGTTTTAGATATGTTTAAAAGTTTAAATATAAGTATCTATGTAACATTCAATAGACAAATTAACGTACTCCCTCCGGTTTCAAAAAAAATTGTTGTTTAGGACTCTATCTAAAGTTCCTAAAGTAGATGTAATATGTTTGTACTCTTAAAGTAGTACTCATGATAACCAATAGGATTGTCATACACTTTATTTAATATAGACAAATAGATAAATATACACACTAATTATATATTCCTTAGCCCGTGTTTGGTGTCTTTAGTTCAATGACTAAACTTTAGTCCATACATACCCTGTTTGGTTCCGTGGACTGAAGTCAATAAATGCAGTTTAATGTGGTATTATGTGATGATTTCATTACGTTGACTATTATGCTATTAGAAATGTTCCTATATTAATTGTATGCTTTTACAAGTGCTTAGTATGCGATGTGCTATTATATATATTATTAAATATATTCTAGTATTAATTTATTGTTTGTTGATGGTTTCATACACGTATGTAATTTTTTTATTTGACACCAATGTAATAGTGTAAAAAACTTATGTGTTACCCGTTTCGGACCAATATGTCTCACACGTGTCATGCGTGTGAGATCTGTAGGTCCGGAATTGTTCCTTTTTAGACAGCCTTGGAGTGGGCAACAGAGTGTGATATTTATGATGAGTCATGAGTCCGAATGAGATTTCAGTGACATAACCTTGTTGTTCTCCATTGCACCACTATCAAGCGTGCAATTAGAGAACAACGGGGTTATGATGCTGAAATTTCGTTCGGACTCATGGCTCATCATAAATACCACGTTCTGTCGGTCACTCTTGGGTGGGTTTAGGACCTATCTTTTCCTATAGACATAGGGACGTGACATGTAGAAAACGTCTAGTACTTATGATGCATTCTCGATTGAATGAATGTTTTGCCTATAGAATGGTTAAGGACGACCGATGGTGGATGTATAGTGGTTGGATGAAAAGTGGAGCTCACGCGAGGGAGTGGGTAATCAACGCTGAGAAATTTATTGATCGTGCATTCGCTTTGACAACAAACACTGGCGCGAGGTGCCCATGCATGAAGTGCAGAAATTCTCGTTGGCAAGACAAGAGAACATTGTCATTCCACATGATGATGCAAGTAAGTTTAATTTACTGTGTTGCAGTTATAAAGTATTTAGCAATAGGTTTAGAACTAACTGATTGCATTACAACATGTGTTGCAAATGACCCAGCAGCTTCATGGATTTGACATGTCCTTATTCCAACCGCTACCTGCCCCACCACCACCACTTCCATTTGTTCCTCCTCCTGCAGCTGAGGTATCTCCAGACATATCGTTATTTGAGTTACTTTAGTTAGTTAGATACTTAAGTTAGCATTTAGAAGGTTATTTGAGTTTGTTCTCTAATTTTGTCTATTTCTTTAGAGTTTACGTACGCCCGGTCAGGATGGAGCCTTCGGGGCAATTGTAGATGAAGCGAGAGGTAGCGGCGACGCCCACGACCCAAATATGGGCGATCAGTGAGTATGAATGTAATATGTGAAGTTTGAATTGAATCTGGATGTGATATATGCATTTTGAATATGAATTTGAATGTAATATGTGAATCTGGATGTGTTATGTGACTTTGGATGTGAATTTGGATGGCATATGTGAATTCGGATGTGTTATGTGATTTTAGATGTGATGTGTGAAGTTGGATGTGAATTTGGATGGATATGTGAATTTGGATGTGAGATGTGATTTTGGATGTTATATGTGAAGTTTGAATGTGATATGTGAATTTTGTTGTGATATATGAATTTTGATATAAATTCTGGTTGAATGTGAGTGTGAATAGGGGAACCAGGAAAAACAAAAAAAATATCAGCTAACTTCCATCGGCTTTGATCATAGCCGACGAAAGTTAGCTGTTTTCGGCCACGTCGGCAGAAAGGGCTAACTTCCGTTGGCTAGGGCCAAAGCCGATGGAAATTAGGACCACCTAACTTCCGTCGACTAAACTGACCGATGGAAGTTAGCGTGCCTCTATTGACGTGGCATAATTCCGCGTTGACCGACGGAAGTTAGCTAACTTTCATCGATCCGCTTTCGTCGGCCATATGCCGACGGAAGTTAGTCTTTTACCGATGGAAGTTTGCTTTTTCCGTCAGGAAAGGACTATCCGACGGAAGTTAGTCAAATTGTTGTAGTGATATACACGTTAATTAATTATAAACCACTGCACGTACGTTCTGGTTTTAAGATTTATGGTACGTGAGGAAAAGTCTACGGATTATGATTTGGGCATAACTATCAGATGAACTGCATATCATGCAGCATGTGATGCATGTGATAATCACATTAATTAATTACGCTGGGAGCTAGCTAGCGTGCATGATTGCATTTTAATTTGTCACCAAGCTTAACAACCAATAGGATCGCTCTTGTTCCCGTCTCTCGCCTGGTCCCTCTCCCGCGGTCCCCGTGGTCGCGCGCGTCTGTTTAATTCTGCTCAGCCGAGTTCTTCTGTTACTGAGATTATTTGTCATTCTTAATATGTGAGTGACAACAAAATTGTTACTGACATATAAGGTTACCCGAGTCACTGATATATGATTTATTAATTGATAAATGAAAGAATGACAAATAGTTAAATTATCCCGGAAGCTGCTAGCTAGCGTGTGGAGAGTGTAGGTACGTGTGCAGGAACCAATGCAATTGGCAGATTTCAAGCCCTTTTTCGAGAAGTTGCATTGGCTATATATAATTAGCCTAAGATGGGCTTCGATCTCCAACACTCGGTCTTGTCTCTTGCTTGCACATATACGCCTTTAAGTTCCTGTCCTAGCTTGTACAATTTAAGGCTGCCACTGCAAAGAGATTATATATGCATGGCAAGAACTCCGGTCACCGTCCGCCGCGAGATCCGGCGTGCGCAGCGTGCAGATGGCCCTGCCGCCGTGCTAGCCATCGGCACGGCGAACCCAACGACATGCATCTCCCAAGACGATTACCCTGACTACTACTTCCGTGTCACCAACAGCGAGCACCTCACTGACCTCAAAGACAAGTTCAAAAAGCTATGTAAGATGCAAAGAAAATTTAGAGATCTGAGTGGAATTTATGCGGAAAATTATTTATAAGCAAATTTTTATGAAGCTACTCTTTTTTACTTTGCTTGATTCGTCATCAGGTTATTCAGGTCAGCAGGCATCGCGCACAGAGAAGCGTTTCTTTCACCACACGGAGAAGCTGATCAGCGCCCACCCTGAGTTCCTCGACCGCGCCACGCCGTCCCTCGACGCCCGCCTGGATATCGCCATCACCGCGGCGCCGGAGCTCGCGGCGTCAGCGGCGGAGAAGGCCATCGCCGAGTGGGGCCGCCCGGCCACCGACATCACCCACCTCGTCGTCGCCACCAATTCGGGCGCCCACGCCCCGAGTGTCGATCACTACCTGGCTCTGCTCCTCGGGCTCCGCCCCACCGTCCGCCGCACGATGCTCCACCTCAACGGCTGCTCCGCCGGATCGGCCGCGCTGCGCCTCGCCAAGGACCTCGCCGAGAACAACCGTGGCGCACGCGTCCTCGTCGCCTGCGTCGAGCTCAACGTCGTCGCTTTCCACGGTCCCAAGGACGACTATCCCCAGACCCTGATCTGCCAGGCTGCGTTCGGCGACGGCGCCGGCGCGGTCATCGTCGGCGCGGACGCCGTGCACCCCGTCGAGCATCCGCTGTTCGAGATGGTCTCCGCGTCACAGACCGTGATCCCGGGAACGGAGCACGTCCTCAACATGCAGCTCACGGAGCACGGCCTTGACGGGAACATCTCCTACAAAGAGCTGATACCATTAGCGGGAGACAACGCCGAAGAGTGTCTTTCCGACGCATTCCGGCAGCTTGGTGTCGCCGTCGAATGGAACGATCTGTTCTGGGTGGTGCACCCTGGCTCCCGTTTTATCGTGGACCAAATCGACAAGAATCTCCGGCTAGAGCGCGGGAAGCTGGCGGCGAGCCGGAGGGTGCTACGAGACTACGGCAACATGCTCGGCGCCACGCTGATCTTCGTGCTCGACGAGCAACGCCCGCCTAATGCAGGAGGAAGGAGACGAAGCTGAGTGGGGGGTGATGATGGGGTTCGGACCGGGGTTCACCATTGAGACGATGGTCTTGCACGCACCTCAATAATTCACAAAATAAAAAACTCTAGTGATCGATCTAATAACTGCATGTATTGCACCCGCTGTTCGATCGGTCAAATGTCGCCTGTTTTCTATCTTGTTTCATCTTTCGTGCACACGTCGCTTATTGAGTCGGTTTTGTAACAAAATCGTTGTATCCGTGGTGTGTTTTTCGAGGATTTCCGTGAAAATTACAGCGGTTTCTGAGCCTTTAATTAACCTTGTTTTGGCATTTAAAGTTCAGCATGAACTTAAGGCTCCCATGCCATAGGATATTTACAAGGGAAATATCTTGTCATGCGATCTGATGCATCTAATCAAGAACCAACGGTTACATATGAAAAAAAATAAAAAAAATACTATGTTTCATATGTAACCGTTGAATCTTGATTAGATATACCAAATCACAAGATTACACAGGATATTTCCCCATATTTACATCCCGCAAATAGTATAATTCCCATGAAATTCATCTAAAATTCACCCATTGCAAAGGAGGTGTTAAACTGTGATGCCTTCAATATAAACAGTTGGAAGGACAAAATGTTCTTACAAAAGAGTGAGGTGGCTACAACAATCACACGGACCACAAGAGCGCATTCTGTCTTTGTATTAAACTTCTACTGAAACTTGTTTTTGTATGCCTACCCCACACCGCCTTCTGCTTGTACAACCAGCAAAAAATATGGAGTACAAAGATTTGATATCGTTACAAACAAGGGTCACATTCTTTCTGTGCTCAGCCGAGTAGCCTGTAACTTCACAAGCCACTCTAGTCCAGGCCAACTTTAGATGATGGCCACATGTCTGAACACATTTCTGTGTCATGTATAGTTGGATGTGTCCACAGGGTAAAGAATCACCCAGTGAGAAGATATGTTGCCATGTATTATCAAGGTTTCTTTGTCTGTACCTGATGAAAGAACAAATGTTATATGTCAGTTCATAAGCCCCAGACAGTGCTTCTTTGTGACAGTCCTCTAGTTCTGAAAGGTATGCTCTACAGAAGAGGCTTAGCTCATGATATGCCATACAAGTAATTCTGTTATCTCTGAGTAATGTAACAGGAAAAGCTACTTACTTTTTTCAGGTATTTCTTATGAAGCTTCAGAGCACCAGCACAAGCCTTTTTGGCATCTAAGTTTCCGTTTACATCATTCAGAATCTGAATGAAAACAAAAGGTAAGGGTTAGGTCCAGATGAGCACGGCATGTGCGCGTGCACGTGTGGGCGTGGGCGCGTTTGTACAGGTTGAATTAATCAATTAATCATGCTTGGACTCCAAATCCATACAAAGAAAGAATCAACATTTATTAATGGAAGTGATAGCAAGGTTTTGGCACTTACCCTAATAAGATCGTCCAGTCCTCTAGCTTCTTGTAATAGCTTTTCTCTCTTTTCCTTGAGAACACTAGCAACCATGAAAACTGAAATTGGAACTGGACCTTCAGTATCCTCAGGCCCATTTTTCGTATTTTCTTTATCCCACTTGCCAAAATGGCGTACTCCTTTCAATTTTGATTTAGATACTTTACTTTTGTGAGCACTTGCTTCTTCACAAGCAGCGAAGAAGATGTCAGGGTCATATTCCAGAGCCCACATCATCTGTTGACAGGTTTTAGATAACAAACTTGAGTACATTATACAAAACCACTTGAATACTCAAGTATAAGCTGGCATTGTATTTTGTCAACACCAAAGAACAAACTTATGGAACAAAACAGTGTCCAACAGTAAAACTTGCAGCATATAACAACTTATATTCATGCAAGCACAAACAAACAACCCTAATCAACGAACATTATGGCCAATTTGAGTAAGTTGGTCATACAATGTGGCTACAGTCTTAAAAATACATGGGTGGGTCCTTCTGTACAAATGATGGAGCACCTATTTGAAGAAAGTACTACCAGTAAAGTTACATGACTTATAACTATGTAGAGTTGTAAATCACATCATTCTGAAAAGCTAAAATTCAAAAAAAAATATTCTTCAGTTCCTATCGGTATGGTATTTCATACCTCCCAGAGATACAGGGAATCCCCAAATGACACTTCACGGCGAAATAGCACCATGAACATACGGAATGCAAAAAGATAATCACCTCCACCAAGTGTTTCTGTATTCAGGACTTAATAACATCAAAAACTGTAGGTAAAATTGGAGAATATTGATTGTTTGAAACTCTTGTTGATGTCAAATTTGTACCTAGGTGGTCATGTAGCTTTGGATCAAGCACCTGAATAATAGATGCAAGGTACTGAAGTTGGTTGGCCACACCCACAGATTGGTCTGTGCATTTGAAATTTCCTCGCTTCAAATTTAAAACATCAGAGTGTTCAAAATTATGTCAAAGATATAAGAATGCAATTATAGATAATTCAAAGAAGTACAAATATACTATCATAATTCTTAAAATTTTAAGAAATATCTCCTAAGAAAATTCATTAAAAACAAGCATACCAATCTACGCATCAATTTCTCAAAGCACCAAAAGGCATCTGCTTCATCGTTAAGTAGCACTATCATTGGCGAGCATAAATCACTCATTCCTGTTTGAGACAAAAAAAATAATAATACACCTATAAGCTTTTTTAACACTAAATAAGCATGGTCACAACTGAGATGTAGCTCACCTTGACAGTAACCAACATCTTTGTCAATCCAAGCATACACAGCTAGAATGTCCCATAACTTGGAAAGATTTTCTTTGTTCTCATAAAATACCATGGTGCGGTCTGTACGTAGCACATCAAGCCCTATCATCGTATTAAAGTTTTCATTAGAAATGAGGTAGAAGAGTAAAAGGAAGTATAAAAAATAGAAAGAATGGGTTAAAGGATACCAATTTGATGCAAGGTGAGCTTCCATTCAATAATTTGCTTATCTGTAATTTGGTCTGCGGAATCATCTACAACATTTCCATTTTTGTTGCTTGTTGAAGCGCTGTCTGAGGTATTTTGGGATGAAGTAGCCTCAAGTAAAACCAAAGGATCTTTAATAGGTCTACCATCCTCAGTGATAAGTGGTGCTGTGATCACTTTACCGCTACCAACATGAGAATCCATCTCTCGGCATTCTTCCTTCCATCTAGCATATTGTAATCTGTGTATTTTATAAGGTATATTATTTCAGGATTTCCGATACAATGTTTCATTGGTGATAATTTATTCTGAATACCACACTATCAAATTATTGCAGAAAATACTAGGAAAGGAAGTAAGGAACTGTGATTCTTGCACATGGATATTACAATAAACTTCTGAAGGACAATTACCTTTCATGGGTACTAGGCCCCACTCAAAGTTAACAACCCAAATAGGTTAAGAAAATATAGCATAATCATGTCTATATACGTAATTGATTACTTTCTAGGGTTCACAATAACTATTCTTCTGGAAGGCATTTTTTTAAAAGAATATTGTGCAAATAATAAATGAAACATATTCACCAAAATATAAGGGGGAAATTATCACTTGTCTTTGGAAAGCATTTTTTGTAGAACCAAGATTGTAGTGTATGATTGAACTGATAAATTGGGACTCACAGTAAAGTGTAATAAAATTCTAAACACTTCATATAAAAACATCATAATATCGGTTTGAGAAACAGAAAAAGAAAAGGTTAAATCACAAATTTGAATGCTCACATGTTAAATAAAATCTTAGCAAAGATGCTGAACCAAGGCAGAGAAAAAATGTGTACTGCTGTTTAGTCTACGTAGATGCATGGGACTGTGACATTCCCATCACTTTTTAAGGTAGGGAACTTGCATATTCTTCAAGAGAACCAAAACTGCACTATGAAATGACAACCATAGCAGATAATGGTTTGGAAGGAAAGTACCTTCTTATTTGCCTGATCTCATCCCTCTCGTCAAAGGTACTCCTGGGATCAAAACATCCAAGTAAAAACTCCCAAACCTCTCCCCTGACTGTTGGATGTACACCCTAAAAGAAGAAAAGAAACCATTGCTTGTCAGTATATTACTAAACTTACAAAATGCATAGAGAAAACGTCTGTAGACAAGGAGCATGTCCTGAAATCAAGAAAAAAGAACTCTAAAAGGGAATCATACTCCTTTTTGTATCCGGCTTAGGACTGAGGCAATATCAAGACAGCCATCAGTACTAAATGCAGCCTGCCATTTCCGGACACTCAATGTTTTTCCTGCCTGAAATGAAGAAATGAACAAGATAAGTTGTTAAGAACAAGATAGGAATACTTTTTTGGTGCATACAAGAAAATAGAGTGGCGCTAAGACTGTTCCGAATAAAAATTGATCAAAGTTTTGAATCAACTATGCTCATTTCATCTAAAGTAGACAGGATTTATGCTACAGAATAAATGTAAAGAAAAAAAGCACCACTGTAAACTTGAGTGCAATATAATGCAGGCTAAAAAGAGATATGATCAGAATTACATGGCATGAATAAGTTTGTATGTTACATCTAATGAAGCTTGGAAACAAAAGAAGTATTATACAATACACAAGTATGAAGTACAGTTTTCTGTTTTCCCCACAAAAAAAGTATGAAGGACAGTTTGCTAAGACAAGAGACCTAATTTTTTTTTCTAAATGTTGACATTGAATTACTTTGTCACAATTGTGGGTGTACAAAAAGTCAAAAACAATTAATTTTTTTAGAGTAAATCTCGCAAAACTACAAATTGTAGCCACAATATTTATCACAAACCTACAGATTTAAGCAATGATATCATAAAAGTTAAAACTACATATTTAACAGTAAAAACAAGTTATCATAAATATACAGATTTAAGACATTAGAATCTAAAAATAAAATTTCAAACTGAAATAATAATTGTAATACCAATCGATCTTCGTTATTATGATTAACCAATTTATATTTCATGGCAGCAGTGGCTGATGAAACCATCAAGATTAAACCACAAACACCAAGCAGAACAGAACAAAGTTGTTTGGATCAAAACCCAAACAACCAGCACATCGCCGAATAGACATTTAATATGTAGTAATATATATCTTCCCATAGTCACAATAAGTACTAACAACTAATAACTCTTGTCAACATCCATCCATCTCTTCAATGCTATACTGACTAAATTCTGGAGCCATCAAAATTCCATTTTGACGAGAACCACTTTACTGCATGATGCAAAAATGCATGATCACACAACGACAACCAACCAAACCACTAAAACGAAACGAAAGGGAAAGAAAAATCAAACCTTGATCTTGAACTTGCTCTTGGGCACATCGTCCGTGCAATCCGACCGGACCTCATAATACGAATCCGCCGGCGTGCCGCTGCTGATGCCCCACTTGATCATCTTCCGGCCAAATCAAGAACAGCCGCCAACAAATCAACGAGAGGCCCAAATCCGACCGACAAGCCAAGAACACCTTGAGGGGAGGACCCGGGCAGGGCTCCAATCGTCGACCTCCAAGAAGAAGGCAAGAAACGCTCCGCCTGACGAAGACGAACGGAGCCGATCCCCCCCTTGGTCGACCTTCCTCCTGGGCCGACGGATGGGAGTGGAATCGCAGGAGGAGGGGGAGGTAAAGGGGGGACGGTGTCAGGGCAACCCGGGGAGGTGGGTGTGGGTGTTAAATTAGGACGTCGGTGGCGAGGGGAGGAGGGGGAGGAAGACGCGAGGCGGGTGGGAGGACGAGGACGACCGGTTCCAAGCCACTGCTCGGCTCGACCTTGCCGGCTTCTCCGGGCATCTCTCCCTCCCTCTTCCTTTTTCCCCCCTCCTTGGCGCTCTATTTTCATGGTGGGAAATGGAAATCAACACTTATCTCTTCTTCTTTAGAGTGATGAGCTCAATGTTGTTCGATCCCTATTCACAATTAGAGTTTTATGGGGTCAATGTTGTTCGATCCCTATTCACAATTAGAGTTTATGGAAGGTTTCATGATATTAATTAGCATGACACATTAGATTTTTTGTTGACATGATATTAATTAATAAGAGAAGAGAAGGAAATAGTGTCATCACCATGACATGTGCTAACCCGTTTCCAAAACGGATGAAATGAAATGAAACGCTCAATGAGTGAAATTATTTCATGAGAGCTAGTAACATTTAATTACACTAGTTAGCCTAAAAAATAGTGAAATAAAACTCTCCACTGAGAGAGTATTTCATTCACTTTGCAAAACTGACGTAGATTTCTAGGAAACAGTGTTATGAAACCAACTACTGAAAATAGCCTAATGGTTTGGATTTTGTTTGATGGGGAGTTAATGGCATGTATTAGTTGTTGTTTTTTTGCAAGCAAGCTGCAAGAAATGTTCAACTTTTTCCACAGAGGACCGGGTTTAGTCGTGTTAGTCCAATTAGTTTGGCTACTAATCTGATGGCGAGTAATGACTTGTTGTGTGTAAGGTGTACATTGATTTAATTATTGCATAGATGTTCTTAAGTTGGCGTGTGGGTGGTTCCATTGACAGTTTAACAGTCAACCTAAAAACTAATCTGTGTTTAGATAGATTGTAAACTTTACTGCAACTATAATCATAAGTAGTAGGACCGACTCTTAAAAAAATATAAAAAAAATTAGCAATGAAATAACGGACTACTCTTTTTATCATAAATTATAATTATTTCTAAAATTTTATAATTATTTCTAAATTTTGACACGTTTGTTAACGTGTAACGAAAAAACGTGAACTACTTCTCGTACTGCTGCCATCTTATCTTAGAGTAAGATCAATGTAAATAGACTAGTTGGTCATGGACGAATTAAAAAAATTAATATTTAGTTATTGAAATTTACCTATAACAGCTAGTTGAACCAAACAGGTAGGATCCATAATTAAATAAAATAAGCAAAAGTACATGTAAAAGAAAAGAAAAAATAATTTTTTATTTTATATGGATTGTCTATAACACTATAGGTAACTGAAATTATTTTCTTGCTATAGATTAGCTCGGGTAGCTAAATTTACTTTTTTTAATTCTC
Source organism: Zizania palustris (assembly GCA_019279435.1). Classification (NCBI taxonomy): domain Eukaryota; kingdom Viridiplantae; phylum Streptophyta; class Magnoliopsida; order Poales; family Poaceae; genus Zizania; species Zizania palustris. Next base: position 18,350,681 of record JAAALK010000282.1, read on the forward strand.
TATTACTTTGCCGCAACATTGCCGGCCTCCACCAGCTTTGTGCCAGTGTTGCTGCTTCACTGTCTCCTTTCTTGTTTTTTCTCTGCGTTGCATCAATTTCTGGAGGAAAAAATATCACTCGTCAGAAATTTTGTAAAGAAGTAAATGTAATTGAATTTGGGCTTGGAGGTAGGCTTTGTGCGTGATCACGAAAGTTCAAGGCACTAGCTGTGAGCCCAGCCCAACAGACGTCCAAAGCCATTGCCCGTTGATGCTTACCGACTGATTTTACGGTCTCAAAGAGTTACCAGCTGCGTCAGGAGACGTCAAAAATGTGGTGCCCATCTTAAAAAAAAAACTGTAAAATTTCTCGTCCAGTCGTCTTGAGAACACGGTTGTCGCACGCCACATGACAGTTGAAGCCACTGATCACGTACCGTTACGTTAAGAGATGGCAACGGGTACCCAAAATCCGAGTACCCGATAGGTTTTTACCCGATAAGAAGACAGATGTAGAACAATATATTTACCCGTAGGTGTTTTGTTGGGCAAAAATCTCTACCCAACGGGTAGAGTGGGTGCGGGTGCGGCTGTATAGTACCTGTACCCGCTTACACGCGGGTAAAATACACCCGAAGACTCATGTGCATTTTCCTACAAATTCAACTTATTCGTAATATGTTGGTGGTGACTTGATATTAGTGCGGAAGTAATATGCTCTAATGATCTATTAGAATATATTTGTTGGTGTAAATTGTTGTTACTTGTAGATGCATATGTTATTTTTCAGTGATATATTTATGATTCATGGTGGATCTGAAATCGGGTGTAGGTTATCGGTCGGGTACAAATACTCGTGCGGGTGCGGGTGTGGGTAAGTTTTTGTACCCGCGAGTGGGTGAGGGTTTTGTAGCGGATGAATTTTTATCTGGCGGATACGGGTGTGGGCGGGTAATACCCAACGAATGTGTATCCGTTGCCATCTCTAGTTACGTTGCTGCCGACGGTTCGCTTCGGCTTGGTTTTTGCTGTCGGTAATCGTAATACGGTTAGTTTCACCAACTTTTGGTACGATTGTTGTTTTTTGAAATTTTTATTTGTTTTTTAACGCGAGAAATTCTTCTTTGTTACCGTGTTCTTTTACCTCAATTTTGAAACGGTTGGCCCGTTTATAGCGCCCCCATTACCCTAGTAATAGTTAAAATTAATCTAAACCATTGATTAAATACATTTAAAATAATTAATTAAAATAAAATTGGCTATCTATCTATAAATTGTATTGATTACGAAAAGTAATCTGTATGAAATGGAAAGTTTATTGATTATTTCTTTTTTCTAGTACATGCAATAATTAATTTGCTATTATGTGATATTTCTACATGTATTTAGAAATAAACTAGTTGCTGCATATATGTGGGCTCACATATATTAAAGGAAGGTTATATATGACCTATTACATAATAGTTTACTGATTTTAAATCTGATCCACAAGATTTAGGAATACCGTCAAATTCTCTATGTATTATACAATTGTTTTTACAATACTTTAGTCATTTAGCTATTATTCACGGGGTGTAGACTGATCTGTGATAGGCCACTAATTCATTTGCTCTAGGTTAGTTGTAGCCTAGATTTCGCACAAAATATCTCCATTAAATCCCATACATCTCCTCTGTTTAGAGTTTGGAATAGCGCCCAAAATTTGCAAAGACGAACCTGTGGAGCTCCAACGATCTGACGAAGAAAACGTTAAGTTAGCTGATCTGATCTTCGTGTCGCTCTAAATTCTAATTAAGATCCATCTGCGATCGCCGCCAGAAACTTTTCCGACACATCAATCTGCCCTGCATGGCTGCGTCCACCAGCAGCATGCAAAAGAAAGGGGAGGAGAAACTAATCAACTAGAGGCGATCGAAAAAGGAGAAAACAATCAGCTAATAAGATGATCGATCGAAAAAGGGAGAAAATAATCAACTAAAGATGATCGGTCGACACCGTATCTCGCGCGCTATACATGCAAAGTGCCGATGATATAGTAGGCTGCTAGCTACTAGCAATAATATTGCTTCAGACGGATCGAGCAAATATGGAATATTCTAGCTAGATTCTTCTTCTTCCCTTGTCCTCCAGTGAGCCATATGATGCATCCGTAGCTAGCTAGGAACCAGATCAACCGCTAGCTATGCAGTGACGGGCTCCATATCATCGGATCCTAGCAGTAGCGGGGATCCGCCGACTGCTCCGTAATGCCGGAGAGCCCAACGTAAGAGGAACTGAACTGAATTGCCGTAGGTTGTCCTTATTACCAGCTCGGTTTATGGTCAGCTAGCATGCAGGGAATGCGACGGTGAAAAGCTTAATTAATTTATGTTTACTGATGTGATGTGTAAATGCATTGTAACCTAGCTTTGTTTGTTGAAAAAGGTAAAGGGGAACACAGCACTCAACAGTCATGTTAGTTGAAAATTTGGCCAATTCAAATGAAGCACACCACTCGATCAATCAGTGTAGTTAATAAGATCATGATCTTTGTATGAATTTGAATGGTATATATATATATACGTAGTAGTCGTAGCCATCGTCAAGTATGTAACCTTATTAGCATCTTTGTTATTCGAATTAAGAATCTTTTTAGAATTTAATAACTGCTTCATGAAGTTGGAATAAATTCAGAACATCTACTGAAATCTTTAAGTGTTATTTTTAGAAACTCAGATATGGTGATACACATGTATATTAATCAATGTTTATATGATATATAATTGGAAAATTTTATGGTGTCTCTAACAATTGTGGCCCATTTATTTTTAGAGACCCAATAGTTCAGATTTAAACAGAAAAATTATATTACCTTTTTCTTTCTTCCATTTCTTTTTTTCTCTCTTTCCTTTTCTCTCTCCATTTGACCAGCTGACTGGCTAGCTCGACGGGGCAATGGAGCACCGTACGAGGGCGGATGAGGCGGCGGCGAACGCGACGGGGGCGGGGCACGGCAACAAGGGAGGATGGGCGACGAAGCGTCATTGTGATTGGGGCGGATGAGCGACAGGGCGTTGGGGCCACGCCGGTCGCGACACAGGGAGGCGGGGCGGCGTAGGGCGTGAGGCGGTGGGGGCCAACGCCGACCGAGGCAGTGGAGCCGTGCTGGCTACGACACAGAGAGACGGAGTGTTGGTACTGTGCTGGTTGCGGCCGTGTGTGTGCCTCGTCTGCCATGGAGCATGATGAAGTACGATGGCGACAGCGACCACGGCGATGGTGGCGATAGCGACATCGGTGGTGCGCTGCGGCAGCGAGGGACTGATGGAGCTAACTGACTGAAGAGAAAAGAGGTAATAGTAATTTTTTGATTTTTTTAATTAATTTAATTATGCTCAATCCAAGGGTGGACATTAATTTTACCTCTTACCTTTATAGAAGGTATATGTGGCACCATAAAGACATCCATATAATTAAGTAGAAAATCTAAAACAAGCTCAAGTGTTTAATAATTTATATATATATATATATGTGTGTGTATATGCATGTATATATATATATATCACAAAGTCACAAACTTACAATCAACAACAATTTTAGTGTTTTTATGTATTAACTTATTTAATGGCTCCACAACATCAACAATTAAATTCAACACACAAAGATCCTCTAGTAATATATCTAGCTAAGGTCTTGTTCAACCAAAGAGAGCTAAGATTGTTTAAAAAAATTAGCACCACCACCAAAACCAGAATCATGTATGGCTATTTATCCATTATCCAATACTACCGAATTATCTGAGTAATATCGAGAACGTATCTGATTTATTTTATTTTTTTAATATTGCAAAAATATCGGATTCAGATACAGAATGAACAATAATCACAGTGATGAGCATGCAGTTTTCTCATTAACAACACCTGCCAAAATGATCTTGGTTTGTCTTACACCCCATTTAATTAAGAGGGAAACACATCCATTATATATAAATAAAGGAGCATGCAGGCATGCTAATTATATATTCTAGGTGCAATCCAAACCTACTACCACTTCAGTGTACCTATATATATATATTTTTTCTCATAACTTTGATGGGAACTAGAAACAAATGCATGCACTACCACACCATGCATCTACCTATGTTCAGAATGTTGTCCAATTAGCACCTAATTCTGAGGCAACATTCAGATCCAGCACATCATGCACTTGGCTTGTGGATCTGTACAACATGCTTTCTACATGTCAGCCTAAGATTAAGAAGAGAATCAGTATGCAATTATGCTTATGAATATATGTTGACATGAAACAGTGTACACATGCATGCTCCTTTGCCTTAATTTACCCCCAGGAGGTTAAAGTAGTGGCCTTGATGCTCCAAATGGTAACAACTAACTGAGATCCACTAATGCTGCTAGCTCCTCCTCTGAATAAGTTGGGATCGACTCAGATCACTAGCTTGCTAAACCATCTTTTTGCTCTTGCTTGAGTGGATGCTCAGATCACCCCATTCTCTCCTAGCATGACTCATCGCAGTGCCCAGCATTTTCCATCAGCTGCTTTCTTCTTCCCCAATTGACGCATCACTGATTAGGTGACATGCACTAGCCGGTTTATCCATGTCCGATCCTGCACACCGGAACGAGGCATATGCTGTTCCTAGATTGCCGTGCCAGCCCCCACAGGGCTTTTAGCAATGTATATATAGGTGGCACGCAAGTCTGACGGCTCAAGCTTCACAAGTTCAGACGTTTCAGAGCTAGCTGCCGCTAGCGACTACTCGTCAAGAGCTCGAAGATGGGTAGCGGCGGCGCTAAGGATTACGCGGCCGTTGTTCTGATCAGGATCATGTATTCTGGTATGCATGTCATGAGCAAGGTCGCCTTGGATCAAGGCATGAACCCACTGGTGTTCTTGTTCTACAGGCATACCACTGCTGCGATTGTGCTGATCCCTGCTACTTTCATTTTGGAGAGGTCAGTCAGCTCGTCTACATACTGTTCCTTTTTCTTGTGAGGTCGTTTGTAATTATTTTCTTCTCATGTTCTTGTCATGCAGGCGAAAAGCTAAACCGGTGACGTTGAAAATCGCATGGAAAATGTTCATACACGCGCTATATGGGTAGGCTGAATTATTGTTCTTGTCGTTCTACGTAGCCCGTGGCTCCATGCATGCGAGAGTTGTTCTCCCAGATCAAAGCTCTCATGCAGGAGCCGTGACCTTTCTTTCTGTTAGCCTTGTCTGATCAAGGATATTTCATGAACTTTGGATACGAATACGTGTTCACAATTCACAAGCCATCTCTTCTCTTTGGTCTGCCCGCCCCCTGTCGTTAGTTGTGACTTGTGATCTGAACTCTTCTCCTGTGCATGTCTCAAACTAAACTGCTTTTCCAACCTTCCACATTCTAATTAATCATGCTGCTCTCATTTGGTTTCTTCATGTCAATATTGCTTATTAGACAACAGAGCACAGGGGCCAGATCGATGCTCACGCAAAGAGTGCAACAAGCTCTCATGTAGCTCGTGTGATTTTTATCATATATGGATTCTTGAAGATATTTGACAACCTTTGGATCATAAACTGATGCAGTTCCTGAATTTTATTTTATTTTTTGCCTCCAAGGGTGACAGCATGCGGCGACTTATTTAACCTTGGTCTCAACTATGCTTCAGCGACATCGTCATCGGCACTGTACAACGTCCAACCAGTGGTCACCTTCATCCTTGCCGTTGCATTTGGGTAATGGAATTTCTACTTCATCCCAGTTTTTTGTGCAATTTAAGCATGCACTTGATCACAAGTCTGAAGAAGTTACACTCCTGGTGACATGACACTGACAGGATGGAGTCGATGAAGCTGAGGAAGTTCCATGGCAACGTAAAAGCGGCGGGCATTCTGCTCTGCACCGCCGGTGTCACCGTGCTGGCTTTCTACGAGGGACCAATGTTCAGATCGTTCAACCATCACCACCTCTTCCAGCAAGGCGGCAGCAGCACTGCACCTGCAGGCGACACCCACTCCAAGAAGCAATGGGTGTTTGGGATTTTCCTCATGACACTCTCCAACATCCTAGCAGGACTATGGACAGTTCTTCAGGTACACACACACACACACACACTCACTTAAACTTGAGATTTCAGACCTTGATTTTCATGGAGTATGTTGAGCTCGATGCTGTCTTTTCAGGGGCCACTGATAGAAGACACCTCCAAGCTGATGAACACCACGCTGCAGATCTCCTGCGCATCTGTGCAGGCCTTCGTTGTGGCGGTTGCAGCCGAGAGGGACTACTCCAAGTGGAAGCTAGGATGGAACGTTGGCCTCGCTGCGATAATCTACAGCGTAACTGAGCTTCTTCTGAACTCTGACGAAATGTTTCCGAGCTCATATTCGCATCCTGAGCTCGAAATTCTCAACTGAACCCATGTTTCTGCATGAAAAACACGTATCATTGCAGGGCGTGGTCGTCACTGCACTCTCGTACTACATGCAGATGTGGACGATCGCCACCAGGGGCCCGGTGTTCCTCGCCATGTCGATGCCACTTACCTTCGTATTCACAATCATAATTTCATCATTCATTTTGGGTGATTCAGTTAGCCTAGGAAGGTAGGTACAATGGTACATACAACATATATATCCTGAATCACTGACAGAATTGTAGCTAGCACACTGAACAATCCGTTTGCTTGTGCAGTGTTTTCGCTGGGGTTCTACTGATTGGAGGCCTGTACAATGTTCTGTGGGGGAAAAGCATGGAGGAACAGGATGAGATGAACAAGATAGGTGCAGGCAAATCTGCTGGCTTGGAGCTGCAGGATGTAGAAGAGGCTCAGGTGCCTGATGACGACGCAGCAAAGGTGTAAAACCAAGCGATGTCGATGAGATGGAAAAGATCGTGTCAAACCAAGCTGCTGCTGCTGCCGCCGCCTCCAGATTGCATCCATGTCGAAGCCTGGAGCGTGTGTAGATCTACTCATCCGAACTGGTGGCTGCAAGTGATTCAGGACGACGATTGAGATGGTGCTCTGCCACTAGTGTGTAATCTGCTTTTTTCTGGAGCCATGTTTGTTGTTCAGTGCCATCCTAATTAATCCCGTCGTGCATTGATAATTAGCGAATAAAAGAAGTTAAAAGTTGCTTTTAGTGAGGCTCTGTGTGGTACGAGTAGGACGACATGTGAAAATGTTTTCGTCCTCAGCTGTAGTGCACGCGGGGGGCATGCTTGCAGCAAAGCGCAGCCGTGCTGGCCTGCACCGATGCACGTTAGTTGATGTGCAACGAACGTGCAGGGCGGCGCGGCGACCAGCGTGTACCCGTCTCCGTCGGTTCTTCCGTGTCCGCGCGCGCGCGCGCGCACCACACGAGCGTCGTTGCCACCGCCCGTACGTACGTCGTTGTTCTCTCTCGCGCGCGCGCACGCACCGCGGCTTTCGACGCGAGCAACCGCGCTAGCTCGCCGCCGGCGACAATCCTCCGCGCCCGAGTGCGCCGTGTCCGTGTGGGCGAAGGCCACGACGTGGTCGACAATCCTCCGCGGTTCGACGAGGGATTGGGGATTTGGGGCGCGGAAACAAGTCGGGCTTACCGGTGCTGGTCCGGTGAGAAGATCGGACTGGCCGGTTGCCTTGGTAACATCGGCGACAGCACATGCTTCTCTCCTCATCTTTAAATTTGCTCAGGAGGAGAAAGTAAGAAGAAAGAAAGGAAGAAACATAAGGAAAAAGAAAAGAGAAAAATAGAAAAAGAAAAGAAACAAAAGGAAAATTTATTTTCTTTATAATTTTAAAATGTTTTTGAGATCAATTATTTAGACTAATCGGGTATTTATTTATTCATGAAAAAAATAAAAATTCACAACAAAAATATAGTTGTTGAAAATATAACCATTATAATTTTTACCGTTCAATGATAATAAAAATCTATCAATCGTCAACAACAACAATAATAATATATAATAGTATATGTGTTAAATATATAACTATTGAAAATATAGTCGTTAGAATTTTTACGGTTAGATAATAATAAAATAGATGATTAAAAAAATATAAGAAATGAGTTTTAGAGAAACTACTGGTGTTGGCCCACATAGGAGAAATTGATTCAACCTCTGGCCCACACCGGAAAGAAGTCTTGTCTACACCCCAAAAGCTCAACTCTCCCTCTACAACTTAGACAGGTACAAGAGATTATGGATGAGGCTCTGATACCATTTATTAGCTCACACAGGAGAAATTAATCCAACCTCTGGCCCACACTGCAAAGAGCCTTGTCTATACCTCAAAAGTTAGCCCAAGAGACGAGAGACTCTCCCACTATTTAAGTTGATTAACTCTCCTCCACAATTAAGGTGGGACTATTCCAATAGCTGGAGACCGAAGCTGTATAGAGATAAAATCTTTTAGGATCATTTCCCATAAGAGAGATATAGAGGATGAGTTTTAGGAAAATCGCTAGAGATGCTCTTAGAATTTAAATCTCAAACAAAGTTTCATAAAAATAGAAATGAATTATACTTCAAAAGTAAAAAAACTAACTAGTCTATAATCTCACCTCAGACCTACTAGTTTACCGAAAATCTGCGGTGAAACGAATAAATCCTAAAATATAAGCTAGTTTGATCTAAGCTTTTTTTTAAAACACAACTATTTTCATTCAAAAATATAGATTTAAGTTTATTTTTTAAAATTACAAAAACAGTTCCTTATCGTCAATATGACCTATGTCAACAAGTGTGACCGGTGACACGACTTTTATCTGATTATTATACGTGGTTGTTGATATTTTAAAATTACCTAATAGTCACAGACAAAATATCATTATCTACTAATTGTTGGTGAACGGGTATATAGTTCTACATTTTTTAAAAAAAATAAACAGGATATTTTTTTAAAAAAAAAATCCGTTTGATCTCAGCAAACGCTCGGCCCACGCTCCGGCGCCCCAGTCATGCTAGTTCTAACTAACACTAACCATTCAAGATTTCATCAAGTGCTGCAATCCCGGCCCATCTACATCTTACCATTTTTTCTTTTTTAGTTATTTTTTTGTGTCACTATAATTTTTACGGTTTGCTGTAGATAGAGACCACCATAGTCAGTGGCGGAAATACATGGGGGCTGGGGGCGCGCGCCCCCCTACTGCCATCCAGCTCCCCCTATTCTTCTTTTCTTTATATTGATAATAATAAAAATTAATTATTGATATAAATTTTTATGTTGAATGCGGTAGAATCTCACGTATGTTGTTTTTTTTCTCTTTAATTTCCTTGTCTTTTTATTTACCTACACGATTTTCTCTATTTTTTATGTATACTTTTTAACTTTCTCCTAAATTGCATTGCCTGTATATATACATAATTTCCTCCTATGCTAGTATATACACGTGGACAGAATCATCAAGTGATCTATAATAACCGATCATTCATGTATTTATAATTTTATTTTAATTTTTATCTCAATTAAAATCTCAGCATGCCACCCCACCTATTCTGACTAGGCCCTCACGTGGCCACGCCACCTGCAGCTGCAGCAGACGTCGGCCATGTCCTACCGTCCTGCGCTGCTGTGGTCGGTGCCACCCTACACCGTGCATCCCTACTTATTGCATGTTTTGTTGCTTATTACTTCTTAAAATCTTATTTCTTAGAATCTTATGTTAACAATATAAATAAAAGAACACAATTCGTTTACCATTCAAGTTCAAACAATATAAACACGAATGGAGCTAGTTCTCACAATAATACAAGAATGAATTTTGAGAACTTTATGAATCAAAGAACAAATATTGAACAAAAATTAATTAATTATTGTATTGATCCTTTGAACTTAGCCCCCCTACATTTTCGGTCTAGCTCTGCCACTGCTGACAATGACATGTAGACAATTTTTAAAAATTATAATATCATGCGAGTAATTTTCATTTTTTTAACGATGAAGCTTGCTTGGAAGTAAGAAAAGTAAATAAACTTTAAGCGACAGATACACGTTGTTTTTTCTGTCTACGGTACGTGTGGTGTGATGTGGAACACGTACGTACCATGCACCACTACTACAGTACTACTGCTTGCTTATTAGTGCTGTCGATGGTACGATGTGGGACAGACTATGGACCAAACTTGCACTTTGGAAATAAAGCTCAGTCTTTTTTGTGGTGTTAGACGAAAGATCGTTTGACTATCGGACCAAATGGTTTGATGGCCCATCAAATGAACGAATTTAAAGCTAAAAGGAAGGCTGGTCAACTTTTTCCACAAAATTGATAGCTTTTATATAGAAAGTTTCTGAAGAAATCTCGCTAAGCTTCACAATTCAAAAAAGTTTCTAAAGAAAAAATACGCAATTTAGGAATTTAGAGTGCAGCATTGTAGTATAAAAAAAATCAAATATCAGATATGATCCTAGTAGGAGCAATGAGTAAGAAGGGAGATGAGACCTGACATAAGGGCCCATTAAATGTAAAAAACTGGTTTAATTAATTGGTAGAAAGACACTGACAAGTGGGCCACCAAGCCACCAAACAATGGCACTATGCTTGTGTTCAGTGACAGTCTCAAAGATGTCAACCACTAATTATCTATTTTTAGTGATGGATGTTCTATAAACCCGTCACAAAAGACCGATATATATAATTGTTTTTTGATAATTTAATTGGATAAAAGAATAATAGCCCGAAAAAACACGTCAATAATATAAATTTTAGTCTCCCTTCGCTTATCTCCACACTCAACCATTCCGGGCTTTCCACTCTCACTCTCCCTACTTGACCTCTACTGTTGTCATCCCAAACTCCATCGACAACGGTTTGCATCACCCTAAGATCCACTTGACGGTGGCCGGTATCACCTCATGCTCCACCTGACCATGAGCTCCTTGATATTGAGCTGCTTCCATAGAGGCATACATTTGTTGTTGTTTCTTCACGAAATTCTACTAACTCCTCTCCTCCTTCTCAATCATCTCATCGTCTATCCTCCTCCATTTTACTCAGGGGTAGAGGCCTCATTGATGACGAGTTGACAACCATACGAGAAGCACCTCAGAAATAGCGACGATCGAAAGAGACCCTCTAGTATCACCTCGAATCTAATTGTTACCTCATTTAAACTGAACAAAACTATGCATAATAGTTCTAAACTAAACTTAATGATTGACCATTAATGACGTGTGAATATCTATACTCGTTACTAATTAATGGTCATCTTTAGTAATGGACATAGTGTATATGTCTGTCAGTGACTAGTATATATTTAGAGAAATTTTACGGTCTTTGAGAATATACTATATTTTTCAGTGTTGATTTCGGTACCTCATAACACATGAGGTACTAGGAGATATCAAAATTAACATTAAAAAACGCAGTGCCTCCATCCCGTTACTTTCTGAAGAACTGTAAAATCACTTGTATAATTATATCTGTCACTAATAATAGATTATTAGCTAGTGATTTAGTGCATGTAAATTAAAATAACAAAGTATTCCGATTCCGATGCCATCTACAACAACCCAAGTTCATAAAGAGTGCCGTATTACCATAGCGCCAACGTATGCAGCTTACATCCGAGATTCTACTCGTCTGAGCTCAGCAGTGAGCATCATCATCGATCAGATCATATATCAGACACCAAAAAGAAAAAGAAACATTCTGCGTTCCGTCCACGGCTACTCATTCCATTTCAGATTTAGAGATATGATATGCATGTTATTAATTACATCCATGCATCTGTAGACGAAATTAATTAATTAAAGGCCTTTGGATCGACTTTGAACATGGTAAAGGCAGTGCATGCATATCTTTCTGTAAAGCTGAGAGAGAGAGAGAGAGAGAGAGAGAGAGAGAGAGAGAGGGAATTGAAGGTTCAGAAAGCTAGCTTGGATTGCATTTGCATCTTCATACGAAGAGAGAATCCTTTTGTATCTGTGACCAAAAGCTACATATATACACAGGGATCGCCATGACAACAAGCTAGGTCATCCCTTGTCAACCAATGGTGGTGTACAACGAGCTTTCCCATTGTGTACCTACTAAACTAAAATGCAATTATTTCAGACAATCTCGCTACCAAGTTAATGGGTTTAACATGTTTACCAATTGACACAAGTGGGTAGATATCTAACCTGAGCATGCATGCAGCCTAGATCTGAAATTTGTATAGTAAAATAAAATAGTTTTTTAATTTAAAATAAAATAAAATTACTGAAATGAATACTCTTAATTTGTTAAGAGTTAGCTTCAGCTTTAGGGTTTCTTAAATCTAGGGTGGATGTCAGCTTTAGAAAATTCTGCATTTGCAACTAAGGGTATGTTTGGTTATGCTGTGAGCTGTGAAAAAGCTATTGTGAGTTGTCTACTGTGAAAAAGCTATTGTGAGTTGTCTGCTGTGTGCTGTGAAAAATCTACTGTGAGTTGTGAGTTGTCTACTGTGAAAAAGCTAACGTGAGTTGTTTGCTGTGAAAAAGTTGAAAATCGTTTGATTCAAGCTACTGTAAAAAAGATGATGTGAGTTGACTATTTTTTATAACTGACATAATTTTCATCATTATAATATTTCATACATATATATAAATAGGAAATAGTCAACATCGATGCAACTAAATAACTGAAAAATATATTCAATAAATAAAAAAGTCTATAATTCATCTCATAAAGTAATCGGCAACCACATAGCTATCTCATGAAATTATGCAATGCAATAGAAGCCATAATAATATTAGATCAATTAAGACACCTTGAATTCATACTATCCAATTTATAATAAAAGGCAGAAAAGCAGAAGCAGAAAAGCAGGATCCAACCTGCTTCCAAATCTATATTGAAAAAGCCGCTTTTCGTCGGAGAAGTAGTTTTAGTAAACCCATTTGATTCAACTTTTGCTTTTTTCATAGCAGAAGCAGATTTTAAAAACAGAATCAAACACACCCTAAATGTGCCAAACCAAACGAGGCCTTGTTTAATACTTTTGGGTAGTTATCTCAATTTCATAGTGCTATTGTAATTCAGTATATATATGCTATATATGTTGTTGTCATAACCTTTAAAAATGAAATATTATCACTGTGGTTCAATTTTGTCAGCAATATATTTTAGGTTAGTGACACGGTATACACTACGGAAGTATGGAGCGTGACGGAAGTGGGGGTGGGACGAGCAGGGTGCGTGAAAAGAAAATACGCTTTTAGGATATATATATATATATATATATATATATATATACAAATGCTATTCTACACCACGGGTGTAGAATGCTATTTTACACCGACGTGGAATGGAGGGGTTGGGATTGGGTGGGGGATGGGCACGATTGAGATGATCGGTGTAGAATAGCATTTACACCCATAGTGTAGAATAGCGTTCCCGTATATATATATATATATATATATATATATATATACAAATGCTATTCTACACCACGGGTGTAGAATGCTATTCTACACCGACGTGGAATGGAGAGGGTGGGATTGGGTTGGGGGTGGGCACGATTGGGATGATCGGTGTAGAATAGCATTTACACCCATAGTGTAGAATAGCGTTTCCGTATATATATATATATATATATATAGCATAGAAATTAAATATTTCATAAAAGCACACTCACACGATAAATTCATGTCAATAAATAAATAAATCGACATCAGTAGTCAAGGAAGCTTCTCCGGGCAACTTTTTTCCCCAAAAAAACCCAACACACCCACGCTTTGCCTAACAAATTGCCACGCTATTGGGCAGTTTATTCATCTGTGGCTAGCGCACTACTCGTCTTTCAATTAACATGACCAGTGCACCAATATAGGTTTGAGCTTTTCTAGTTCTTTAAAAACTCCTCATCTTGCTTGCTATCTCATCTCAAAAGGCTATCTTGTCACCCTAGCTAACCTGATCTCTTTTTTTTTGGCACCTGAAGTGGTTGGTCACTTGTTCTGATGCAGCATGCATGCAGTGTAGAACATGCCCAGAAACTTCAGTCTCTTGATCTCTCAATTAAGTGGAGTCGTCTTCAGTGTTCACACAAAAAACTAATTAGTTAGCTAGCTAGCTAGCTTTGGTAGCTACCAGACTGGTATATATATTGGGAGCTTAGGATGCATACATACATCAGTGTAGCTTGATCAGTATCAGTAGCTGCCTGCCGCCATGGGTAACGGCAAGGTGTACGCGACGGTGGTGCTCATCAGGCTGATTTACGCAGGCATGCACATACTCACCAAGGCGGCCTTCAACGAGGGCGCGAGCACGACGGTCTTCGTGTTCTACCGGCACGCCGTCGCGGCTGCCTTCTTGCTGCCTTTCGCGTTCTTCCTTGAGATCAGGTACATACGTACCATACGTAGACGTTTGTTGTTGCAGGAAGTGGTGAGATGAATCTGCCATGGATCGGAGTCGTCGGAGGTGGTGCTCATCTGAGGATATGATATGCTGCTGTTTGTTTGCAGGAAGAAGCAGGCGCCGCCGCTGACGTTTAGACTCTCCGTCAAGATATTCGTCCACGCCTTCTATGGGTATATATGCTTTAGCTGATCGAACAGACTGTTCTTCTGAATTGAAGGAAAACTTGTGAAAATTTTCCATTGTTAGATAGTTTGTGTTCTGTTTCTCAGGATGGCCGGGACGATAAACTTGTATAGCATTGGCCTGAATTATGCATCAGCAACCTCTTCGTCGGCTATCTTTAACATCGTGCCAGTGGTAGCCTTCATCCTGGCGGTCATGTTCAGGTCAGATAAGCAAGAACCAAGAAACTAAAACTGCTCGATTTCTCTGCTCATTTCTGATTTTAGTACACGACAATAATCCGATCACTGAACTGAACTGAACACTTTTGCAACTTGCAACCAGGATGGAGACGATGAACATGAGGACCGGCCATGGCCTGGCCAAGGCCTCAGGGATACTGCTCTGCATCGGCGGCGTCATCGTGCTGGCGCTGTACCAAGGCCCGGAGTTCAGGTCATTCAACCACCACCAGCTCCTGCAGCACGCCGGCTCCGCCGCCGCCGCGGGGCACGCGCATTCCAAGAAGGACTGGGCGCTGGGGATCTTCCTGATGACCACCTCCGTCGTGATATGGTCGCTGTGGACGGTGAAGCAGGTAACTAGCTAGTAGCTAGAGCCAATCGTCGATCGCGACCTTTCTGTCGGAATCTGCAGCAGTAGCAAACGGTAGCAGTGATGATCTTCTTGTGATCGACCAGGGACCATTGCTGCTGGAGTACCCTTCGAAGCTTCTGAACACGACGTTGCAGTGCGTGTTCGCGAGCTTCCAGTCGCTGGTCATCGCCCTCGTCCTCGAGAGGGACTTCTCCCGCTGGAAGCTCCCCGGCGCCGTCAGCCTCGTCTCCGTTCTCTTCACCGTGAGCACCAGCCACCAGGCCGACTGCTGTTCTTGTCGCCTGAATGTCTGATCACTGACTTGACTGGACTGGACTGTAAAATTAACTGTTTTTTTCAGGGCATCGTGGTGGCGGCGATCTCGTACTACCTGCAGATCTGGGTGATCGAGAAGAAAGGCCCGGTGTTCCTGTCCATGTCGATGCCGCTCAGCCTGGTCTTCACCATGGTCATCGCGTCCTTCCTGCTGGGAGAAGACGTCAGCCTGGGAAGGTAAAATTTGTACGCTAAATCCACCAACTTGTCCTGCCATTTTCCGGCCATCACGACAAGCGGAGGCGTCACGGTAGTGTCCCCTCGCTGTCGAATACGTCCCATCTGATCACCTCTCTCTCGCTCTCTGTCTCTCTGTTTGTGCGCGCAGCATTATCGGTGGCGCGCTGCTCGTTGCCGGTCTCTATAACGTGCTCTGGGGCAAGAGCCGGGAGGACCGCGTCGCCGTCTCCGGAGGCGGGGAAACCGACGCCGCCCCGCCGCCGCCACCGGCTCTCGACGCGGCGGCCAAAGTCTGACCACCTAACGTCGACGCGACGGTGCGCGCCGCGCACTGCTACTACGTACGTACAGTACGTGTCTCGCTCGCGCGCGCACGCGATGGCAATGCAAGCCGATGCCGATGCCGATGCCGATGCCGACCCAGCAATCCAAGAGGCATAAGTGGCGCGGTGAATCTCGAATATCTTTTCCGGCGGCTTCAGCAGGGCGGCGGCCGGGCCGGGGGCCAGTGGTGGTGCGGTGGCGGCCGCGCGTGGCCGGCCGCCGGATATACTGTGTGTGTGTCCTGTGAAATGATAATTAAATCAGAAATCTGTATCAAAATCTCCATGAAATGCAAGCGTGTCGCTTCAACTTTTCGTCAGCTGAGATCGATGATGTGAACGATCATACGTAAGAATCCACCAAGCTAGACGACGTCACTAATATGATAATTAATCGTGTAGCTACCTAGCAGCAGCTGATAAATGCTGCCGTTTTGTTCAGTTGGTCTACCTGTCGGCCATTTGTGTTGTACCTAATTAAGCAAACTAACGTGTCCAGGCAACGAACGGCCCATTTAGAAAACCGGCATCTCCTTTACGAAAAAAATGGAAAACCAGCTCGAATCTTCGTGGCCTTGACGGACGATATTATTTCATCTCGAATCCTCTCGTTGTCGTGTCAGGCCGGCATCAAGCGTCGCCGGCCCTAGCCAATCGTCGGTTGGTTTCGTGGAGATTCTCTCGTGCCGACGTGCATCAATTTATAAATTCTTCCATCCAAGATATTTCTAAGAATAGGAATTTTACCAGATAGATGAACGAGAGATTCATCTTACTAAATTAACGATTGAGATTAATGAATATTCGCTGACACATGGATCAGATATAAAATGGCACCTCTTAAACTAAAATGATATTTGCACATTTTTTAGTGTGATTTGTGTACGAACTTTGAGGGGGCGACATGGCCGGTGGGCCACTGGCGTGGCATAGGCGTAGGCTACGGAACGATAGCAGCGGGTGACAACAGCGGCGCGGGCATCGTGATCCATGAGAAGGCAGCGGAATCTGCGAGGGGAGTGGCGTGGCCAACACGGCTGGCAAGGCAACGGCGGGTTGTCGTGGTGGGGTGACTACATGTTCTCTTTAGCCGGTGGGATGACATTGTTGTTACAATAATTAATCTTATCCCTATCAAATTAACGGTTAAATTTAATTTAGTATTGTTGGTACGTTGTAGTACCTTACTTCTTAAAGACGATAAAACTTCTATTTAAAAAAGTAGAAGAATTGTCAAATACATTAATTAAAGGTTAAAATGTACATTTTTTTCATGCTTCTATTCATGTTCTCGCTTCCTCTTTATCTTGAAAGCGATCATGATCCAGCTCGTGGATCACAGTCGGTGTGCATTTCGTTCCTTCCGGAATTCCATCCATAAAAGATTGAGCAGGTAACGTCACGGCCGGGCTGGTCTATCTTCACTGGGTCACGCAAGATAGAATCGTTACCGCCAAAATCAATGGGACTCGCTTTTTTTATAAGTTAGATTGTTATAATCCAAAGTTGAAACAAACGTATCGTCAGACTTTTCGTCCGAGTTTGCTTATTAGCTGCTCCAACCAATGGCCGGTACAAATTAAAATTAAAAAATTGTATTTCTCAGATAAACGCGGAAACGATAGCACAAAACATTGTATATATATATGATTGTTCAGGGCCTTAAACTAGTTAAAGTTTAAGGGCCGCTAAAGTTATACAAATTAAAGTGATATCGAGCCCCGCACTAATAATCTCCGAGCTAGCCCAAATTTACTTTAAATCATTTTTTTTTGCAAACCACACAAAACGTGGAATTGTATTTATCAAGGCAAAGAAAATTACAGGATTATAATCAAGAAAAACAAAAATTATACGCCTAACGGACCAGGAGCAACCTCCCATGGGAACCAAAGGTAACACTAACAAAAAGCATGTCATCGCTAAGCGAGGCTGACCAACGCTGCTTAAAAAAAACACCAACAAGATTTTAAAGATGACGTCTTTAGAGAGATCACGACATACAAGCACCGCTAGGTTTTCATCGAAGATTCTTGTGATAGGGTGAGAGACGGTTATATGACAAAGTCTCGAAGAAGAAAAATAGTGCACAAAGATGTCATCAATGTCGGCCCAATCAAGTTGGGCCAATCTTCTAACCTTGAAAATAATCTCAAATTGTTCCAAACAACTAAAATAGAACCTTAAAACTTTGCTACCCGATCAAGCCAACATCCCCGTGCATCTCCCTATCAGGCAAAGAGCATATTTTTATAGTCGAGGGATGAAAATTAGATCAATAGTTGAGATCGAGATAGAAATAAAATAGGACCTTTTCCCTAAAAGATGACCTGAGGAGAGAACACATGTTTAGTTTGAGCCATACTCCAATGCAAAATATATATGACACACTAGAGTGACATATACGTGCATGGGGGTTCATGTACAGAAATTTCTAAACAACCAAATTGAAAACCCAGAACCAAGCAAGCTCAGCAGCTCGACGAACATGCAAACAAAAGCCAGCTCAAATATATAGCCCAAATCCAATTAACCATCCGATCCTGCACGTACGTACAGGTGCGCGCGCGCCGACACATGCATGCATGCATGCAAGCACACCAAAAGCAATTCACCGTACGTACGTTCTCCGACTCCGAGGGCAGCAAGATCATTAGCAAGAGCAAGCTAGGTAGCATCATGACGGAGGCGAAGTCGAAGAAGAAGATGCACAAGGTGGCGTGCTGCGTGCTGCTCGCCGTCGTCGTCGTCCTCGGCGCGCTAGCGCTGGCGTTCTACCTCGTCTACCGCCCGCGCCCGCCGCGCGTGGTGGCGACGGTGGTGGACGTGACCATCGAGGAGTTCAGCCTCGTGCCGCCGTCCCTGGAGGCGTCGGTGGGCGTCCACGTGGTGGTGAGCAACCCGAGCAACGCGCCCTACCGGTACGGCGAGACGGTGACGGCGGTGACGTACCACGGCGAGCCCGTGGGCACGACGGTGGTGCCGGCGGGCGAGGTCGGCGCCGGGGCGACGGCGCGGATCGAGCCGGTGACGGTGGTGGACGGGCTGAAGGTGGCCGAGAACCCGCACTTCGCCGGCGACGCGGTGGCCGGGCCGCTGCCGTTCGTGGCGGTGGCCAAGGTGATGGGGAAGGCGCTGGTGCTGCAGTCGTTCGAGGTGAGCGTGACCGTCGAGGTGGCGTGCTTCGTCCAGATGTACGTGTTGCACGGCGAGAGCAGCTCGCGCTGCGTCTCGTCTGTCCGCACGGGAGCCGGCGCCGCCGCTTGAATCATATCCTCATCGGTCATCGCCATTATTCTCCCCTGTGCACGTAGCAAAGGAGAAATCAAGTCTATTTATACCCATTAAAATGTATACAAAAATAATCTCTATGCACTGCAAAAAAATATCAAAATTTACAAAAGTATTCTTTGCTAAGTATAACACCCTTTCGGACTTCATCGTGTGGCTTTGATAGTGCAATATATATGATTTTTTTAAAAAAAAACAAATCTATATATCCGTTTGAAAAATGTGCAAAAGTAACATGAAGTGCTGACTGAATATCACATCAGCTCCCGTCAGCATTTCAAGTGGCGAAAGTGCCAACTAGTGCTGACGTGATATAATCTAATAGGGGGACAACATCCAATCGGTACTTGAAGTACTGACTGGAGTTAAATGCTGACCGTATGCACGAGCTCCTCAAGACTCGGTCTCCTCGTACGTGAGCCACTCACTTCAGCGCGATCCATCGTCCTGAGCTTAGCGCAAGCCATGGCCTAGAACGTCCCGTATGGAACACCATGCACTTTGCACACAAGCAGACAATCTAGTTCTGACTCTAACTAACGCACACACACGCCATGCACGTAACACACGCATGAACCAGCCATGGCATGGTTTATTCCCAACATTCTCCCCCTAAACACGACATGGCGTGTTTCACTATGCCAGCAATATTGGCTCCTCGTCGTCGACATCGACCATGAGCGCCTTCTCTTTCTCACGGTAGTATCTGACAATGTGGCCTCACTCTTCGCATTCGAAGCACCATCCTCGGTAGCAGTTCCCAACACGCTTGCTAAACCCCGAGCTTGTGCCGTTTATATCATCGTCTTGCTCGTCATGGCTGCCACTCTGGCCACCACCCTTCTCACCTCCGCGTCACGCGTCTCCACCACGCCTCATATCACCGCCGCATGCACGCAATGGTCGGATGAAGATGAGCTCAAATGAAAAAATGAATGGCATGCATTGGAGAGAAAGGAACACAAGCTACATTAGCTAACCGATGATCGTCAGCAAGTCAGCTTCATTGTCTTCCTCGTGGCCGATGATGAAAAAGTGGATGAAGCAAGAAACTCAAGCCCTCTCCATTGTTCACCCGGACACTGAGAGGTATAAGGAGGTCGAGTGCCTTGGTCGGAGAACTCAGAATCTAGTCTTGACGTCGGTGAACACGCTAGAGTGGATGACAGGTAAGTCCCAAGTCTAGGGTGGCCTACAAACAGAGAGACGAGGAGCAAACGAGGACTGCTAGTGTGTAGTTTTTGGTCACTTATGTGTTTTGGTATAACCAGAATTTGGTGCTGCCAGTTACTTACAATTTCAAATATTTTACTGATGGAAGAATATGTTTTGATGTACCTAGTGACCAAGTTTCAAGGTTATAGAAGCTATGTTGTGATCTAGGTAATTTACAAAATAGGCTATACAATAAGCTCATTTTCAGATTTCATTCTGTATTGTTGTGTCAATTTGAGCTATCAACCTAAGTCCAGAATTTATGAAATTTTTATAGGATAATATTAGTGAGGCAATATAGTTTCTATATTTTTTACAAATTTATTGGAGTAATATATTGTTCACACAAAAATTTTCTAGTGTTCTTGATGCATATGAATGCATTAGTTTCATGCATGCAAAACTCCAAAAACAATCAAAATAATTTCAAAATGCAGAGAAAATCCCATTGGATTGTTTTTCGTACATTTGTTTAGTTTTATAATTTTAGATAAGTTACAGCCCCTCTACCTTGTGGTGCATTCCTGAATGTCGCCCAATTCTAGTCGGGCAGGGAGCCGAAGTCATTCCACTCTCCCTCTGCTTCCTTTGTTGCATGTCCAGCCGTCAATGCCCCATAGCTCTGGAGACACCTCCATGCTCAGCCTCAGATTCACCGTCTTCGTCGGACCTATGTAACCCAAACACGCTCGCACCACCTCGTATCACCGCCGGCATCGGTCTCAAGTCGTAGCCATGCCTGAATGCCCTTGTCCTTTCTCCTTCAACTCCACAATGTCTATTCTCCCTACTCCCGATCCGTTGATGAGTCCACCACTGTACTGGTGTCGTTTCTGGTCGGATCTTGACTGTTTCCTGGCAGCGCTGCGGTGAGGGCGCAACCGCTGACGAGGCTGACAAGACGACAATGGTGGCATGAGGAGGGAGGAGCAGCGGGGATGGTGGCTCGGGGCGGGAGTGGTGGTGGCTCGACAAGGGAGCGACAACGACAATGAGGAAGAAGACAAGGGAGGAGAGAAGAAGAAGAAAGTGTAGGTTTAGCAATACAAAAATAACACCCTGCAAGTGGGCCCGTATTGCCAGCTCATGCGGGCATCAAACAACAAAAAAATAACATATGAGGAAATAACGAAATTATAGTAATATTTTTGGAGTTGTTAGAAATAAAGTGGTAGGAAGGGAATTAACCCTTAACTTTTTAGGCCTTCTCGTCAAATCTCGTAGTACCGGGAACCTCCAAATTATAGCTGACCTTGCTAGTGTCTGCGCTCAGAAAACAGCTGAATTTATTTGATTAACTGGCCTATCAATTTATAGTTTAATTAAATATTATATAATATAAAACTAACAACGATCTGATGCTGAAACTGACGCAGATTTATGGTGATTATTCTCATAGAACCCATAGCCAGTTCAGATTTTTCATGCTAGAAATGCCAGCACATACTATTTGTTGCTACATAAATGGTTGATGCATGCCACGAGGAAGGCACGGAAGGAACCAGACGACCAGAAAACTTGATAGTGCAACAGCACAAGTTTCAGGCAAAGTTCTCGTCAGGCCAGGCTGAAAATCCCTGTACTAGTTGCATCCAATAATCTCCCTCTGTGATTCTTCTCGCCGAGAATGTGAACTTGTATACGTAGAATGCCCACGCCAGGATCACTAACAGCAAGTAGGACATGTACAGTCTCTCACTCTCTGCAGGAGCAAGTAGCTGAAAAGTGTGCAATATCCGTTGGCCTATATATATGCATGCACCGGCTTATCCAGGGGCAGTGGCGAATTGGTGATCAAACTTGTCGAAGCCGGCCACTGCAGATCTTGCAGTACTTCAGCTTGGTTGCGACACCGTTGATGACGATGCGATTGCTCCAGATTCATTCAGCTGGTAGTGCTTGTGAGTTGTGATGAAGGTGGATCGGAGTCCGGTTTCTTGGTGGGATTCCGGGTCGACAAAGCACGAGCATTGTGAATCTTCCGATTGACAAACTGAATAACATACACGCAGAGATCATGACTCGTGAGTTCACGGTGTTGACGCAGCACGTACGCGTGACGGGAAGCGAGCTGAGGGACATGAACAGAACGGAGCTTGTAGAGTAGTAGAGATTGAGATAACATTCACTCGTATAAAAAGATCATATCTTTCATTCATAATCAATGATAAAATGCATCGCAATAGTTGATAGATTACATGTTCATCTTCATCTTCTCAAGCTAAGAATGCGAAAGAATCGTTATTTCTACGTACGAGATCACATTGCCTTTCATGAAACTAAACTACAGAGAAAGAGAGAGACACGGGCCTGGCGCCCTGGCCTGATTGCTACGAGCTCCTGCACTAATTCCTACGAGACGATGATCCGTGTGCCAAGAAGGCCTTGGCGCTCTCGCGCATCTCCGTCTCGAGCTTCTTCAGCAGCGGGAGGGACTTGCCGGCCACTGTCGGCCGCTGGGTTGCATTGTCACCACCTGAAGGGCGCGGTGCGGCGTTGTTCACGGTGGTTGCAGCCATGGCAGAGTTGGAGGGGGCGTCAGGTCGCTTTCTGACGTCGGTTATGGCAACGCGTACGGTCCGGGAGGGATCGTCACGCGGGAAGTTGCCGTTGTACTTGACTTCAAGATGGCCGTCGTTGCCATCGGCGGAGATGACGACAGCGCCGAGCCAGAGGACGAGGGGCTGTCCCTTGGGAGGCAGCGTGCCGACATACGTGCGGACGCCCACATATTCGCCCTTCTTGAAGGCGACGGACGCAGCCGGCGAGGGGCGAGGCGACGCCGGGAGGGCCAAGTCGCAATCTCGTGGAGGTGATCGCGCCGCTGCCTCCGTCATAACGGCCGCTCCAGATCTCCTAGGTGATGTCATCGTTGTCGTCGTCGAGGTCTTCTTGGTGACTCTGCCCTTTGCTGGGACGGCGCCGGGGCTCCTGCCGCGCTTGTGGTTGCGGCGCGTCGTGCGAATGGGAGGCGACATGGTGGTGGCCGGTGGGTGGTCGATCGCTGAGGTGGAGGTCGACGGCGAACGCTGCACGATGGACAGGCGATCACGTCGAGATGATCCGAGCGTATGGAATGTGGATGCGACAAGATTTTGATAGTAAGCCGGTGGCGCTAGCTACGTTTTTATAGGCAGTTAGAGCTGGCCTTTGGCCGGACTTTTTTGGGCCGGCCTAAAGCACGTAGGCCTGGTCCATGCAAAGCATGGCTGGGTACGACTCACGAATGGGCCGGGCCAGCACGGCTCGTATATGGGCTGGACTGGGGCCTGGAGGTTAGGCTCGGTGGGCGGCTCCGGTACGGCTCTTAAAGTGGGTCGTGCCTGGGCCAGCCTGACCCAAAAAAGCCCATGGGTAAATAATTCATATGCGTCCACAACGCACAAGGAGGAGACATGTTATTAAAAATTAAAAAAGTCTGCAAATTACTATTTGAATATACCTTGCTCTATATCATGTGTAAGACAAATCAAAATTTGAGTCATTCATATATAAGACAAATCAAAATGTAAATATATATGCTCGAGAGCAAAGAAAGTAGTATTAATGAACTAGTAGCATATGTAAATTATTAATGAAATTCATTTTCCCCTATTTTTTGGTTGTTCTATTATTTTATGTGAACTAGAATTTTCATTATTTAAAGATAAATTAAATAAATATTTTCATAACCCTAGTAAGAGACCGTCTAACAATGTTACAAAGTTAGGGCCGTTTTTGGGCCGGCCCGACCCATTCAAGCCCGACGTGCTTTGGGTCATGCCTGAGCTTGGCTAACACTACTTCGGGCCAGCCTAGCCCGGCCTTTTAATTTATTGGGCCGAAACGGCCCGGCCCATTTTAGGTCCTGGCCCAAAGATCCCGGGCCGGGCCGACCCAGCACGGCCCATCTCCCAGCTCAGCCGATGTCCATCCCGTCCGAGTTGGACGTGGAAGTCCAATCGGAGTCAGCTTCTGGGTTTCAACGGACAAAAAATTCGGTCGTAATAATTCAGAAATTTTTGACTGAAATTGTAATAAAATTTAAAACAAATATAAAACTTTTATAGTAAATTTGGTTAATTTTATATACATTTAACTTTTATAATAATTCAGATATTATTTGTTATTTAATTTTTTATTAAGTCAAAGTTTTAAAAAGTTTGGTTACATTTAAAAAGAGAAATTATATAAACACATGTTATATCAAATAAATAAATTATTAAAATATGTTTTATAGTAAATTTAATAAAACTAATTAGATATTATTGTTATTAGTATATTTTACATACTACTCATCAGAATTAAAAAATACTTTATAATTTTATATACTTCCTATAGGATGCACTATAATTTTAGTGTAAACTGTAAATTTTGCTACGTCGAAACTAAGATTTACGTAAAATAATATTATACTCCACGAGAAATAAAAAAGGAGTAATCTTGAACGTAGCGGGCGACTTTAGACCCTTGTCGATTTGAGTACCTGTTTCACCTTAAGTAGCGTATCGCATGCGCGAAGTTTATGGCGGTGGTGTTCTGCATGACGCTCACGCGACGAGACCCTGGTTTTTGGTTAATCATTTGCTAATATTAAAGAAACTAATTACCTCTAAATATAATCAATAACCACAATAAAATCCAGGTTCTATAGTCTATATATTATCGAACTACGGGATCGAGCGGTGATTTAGGAAACCCTGGTGTTTACTTCGTGTGATGACTGATGGTAGACCAAATCGAGAACCCGCAACATAGTGGAAAAAACTGGACCGATGATTTTCACCGGTCAAAAAAAACGTCAATTTTTGTTTATTAATATTATATTGATTTTGCATTATTTTAATGCAATAATAATATAAGTCGACGAGAAATATGTGTAATTAGATATTAAAATACAACTTAAATATAAGATTATAATTATATTATAATAGGATATTTGATTATATACCCTCCTTTAGATAAAATTGAAGATTTATGCTTCACATCTTAATGACATTTGGGGTCCACTCAAGTCACTAACATGTGGGACAAGAGAGTAAATCCTTAATTTTTATCTAAAGGGAGAGTATATGATCATTTTTTATTATAATATTATGATTTAAGAAGGTATTATAACTATAATGTCAGAATACACAAATAGTATAATAATTATAATATTAAAATATTTTAAACAAAATTTATTTAAGATGTTTCTAGGTTGTGCATTCTCACTTTGCAAATCCTCATCATTTTTTGTCAATGTCAATATCATTTTCTTCTTATATAAACAATTATTTTGTTAATTATTACATGCTACATAATAAGCTAGAGTTAATATCAAAATAAATAGAAATTATGGATATTTAATCCCTCTCAAACAAATATTTTCTGTGCTAACACTAAAACATGTGGTTCTTTGAAACCGACACCGGTTCACTGGTTCAATAAAAATTGATCGGTTCATCTAGTCTGCTCGACCGGTTATGGTTTTCTAGTTAACCGTCAATCCAATCTGATTTTTTCCACAACCCCTCGGTTGCAGCGCTTACTCTGTCGGCGACAACAAGGCCTATAGTAGCGCATGTGCTAGGAGATTTTTTTAAAATGATGTTTTTTTTTATAAAAAACAAATATGTTTACCCGTTTCAAGAAATTGCAGAAGTAACATGCGTTCGGTACTTGAAGTGTCGACTGGAGCTGACGTGACAAAATCTGATAGGAGACAACATCCAGTCGGTACTTGAAGTGCCGACTGAAGCTGATGTGGCACTGGTCGGCACTTGAAGTGCCGACTGGAGATCCAATCGGCACTTCAAGTACCGACCGCATGCTACTTCTGCAATTTCTTGAAACAGGTATATTTGAGACCTGGACAAGTGTCTACTGCATCACTAACCGATTCCTCGTATATCGTGTTAGTGGTGTCACCAACCTCACATGCTTCACAACTTCTTTGGCCATGCACCATGGCGCAACCGGGTATCATGAAACCACAATTATAAGGTGTGGAGGTTCACCTTCAATTCATACTGCAATCAGATGATCTACTTTCTATCATCAGCTCATCATTTATCTAGTTGAAGAGAGAGGGAGGCCGGGAGGGAGCAGGAGACGTTAGAGTGAACAAAGCCCTGATGGAGTGAATGGAAAGTCTATGAGTGTGTTAGTTTTGTATGGAGGAAGGTATGACCAACTTTGCCATGGAGGATGGGAGACGGATTTGCATTGCGATGGAGCAAGGAGAGGATGCAGGCGCCGGTGGTGGTAGGAGATTAAATTAAAAGAAAGAGAGCCGTGGCAATAAGAGATTAGATTAGATTAGAAGATTAAAGGAGATGAGAGGCTAAGATTTGTTAAATGATTGTTCATAGCAAACAAAGGATTGAGATTTATCAGATAGTTGTCCATGACTGTGATCATACTTCGCTAATTATATAGTAGTATAGATATAGATATAAATAAAAATATCTACACATTAATTAACTATTGTATGAAATAGAATTTCAATTATAGGTAGTCGTCATCTCGGTCATCCGATTTTAATGGAACAGTGCGAAGCCCTCTTTTCCTTTCTCTCTTGAAACCCCACTGCATAGTGGATCCCACTACTATGCTCCCTCCCACACCGGCCGATCAAAGGACTACAGATGATCCTATTTTGGGAAGATTATAGGATTCAAAAATACTAGAAATTATTAAATTAAAGAGCACTCGAAAGAACACAACACAATTTGCATGAAAGACATTTTCATGGAAGCGTATACTCTATCATCCTCACAAATCTCCACACAATCCAGCCATCGGATTATCCATATATTAAGATCTCAAACCTCACAAATATCAATACTATCCAAGAATTAACAGCAATAAGCAGGCAAGTGTTGAGCCCCAAACAAAGAAAGAACAAACAAAAACAACTGAAATTCCAATGCAGCTTCCCTTACAAATGGCAACTCGATCTCTCTCCTTCCCCTGTGCATGCCACTGACCTACAAAACGACGAATAGTTCAAGAAAAAAATCACAGAGTTAATTGTTATTACTCTCTAGTAATCAAATTGCCATGGCCGAGATCAACAAGAAGCACGTCTTGTTCTGCTGTGGCGTGCTGCTCGCCGTCGTCGTCGTCCTCGCCGTCGTCTGCGTCGCGCTCTACTTCGCCGTGTTCCGGCCGCGGCCGCCGCGGGTGGCGGCGACGGTCGTGGGTTCGAGGGTATCCGACTTCAGGGTCTTCCCGACGCCGGTGCTGAACCTCACGTTGGACGTCGAGGTCACCGCGGACAACCCGAACTACGCGTCGTTCCGGTACGGCGAGGTGGTGACGGTGGTCCGGTACCACGGCGACGACGTAGGGCGGGCGGTGGTGCCGGCGGGGGAGATCGGCGCGCGGGCGACGGCGGCAGTCGCGGCGACGGTGGAGGTGGACGCGGTGAAGGTGATGTACACGCCGTACTTCCCAGTAGATGGGATCGCCGGGGCGCTACCGTTCGAGACGACGACGACGGTGGCCGGCGAGGCGGTGGTGCTGGGCACGTTCAAGATCAGCGTGATGACCGTGGTGACATGCACCGTCGACGTGTGCCCGTTGAGGGAGGAGGAGGGCACCCCGCGGTGCATCTCCACCGTCCACGTGGGCTGATCGATCGTCCGCCTGCATGCGACGGTCGTCATTTTGGTTAATTAAGCTCTTTTGGGGGGCATGTTGCCTTTCGTTTAATTTAGGTTTCTTCATAGCGGAAAATTTTTATAATTCGTATAGAAATCGAACTGTTTTCTATGAATTTTTGTCAAACTCCAAACTTGTAATGCATTTGACGGATATCGGGATATGAATATAAGATGACCAATGTTAAGGAATAGCTTAGAAAAAATGAACTGTTTTTTTGGAGTTGTGTAAATTAAGTAATATTCGATGATTTGTTACTCCTAAAAATAGACTTCAATTATTTGTCATTTTGTCCACTGTCATACATTCAGATGATCTCACTTGTCATCCACACAAGTGGCAAATAATTAAAGTATACAAACTTTTTAGTCCTCAAATTTCCCGTAAATTAAAGCACTTAATACTTACGTACAACGCGCGTGTTGTGGATTCTTCCCGTCCGTTTTATTTTCGGACTGTCCTGACACAATGAGGCTACAACTTTGTATTGTAATTATGCATTTCTGTCCTTGAGAATTGTCGCTTTTTTCAAAACATCCAACAACCGTTTCGAATTTATGCATCCTTTAAAATTGATCCATATGCTGGCCAGCACATATGCCACGTTTTACCTGACGTTTTTAAAGGAAACATCGTCCCTCAAAATAAAATGCCAGCACATCTGGTTTGTGCAGATGAATTTGGAGACAGCAGATAAATAAAGTGTAATAAGCAATGGCAGGTGATATCAGAACTGGGCACACTAAGTAGCACATCAGATGTCTTGGCAAATAAGGTAATATGTTTAGCAAAATGGTGAGGTCCCTAGTTATATCATGACCCCCAAGTTTCTCCTCTGTCAACAAAACGATATCCCTCTTTCACATATAAATATATACGGATTTCTACCATGGTATAATTAACAAAATAATGACTAATTTGTGCAACCCCTAAACGTGCCGCTGCTTCTCAAGATTAACTTTATTGTTCAAATGTTCTTCCCTAGCTCGACCTTCTTAACCAGCCGTAAGGTGTTGTGAAAGATGGAGTCCAGTATCCCAGCGACCTAGAATTTGGAGGTTACATTTCATTAGCCATGTACACTTAGATGGACTGAGAAATATAGAAAGGATAAAAAAGGGCATGCTCTCACCGTGAAAACTCCACCGATAATAGCACAGACGTTTGTGATGAAATGGGAGAAGGATTTTGGAACTTCAGTCACCAAGACCTTGAAGTGATGATAAAATGATAATAAATTTAAGTGAGTTTGACTTTCATTTGTTTATGAACAAAGCAAAAAAAAAAGTGAGAAGCCAACCTGCATGGGAGAAGGTTCAAAATGGAATTTCACAACAGGAACGTAGAAGCTGTGCACCAAGCTGCTGTGCGCTGTGTATTCATACTCTTCAAGCAGTTTCAATTCCTTCGTTGATCTCAGTGTAACAAGTTCGGTCTTCACAATTTGCAGGTAATGCTCAATCTAATAATGACAATGAAACAAAAGCTAGGTTACTCCCTAAGAAACCAGAAAGGTTGGTGCTGGAAGAAGTGCTGATGCCTATTGTAATGATCTTAATAGGAAAAATAAGCAAAATTTATGGACTTACAGTAACGTTGGCATTAACATCACCATGCTTAACAATATAAGACTGACCAGCTAATCTATCATGGTGTCCACCAAGATAGGGAGTTAGTCTTTTCAGTTCATTAAGCATCTTTGATGAGAGCCTTTTGCCAAAGGAGAACTGTGTAACGTAGTGGGAAACATTTATCTGGGATGGATCAAATGAGTGGGAACCAGATCGAGCTGAGATTACAACACTCCCAGGAACCTGATAAGGAGGAACAGGAAATCAAATACTACAGAGAGAAATCATCATCAACACTACAACTATTACCTCAGAAGTTCCTTCACCTTTTTGACTCGCACAAAACCTTCTATTCTGCATCCACTGGTCAATGGAGCAGGACGTTTTGCAGGATCAACAGTTTTATTGGATTTGTCCTCCAGAGCTAGCACGTGAACTTCTTTTGGGATATTTGCGACATAAGTTTCCATTGCCTGAGGCAAAGAAAATATATCAGGAACTTAACCACAATTTGACTAGATGACAAACAATAAGTCAGATTAGCAAGCAAATGATTTAGCCCTTTATATTCCTTAGGGGGAAAAGACCATTGCCTTTTACAGGTAGGTTAAAGCTGAGTGTAGGCCATAGCGAAGATAAACCATGCAATGCATAAGAAAAAAAATTGGATACAGGACATAACATACCGCTACCAAACTCTCGGTATCACGCTCACCGTAGTACGATTCGTGATCATGGTGACCTTGATTCTCCCTGGACAAATGGAATTTTGTTTGTTTATGGAACCCACACAAAAAAAATTGCAAGTATTGCACAGTTCTACAGTCAGTAGTATTTACATAGCAAGTTACTCCAGAAGTTATCTGAAAGAAAATGTAAGGTTCACTTGTGCTTACTTAACATCACTCCCTTTACGGAAAATGCGGATTGATGGATAACCTTGTATATGGTGCCTGCATATAGCGAATTAAAACAATCAACATATGGATTAGTTGTATACTGATTTGATGAGCAAGCATAACAGGAGCACACATAATTAGGCAAAAACTAGGACAAAAATTTAAGGTTTTCTTGTGTTTCACATTAAATATGCATAACTTGAAATGTTGCCATGTACATCTCTGGCAGTGGCACCATTACAGAGAAACCAGAATCATTAGAAGCAGAATGGTCATCTTCTTGTAAAGACATAATCAACATCGAGTTCTGGTTGTGGCACTGTTTATTGAATATGCAACATGTGGAAAAAAATTGAAATCATTCCAGCATATAGGTCCAGAAGGCATAAGCATCCACAAAACTAGGTTGTGAGGACACAAACACCCATAGCTCACGAAAGATGGTTGCAGAATACATAACAAACAAGGATGGGTGGAGTCCATGTTGCAGAATACAGATGCTATGTCCTGGTCACAAATTTCAATAAATAATAAGTACAGACAAACCTCCTACACAAGTCAGCTTCCTCAGTGCAGTCAACCTTGCCGAGAATGATTCTGCCATCCATTTCGGGATCATATCTGCATGTGAGAAAATCAAGATGATATAGATTAAACAGTACTGTAAACTATCAAACTTTCAAACACAAATAAAGAAAAACAGTCACACCTCTCCCTTATTATTTTTGCAGTATTCTCCCAAGAAGGTTTCTGGAGGAAAATTAAGGGATCAGAAATGCTTCTGTATGTTACTTACTTCAACAGAATACAGTCACATACGTAATATAATTCACTTGAAATAATAAAATATTGAAATTTAATTCCACCAAAAGCATTGAAGAAGCATTTGAATTTTGAAATAAATGCATTTTTAGCTCTGCTCAGTGTTCACAGAGTCACTATGCTGGATGACTTGTACATTACCATGAAATAGTCTACTAATCAGTTCCTTTACAGATATAGTAGCATAAACAATAAAAAACACTAAATGCAAGGGAACACAAATACACAATAAATTCTAACCAATCGATTGCTCCAGTAACACCAGGGGGCATAGAAATTAACGACCAAAACAGAATACCTGAAAAGGAAGGCCATGATAATTATCAATGGAAAGTTGGAAATAATATTTGGACTCCCAAAGAATACAAGAGTGATAAACTAGATCCACCGAACAATAATTCAATGAGAAATATATGAGGCAGGCAAGAGTAAATATTATTGCCATAGATAATTTGGCAAAACTGTAAAAGTGGTGAGTTATCGATATCCAAAGTATATATTTCTCCATGAATGTGAAGCAGAAAGATGATGGATAGCATACTTGAATAATTGGTTGACTATTGATATGAATTGAAAAGACAAATGGCTAAAATGTTGCAGATACAAACATGTTACATGTAGGTTGATATTGAAATAGATAATTGAATACTTACTGGTGTGAATAACTATCAAAATTGCGAGAGGACAAGGCAACTGAACCATCACCATAGTATTCTTCGACATCATCTCCGTGCTTGTTGACAGTGGGAATAGGTCCTGGGTGGAACTCAGATCCAGTAGGTACTAAATTCTGATCAATTGAATACTTGCGAACAGTTTTCGTTATGTTCAATCTGTTCTGCATATGTTTTGAGCATAAAATATTAAATTAAACCAACATGCAAAAAACTCAAGCTACAGAAAGCAAGATATATTCAAGGAGGAAACACTTATAGCCAGCAAAATAGTTGTGGCAAGCTCCATTATTTTGCCATGCAAGCAACTTTGCAAAAACTGATAAAATGTACTGTTTCATATTTTTAATGCTGGTGTTAAAATATACATGTAGCTTGCATGTAAAAGCCAGTGCAATGTTATTTGCAAATGAATACATCAGTACCATTTTTTAATGGAAAGCACAATATGTCCTTGATGTTCTTCAACGAAAATGATGCATGTTTTATAATCACATTTTCAGAGGCCGAAGAACAAAAACAAAGTGCATGAGATCGAGTTAGAATCTTACTGTTCCCAAAACATCACTGACATCAACTGATGCAAATTCGCATGAAAGTGAAGGAAAACTGTAAAACACAGAACCAGATAGTAAGCAACTAAGCATTTACCGGAACAACCAACAAAAAGTTGGAATCCAGCTTTACTGAAGTCATCAATACAAACATATCACCAAATGCACGGCCTAGTCCTTGTTTGCTTGAAATTCAGAGGATCAATTTCAAGTTTAAATAATGGCTCTCAGGTGTATATAGACTCTAAGGGTGGCAACTGGCAACCGCTGGGTAAAAGAACAACATCAAGATAACACTAAAAATATACTATAAATGGGGATCTGGTACATTGACTGATTGGAGAAGAATATTAGAATAAATACACATCATACATTGTTTTACAGAATTCAGAGTACAAATACTTCAAAAAAGGATAAACGAGTGCATTGCAATGGCATGTACCTATATAATATGACATTAAAATCAATAACCACTGTGCTCTGTTGAGGCATATATTGCATCTAAAGTTGTAATTCACAATGGGAAAACAGTAATATGAGCAAAGCAGACAATTAGGGAAATTATCAGTTCTATAGTGTAAACCATAATGATAGTAATATCATTACACAATCATAAAGGTTCTTATTTTGAATTCTGAACTTATTAGTTGTTGAGACTTCTTGAATATTGAATTTACCTTAAGTTAAAATCTATCCGTAAGAACTCCCCATCTGAACTCCTATCAACAATTACAGATGTGGCAGTATTGATTGCTAAGTAGTTACTCAGTTCCTGCAATGAAAATTCAACAGGTTTAGCTTTTCAGTTGCAAGTAACCTTTAAACTGCCCTATAGTTCAAAGCATGACTAAGGAATAGGTTCAGCATAGTTAAAATTGCTGTAAACTGCAGCACATTGTGATGCTTAACGAATGGCAACCAAGTGACAATTGGTTCTAGAGTAATAGACTATATCTGGGAATATGACATTACCAAACAGCCACTTCCAAGGTTTGATATATTATTCACTCAAACAAAATTCAACCAAGTTTGGCTCAAGTTCTCATGTTCACAGGTGACTTAAAAAAGGTAGTATGAAATGAACTGTTTTCAACCATTGAACCATTAACAGAACAAGTGAGTCTAGATTGATTTGGCAATAGCGGTTAGCTACACTACAGTAGGCTGAATGGTAGAAAACAATTCATCTGCATAAACAAATAAGTGTTCTGTCATTTTGTATTGTTCTGTACCAAAGTTCAGTTTACAAGCACCAGGTGATAAACATAAATAGACGTATTGTTTCTGTTTTTTCCCTAAAAAACTGAAACCAAAGTAAAATATGAAATCTAAATATAACAATTGTAATAGACAACGGAACATAAAGTGGCAGAAGAAGCAAGCAAGAAACAGACCATCCCAAACAAAAACACCATAGTTAGTGCTGCTACAATGGACAGTCCAGCCCCAGATAGTGACGCCTCTGTCAAATCCCTAGGAATTTTCCTGCAATCACAAACAATCATCAGAAATAAACCATTCCAGTAGAAAATAAGAAAACAAAACACCATACATTACACTAATCGGAATGTCCGCACAAAAAAAACCATGCCCCAAAGACCACGCAACACCTGTTTTTTCACTGCCCTACCAACCAGCACAAATCATCTACTCCAATTCCGAACCATTGCTGCTGGAGTAACCACGGCAAACTGCGACCGCTCACAAACAGGCTGGTACGCACGGGATTCAGCCCAATCCGCCCAAACACGAACAAACCCCAATCCAGACGAACCCCCGCCGCCATTCACCCAAACCCAGGCCGCGAGCCAGCCACGCGCGCGCGCGCTGAGGCTCGCAGACGACAAAATTCCCGCGCACGCAGTACTGAGCACTAACTCCCCGACGGGAAGGGACGACGGCAGGGGCAATGGACGGTGGGATCGGAAGGGAGACCTGTAGAAGTCGACGGACTTGAGCTTGCTGGAGGTGATCATGGCTGTCAGCCGGCCTGCCGCCTCACCGCCGGTGAGGTGGGCGTGGGGCGATCGGAGCGGCGGTCCGGGTGGAGAGATCTGGAAGGAGGAGGGGGAGGACGGGCAGGGGAGTGGTGAGATTTCCGTGAGGGGGGCAGACAGAGGTGGTCGCCGCTGGTAAAATCTTTTGCCTGTTGCTGCGAAGCGTCGGTGTATTTTGGTCTCGTGGAGACGAGTGCGCGGCCAACTTTACATTACAGAGGATTAATTGTATTTTGCTTTAAAAAATAGGTAGACTTTATATTTTTTATGCGTGTAAATAAGAGATAAAATAAAAAAAACATCCATTTATGTAATTAAAAAATGCAAATTCCTAAAAAAATTAAGACAATGGAAAGGATTACAATGTTACAAGAGCATCTCCAAGAGATCTCTTGTTATTTTTAGTTCCTAAAATCTCGTATAGAGAATGCTTTTAATAAAATTTAATATAGAAATCTTGTTACTCTCTAGCAGATTGTCGATATCATATTTCTTATATTTTACTCATGTATCATTGACAAATGAATCCTACTTATCAAATCTTACTTCTTTCCTTTTATTTGTATTTATTGTATCATTGATAAACTAAAATGAATAAGGAACGAGAATCACTTGTAGTAGAGAGGATGGAAAAAATATTATGGATCTTTGAAAATAGGGAACCAAATATGGAAACTGCTGGAGATAGTATTTTATACTAAAAAAAATAAAAATAGAGATAGAAAATTATATTGGGTATCTCATGCTCTAATTTAACGAGAGGTACCTAAGAAACGGAAAAGGGTTGGTATAAAAAAGGAATAAAATTATCTGAACTCTCCATCACATCTTTCTACGGTTATATTATCTGAACTCTCTCACAAATTGTAAGACACATACATAATTACATATAGTTCTTAGGCCAACTTATTTTTATTTACCCGTTCTTCCTAATATTCCTACTAGGACAGCTTGGTCAGTTTAGCAACTAATTCCATGTCGTTATATTTTGTTTTGGTTAGCCTAGCTTAATGGCTCATCCATGTCGGCACAAGCTAATATCTCTTGAGAGTTGGGCTGACGTACGTACGTCCTGATCAAACTCTGCTTCCCCCTGAGAATTATTCATGAAATTTATAGCTTGCATTTTCCACCTAGTGATGGTAGCTCGGTTTAATCTTACCATTTTTTAGTTGAAAGCCAGTCCATATAAAATTAATCTTTGGCCAAGTAGGCAACATTTAAGCTGGCATGTTATAATTAATGGTGTGTTTGGTTGAGCTGTAGAATCAAAAAAAAATGTTGTGAGCTGTGAGCTGGAAGCTGCAAGCTGTAGAAAAGTTGAGAAACTGTTTGGTTGGAATAATTGCGGATTCATGTTTTGGTAGTTTGTGATGTTTAATTATATTATTAATGTGTAATTTTACACGTAAATCGTTCATGAAATTTTGTAATGTTTATATTAAAATTATATATGTTTAAATTACACTAAAATTATATATTTTACTAAAATTTTATTTTTATTTTCAAATTTTACGTGAGCTGATATGTTTTAATAGTATGATAGGTAATATTCATTCAAAGTTGAGAATCTGTGAAATCTAGGTTATATCAGCTTTTAAATTTGTAATATGAGAAACTACAAATTCTGGAAAAACTGAATGATTAAAAAAACTGTTTGGTTAAGATTCCAGCTTTCGAGCGAGACCTAAATCTTTCAGCTAGCTAGAATAAACTCTAAATTCAAAACTGAACCATCTCATCGGTCATCAGACTGTATGAACAATTCAGACTGTTTGTTCCATAGATCAAATCAAAACAGCATGCTGCATGGTTCCTCTCAGGCTAACAGTACATGAAGCTTTGTGTGATCACGACTTCACAATATTCTCACTTCGTTTAAGAGAAGGAGCAATCTAACTAACAGGCCAACTGTACTAGCATCCTGTTCCTGCATGGATTAATTAAAAAAACGAGCCGAAAAGAAAGGAACAAGCAAAGGGATCAGCATGTGAGCTACAGCTTCGTGTTCTTGTCAGTTATGTCAGTGACCGATTAGCCCTTGGTAGGTCAGGTGAAGCATCCATCACTGATACGGTAACGACTTGTTGTTAGTGCTACGAACTGCTGCACATCTCAGAAAGAAAAAAAAGAAGACTGAAGAGAACTGCACCGCGCCCTATCGAATCAATCTAGTTTGGTATCCGAAAACCTGAGAATTGCCTTGCATGCTTCTAAGTTCTAACTGGATTGCGTTGTTGCTAAATAATATATATACTCAATAATCACCCGTTATATATCGATTGATTTTTCAATTTTCATGAAAGGGTCACGCACTGCGTAGTTTGCACATAAGTAGTGATCTGAATCTACATGCGTATGTACTAGTTTGCAGTCGTAAATACATGATCGATATGATGCTCCACATGTACATTCATCCGTTCATTATTCGCAGTGTCAGTCTCAAACTAAACATGGCACGTACAGTCGTTCGCGACGTACGATTAATCTGTTCGTTCTTTTGTTTGATCTAGACTGCAGCGTGCATGCAATTGGTTATATAATTCGGTTAGTACTTGGCAGTCATGTGTTCAGACAGTGTCAAGATGAACCGGCCAGTTGGTTGTTCAGATCGAAACGTACGTGATGGGGGGTCATATATGCATGAGACATGAGACGACGTAGAGCGAAGAAGCTACACACGTAGCTCTAAAGACTTCAAGCAGCTTGAAACCTAACTCCTACTAATAAGATTGACAAGGCCACAAACAAATTAAGATGGTGCAGGAAAACAATGTTTTAACATGCATCAAGGACGACGACAAGCCAAAGCTAGCTGCGTGCAATGATATTTAGGGGGGGCCCTCGATCTCTAGTCTTCAGTTTAATTTGTTTGTTAGTAAGTCTTTTAGCTTTCGAATCCTCACAACAGTCAAGCACTTAACTATGCTCTCTTCATGAAAGCTACTCTCTAACCAACCACTCCTTGTTCATGGCCTCAGGCATGGCCGCCATTACATATGCATGTATGTCTAGCTTTATGTTTATCCACTTTTATCTAAAAGGGTTATTTTTAGGGCCAAAGAACCCTAGAACTTTAGCAATGTCATGGCGTGCAGTGGGTGTATATTATTAAGAGAAAAATTCGGTAAGTTAGTTCAGCTGGTAGAGGAGCCACTCATGGCTCAGCGCCCGCGCGCACACACATATATATATATATATATATCTTATGCGCGTGTGTAGAATAACTATTCTATTGAGAAATCTATTATTGAAAAAAAAGTAGTACTCAATTGCTATTCTATTGAGAAAATCTATTACTAAAAATAGTATTCCTGTGGTCGGTGTAGAAGCTAGCGCTCTCGTGTATATATATACACACACACACACAAATGCTATCATATACTACGTGTGTAGATCAAAATAGATATTCTACTGAGAAATCTACTACTAAGAAAAAAGTAGTACTCAATTGTTATTTTACTGAGAAAATCTACTATTGAAAGTAGTACTCTCGTGATCGGTGTAGAATAATTATTCTACACACGTGGTGCAGAATAACACTCATATATATATATATAATGTTCATTAATGTTCAGGAGCATGCATGCCACCACCTTTAGGTGCTTATTATTAGTTATTTGTACCATTTGATCAAAGTATAAGGATGCATATCTAATAAACAAACTATATCTGCACAGAGGTAGCTCCATTCAGGAACTGTACATATATATGTACATAGCTGGTGAGTAAAACAAAATGAGAAGCAGAACAGAATCAAGGAGACAGCAGGAGTAAAAATTCACATATTTTTGCCCCAAAAAGTGTATCCACAGTATCAGCACACTGTATTTTTTTTTGTCATTTATCCCACACATGCATGTAAGGTGTAGACCCTTACCCTACACATACTCTACAATATTGAAGTAGTCCCAACTTCATCCATCATAGTGTATCAACATGGACAAAGGAAACAAGCAAAGCCCCTTCTCCTTTAGCTCTGCACATGGAGCTATATTCTTCTTACTTGGATCAACAAACCTCACTCCCTCCATTGCACCTGCAAAGTCATCCATCCCCTCTCTTCCATGATCATCTCCAACCCCAGCTTCCTTCAAGGATAAAAGAGGTGTTAAACCAATTTTATAGATAAATATACCAATAACTATAATACCAAATTATATTTATTAAATACGTCATAATATTATGTTTATTTGATATTATACATATTAATATATTTTAAAAAACTTGACCAAAGTTAGAAGAGTTTAACTTGAAAAAATCAAATGACTTATAATATGAAACTTTATATAAATGGCAGGTATTCAATAATATGGCAGCTAATTATTGATTGAATTTATACCTTGGTTAGGTCCCTGGTATTGCACCTCCTTTTAGGGCTCAATTCCAGATGTGACAAAGCACTCACCTTAAAGATGAAAATCAAACAAGCAAATCAACACCAGCTATAGTACTCTAGCTTCAAGCCTTTAATTAATCACAAGAACAACAACAACAACAGGAGGGAATTGAAGCTAGCTTGTTGTAATCAAAGTAATTAAGCTACCTTAGGGCTATTTACTGGAGAGCTTGCAGTGTCCTCCAAGGAATCATCATGATCCAGGGCCTTGAACACCTTCTTCTTCTTCAGCTTCTTCAGCTCCTTGTACCTGTCAGGCAACGCGGCGGGTACGCGAGAGGCGGCGTCAGAGACCATAGAATCCTCCTGCTCTTCTTCCTCTTCCTCTTCCTCTTCCTCTTCCTCCTTGTGATCACTGCAATAATCACCACAGTCATAAGCACTACTACTGCACCATGAAGCATCTTGCTTCTTCTTCTCCTCTTCAGACATCACGAAATCCACAAAGTAGTCTGTCCAAGAGCTCTCCTCCGGCTGAGCTTCACTGCAGCAGCTAAGGACACTCCTCAGTACTACAGTAGTCGAGCCACCAACGTCGACTGAATCCTCCATGTTTTGATGCCTGAAAGGTGAAAGAGTTAGCTGAACACTGAAGGGTACTGCAGCTTCTAGCTGCTTGGATCAGTGAGTGGATGAATGGCTTTGCAAAAGATGCATACAGCCTGGCTATATATATATATAAACAGGAGAGAGAGAGAGAGAGAGAGAGAGAGAGAGAGAGAGAGAGAGAGAGAGAGAGAGAGAGAGAGAGAGAGAGAGAGAGAGAGAGAGAGAGAGAGAGAGAGTTAGATCGATCGAGAGAAGCTGATGAATGACATCACGAGGACGAAAGGAGATATAGGTGGTTGGGGTGTTAAGATCAACAGTAGATGGTACTATACCCGTTACAAAGAAATCTAAGAATATTATTTCTCTTGGTTTCAGAAGTGCCCGACGACCTAATTAATCAATCACACCTCCTTATCTTTGAAAATAGTGCACGCGAAATTCCAGCCGAGCGAAGCCCCTCCACTTTACACATTTGCTCATCGGAATCCATCCATGCTTGATCATCCATGTGCGGCTTTATTTCAACCATACAATTCACACAGTACTCTAGCTACATATGCTCTAGCTAGTTCGCCATAAGAGATGGAGATGAAGACATGGAGCAGTGACCAGTGAGCACTACTACCATACTGTTCTTTTTCAGATGATGCATTGGCCAATGCATGCAATACTACACATAGGCTATAGCTATAGCTAGCTTGTATTGATCGTTTACACACCTCATAGTTTTCGCAAAAGGTGAGCTAGGGGCGCGCGTGAACTCGTCAAACTAGCTCGCAATACTTTGGCCCTGTATGAAAACTCTAGGAGTGCTAGAGGTTAGAGTTAAATTGTAACCCTAAATTAACTCTGAAATAACTCTAGCTCTTGAGGTGTATGGATGCAAGGGTTAGATGTTAGAATTAGTTATTTTTTCAATCATTTGACTACTTTTCAGCTTGATTTATTGTGGCTAGACTAGTCCCACTGTGTTGTGTGTGGCTGTGTGGGGATCCTGTGTGCCTGGAAATTCCTTTTTTGGGTAGCCCTTACACAAACTAGCCCCA
Organism: Zizania palustris; assembly: GCA_019279435.1. Classification (NCBI taxonomy): domain Eukaryota; kingdom Viridiplantae; phylum Streptophyta; class Magnoliopsida; order Poales; family Poaceae; genus Zizania; species Zizania palustris. The sequence continues at coordinate 18,391,205 of JAAALK010000282.1, forward strand.
ATTAGCACCCCTTAAAGGTGCTAGTTTTTTTTATGGGTTAGATTGAAATAGCCCAACTCTAACCCTCCTGTATGGGTATTCTGGGGTTAGTTGGGGTAAATCTAACCCAAGCTAACTCTAACCCCTGGATCCATACAGGACCTTTCTGCAAAACCAAACGCTGCACCAATCGATGCGTTGAAATAATCCAGGCAAGGTAGGCATATGCACGCACGCATGCATGCATGATGAAGAACATGCATGGCGACCCCGGTCATGAGGGCAGTTACGTTGATATATGATAGGCATATATTTATTAGTGTTTGGTGATAAAGGATTAATGGATTTTGTGGCGAGAGCGCGTTCGTTGCACCTATATATTAGTCTCATCGCCTGTCTCGTTAGTAATGATATATTATTAATGATAATCATCCACATATACTCGTATTAACTCAGAAAACGTGATTAAGCTTCGCTTGCAAAGCATTCAGGCGGCGACAATTTGATCTTGGCACTGTTGTTGGGCTAGCTTGTCTCTGATAGATTTCTGTCCACCGTTTTGGTCTTGGCACAAAGTAGAGCCTTTTTTTAACCTCCTGTGGATTAAGCAAATCAGCATAGCTAAATTAATAACCTGTAGCTTTGAAAGTGTAAGTTAAATGACAAGTGCTTGGTGGTATATATAGAAACTAGTTTCATTATTATAACAAGCAATAATATAATTACTGGTCTTTTGCTTGTGTAACAAGGTTACAAACATCATATGCATATCTATCTGTTCAAACTTCAAATTTTCAGTGGACTGATAATTTCATATCAATGCATACGGTGGTCTTCACAGCTGCACCGAAATGAATTAAATTTGAGCACACATGATATATGTATATGTTGCATCAATAACATTACACATGTAGACAAAAAGATTATTGAAGCAATGAAATGAATGTACATACATACACATGCACATCGTTCCAACCAATTACACATGTAAATTTGCAATGCTATATGAAATCATACTTTTCACACACTCATGCATGAAGGGATCGACGAACATCACTTGCATTATTGACGTCAATTCACATTCAAGGTTGAAGATGCGACCTGGTCTGTCCCATGACAAATTTCACGTCGTTTCTATAGATAATATATTCAGCTAAATAATGGACATAGCAGTTTTCATAGACAGTCTACTAAGAGACAAATTGAGCTCATTTTTACAGACGTGAAGTCAAATTTGTCTCCGAAAAATGATTCGCATAGTCGACTGCATGCATGCGTAGGCGGTTTTCCTTCAGATCGATCACCACCACCTCCACCTGCATGCAGCGGCGCTGCATAAATTATTTTTGTAGCAGTGCTTTTCGCCGTTCAACAACTTAACGTATCAACTACGGCATTTTGGGTGGGCATGCATGCATGCACGCGCGCGCACAGGGCCCTAAATACGTAGCCTTACCTACAAGATTGCTCGAGACAGGATACCTGACATGCATGCTGATGAGCAGCGCCTCTCTGCTGGATCATCCGGCCTGGATCGATCTCGATCGATGATTGACGCCCATGTGTTGTGGTTGACGAACTCTCCTGCATGGCACCACACATCTCCTGGTTTTCTGCATGCATATATGCATGCCCTCTGGCAAATTAGACAGACATTTTTATTCTATGAACAAAAGAGAAAAAAGGAAAAGGAAACCAATACTTGTACCTGGATGAATAAGAAGGTACATGTACAACATTTATTAGAATCGATCTGTCCTGGAGTAGGGCATGATTCAACAGTAAACTGGAAAGAGATGCTTGCATGCATGCATACATACACATAAATAAACATATATTGTGCTTGTTTAATCAAATGTTCAGTGGTCTGGATCAACAATTCAACATTCTTACTCGTGACTAGAACCAGAGATAGAGCCACAATGTGAAGCATTTAATTTCTCCTGTAGGGAATAGCGAGTTTTCATCTAATCCCTTCCCCGCATAAATAGAGTACGTAAACCCATTATCATCTCTGTATCTTCATGTTTGAATGGAAATTGATGATTGAATATGTGCCTTAGCTTAAGATTCTAATTAAGAAACAACTTATGAGTAGTATTCAGCTGGTGAAAATCTGAAGAATACAATATTTTCCAACTTCTGTACATGGCTTGTGTTTCCGTAGCTAGGATGATTATGGTGTTGAAAATTATACTTGGATTCGTTCTCGATGGCATAACCAACTTAGCATTTCTGAGGTTCCTTTCGACATTTCGGAGCCAAAACAGATTTTTTTAAAAAATAGTTTTTTTAAAAAAAAAATCAAATTTATATGTCAGATTCAAAATATTGCAAAAATAGTATCCGGTCGGTCAACCATTGGCCGACTGGCAGCCAGTTGGCATTTGGTCGGCCGACTGGTGCCAAGTAGCAACCAGTCGGTCGATGGGTGGACGACTGGCGCCCGCGCCAGCATCCGCCCCGCGCCCCCTCGCCTCCTGGCCCCCACGCACCCCGCAACCCCTCACCTCCCGTGCCCCCCTTGCTGACCGCGCCCCACACCATCTGATGGGGGATTGGTCCCGATCTTCCGTTAGGTAGGGATAACTTGGGTTGGTGGAGAATCTCGACGTTGGCGATCCAAGGCTCCGGTCCGGCGGATCAAAATCTTGCAATCGTTACACCACTGTCTCCGTTGGTTATCAACCACGCAGAACGCGATTGACCTCGCCACGAAGGCTAATTCCTGCAAGCGAACCCAAGAACACAAGCAAGAACAGGAAGGATACAAATCGAATGCCAAATCACAGACAAACGATGAAAGGTGAGGTTTCACAAACGCCAATGCAGCAGCCAATCGGTCCGGTGCAAGAGGCGAAATCTAAACACACAAGTGTAGATGCAAACAAAGCAAAACCTAACCCTAAAGGCGGCTGGAGTGAATATATAAGGCGTGGCAGCCTGTAGAAGGCGAACAGACACGGGCTGTGGGCTAGAAGACGTACAGACTCAGATTATGGGCCAACACGGCCCAGTTCTGTCACGCAGGACGGTTTCAATCACACAGAACGACTCGAGACTCCAAATGAGGTGAAACCAATGGAAAACGATCCGTCTTCTCCTCAGCTTTCCAAAAAGTCAAAGAACGCGCCAATCGGACTTCGTATGAGGAAGTTACGCCCATTTTGGTGCATGGTGGTTGATGTAGTCCAAACCAGCGATTTCTTGACTTCAAATCATCCGTGTGACTCCGTCTTCAACTCCAACTCTCCTATTCCATCTCCCATGTTCCTAAGCAACAAAATATCACTAGTATTCAGTAGCATCTCATTCAAACAAATATTAACATAGTTGCTAAGGAAAGAATTAACCTCATGGTTCAAGCGACGGGCACGAGCGCGTGTGATTGGTCCTTGTAATTGAATTGTAGGTGAAGGATCCATGTGTGTATCATGTGAAGTGAAGTGATGTCCTCATCACCATCGGCTCCCGCGCCGGCAGGCCTCCGCGCCCGCCGCCTCAGCCCCCGCCCCGCGCGCCACGTGGACGGGCGGGAGCTGAGGCAGCGGGCGGCGAGCGCGGGGGCTGGCTGGCACGAGAGCCGAGGGGGTGGGGTGTGGGGCGCGCACCCGCACGGGAGGCGAGGGGGCGCGGGGCGGGCGCGCCGCGGCGCGTTCCGGGCACCAGTCGGCCGCCCGTCGACTGACTGGCTGCCACATGGTGCCAGTCGGTCGACCAAGTACCGACTGGTTGCTATTTTTACAATTTTTTGAATTCGACATATAAATTTGATTTTTTTTAAAAAAAATATATTATTTTTTAAAAAAATCGCCAAATCATTGAGTTTTTCTCTGCCATGTTGAAGGCTAATAATATACGGGCCCAATGTTAGAATCCCTGGCATGGGTGCATTGACTTATCGAGACAAACATAGTGCCGTAGTACCTGACATGACTTGTTTACAAGACCTGAAATAAAGATGCAAGTGATTGTAGGTATGGAGCCAGAAATCAGAAATAGAACAACTTTAAGTGATTAGGGAAAACAAAAAACTTTGAGAAGCTAATAGGATGTTCAGGCAATGGAGTGAATGTGAACCGTAATGTGTTGTTATATACTAGTCATCGTTATCCTACTAACAAGTGGGATCTCAGCTGTACGTTGCTACTAGTTCATCCTCGCTTCCTTGAAGAATCTTAAGGATTTGCATTAATGATGTTGTCCGTGTTTGAAGCTCAGTGGTGAAATAAGGCAAAGCGCAGGAAAACTCCTGCTGCAGCTTCCTGCTGGCGTGTTTTAGGGACAAAAAGCATTGGTAATGCAACTGTTACTCCAACTAGTCAACACCAAGAAAAGGCTCCAAATATTCAGAAGAACAGAGCAGATAATTCAATATAAGATAGAATGAAATGTTCTATACAAGACAGAAACTAAATATGATCTTAGAATAATACCAAAGAGATGTATCAGGTTAATGGCAAGCCAATTCCTAGGATAGTCCAACGATATATGATACTACCTAGCTAGTAGAGATGTCAATGGGGACCCGTTCCCCGATTCCATGTGAGGAATTCTTCTATTAAGACTCGGGATGGTAGGGATTTTTTACCTGTGGAAAATTATATGGAGGAAAAATAGATCCATTCTAATAACTCATATTGGTTGTTTTATAAATTTATTGATTAATATTTTTTGTTAGTGAGTGATTGGTTTGTTATTTTTACAAATTTTATTAAAATTTGGAATCACTCGTAGTTAGAAATTTTAGTAAAATTTGGTCTATACATTGTCTTGAAAATTATGATTTAAATGATTAGATTGAATCGAGACGAGTGCTCCACGGGAAAAAATCCTCGCACGGGTAACGGAGATGGAAAAAAATCCCCGTTATCATTGATGGGAACGGAGACAGGAAAAATATATTCCCGTGGGAATAGGTATGGAGAGGTAAAACCCAGCATGTACTCAATTGCAAAAGCCAATAGAAAAGGCAGGGAAAATATATTTGCATACCTATGACTCTATCAGCACCAACCATCACCAATTATTCTGCATAGCAATGCAGGTCATTTAGTAAAATGCAGGATTGAGCAGTGAAACGTTTTATGCCAGAAGCTAATAGAATAATCTAAGCGGACCATCAGAGAGTTTTGGCCTTTAGGTACTTCAAACTAGACTTATAGCAGGTGGCTAATCAATGTGATTGTTGAAATTAGCTGTTGCAAGAACATGGATCATTGTGCAATATTACAGATATAATCCAAGTTATCATTATGTAACATTACAGATGTAGTCCAATCAAAAAGGCAGGCATACCTGAAACAAGTAACAATGTGACCTGGAAACACAATCTAAAAGGCAGAATTTTTAACATAAATTGCATGGCTCCAGAATTCAAAACTTTTATCACTAATGTACACCTGGTCAATTATCAGACATCAATGACAGCAAAATTATGGTCTGATAATCAACTGCGAAATTAAAGAAGTTAAGTTTAGCAATGCTAAAAATTCCACAAAAAAAGCATGGTACAAAACTAGTACCAAAATTTGACCATACTCCAAGAACCAAACAATGTCACATTGTCACATACCCACCCACCCACACACACACACACACACACACACACACACACACACATATATATATATATATATCCAAAATTCACTGCACTACCAGCAAACCTAGTTTATATACTACGTCGGCAGTTCGTTGGAGGAAGGAAGAAAAAGGTGAAGCGTAGTTCCAAAGTAAACAATCTGGGTGCAATTGGTTAGCAAAAACTATATGGAGCATTCAGCAATAGCAGTGAGAAGTTGGAATGCACATAATTTTGGTGCTTCCAGATGACACAACTGTAGGTTTGGTGGTAGCATCTTCTACTGACCTGAAATATGATAAGCAAACAGATTGGCAAAAGGTAAGGCAAGCTCAAAGGCAGATAGCAAGAGAAGTCCAATGGCCAAAAGAAATACAGTTCGGTTTCTGTTTCTGTTTCAGTTTCCCGGAGGAAATGACTCTCTATCTTGCCGACGATTTAACGATGCATCGGAGGAGCCTCGCAGCGAGCTCACAAGTCTCAGCCAAGGCATTGTGATTTCGAACAAAACAAGCATTTTCAAAATTTTCATGTAATCAGTTGTTTGTGGCATTCAAAAACAAGTTGATGTTTATGAGCAAACTAATTGAACAAACAAAGCTTACTTAACATAAGTCATATATCAGATTTCTAGATAAGCCAACAAAAGCCTCATAAAGATTTACAAAATTCATACAAGTCCAGCTTAACTAGATAAGCTGACAAAAGCCCCATCAACACGGCTCACTTACACAAGTTTTACAAAAGACAAACAATTCTAGCTTAATTAGATAAGCTAACAAAAGCCCCATCAACATAAGCTCATTTGCCATGCATTATACAACATCCTGCATTACACAAAGCCATGCAAAATATTTTGGGAGCCACATGACTTCTTGCTCTGGTTAACTCCTGCCCTTACTCTCCTACTTGTATTTTTCCGAGTTTGGCTTGTGGCTGCAATGTCTAAGTCTAGTACTCTATAGCCCTGCTTCTTGTTACAGGACTAGTCTGGGCAACCTCAGATGCTACCTAACCACAACTTTTCTGATTCTTTTTCTCTTGGGCTTTTGTGGAGAAGATGGATCATCAACTTGTTCAATGCAAATCTTTTCAATATGACCAAATTGACCACATATTTTGCATTTATGCTTTCTTTTGCAGTTTTGCCTGAACCTCCTTCTTCCACTGCTTTAATCCTCCTGCTCCTAGGTCTGCCAGCAGCCCTCTTTAGAATAGGTGGCCACAACTTGAAGCCCATATCTATTTTCAATCATTGAGACTTATCTGGCATTGGTGTGCCACCCATTCACTTTCTTGAACTTATCCACAGAGTAATATTCATGTACAAAATACTCCAACTCTAAACCCCTCTTTGAAATTATGAGAAATATAGCATGTGTGCAAGGAAGACCAGTAAGTTGTCACTCTTTATAGGTGTATTTTTTGGCATTTAAGTCAACAATGTGCCTCCATGTCTTCAAATCCCTATCACACCCTCCTACTTCTCCTGTATGATTATGAGATGTGAATATTTATATCTTAGGTTTCTGCTTTGGCATACAATGTTTTCATAACATTTGGTAGAATTCTGCAATTTTAAGTTCTCTACGAGTCCCTTTCTAATATAAAGCCTCTCAATTATCATTTATCTTATCTTATCCATCAAGTCAATCACAGGAAGTGATTTATCATGTCTTATCTAGCTATTAAATGTCTCTACTATGTTATTGTGACGTAATCACATTTTCTAACATATGTTAACATACTTCGAGCTCACAAATGCTTATGATTGCTTTTAATCCACTCAATTGTTGTAGCACATGCTTCCTTCATCTTGTTATAATGCATCTCAAATATATCATGTCTATGTATACCATGGAGGTGTTTGTGTTGCCTAAAACCATTCAACGAGATATTGATAGAATTAGGGCTAAATTTTTTGGGGATGGCTTGGAGAAAAATAAAAATAACATCTGGTGAGTTGGAAAACGCTTTGCAGCCCCAAAGACTTTGGTGGAATGGGATTTACTGATATTAGAGCTATGAATTATGCGCTGCTTTGTAAGTGGATTTACAACATGGAATCTAGTAATGAAGGTCTATGTTATTCTCTCCTTAGAAATAAGTATTGTCGCGATAGAGGTTTTTATCAATCTTCTCCCATGGGTGGGTCTTATTTTGGAAAGGTCTTCATAGAGTTAGATGTGGATCCAAAGAGATTGCGGTTATCAAGTGGGGATATGAAAAATGTTTCGTTCTGCAAAGATGTTTGATAGGTGACACTCTAAGTGTCCATTTTTAAGATTTGTATCAATCCTTTGGCCACTGTGTATGACTTGTATGATGAAGGCCATTGGAATTTTGAGCTAAGAAGGTCATTAATGCTAGATGAAATGGAACACTAGAATCTAATGCAGAATTTGCTTGATGGTGTTGTTCTTGATGGGGATAATGATATTATGGTCTGGGAAATTAACAAGAAAGGTTTTACATCGAAATCCATCTATCGTCTGATTGTTTTCGGTGGGGTTAAAGATACCAGTACAATGGACATCTAGAAGAGTTGTATTCCTTTGAAAGTTAAAATCTTTGTGTGGATCATGTTTAAAGGCAGGACTCCCGTTGGGTGTCATTTGAGAAAACTAGGTTAGCCAGGCAACCCTACATATAAGCTTTGTAGGCAACTCGAGGATGTTAATTATCTCTTTTTTCGCTACCAACTTGCCCAATATGTGTGGAGTTTTATGAGAGATGCTTTAAGTTGGATCGAGTGTCCACTGGATAGAGATTCATTAGTTGATTTGCATCTCACTCGCCCCCGCTCGAAAAAATGATAAATATGTGGGTGTTTGCGGTTTGTGTTTTGGTGTTGTGGCTTCATCATAATCATTTCATTTTCCACAACTTGATACCTAAAAATGTGATGAGTTTATTATATCGTATCTTGTCTTTTCTTACTCAGTGGTTGATTTTGAATTGCCTTGCATTGCTCCATGCTCACATTCGAAAATGCTCAAGTCTCAAGAGAGATACAAGACTAAATGAGAAGTAGTTGACCTCTGTTTTGTGTTGAAGTGCGATTGATCTTCTATATCATGTTCAATATTGGTGATTATGACAGTTCTAGCGTTGCAGCTTTGTGTGTTTTTCTCCTTGTGCTGCTTTTTAATTTCTAGACGTTGGTTAACAGTTGTGTGATCCTAGTGATCCATTTTGAATCAGCATGATGTTGTCTATTTGTTGATGTGTCTTTGGATTAGGTGGGCTGCAAACCTATTGTTCTGTCTTTGTCGAGAGTTGTTGGGTGGTTAGTTCTGGAAGTGTCCCCAACATTGCCATTTGCTGGCTTTCTAATAAAGTCAGACCATTTATTTGGTCTTTTGTCAAAACAATATGCCCTTGATGCTGCCATAAGTTCCTCTCAAATACTTCACCATGAAACCTCTTCTAAAAGTTTTTGACCAAGTGTCTAATGCATTTCCTGTGTTCAACTTCATTAGTAAATACCTTGGCGAGTGCCCTATCAATACATTTTCCAGAGCATCTGTTGAAATAACCAAACCTAACTTTCTGCACTCTCTGATTCAAACACATCGTATGCTTGACTTAAAACCCACAATTGTACCAGGGTTATCTTCTCTAATTTCGACTTAAAGCTGAATGATGCTTCGAAGCTATCTTCCCATTTACCCAATATCTCATGAAGATCCATTTGTAAATAATGTAGTAAGAAGTCTTAATCTGATACTTCTCTTCTAAATCTTTCTTTAGGGCAGAAGTACTAATGGTTTGATCTTTTCTCAATTTATCAATTACTCTATCTCTCACACATGCATTTGTGACCATGCAATTGTTCTCCATACTACTTGTGCTATCACAATTGTGTTTGTATGAAAGCTTTTTAATCTGCACATATACAACAAGACTCATAACTTATAAAACTGAAAGTAATCTTGTAACTTATGAAATTGAAAGTAACTTGTAACTTACCATCCAAGTTCTCCCATCTTGTAATATTGATGCATGTATCCTCCATTTGCATTTTTTTCTTTACAATATGCCCTGTATGACCCAGGGCCGTTCCTGAGTTTTGTGAGGCCCGGGGCAAAATTATAAATATAGGCCCTAATACCAAAGAACTATTGTTTACTATTATATATCAACTAACTAAATAATTTAATGCATCACAGAAAATTTTAAGCGATAAAAAAAGAAGTAAGATCATTACCTTAAATATATTATAGATCACCTTAAAAATGTCTTCTAACATTTCTTGATGCAAAATCATCAATGATGGTTACAATATTAATATCATCTAACAAGTTCTTCTCAATACGTAAAGTTGTCAGCTCATTTAGCCTTCCTTAAGACATTATAGACCTTAAATAATTCTTCAATAATTTTAGTTGTAGTGATCAGGTGGGCCCTAGGAAGGTGGGGGCCCGGGTCGAGCGCACGACTCGACCCCCCCTCAGGCACGGCCCTGTAATGTATCTCTTAAAACATAATGAGCAGCATAGGAAGGGACATTTTAGTCTATTTCCAAAGCTTCTCTCTCATTTTGGCAAAAAACATGAAAATAATGTATGTAGGTGGTGTTAAACAGTAAATACTTTATTTTTTTGATGTCATATGACAAATTAAAAGTATAAATTTGTTGTGTCCTCCAACAAATATTGTATTTTCTAGTGTCCACCGACGAATTTTGCCAAAAAAAACCGTCAAAAAACACATGTACATATTCCGTACTAGCTAATAATATTTTTTTGTTATTTTTCCGAAAGATCAGTACTCGTATTGTTCACTCGTACACAGTACCATAAGAGAGTACATGCACCTATATCTCTACTATATTAAAGCGGACAGTGGTCGTCTGTCCACTGCTACGCACCTCCCCGCGGCAAAACCGTCCCCTACCGCACGCGTAGCGCAACCTAACCGTTCACCGCATGCATATGCGCGCGCAGCTGCGTGAGAAGAATCCCGCCGCATGCATGTGGCGCGCAGCGCATCCTGCGAAAGAAAAAAGGGAAAAGGAAAAAGAAGAAAAAGAAAAGAAAAAATGTATTTTTATATTTCGGTCTTTTAATTTATGTATTTTGTGTGGATGTACAAATTTGTGTAAAAACCCTTAGATTTTTTAAAAATCATATAAAAAATAAATTTTGCGCAAAAAACCCTATTACAAAATAAAGTTCTGCTACAAAGCACTAGTTATAGGTGTAAATGGTAAGTTGACCGGATGTAGCATCGCCGTGAAACCAACGCCAAACAGACCGTTCCCGATGGACGGCCCCTAGCTAGCTACGTCACTACATCACACGTAGTACGTGCCTCCTCTACTGCCCGCTGCCCACTGACCTGTCACGTACGCAGCCACGTACCGCGACCTCCGTGGCCCTCCTTTTCCCGCGTGGCGCCGTACCGTAGCAAACGAACACGCACGCTGGGAAAACGCCGAGCCCACCAGAGCGCCCCGGAGCCGTCAATTGGTAGACTCGTTTATGAGCAAATGCGACCATTGCGATGTGTACAATTTAATTTGCTTCAGTTTTACAGTACAAGTAAGCTGTGTTGTTTAGTCATATATACTTTTGATGTTTAATCTATTCGACGCTTAATACTCTTTTGATCGTCTCATCTTATCATTAATTAGAGTTTGCTATGCACTCTCCAAATTTTATACGACGGTCCTGTCGGTCGGTCGAGGGTTAACACGGAAACGCAAGTGGTTAGTACGGTGCCGCTAATCGATCGCCGTGTGTGCACGTGGGGTATTACCTAGCTAGCTCACATGAACGCAAGTGTGTTTTCTGTTCGATCGGTTCCCGGGAAACGGGAGTTTTACCGCACGATCACGCACGCGTGACACGACGCGCGCGCTACACTTTTGTCGCGACCGGTCGATCGTGCGCACGTTCTGATCGACCAAACTGCACGTACCTACCCAAACGACAGCTACCTCTGTCTCGCCGTCTCGCGCGCGCGGTGAAACCGATGGATCGCCGAGCGAGGGGAGGAGAGAAAAAAAAAAACGCTTCCCTTCTTCCCGGCCCTGTGCACGCCCACGTGACCCGCGGGGCTCGAACGGACGGCGAGGGACGCTCCAGATCGCGCGCGTCGCGACGCGCCTGCTGCCTGCTGCCAAGCACGCGCGGGGCCGCGAGCGTGCTCCACCGCTAAACACCCTCGACGCGACGCCGCAGGTGACGCGCCCGTCCACGGGGCGCGCGCGGACGGCCGCGAGGAGGACAGCTCAGGCACTGCCGGCTAGCTAGGGTGGCAAGCCAAGCCGGGCTCCCGCTGAGCCGGCTGGGCCGGCCAGGCGAGCCAGGAAACGGCTTGTTAAAGAACACATGCACCCGTTAAAAAACCACAAATTATTCGGATCTCTCTATAAATACCACCTTCCTCCTCACATCTCCCCTACCATACACACCACGCGGAACACATAACTGAAGAAGCCGGCCGTCGTTTCCGACGACGAAATGCTGGCCGCCGCGGTCGCCTCCGTCAGGATCTCCACGGCCGCGACCCCTAAGTTGGCCTTCAAGCCCGTCCACCTCCCTCCCATCGTATCCGGCGGCGGCAGTCGCCGGCCTCTCTCCCTCGTCGCCGCGCGGCCCCTGTACCGGCAGGACCCGTTCCTGGCGGCCCGTGCAGTGCCGTCCCTGGCGCCGCCGTCCGCCACCGCCGATGGCGCCCGCCCGGTGGAGACCGCAGCCCCGGCGGAGACCGCGAGGCGGGCCAAGATCGGGGTCTACTTCGCGACGTGGTGGGCGCTGAACGTGATCTTCAACATCTACAACAAGAAGGTGCTCAACGCGTTCCCCTACCCGTGGCTCACGTCGACTCTGTCGCTCGCCGCCGGCTCCGCCATCATGCTCGCGTCCTGGGCCACCAGGATCGCCGAGGCGCCCAACACGGACCTCGATTTCTGGAAGGCCCTGTCGCCGGTGAGCACCCCTTCGCGTCGCATTTCACGGCCTCGCCGCCGTTCTTGAATTTTTTTCTTCCTTCTCTCATGCGTTTGGATTGGGATCTGTTTGTGCACGAGCAGGTGGCGATCGCGCACACCATCGGGCACGTGGCGGCGACGGTGAGCATGGCGAAGGTGGCCGTGTCCTTCACGCACATCATCAAGAGCGGCGAGCCAGCGTTCAGCGTGCTCGTCTCCAGGTTCTTCCTCGGCGAGCACTTCCCGGCGCCGGTCTACTTCTCCATCCTCCCAATCATCGGTGGATGCGCCCTCGCCGCCGTCACCGAGCTCAATTTCAACATGACTGGTTAGTAATCTGCATATCCCTCTTCACCTGAATTAAATCTTGGAGATATTTACATCAGATACACGAGAAAAATCCTCACTTTTGGTGCAACCCAGATATTATCCAGAAGAACAAGAACCGTCCATTAATTCTGAGTCCACAATTGAACAACTTATATCCAAATGAAAAAAAAAAATAAGTTTTTATGTTAGATGGCGAAATCTAACACTGTTTATACACGCCAACCAGGAAAGTTCATGATTTTTTCATAGATATGACACATCGATCATCACACTGGTTAACTGGTGAAATGTTTCGTCGTGTGATGCTGAAATCGTTTTGCAGGATTCATGGGGGCAATGATCTCAAACCTCGCGTTCGTGTTCCGGAACATATTCTCCAAGAAGGGGATGAAGGGCAAGTCTGTAAGCGGGATGAACTACTACGCCTGCCTCTCCATGCTGTCCCTGGCCATCCTCCTCCCTTTCGCCTTCGCCATGGAGGGGCCCAAGGTGTGGGCTGCAGGCTGGCAGAAAGCCGTCGCCGAGATCGGTCCCAACTTCGTCTGGTGAGCTCACATGACACATCCATGCTCTCCTTGTACTAATTCTCAGCATTTCACTGTCACAACCATCATGTCAGTTGAGATTTTTGGTCTTAATTGGTTAATTCTCGATTGTTTGATGTAAGTCTATTGAATCATTACCATTTAAACAGAAATTATCCTACCATTATCAATTTAGCATTATCAGTTCATCTCTCTTAAGCAGCAACCCCCTCGGTAGGAGACAGAACATCTTAGTCAGATAAGAGAAATGCGTAGAAATATCAAGGTTTGATATTTTTGTGAGATAATTCAGTGTGAATCTCTGTGGCTGTAGGTGGGTGGCGGCGCAAAGTGTGTTCTACCACTTATACAACCAAGTGTCCTACATGTCGTTGGACGAGATCTCGCCGCTGACGTTTAGCATTGGCAACACCATGAAGCGGATCTCCGTCATTGTTGCCTCCATCATCATCTTCCACACGCCGGTCCAGCCCATCAACGCACTCGGGGCAGCCATTGCCATTCTTGGAACTTTCATCTACTCCCAGGTAGATTTCACACGTGTTCTTTTACCTCGTCGCATCATCTCGCAATCTGCCCAGTTCATGGATGCAATTCTGAATCTCTGAAACTTAACCCCAAAAAAACTTTCTTTTCTTTCAGGCAAAACAGTAATGGCCTGGAACGCGTTTGGCCACAAGTCGACTCGGCGCTTGAATGCAACAATGTAATGAGCATATCTAAGAGCCCCTTGTAATATATTAGAGCTCTTTTTTTCGGTTTCTTTTCTAGGTTAATTTAGATGCCAATGCTGTTTCTGAGTTCTTCGAGTCTTCTACTATGACTATGATGATGATGTAGAGAGGCGAATCTGCCAAAATAAAGCGGTTAGATTTTTGCTGCTTCCGAGTTTCGTGGTCCAAAACGACGTGTGGTTCAGAATGAGTTGGGGTCTACCGTTTTGGCTTGTCATGTCTCACAAGATCACATTGCAGTAGCCTTGCATGCTTGCTTGCCAGTGTAGCGGTGATGGATGGGTACAGGGCATGGTGCAATTTGCTCACTGAGATCTCTGAGATGGATTCAGCATTGGACTGTAGCTCACTTTGCTAGCTGTATCCTTGTATGCTTTTTATCTTTGGTCCCCGGTATTTGGAGGCAGCATATACCCCAACTGACATATGTTCTTGAATCAAGAACAGCCTTTCCGGACTCAAAAGGACAGGGCAGAAGGGCTTAGCTTTTAAATTTCCAATGTTTCTTTCGAGCTTATTGGGAAGATCACTGAGATGGCAATCCTTCGATGTCGTCTACTTACACATGCGTTTATTTATCTGTTCATTTAAACACGGTTTCAACTTGAAAACGAAATACAATCACCAGGGCTATATTTGCACTGTGTAACCTGCCAGTTTAAGTTGAAAAATGTTCAACAATACATTTAAGAAAATCCCGTCATTCTTTCACAAGCGCTATCAGATGGGTGCCGAGAAAGTATGGAGTGCAAAATCAACACATGCATCGCATTGGATTCAGCGAAGATTAAGCAACAAAACTTGATCCAGCCAAGTCGACCCTTGAGAGAATGTCAGAAGATGGAACTTCAATACATGATAAGGTCTGCTTAAATTAAGCTCCTAGTATCATAGAATATGAAGCTCAGTAGACCCCACAACTTCAGTATCCATTAGGTAGCAAGCAATTTAGAAAAGGGATGTTCCCTTGCCCTTCTTGTCTCCACCAATCTCGAAATGCTTGCACCTCTGAACAAAGAGGAATAGAGAAGTGAGCATCCAACACAATCAAAAAGATTTTTTATTCAAGTTCACGTTCAGCTCTAGACAAATGAAACAATACCTTGATGGCGTGCTGGGAGTAGTGCTTGCAGCTTTGGCATTGCAGCTTCAGCACAATCTTCTTGGTGGTTTTTGCCTGAAAACAGCAACCACTTATCATAATATGAAAATATACAACAGAGAGTCCCAAGCATTAAAATTACAAAATGGTGTTGCCAAATTTTTTGCATTGAACAGACATATAGCACTGATAAATCAATCAGGATAATAACATATGAACTGTAGCATACCTTCTTGTGGAAAACAGGCTTGGTCTGACCACCATATCCTGACTGCTTACGGTCATAACGGCGCTTTCCCTGGGCAGACAGGCTGTCTTTACCCTTCTTGTACTGAGTGACCTTGTGAAGAGTGTGTTTCCTGCACTCCTTGTTCTTGCAGTAGGTCTTCTTGGTCTTGGGAACATTCACCTATATAAAACATTTTGAAACAGAAGCACTCAGTTTAACAAATACTGTTTATTGGAAAGGACATAGAAGGCCTATAAACCATCAACACAGCCAAATGTGCATAATCAGAAGAAAATGTTTCTCCATATTTCTCAAGACAGTCATTCAAGAAACCAAAATCCAAAGGTTAAAATCTCAATTGGGTCCTCAAAAAATATGCTTATGTTTTTCATCATAAGAATGCCAGGTCTCAACGATTCCATGCCATCATATGAGCCCATAAACCAAAGTCAGACAAGATTACTGAACACTTTCAGCACAAAATAAGAAAAAAGAAATCCATCAGATGTCCTTGAATGAAGATGATGAAAATGTTTACACCAAAAGTGCATCACTGCATGGCAACAAAGTTGTAAATTTTTCCAGTGCAAAACACATACAGATCAAGTGAGGAACCCCTGGAGTTGTGATAAACTCTACAAGGTCGATTTACATAGATTTAGGCTATTACATATATTCTACAGGCTAGATTTAAGCAACATTAATATTCTACACTACTGAACTTTCACATAAACATGGCACTGGGTTCAGATCTAACTGCTGGGATTGTGGTTACTGTTAAGCCTTGATAGGAATTTAATATACTGTTTGGCTACAGATGATGAGCCTTGTGAACACATAATTTTGATCCATAAAAATAACTAAAAAACTAAAAGCTATCGATCTGTATACAGACAACTGCAGAAGCAAGTTATATATCCACAACCACTGGAAGTGGATCGATTGTTGCACTACAAGAGCAACGGGACAACACAGAAAACAATGCTTTTGATAAAAAAAAAAACTTGGGCAAAAAGCTAATGGTGCGGGTGGCGCCTAATTGGAAAAGGGGGTGGCATGGAGGAAACTCTGGTGTGCTTGGTGCCAAGGGTTTGATTCATGACGGAGTCTAAGTGTCTAACCTAGGTGCACCATGGAGGAAGGTTTCCTACCTAAATGTGCTAGGAGCCACCATGCCATGGATATCATATGCAAAACAATAAAACAAAACAACATAACGGTGCTGGTTTACTGAACTCCAATAGGTGGATCTG
Organism: Zizania palustris; assembly: GCA_019279435.1. NCBI lineage: Eukaryota > Viridiplantae > Streptophyta > Magnoliopsida > Poales > Poaceae > Zizania > Zizania palustris. The sequence goes on from JAAALK010000282.1 coordinate 18,407,898, forward strand.
CCTAGTAAATTCAGGGGATCGGCGCTCTCATCCAGATATAACCCATTACATTCTTTTCGTAATACTACAATACGAATGCCAAATGTCAGCTCCTCAGAAATATGCGCTTATCTTGAAGACAATAATCAGGTCTCTAAAAATGTAATTCAAAACAAACAAATAACAAGCATTAATTAAAAAAATGGCATAAGTATACAAATCACTCATTGCGAAATACACTATCTCCATGCTAAAATCGCTAGACCCCAAACGCATCAACACGGAACCAGCTACTCCTCCCGCACATAATCCCTCGGCTACGGCAGATCGAGGACAGTCACGCGGTCGATTCGATCTTCCCTAGCGCGGGCGGCGGAGAGCGGCAGACGGTGAGGAGAGAGAAAGCGTACCATTTTGGCGGCCGGGGCTAGGGTTCCGGAGCGCTCCCGATCTGGTAGAGAAGTTGCGGCGGGTGGCGGCGCGGGTGGGAGCGCCCTGCGGCTTAACTCCGCTGTGCCCGAGGAGGTAGGGTTTTCTGGTGGCGATAGCGCTGGCTGGTTAGTGGACCCTCACTTTCAGCCCATGGGCCGTAGAGAATTGGCCCACATGTCAGCCTCATGCTTCATGGTGGGCCCACCGCTCCGCCAGATTTGCAATTTCGAATTAAAAAAATTATTTATAAAAAAATCACGAGAAAAATCAGTGCAAAGAACTCTGTCCAGTGTCCATTCCTGAATGAAAGAAATGAGCTTTTTTTTTCACTACTCCAACTCGTCAAATTAATGTTTGTTTGATTAATAAACACTTTTAGTTTTACCAAGTTTTGGCAATGCCAGCTTTTGGTAAGGTATGCAGAGGTATTGCTTGATTTGAGGTGAAGTTTGTGAGAGTTTGTTGCTTTGCTAAACTTTTGTAATGCTGAAATTTGGTAGGACTAGAAATGGCAATGAACCAAATAAGACCCAAGTCAGTCATCTTCTGCACCAGGATGCAAATTTGTGTTAAAAAGATGGGCATATATTACATGGATCAGTCAATCAGTCAAAATGTAAGCTCCTACTGTACACTCTGATGAGGGTTACAGACAGTAACACCTCGCGGTTTCCTCTTTTGCCCCTGCCTGCCTGCCTGCAGCAGCAAGTACAGGAGCTCTCGAAACACCTCGACGACGACGACGCACTCACTCGGACTCAGCTTGATTTTTTTTTACCTACGTACATGCACGAGCTCAGCCATGGCTGGCCAGCATCCATCTACCGGGAAGCCGAAGGGTGTGCGTGTGGCTAATTAACTTTGTTAGTTACAGCATGCAGCTTGGATTAGAAGTCTATGATGGGCTCGCCGACGGTGAGGTTGCGCTCCACCGTCCACGGCAGGTTGAAGAGCTTGGCCGTGATGAACTTGAAGATCTTGTTCACGTTGATGTTGTGCGTCGCGCTCGAGAAGAAGAGGGTCGCCTTCATCGCTCTCGCGTATGCTCTGGCCTGAAATCGTCCGTCAGAAAGAAGAAATTAAACATCATGTTACCAGTCAACAAATGCAAGCATGTTCTCGTCAACTTGTTCGTCGGAATTAGGTAACCCAGCTAAACAGTAACTTCTAGGTCAGTTCCACAAACAAATCTTGAATTCCGAATACATTTTCATTCTGGTGGAGTACTCGAAAACTTTTCGTCTCAACTGAAATTTCAAGTAATCCTCATGGAATGCATTTTCCATTTCTTGGTTAGTTGCAATGTAGCTTTTCCTTTGCTTTAGTATGATGAGTGTGTCTAAGGTTTGCTTATTTTAGCTTCTGACAGCTGAAGATTAATTAGAGATTCTTAGTAGCACAGCTTGCACAATCTTAATTAGTCGACCTGCTGTACTCGATTCAGGTTTGATTTGAGCCCCCTTGCCGTTGTCACAGCAGTACCCAGCACATGGATGTAATCAAACCAAAAACATTCGAGTTTATGGCTATGGAATTAAGCTCAAAATCTTTTACGCGAAAATGATTCAGAACTTATATCTGACCAGACCGAAAGACTGCAATGAGATGCCAGTTTTCAGGGAATTGTTAGGTTAGCTTTCGAATATTTCTGGTTTTGTACTAGCACTTGGCAACCATGCTGAAAAGGCTCGTTCTGACTTCTGATCCTGGTTAATTTTCAGAGTTTGAGCTGAAACATGCATGTGTTGCTCAATGCCTCTCGTCAGAACCAAGGAAAGTTATCATCTTTTGTCTACACTTTTCTAATTCCAAGTCAATTTAGCCATTTAGGACTTCTAGTTTTTTTTATCTTTTTTATGTTTACATTTGTCAAATAAATGTTACCACTCATGAATAAATAACTCACTTTTCAAAACAAAAAATGAAGAACAACAAAGTAATTTAAATTGATTTTTTAATTCTTGTACACAAGGGTAAAACAACTTATATAAAAAAACGGATAGAACATTATTTTCTTATTAAAATATGTTTGTTATTTTTTACTATCACTGATAATTTATCAATCAAATAGTTGCACACACCGTTGAGGAATGGAGGAAGTATTATAAATGTACCTCGTTAACGATGGTCCATTGCATCTCAAGAGGAAGCTGAGCGAACTCATCAAACTTCGTCCCAATTAGGATCGGAATAGCCGTCTGTCAGAGAACAAAAACAGAACACGGTTCAGATACAAATGCCAAGAACCAGTGACACACTTCACTATCATCTCAACACGGATAAACACATATGAACAAGTCTCAGCATTACCAAATCGTTTATAAACAGTTACATGGGAACCCATCTTTTCGATACTGTTTGACCAATTTGTAACAGTTTTGCCATACACAGTTACTCACTATGGTTCAGCTAGAACACTAGAGCAAACATGCCGGAAAAAATGTATCAATGTACGTACTAACCTTGTTCCATTTCCTTGCCCTCTCATACCAATCTATAACACTGCATCAAACAAAATAACTAGCAATAAGCAGGGAATACATAAAGATTTTGATCACTTAACTGCTCAAAGTTTATGATGCTGTGAAATGATCTGAATACTTACTTAGTAAGCGTGCACCGGCTCGTGAGATCGAACATGTACAAGATCGCCATGGCGTCCTTACAGGCGATTGGGACGTGGTCGAGGAACTGGCTATCACCTGCATCCATTTCCACAAGAAAAACACATCAAAAAGCAAGCTTGGGGAATATGGAGCTTGAACCAAATCAGTAATGAAAGAAAAATCCTGCCTTTGGCCTTTGTTGTTCTTGCCTAGGTAATTTACCTGCTACATCCCAAATGCTGAAGGCAATTCTAGCACCCTGAACTGCCAAAGTCTTGTCCATTAGATTCAGGCCTGTCATCTGCAAGCCATTCTGCTCCTCCTCATCCCCAACATACTTAACCTGCAGATCAATTGCCATGAACAAGATCAAATCTAGTAATCTTCAGACTCTGACTTGTTCTTTGGTACAGTAATGTAGAAATGCTACAGTGATGTTGATTTTCGATAGTTGTGGGTTCATAGTCGAAATAGCATAGTGGAACTGTGGAAGGCAACAAGAATCTAATGAATTAATTTGGTTAATCAAGTTAAGTACATGGGCATCAAACATAACCATAATACCAAACAATTGGAGATTGCAAAACTAATTCAGCGGTAACAAAGCTTATCCAGATTGAGTTAATAAGAAGCAATATTTCCAAAAAAAAATAATCAGACTTAACGATGAAGTAAAGAAACATGGAGAGACATTGAAAGGATTGCGAGATGTTACCACGAAGCTGGTCTTGCCGATCTGGCAATCCCCGAGCAGGCTGACCTTGAGGCTGACCACGTCGTCGACATCCGCCGCGTCGGGGTCCACGGCGCCGCCGCGGCCGCAGTAGTCGTCGTCCGACGGGAGCGGGGACAGCACGGCGCCGCCGACCACGGACGCCCCCTGCGGCGGCCCGAGCTTGCGGTACCCGCCGCCGCCGGCCCCGCCGCCGCAGGAGGAGCAGGCGAGAAGCTGTTCCCAGACGAGGCGGACGACCCTGCTGACGACGACCAGGCGGAGCAGGCGCCCCCAGCGGAGGTCGAGCCGCAGCACGGCCGGCCTGCTCCGCCGCCGGCACCCGCCGCCATCCCCCCGTGGGGCGCAGAACTGCGTCACCGCCTTGGTCGCGTTCATCGCGGCCGTCGTCGTCGTCGTCATGGCGGTGCGGCCATGCACCCACCCACACACCCGAGGCGCGTTCACCACTGCACGGACGGACACAACACACCGGGATCACCGCCGCCTCGTCCCTTCCTCGATCCTCCTCCTCCACCAGCACCCTGTTATTATCGTCGCCCGCGAGGCTCTAAACAAAGAAAGGCGCACGCGCAAGAGCTTCTTGGCCACGAACACGGCGTTCTCGGTGGCAAGTGGCTCTCCCCGTCGGGTTCAGGGGCAGCGGCGCGCGTGGCTGTGGCGCCAGAGAGGAGGAGGAGGCCGGGGTGGGACGTGGGAGGAGGTGGTGGTTGACCCGGGGTCTCACGAGATATGGACGTGACGGCGGCGATTTTTGGCTACATTTCGCGTCGTTTTTGCTCGTCTCTACCTTTGACTACTCCGGCCTCGTTCTTACGTGCTCCCCTTCGTCTCCGCCGAGTTCATCCTCGTTGGATGTCAAACACGCCGGCTAGGTTCATTTCTTCGCTGATTACTATTAAATTAAAGTCGTATTTACTATTTTGAAATATATTGTTTTTTATCTAATATTACTAGTATCGTACTCGTATTACGCAACAATTTGCCTTGGAATTTCTGCTCTTGCGCACGCAAAATGAGGCGATAATGATGTGATGGTCGGGATATGATTGAAGTAGTGGTTGGGTCTTGGGACATGGAGGAAACGGTGGATTTAATTGACAACGAGGACAAATGCAGAGCAAAAACACACTATGTAGGCAAGGGTTTGCGAGACTAGAGTTAGAATTGATGACGGGATTTGACCACATACTTTTATAAAGAGACACCGAAGAAGGAAAGTAGACCAGTATGGAAGGAATTCCAATACTTTAAAAAGAATATTGTGTAATGAATACATTTTTCATTTATTTATTACTTATAGATAAAACTAATCAGATTTCTATATATATGATCAATATTTATATATTAATGATTTACATATAAAATTATCAGCTTTCATATATCAGATTTGGCACTTAAAGCTCGCATGAGATAGGATCTTTCGAAAATTGGGTTTGTATTGGAGTAGTACTTATATTACTCCAGTGATCTTGTTAATTTATGTTTTGCCGAGTGCTGTGCTACGAACATATGCATATGTACAATGGTTATCCCATGAGAGACGTACGGTGTCCGGATTCAGATCACGTGCGGGGTGGATGATCGATCGAATCGATGATAAATTGTACGTACGTGTACATGCATGCATACTTCAATACGTGCGTACGTGCATGGATTGTTTGCGTTGCCATGGACGACGACCGCATGCACTGCACGGTGCACGCAGTCGTTGAATGAAGCTAGCTAGCTTGCTTGTAGATAATAATAATAATAATAATAATAATAATAACAATAATAATAATAATAATAATAATAACAACAATAACAATAATAATAATAACAATAATAATAATAATAATAATAATATAATATGTTGGTCGATCGATTCTATTTAGAAAACTTGGATGTTTAATGGTTATTAGTTGCATGTCACCAACTCACCAATCTTGATCGATGCTCGATATGATCTTGTGCACACACACGTACTGTGATATGTTCAAATCAGAAAGAAACGCGATATGTGGGAATGGAGGATCGGGATTGGGTGGAACGTGGGGGCACGCTGATGAGGTGGGTATAGTTGGGTTGATCGGTGTAGAATAGCATTCTACACCCGTAGTGTAGAATAGCGCTCCTATTACACCACATGTATACAATAGCTATTCTATCGAAAAATCTACTACTGAAAAAATAGTACTTAATTGTTATTTTACTGAGAAAATCAACTACTGAAAGTAATCGGTGTAGAATAGCTATTCTACACACGTGGTGTAGAATAGCGCTCCCGTATATAGTGGTGGTAAGCCTTAACCGAAAAAAGGCAAATAGGCAGGCATCCTCTTATTTAACTTCTTACAATAAAATTTAGGTATTTTAGAGAAAAAACGCGCTTACCATAAATCACATCTCCATTCTCTCAAATGTAAAAACTACTTTTCTAATCCCTTTAAAATATATGAATTAAGATTTATAAGGATATTATTGTGTACTGATTGATTTTATTTAAAGATCATTTTAGAATTGCTAATACATAAGGTTTTTAAAAGGAAAAATTCTTCGCCTGCCATTACGATTTTAAGAGTTTGTAAATTTTTTAAGAATTTGTAAATACCGCTGTCAGTGACCGACCCACTGGTAGCATGTTGTGAAACCGTAAAAATTAGAATGAGATAAAAAAAAATTAACTATTCTATGAAACAGTAACTCTCTATGAATGGTCTGAGCTGAAAGTACATACGTGATGAATCTTTGTTAGTCAGAACTATCAAACTAAAGAGAATATTCCTTTTAGATACCGGATATTTTTATTTGATTTTTTCGTGAATAAACTCATCCACGCACGCTCATGTGAGAACTTCAACCAAATAAAAATATCGATCATTACATCCACCTAACAAAATAAAAAGAAATCATCTTATCCAACAAAAACTTGATAGAATAATCACATCCATTATTATCGTTTGACCAAATGTTGATGGAACGATACTATTCACCATATTAAACTAAAAATTTACAACTTTGATGAAGAAGACAGCAGGAAATCGATAAACCACGTTTGTTTATGCGTGCATAATTATACGCACTTACCACGTGTTTTACCCTTTTAATCTATCAAATAAACTGATACTACTCTGCAGCTAATTCCATATTTCTTAACTCTTTATGCTTAGAGTTACTGATTACGAGGTCATTTTGGATCCATTAATTATAAGTACACTACAATTATATCTAACATTAGTAAAACAAAAAATATAGACACTAATTAATCGATTCTCGCGGCACGTTTAGAACATTTTGAGAATATCAAGAATTATGGAACCGAAGAGATTAATTAACAAGAAAAAAATTAACAGCTAGCTGCTTGCATGGCATGCATGGCATCTTACTCTTTTCATAAATGCGTAATTAATTAACATGCTTGACAGCCCTACCACTACCGAAAGAGAAGATAAAAAAGTATTCAAGTGGGATCGATCAGATCACAAACTTAACCACAAACACAAAAGAATAGCTTTTCTCCTTTGCATTCCCTTTCCGCTAGCTGCTTAATTATATCATGTCGTCCATACAATTGCATAAAAACTAGTCATAACCCCATCAAGATCAAGATCAAGATCAAGATCACACACAAACAAGGACCATTGATGGCTCCAAGTAATCGAAGATGAAAATTGATTCCTTACATCACCTCGTCACATTGCAATAAAAAACACCATAAAGCACAGATTGCGGATTTTTTTAATAATATTTGTTTGAAAAAATTTTAATTCTAGATAGCTGATTCAAAAATTTGCATAAAATGGGTACCCGTCGGCCGAACCAGGTTGATGTGGCATGGTTCGGCCGATGGTCGGTCGACTGGTAGCTATTTTTGAATTTTTTTGAATCGGTTAACAAGATTAGTTTTTTTTTAAAAAAATATTGTATATTAAAAAAATCACAAATTGCTTATGTAAATAGTGGCTGCAGCCGTACGTACGTATGGTGTGCCGTTCTGTGTCGTATCACTTTTTTTCTGGTCTAGTTATAAATTTTCATGAATAAATATGTTTAATGTCAATCTCACGAATTTTCTTACAGGAGAAGTTTTATTGAATTTAGTCGATTACACCGAGAAGATGCGATTGTTCTAGGAACCCTTTCGGCCTCCGTAGAGCTAAAATGCACATAATCAAAATGTACATGTTAAAAGAGAAGAAAAACATGAAGAATCAAGATTATGAAACTAATCGTCGCTGCTCTAATTATTGACAAGTCACAACAACTAAGGTCTTGTTTGAAACCTGTTTATTTTTAGGGAGTAAAACTTGCTTATTTTTGTATGGACTAAAGTTTAGTCATTTTGTTTAGACGTAAGAACTAAACATTATTTAATGAGGGGTTCATAAATGAGGATAGAGTATGCATAATACTTTTAGTCCCTATAAGCAACTTGCAAGAAACTAATAGACTAAACTTTAGGGACGGAAGTTTAGTCCCATAACCAATGTTGTTTGGAATTTTAGGGACTAAATGAGACTAAACTTTAGTTCTAAAAATAAGCAACCCCAATCGATCTAAAATCATACGAGTATCAAATGAATTGCTCATGCGGCCGGTTATAGCTGATTTGCAGTGCAATACTATCAGTGTTTCAGAAACTTTCATCATAGTGTCATGCATGCATGCACCCTAGCTAGCTATCAGCATCAAGCCAATTGACGAGAAACATATACAACGAGCACTCCGTGATGATAGTATAGCATCAAGCACGTACATACGGCCACTAGACACTACCGAAAAATGATTGTTCGCCGAGTGCAACAATCTTTGCCGATAAGACGTGTACCGACTTCGCCGAGTGTGGCACTCGGCGAAGCCTTTGCCGAATGCAAAAGAGACTTCGCCGAGTGCCCTAGGCACTCGGCAAACAGTCCTGTTCCCATAGTGAGATCAGTTGGTCACCTGTTAATTAATTGCATTTGCATGCAATGGCCGGGCCACACTTGTGGCAAAATTAAAGCCAAGAAAAGGTAGCTAATTAAGATCGTGTTAGATTATTGCACTTTCACGAGGTCGGCCGCTAGCTTGTTTAGATCATATCCGTGCCACTTACTTAATTTTCACTCCATTATCTACAAGTGGATGGACCTGTGTGCGTGTTGCGCACCTTCACAAGTTAAAGATTTAATTTCTTGAATCATCTAAGCACATCACTTTAACAGTAACCCGAAGTTATCACTAAAAGTTGTGTTTTGTGTTGGGGTTTTTAACCAACTTTTCGTCTAAAAATCTAAAAGCTAACATCTAAACTAAACGGTTGAACTATGAACCCTAAACCAAGCAGCTCATTACAACAATCTTGATTTGTGAAATGCATCGGATTTTTTAAGTATACAATGAAAGTTGCCAATATCCAAGTTCAATAGATTTTTAACGTACTATAATTGAAAATAATCGTAAAGTTATGTGGTAATCAACTATATATTGATTCATTATTTTTTTCTCAACTAATAGCGGAATTCACACAGCTCACAACGGATTTTTTGTAATCTATAGCTTAACTAAACAAATTATAATAAAGCCATTTTGTGTGGTATTGAATTGGCACTGAAACTTGTTCAGAAACATCTGCTACTTTTTCCATGAAATGCATGCAATCCAATCAATCAAGAGTTGGTGCCGACTCCTTTTCTGAAAGAGAAGAGAAGGATTGAAGGATGGAGCTAATGCGTTACCATATATAATCAAGTTGCTGATGATCTATAGGACCATAATTAATGAGGGTTGGGGATTTGGATATGATTTCTTGGCAACCAAAGGTAATTTTTATGGCCATAGCATCGATTAGGAGAACTAAACAAATGATGTGTCAGATGTGTTCATGCTACCTGCCAATCTTCATCAAGGTTAAGACCAGTTCAATTTGCCAGTGACATGCAAAGTCTGGACGTGTAGAATTGTCCATTGCATCAGAGGAGGCAGCTAGTATCGGCAGATTTGTCATGAAAAATGCTTCCATATATTTTAAATGTTTTTTGTAAATATTTAAATAGAAAAGGTAGTGTAAAGATATGTTCATTGGAGACTATTGATGTCCAAAATGTTCTTTGAGAATTTCTCAAAGATATACTAGCTTTGCAATTGCTACGATTGCCAATCTGCTCAAGTAGGTTTCCTCTTGCATGCCGAGCGAAAAGAGAGGACATTTTTCAGCAGAGTGCAATAGTAGTGAAAGGAAATGCTCAACCAGACACATATACCACACCAAACAAAGATTCAAGCTTCTCAACTTTATTTGCAAGATGCTTAAGATTGTAGCCACAAGAGCTTGACAGAGGTTGGTTCCAGATGACAGAAGTTGAACTTGCAACCAATGCTACTTCTCCCAGACGTTGCTGTTGAAAGGGGATCAGGACATGTTACTGTTGGGAACAATTCAAAATGTTCATGTCAGGCTTCAGAGAAAACACTCTCAAGGTGCGCCTGCAACCCGCAGTGTCAGTCATGTAGTGAGAGAACCTAACTGAAGGTTAGGTCCTTTTGTATCTCGCAAATTGGGATCAGAAGAAAAAGATATGCATACCCTTCACTCAAATATTGTTCAACAGCATGAGAAACTAGCCATACAGAATCATCAGCATGCATGCTGTAAGAACTCAAGCTTGAAAACTGTCCATCTGGAAAGCAATGGATGCTGAATGTCGGAATCAGCAACATGTTGCCGAAGCATAATAACACACGGCAGAAAGCCAGTCCTTTGCTATCAATACATAGCGTCTGCTCATCATCCCCAAAGATTTTGCAGTGGAGGAAACTGTCAGGGTTAACATGGACAACACAGACACGAGACTCCATTTCATTCACCTGCATCAAGATATCTTGGATAGTAGTGCTTGAAGCACCAGGTGGCAACTTGGCTTTCATGTGTACCAAGCCATCAAGTTGTCAGTGGATCATGCAGAACTTCACAAGGAATAAGGAAAACATGACAGGACGATCGGTAACGTAAGCAAACAATATATTATATTCATATTCACCAGTATAGTAGTAATAATGCTACATAAATGGAATACAAGCTGATCTCGAACAGAACAAAAAAACATCGATAGGTTGCTACTGCATTTGATTTACACTCCCAAAACGTGTCTTTGGATTCACATACTGCTGGACACCGCCCTCCTACCGTTTCTGGAAGTTGAGGTACTTGATGCCGTATCCAAAGAGGAAGAAGAAGAGGATGATGTAGGCAAAATGCCCCAGCACGACATAGCCGAGGAAGTCGTGATTGTAGCCCATGTTGTTCTTCAAGAAATCCTTCACCACCACGGTGGTAGATTGGCCAGGAACTGTGACATTGCGGGTGATGTCCGAAAACTGCGACCCAATCACCCCATAGATGGTCCAGGAGACAGGGTTGGCCCAGTAGAACCATCTCCACCAGACAGGCATCAGCTGCAAGAGCAAAACATTTCAGAGACGCGTGACAAAGCTCAGAACCTAGTGAGTAAGAATGTAAATCCAGCAGCATCGATTCTTATTGAAAGCACTTACTGGTCGGGATATAATGAACCCAGCAAAATTGTTCCACTGAGAGAGCACGAATGAAAGAAGAACGTTCGCAAGCATTTCATTAGGAGTGCATGCAACCAACATCATGCTAAACAATGTGAAGTAGGTGAAGGCCGCAATCATAAAGAACAGGAAGTAGAAGAACTTGTCAGCCTTCCACTCATAACCAACCATGGGATAGATGAGTACAGTATAAAGAACCCCTTGAACTGCGCCGTAGCAAAACTCAACAAATACCTGTGAACATCACAATTTTAGGAGAGGAGCTTCAGAAGTTATTTTTGTAAATGTAAGACTTGAGTTTACATGTAAGATGATGAAAAGTGAAGCCTACACATGTTCTAAAAGGTCAACTACAAAAAATAGGTTCGGGCGTTCAGCTACAAAAACCACAGAGGGGTTTAGAACTTACTTGTGCAAATGCATAGGCCAGTGGAGAGTACATCCCTGCTGCCTTTTCACGATAGAAGACTGTCCTCTCAATTGACACCACAGGCATAATTGTGATCAAATTTGCAGCTCCAAGGAAGAAAACAGCAGCGTAGGTGGCACCAAGTAAACTTTGCAGATCAGTCACGGACTTTCTGTACATATGGGAAAGAATTCAACATATCAACCAAGAGGCATTAGAGTTGGGTGTCAATGAAGCTAGATTCAATGAAATGGTTGCAATTAGAGTAGATGAATGGGTGGAATTTTAACATAAAGTAGAAGAAAAAGTAGGAGCATACAAATTCTTTGCCTTGCGCAGAAAGACTGTACCAAACACAAGACCATAGAGAAGTGTCATAAAATATCGCATAACATTATAGGGTGGATCCTTCCAATAAGATCGAAATTGCTTCCATGTATTTGCCACACACTGATTTAGGAAATTCTGGGAATATGTGGTAGGAAACGAGAGATCCTGGTTGCCTGGAGGTGGAACGCTTAACTGCTTAATAAGTTCTTGATTGCTCCTGAACACATTCATGAAAATAATGTAAGAGCATAAAAAAGGGGAAAAAGCTTATTTTCTTTGTTAACTATTGAAAGAATTTAATCATAACTTTTATGTGTTAAAGAAACAATAATTGTACTACAAATTGTTCGAATAATAATATTGCGCATAAATTTACCGGTAAAGTGCAGAATTGGCATAAACTTCAGCAAAATCTATGTTCATGCGAGCCTCAGCTAGAGGAGAGCTAACTTCCAGCATCCATGTTGCTGGGTTATATCCTTCTGTGATTTTGGGAACCCCTGGAATTGCCTGCAAGAGGATGATATACATTAGAAGCAGTTAACACTTGTCTCAGATTAAATGCAATTACCCAAGTTCTCTTAATTCCATACATGTTCCCAATGTTTTTTTCTAATAGACATTTGTTTAACTTTAAGTGTTGAGACAGTCTCCAACAAAGCTTTGATTGATACTTTTCTAATTATATGTTAGTAAAAAGTAAAAACTATAAAATATACAATGGTATATATCGGTATTCAAAATTTTATTGATTATTGCTCAAACAAAAAGTATTATTGGTTACAGGCATTCTGAAACAGTATTTGGAAACAGAAGGGACGACATAAATGTATATCTTTTACAACAACAAATTATTCCTAGATCTTAGTAAGTTTCTGAGGTGGCATATGGGAAGCATTTGCCTCAATGTCATGAAAAAATGAGTTATTTCAAATTGTTTAAGCAATTTAAAGAATCAAGCTTAGTTCTACAACCAAAATCTATCAAGTTCCAAGAACAACGTATTCTACTCCCTATTTTCATTCTACTTCTGCATTAACAGTTTAACAGTCTCCAATGCACTTGTTTGATAGTTGCCTTTTCTAATCATGTACTCATAAGATCATTGAAAACATAACTACATGAAAGTACTTCTCATGAAAAATGTCATTTCATATAACAATCTTAATATATTAGTGAGTTAAAAATGCATCTATTTGCATATATTAGTGGGTTAAGATTTGAAGGTTTTGACTGCACACATTCTAACATAACCTCTATTTGACAACGGAGTCCTAACAAATGTATGCTATACACATACAGTCATGAACACTGACATTTATCTCTGCACATTTGTGCAGTCTAAAAAACCTTGAGTAGAATTCCCAAGTGTGTATTTTCAATTTTCCGTTAAAAAGTGCATATTTTAGGGATACTGAACCCATCCAAGTTTGCCTAGCAGTATTTCATGGGTCTACACTAGGCACAAAGTATTAACTGATTTTAGCAATACAGATGGTTGACATAATGTAAATTTTTAACAGACTGAAATATACTATCAAAGGCAGTTCACCTCGAAATATTCAACTAGTATGTGTGAATGGCGACCAAGCTGGCCAGCATATATAACCCGTCCTCCCCTCTTGAGCAACAGAAGCTGAAAACCACAACCACCTTTAAATATAACCGTACATTGCTAAAAAGAGAACTAACATAAAAAGAAACAAGAGAAAGTAGCAAGGACCTCATCAAAAGACTCAAATATATCAATGCTGGGTTGATGGATTGTGCAAACCACGGTCCGTCCTGTGTTAACTGTATTTCTCACAGTACGCATAACAATTGCTGCAGCTCTAGCATCAAGACCTGAAGTTGGCTCATCCATGAAGATAAGTGAAGGATTTGCAACTAATTCTACAGCGATTGTCAGCCTCTTCCTTTGTTCAGTTGATAAACCACTAACACCAGGGAGACCAACCAGAGCATCACGTAATACATCAAGCTCAACTAGTGACATCACTTCCTCCACAAACATCTACATAGTGGAATTAATTCCATCAGAAATAATTAGTGATTTCAACACACAAGATAAGAAATTTTGCATCTTTTGTTCAATATCATGATTGTCAAGAAGGCCTTGTGCATACTCATATAAAACTTAAAAAGATGAACATGGAAATGTAAAACTCTGCAAGTTCCTGGGAACTTAATGAATAATTGTTGCTTGCATAGTTGCATGTCAATGAGATCTGGGTAGCGTACTAGCCCACACAATCATTTGGGCCACTTTGCTAGGTAATAATCAATAATGTATAATTAGGGACCAATAAGGGGATTTAAGTTAATGGACAGTACACACAATAAACTACAATTAACATGGTTTTCTGATCTCTCCCGAGAAGCATCATGAGTTCATTAAAATTAAAATCTACCCAAAATAACTGAAACACATACCTTCCTAGTATTCTCATCAATTTCTGAGGAAAGACGCAACCAAGCAGAATAAACAAGAGATTCATATACAGTAAGATTTGGTGAATGTATATCAGTTTGTTCACAATAGCCACTGATGCGAGCAAAGGTTTCTTGTTTTTTAGGGTAACCAGAAAGCCTGATATCTCCCTCAATGGTTCCACTAGTCTTTCTTCCTGCCAGTACATCCATTAGAGTGGTCTTTCCAGCTCCACTGACACCAACTAATGCAGTTAGAACACCTGGTCTGAATGCACCACTAATATCAGATAATAGTTGGAGGCGATCTTCTGTGAATCCTTGTGCTTTCATTTCCTACAAAGACGAATTTAATTTTTTAAATTTCAAGTCTGTACTTGAACTACATTCCTATATTCCAGATAAGTAGATGGTAAGATGGCATCACTAATAATTTAGTTCAATAAATGGTTATCAAATGACTCAACTAGTAATTTCTCAGCTAAATAAGACAAATATTTAATCTAAATAAAGCAAAAGAGCTAGGTGCAATAGGAGGCACAAGAGAGACCCACATCATCACAATCACTATGTACATGAATACCAATCCAATGATATAACAAGAAAAACACTTAAAAGGCATTACATTCTAGAACATTTGATCAAGGACAACATTAAATTAAGCAGTCCAGAGCCTACTACATATATCTATAAAACAATATAACTAAGAAAAGAAAGTAGTAATGTAAACTTCTGATGCTAAATTGCAAAAATCAATAACTGCGAGAACATGGGGGGTCCATACAAGTAATATTATTTAAGAGGAATCAAGTCAAAACTACTATTGATGTGTGATGTATCTCATAAGCTTTGTCAGATGTGGTTATGCAAAAAAAAAAGGGTTGGATATATTTCCAGGATATCACTTACAGCAGGCATGTCAACGAAGTAGTTCATATGGTTGAAAGAAAGTGAAAGAGGCTGGAATGGCAAGACCATTCCTTTCTGGCTTTTCCTGCTTTCCACTCCATTCGTACCTAGCATAATGATGTGGATGCAGGATAAATTATGAGATGGTAAACACACATTAAAATAATAATCAATCGGCATGCTTCGTGCTGAATTAACTACTGTGAATTCCATATAGGAATCCATCCATAACATATTTTAGGGCTCATTTACTGCTGCATTACCATTGGTAACCTCTGACATTTGTTCCTGATTTGTTGATTTTGTTCCCGACTCATTTTGGGTATCATCATCAGAAACAACAGCATTTGAACCACCAATATCTGTGAGAAAATATTGTGTAAGTGCTAAATCTAGGCATTATAGAAGTGCCAATACTAGGTAAGGGGAAAGTGCTTACTGTTTAGGAATGTAAGAGCACAAAGATAGAGGATGTTAAAAATAATCATAAAACCTATCATGGCTGCAATGGAAAGCCAATACCCCCATTCTCCTGTAAAGTAGCCTTTGGATTTAAGGAAAGCCTTCCCTATCGTTGGTGCATCGATGCTTGTGTCATTGTTTGGCTACAGTTAAAAGTGATGTTAAATGTCTAGAAATAATATATTCACATTCTAGAAATTAGAGGTGATCAAACTTATTTAGATTATTTTCTTTGAAGTGTTGATGTTGAAAATATCCATTAAAAATCTAGAGTGTCAGATGAAACCAACTGTTTTCTCTATGCAAAGAAAATACAATGTTTCTAGAAAGAAAAAGGTTGTGTTGACAGAAAACTTACAATGGCCCATCTACTGGCAAGGAATTCATTAACTGATAAGGCATTATTGCTATACATCATGGGAGACAACCAGTAGCCCCAAATCCACCATGGTTTAATGTCCTCTTTTAACACAAATATAAAAAACGAAGTAAGAAACAAATGTTATTAATTCACAGTGGAATATTGAGAAAAAATAAGACGTAAAGTTCAGCAAAATCTTGCAGTGTGACAAACTGCTTCTAACTATTAATGTGGACAAAAGAATTAAAATACACTTCCCACAACTATATACTTACTTCTGACGATGAGAAATCCTCCAAAGAGGAAAATAAGAAGCAGCACAAACATGCCAAATGTATTAGCTACCACCATTGATCTTAAAATTGCACCTAGAAAGCGGAACAAGGCCAAAGCCATCTGGTGTGTGCAAAAGTATGCTAGAAACTGCTTAAAGAACCTGAAATCAGTAGATAGATCACAGACAAACCCACCAAGTCAATCACTAGTAGAAATTTTTGTTTATAGAAAATGTTAAGAATGATAAATTGAAGCAAGCAAAGAATAGAAAAGCTACCTGTCTGCAGCAGGTGCAAAACCAATGACATAATATGTCAAGATAATCCAAATAGATGATTCCATAATGGATAAAGGCACCTTTAGAATGATGTTTGCAACTCCATAGGTCCATGCTGGAAAGAACAGGTAGTCTCTCTGTTTATAGAATACTGGAAGCTTGTCTATAGTCATTTGAAGTTCAGCAAATCCGTTAAACATGATTGTAATCAATGAAGAGGTTAAAGCACCGACAAATTTAGCGGTATCAGAAAATTTCTCGTGTGGCATCTTTGTTCTCAAAAACAGAGTCATGGCCACAAATCCAAGGACAAACAATTGAAAGGCTTTGAATATGAAGAGGAATGAGTTCCGCTTCATGAGCAACCATTCTCTTGACATCACTACTTTGAGGGACTCCTGGCTAGATAATCCATATTCTTAGTAGTCAATGCAGCAGGATGTGTCTTAGATTTGTCATAGGGAACTTGCAGTTCTTTCTGGAGCTTTTGCCCAACATGAAATGTCTTGAAAAGCTGAGCAAACTCTAACACTGACACATAACGATAATGATCCTGGTCAAGGAACCAATACTGCTGTTGATCTTTCCTAGAAGTCACCTCTTGAAGAAAGTCTGCCACACCTTTCCGTTCAGGGCACCGGAAACCAGCTCCCTCGAAGAATTCAAGGATGTTCTCTCGTGGTCCATGGTAGACTATGTAACCTTCTGATATCAGAATGATGTCATCAAATAGTGCATAGGTCTCAGGTGGAGGTTGCAGGAGAGACATCATCACTGTAGCATTCATCACATGGGTCACCTGTCTGATGTATTTGACAATCTGAAATGTGCTAGAACTATCAAGCCCGGTAGATATTTCATCCATGAACAAAGCTGTTGCCGGTCCAGTGAGCATCTCCCCTGTAACAGAGCATTTACAGATGTCCAATCAGTTCTTAATATCAACCTCATGTAGCTGTAAATTATTACATGCTCAACATTATTTGGATTCACAGGATCATTGATATTTGTGTTCTGTATTACAACCTGACTATAATATCAATCACCATTCATCAAGCATGGACTGTAATAGATTTATGTGCCTGCTTGTTACCCCTACGCCTACTCCTGACACGATCTCTTTGCTATTTGTGTTTAATCTATGCCCCCATGTGGCTAGTGGTGTGTGTGTGTGTGTGTGTGTGTGTGTGTGTGGCCTAAGTTCACAGGAGTGCACAGGATTGCATGCTTAGAGTACAGGAGTAACTAAATTATATGATGGACCTGGCAAAAAAAAAGTTTCCTACCAGGATCTCATGAACATTTATCTAGAGGCAAAATGTTTTCCCTTTTTTATGCAGATACAAATTCCTGAATCTTGAATAGTTTAACAATGTGTAACTAAGAATTCCATAAAGCGCTAGACAATGATGCATCTACACGACTACACCCATTTAGGTTTGTGCATATGTAACATATTTTTTAAGAAGAAACATAGATGTAAAACATGCATGTTATATGTGCATTTGCAAAAATTGTATCCACCTTGTAGTGTAAAAAAAATAAAGAGAAAAGCAGCAGCTGAGTTTCCTTGTATTATGCTCCCAGTTGACTTTTGGATTTCTTAGTTATAGTATTTGATAAATCTAATGATTTGGCTGGAAACTGGAAAGGGGTAAGGAGTAAACCCCACATGGTTGTGTCATGTTTAATTACATCCCATAGGGTAAGATCTGGGCTCCACCACAGGAGAAAAGGAACACATGTTACTTCCAAACAAAAACAATGTTAGTTGAGACAAATAACTACCAAATTATTCAGAAAATTCATTTTCTCTACATTTAGGTTGTAACTGCTATTATTACTATTACAATGTAGTAATTGAATTAAATTTCATGCAGAAAATGACTAATTACTTATGGTATATTTAATGTACGTGATATGTGTGCATACCAGTAGTCACACGTTTCTTTTGACCACCAGAAATGCCTCTTATCATAGCACCACCAACAATAATATCAGCACAAATGTCAAGCCCAAGCACCTGCCGATATTTATGAACTCAATAAGCACAGTAAATCATAAACAGAAGTATTAAGCTTTCACTTATGTCTCCTAGTCAAAGTAAATACATTCATGTGTATTACTTACTGTAGAAAAAGGTGGACCAGAAACATATCCCCACAGAACTTCCTTTTAACATATCAAATAAAGAAGAAATGTTTGGCTAAATTGAATCTAGATTCTAGACAGCCTAAACGATGTTGTTTTAAGGAATTCTTTGTTTTAACTTGTAAAAAGCTATACATTATTACCTTGAGAACAAGATCCGTGACAATATTGTTCTGTTTTCCTTCTACTGCAGTCGCCTTCATGAAAGCATCAATCTCAGGGTCAGGCTTAATGCCTGCATTACTTTCCCGTCTTGCTAATTCTGAAAGCATATCATATCTGGCACCAACTCCAAGACATTGTCTCGAGAAGTCCAATGTCTCTCTTACTGTCATCTCTGCATTGTGTAGATCATACTGACTGACATATGCACTAGTCCTCTCAGGATAGAACTCCGAAAATGTATGACCACAGTATGTGATCTCGCCAGACACCTGTAATCATTAAGTGATTAGACATATGGTAGGCCTTAGCATCATAACTGTCTAAATTAAATTAAATAAGTAAAATTTGTAACCTTGAGATTTTTATCAGGCTTGCCAGTTAATGCTCGCATAAGTGTGCTTTTCCCAGACGATGGAGGTCCAAGAAGAAGAGTCATCCTGACACAAGTAGTTTAATTCAATAATTAAAAAGAACAAGAATACTAAAGGGGATAGTGAGAAAAAAATGTGTTTGTGGATAAGGCGGGTCAGTAGCAAAAAGAAATTGGAACCAATGTGATATATATGAGAGTTAATTTTGTTGCTAATGGGAAAAAGAATGGCTAACAGAACAGAAACCATTAGTTGTTCACTAATATTAAATTGATTTATTACTGACCAGAATCCTACATGGATAAAAGCACGACCGAAAATGCGACCATACTCAAACTTTAGAGTGGTTCGTTTATAAAATATCGATAACAATAAGGACATATAGCTTCAGAAATATGATCTGCAATTGTTCCAAAATGCAAGCAGAACTAAATATTGTGCACTAGAAGTTCAGGAAGTTCCATCTTGTCCCCGGTGTACATCCCTTTTTGAATTATAGTTTTGTGTAATTCCCTTTTTTGTTAAAGTAGTTAGAAAGTGTGTAGCCACAGTATTTTTGCAATTATCCCTTTAAAAACTTAATATCATTTAACACTAGGTGATTACATATTGGATTAAAACGTTCCATAACTGAATTTCAAAGAAGTGCAAAGTACCTTGATGGCTTGAGGATGCCATTAACATCTTTGAGTATGTTAAGTGTCCTCTTGTTCGACGAGATAAATCGGCTAATGAGACCCTGCCATGAAGCATTGAAAAAACATTTGAGCCACAGCAAGTAACAGGTAGGCGACATTAAGCACTAGTTAGCAATTTAGCATCTCTTGGACTTTACTGTTGCAACCACAAATTGGCAAAATCGAGCCTGCCCAAGAAAAACACCCCCCAATGAACTCTGCCAGTTCAGACTTCAGATTAGCACCATCCAAATGCCCGAACAGCTCGCCCCCAACCACTGTTGACACATTGTATGTTTCAGTGGAAGTGTTACCTGAAACTTTCGTGGCCGTATTCCCCAACATTGGTGAATGGTGATCAGCCCAAATGGCCGTCACCGCAGCAACCGACATATACGGCACGGCAAGCATTAGGCGGCAACCACGAACTAATTAGATACACGAAGCTTCGCGGAGCAGAAGCGCTCTGCCTCTGCCTACGGCAGCAACCGCCCATCCCTCGCGGGGAACGGAACGGAACGGAACGGAGAGCGGGACGTCGGGGCGGGGGCACAAACGAACACTCCTACTACGGGAGGTGAGGCGAAGGCGAAGGCGAAGGCGAAGGCGAAGGCGAGGTGGACCGACGCGTGGGAGGGAGCGCAGTGGCGCCACCCACCGAGCGGGTGACGGCACTCGCCGGCGGCCACGGTTCCCCCACCCCATGTCGGGGTCTACCTTGCGCTGCGGCCCAGGAGAGAGTCTCGGCCCTATATATATATTATCGTACGCTAAGAGTCTAAAATTTTTAAAAATACTATTCAATTATTATTTTACTAAAAAATATATATTACTGAAAATAGTACTTTCGTGTTCCATGTAAAATAGCGCTGTTGTGTGTATATATGTATATTATAAATGATTTTTTATATTGTATTATATATAATTTAAAACTAAGTTCCAAAATCCAAATGAGTTTAAAACTATAAATCGGACTTTCGTTGCGTGCAGCCGGTCAAACGTCAAAACAACGTGCTTGACTAGCCTGCGAATTGAACGTGCGAACGATCGGAGCCGACGCGATCCGTCTTGGAATGCGCTATTTCCAAAGTTGTGGGCCCACAGGCTGTCACGATAAACCATATTTCTTTCGTTCCAAAAATATCTAGCTTTTATTTAAAAGTAAAACATTTACATATGGAAAACACACATGCTTGTACTTATTACACACTTAAAGGGACAGATGATGATAGCGATAATCCCTTCCAAATTCCGAAAAAATGTACTGTTTACTTTTTTTATTCATCTATATATATCCCATGCTTATTGAAAATATTAGCATAAAATTTATCTAAGATTATTTTTAAAAATATATTTTGTGAAAGGGCCTTTGGGTTAAGGAGGCGTGCATGCAGAGCAAGCCGTAACAGTAACACAAGCATGCAGGAAAGCACTCACGGTGCGTATTACGTATATATGTACGTGAGAAATTTTATGGTTATTAAACAGAGTTGTGTTAGAATTTACAAAATATTATTAAGAGATATCAAAATTATCATTAAATATAGTATATAGTCAAATACGGTAAAATCATGTACGTTTATACCTCGAGTGAATTGATGGTGGCGTTGAGTAGAGTGGGCAGCGCACGCTTGCCGACGTATACGTCTGCCTCGATGTCCAGGTGCTGGTACCTCACCTCGATCTGCGGCAGCTCGATGCCAACCCTACACCATTTCGCAGCAAAAACGTCAAATTTGCAATCAAAATCAAGTATTGGTAGTTTGGTCGATAAGTTCTATTGCAATAGTTAGCTGGGAAGTGGGAGTAGTAGAAGCTTACTGGTCGAGACGGTCTCTGAAGCGGCGGAGGAAGCGCTCGTTGTCGTCCTCGACGGCCTTGAAGACGCGCTCCATGAGCTCGCGACCATCGCGCGGGTCGAGGTTGGTGATGTCCACCTCGTCGGGGGTGTAACCCTTCCCGCCTTCGCCCTCCAGCGCTTTCCGGATGATGCCCCGCCGCATGCGGTCGTACGTCGGCAGCTTCTCCAGCGCCGCCCACCGCAGGTTCTCCTCGTCATCGCCCGCGTCGTGCCGGCTCGCCGCCACCGACCTCCTGAACGGGTCCTCCCTGTCTCCCAGCGACCGCGAGATCGACGCCGCCCCCGACGACAGCCAGCTCCGCCGGCTCCCCGACGGAGTTATCTCCCCCGCCATCTCACCCCCGCCGCGCTCAGCTCAGCTCGTCGGCTCGGTGATCGACCACTTCGTTCGTCCCCTTCTTCGTGTAGCTAGCTAGCTAGAGTGTGATATAGCTATACACACACGCTCTCTGTTAGCTAGTTCCAGTTTAATTTGTAGGATTATTGGCACGAGGAAACGGTATATATATATACTATACCATGCCATGGCGCGTGTGTAATGGCGCGGGCTGCACGGCACGGGTGTCGCGACCCCGTTGCATGCGGTGGTCGTGGCGACTGTTCTGTGCGTCGTCTGTGTGTTGATCACGAGGAAAATTGGCGGGAAGGTTCGTACGTGTTTCTGCTCGTGTGCATGCATCTATGCGGGAGAAGCGGAGGAACAACAAGTCAAAGATCGACACTGCTCGATCCGAACAATTCACACGTTGCTGTTAAATGATCACATGATTTGTTTATTTATTGAAATCAATTTAGCTCGATCCGACGTACGAAGGTTCATCGGTTGGAATATAATTTGTAGGACACATGTGCCTGCAGGCCGGCCGCCCGGCCGCCGGCTTGATCTTAATTATCCGGTGAGAGTTGTCAGTTGTCATGACTTTTTAAGAGGAAAGCTCCGATGATATTGGAAACACAGGAATGCTGGTACATACGTATTTGTTCCAATTAAGGCTTGTTTGCACACGGCTCTGGATTTTAGTTTTACTGAATTTGATTTCTAGTTATTCTTAAAAGTAATTATTATATGTTCAATCAAATTTAGATATCTGAAATCGTTTAGTTGAATTAGATACTAATTTAATAATAACATATAAGACATTGATTTAGGGTGCGTTTGGTTCTACTGTGAGCTGTGAAAAGCTGTTGTGAGCTACCTGCTGTGAAAAACGGTTGTGAGTTGTTTATTGTGGAAAAACTAAAAGTCGTTTGATTGAAGCTGCTATGAAAAAATTAATGTGAGCTGACTGTTTTTATAACTTACATAATTTTCATTATTATAATATTCTATACATATATATAAATAGGAAATACTCAACATCGATACAACTAAATAACTGAAAAATATATTAGATAAATAAAAAAGTGCATAGTTCATCTCGTAAAGTAATTGGCAACCACATATTATCTCATAAAATTGTGCAATGCAATACAAACCATAATAATGTTAGATTAATCAAAACACCTTGAATTCATACTATTTAATATTTACTAAAAATTAGAAAAACAGAGTCCAAACTACATTCAAATTTCTACTAGGAAAAAGCTGCATTTTCATAGCAAAAACAATTTTGATAAATCCATTTAGTTCAGCTTTTACTTTTTTACAACAGAAACAGATTTTTAAAATAAAACCAAACACACCCTTAACCTTTCTTTCTACGTGCGATCAGGCCGCAGCAGGATTATTGAAGGTAAGCAAGATATGTAGAGTGTAGAGTCCAAATTCTTCAATCAATCAATGTTTTGCGGATAACAATAATATATATCTAAGATATGTATGCATGATGAGATAATAAACAATCAACGGCTACGATACCTAACCTTGCCATACTTTTATTTATTCCCGGAACGTATATATATATGCTTCAACGAGTACAAATAATAATATCCTGAAACCTTCTAGAACTTCTAGAAGGTAAGGTTGCTAGCTCATGCCACCATCAATGCAAGCTAGTAACAATTAATGGATAGTTAGTAGCTAGTGATCTGACTTGTCAACGTGGAAAATCTGCTTCACCGAGATATGATGTCACGTGCATGCTTCGAGAAACGAGAATTTTCGCGACGAACGAAGAGCCTGTTTGTCAGGTCTTCAATGCAATGACTAGGATGGTTTTTATAGTATTAAATAGCAGTCCACATAAGCAAAAATTTAAGCGCATGTACAATGGGTGTCTTGAGTTGTGTCTTCGGGTGTGTTTAAGGGGGGTAAATGTAAAAAAACTCAAGACACGTCTCTTAACGAAGACACTGTGTCTTGGTTTTATGCTCGAGGCATAGGACTAGCTGATTGGTCAATTTAATTTATTGAATGCTCTGATTGGTGCAATGAATATAGCAAGACACAGATTTTAGACACGCCCATTGTACTATATTGTGTTTTAGCTATGTCTTATGCTTGGAGTACCGTGCAGCAGTGTCAGGGTTGTACATGCCCTAATGTGCCATGAGAGTTAATGAGGAAAGAGGAAAAAAGTTGAGGAAATGGTTTCTCATGCAAGAAATGGTTTCTATTACTAATACCAAGGATGAAGAAACCACTCTACATGCATTGGAAGAGTGTAGTGGTTTCTATAGATGAGACTCACTTATTTATGATTGGGCAAAAGAGGGAAAAATAAATAGGGACAAGAAACCATGCATTGTGAGAGCAAGTTTCTATGAGTAGTTTATTAGTGACATGGTATGTATAGAAACTACTAGATGGTTTCTTGGTTGAGAATGCCCTAACTTCATCATATCCTATCAGCTCGATAATTAATAAACTTTATTTTATTTAGCAGATGATTAAAACAACTTAATTATTTAGATGTTCATGTTTGTTTGTTCTCAGCTCCAACTATAGTAACTCCATTGGAATTTGGAACAGCTGGCGGCTGGAAATTTTCAAGTCAACTTAAAGCTAAAGTCGTAGCTAGCTATCCACGGATCAGAGTACGTACTAGTACAGGGCCTAACTCACATTTCAAAACAACTGGAATTACATTATTTTATAGTGGCTATAATTAACTCGTTTATGTTAGTTTTGACCAACGAAAAGGCCGGGTTAGATCAGTTCATGAATTTTGAGGTTAAGTTGGATGACTTGACGGCGAAATTAGCTGCAGTTTCCTTCCACATCACATCTCTGGCTGTCAAAGAGGTATCCGATGATTCTGGATGGACGCCCATTATTCTTGGGAGACACACACGTGACACCTGAAGGCTCAAGGAGCTGACTAATCTCTCTCACGATTCTATAGTTCTTTAAGTTTCAGACTTATTATTGCATAACAAAAAAAGTAAACGATAATTGATTTGTGTGTATATTTTCTATTTTATTCATATTAAATATGATTATATTATATTTGCAGTAGTTAATCTGTATGTACGTCAGGATATATGAATATTGTGTAAAGTGACTTCTCAATCGTAAATGTTAACAATTAACATTTAAAGATTTAAACCTACAAAATTAAGAAACATGGAACCAAATGATAAGTACTTCCTCAGTTCCTCTGTACTATAATTTATATACTACTTTAAAAAAAGCTAGTGGTAGTAAGTCTGTCACCACTACCGCTCCTTCTCATAATAAACTAAAACTCTGTAACTTCAGTTTCGTTTATTTTTATTTGTATGATATTTTTTAATGTTGCAATTTTTTTCCGTTGCAACGCACGGTTATTCAGCTAGTAATATATGAATCTAAAACTGAATGATACATTTTAAATTATAACAAATCTAGACGATGGCATTGTCTAAGTTCGTATTACAAAATACTTCATACAGACCTAAACTATTGTATTACGGAACAAATGGGCTACTTCAGCTGCCTTTAACATTGCTAACAAAACACTACGAAAATCCACGGGTTCGCCGAGTGGCACACTCGATGATGAACAAAAAGTTAATAAATTAATGATAAAAATAAAATATCAAAGTATGCCTTATCAATAAAAAACAATAATGTGAATTGATACAGAAGGAGTGTGTATGTAATATTGAAGAAATAAAGCTTCTTAATTTACAAACTGATATTAGGAAAGAAAAAATAAATAAAGTTTTTTTTATAAAATTGAATATTAGAATTAAACTATTTTTAAGACAGAGAGATAATATAATATTATGAATATTTAAAAAACGAAGACAGTAGACAATAATAATATAGCTAATTAATTAATTAGATAGTATGTATTATCGGTATGCATCCCTAGTGTACATAATTGTTGTCACATATATTAATTTAGAGAATTCCGAAAGATATCGTTACAATTTTAGAGAATTCTAAAATATGTCATTACATTTTCAGATAGCTACAATTTTGGAATGACATAAATTTAAATATACAAATTGTAATGGCATTTCTCTAAAGTTAAAAAATAATAATGGCATAACTCAAATTGTTCCATATTATAAATAGTAAAAAAGTGAAGACAATACAAAATAATAATATAGCTAATAAATTAATTAGATAGTATGTATTATTCGTATGCATCCCTAGTGTTCATAATTGTTGTCACTGATATTAATAATGCTAGCTACGTACAGCCGATAACGACCACCAATCCATCTTAGATAGATCATCTAGAACGCCAAGAGAGAACTGCATCCCGACCTTTCAAGCCTTTTATATATTAATTATTAAGATGAGAGATAGAAGTTATCAGGTCAAACTTAGGTTTTTGATAATTATTTAAGGGTTTAAATTAATAAATTTAATTATAAAAAGTTGATAAAAAATTGGTAGACGGTTTTAAAATATTTTTTCCGATAATTTTTATATAAAAAATATTTCCAAAATAGTAAAATGGTAGGCAACGCCCTGCAAGCAGAGCCAGCCGGCTATACCTGGCTGCTATATATGTGGTGAAACTAGCGCAACAATATTCTATAAAATTATAAACATATGTATTGATCCGTTAGGAAGTGTTTGGTTGCTTGAACCAAATTCATTTTGGATGGTTCGGTACAGCTTCGAAAACGTGTCTGTTTGATTAGATATACTGTACGAAACCATCATGATGGATTGATTCAAATTTTCATAATATTCTCTCCGGACGCTGAACCATTTCGTGCGATAAAATAAGTGAATGACGCCGTCCAGTTTTTGTTAAATATACTAATTATTTATAATTAGTTAAGTTAGTGGTTATTAAGTATTTTTAGTAAAAATGACTATAATGAAATGTTATTAATTATAACTAATTATTATCATATATAATCTCATACATCCAACCAAACAATATATCTACTTGTACCATCTCATCCAGTACTATCTCATCCTGAATCAATCTATCCAAGACCATCTCATACTATCTCATACTGTTCAATTTTATACAGCTAACCAAACACTAGCTTAATTACTCCAGCCGGGCCGGGTCCACATCCACGTGTGTTCAACTTGATAAATGCGCGATTTGGTAACGAAACAGGACAATTAGCTAGGCTGCACAAATAATTAATCAGTTATTTATTACTAATCAACCAATGCAACCACTTGTACATGGACCTCTAGCTCAGCTCTCAGCGTTATTTGGTTTAACTAAGGGGATGTTTGGATAGGGGGGCTAAATTTTAGCCCCCGTCGTATCCAATGTTTATTATTTTAGAATATTAAATGTAAATTATTTACAAAATTTATTCATAATCGGTGGATTATTCACGAGGCGAATCTAATGAGCCTAATTACGCCACGATTTGACAATATAATGCTACCGTAAACATTTGCTAATTATGGATTAATTAGGCTAAATAAATTTGTCTCGCAAATTATCCTCTAATTTTGTAATTATTTTTATAATTAATTCACATTTAGTACTTCAAATTGATATTCAAACATATGATGTGACACAGACTAAAATTTAGCCCTAGATAGAAACACCCCCTAAATCTCTCCTCATAGAATGAATAGATATGGAATGCTGTTCTAGAAGCACACATGCGCCAGTGCTAGATGAAGTAGCGGGCTGTCATGTCCTAGCTATAGACAGCGAGCATATGCATATTAATTGCCTACATTATTATATATATTAGTTACTTCCCGGATCATCACATCTAGCTAGCCTCCAAAGCGACGTGTTAAGATTCATCGCTTTAATTTCTCTGAAGCCATAAATTTTACACTAGTAAGAAACTAGATCCAGGTTAACAAAACTATGCTTACTGATTTAGTTATTTAGTAAGTAGTAACATAGTTTCTGGGTATTCGACGCTTAACTATAAGCACGTAACGATCTACTCCCGCTATCTTGTAATACTGTAATCTAGAACTAGATTTAATACAACGTAATACAACGAAAATGGACAAGGGTTTTGTCAACCAACGGTGAACTATAACCAACACTACTACAGAAACGATCTTTAGTGACGGGTATAAGACACGCGTCGGTAATACACACTTTTAGTGACGGGTTATTTCACACGCGTTAGTAATGATGCATTATTAGTGACGGGTCGCAATAGAACTCGTCACTACAGACGAGAGGGGCACCCCAATTAGTGGCAGGTCATACAGTGACCTATCACTAAAGATGGGGTACCACGTTAGTAACAGTCGGTAGTACCACATGTCACTAAAAAGTGTTATTATATCCGCGTCGTCTGAAACACTAAGGCCACCTTTATAACGTTGCACATCATATGACGTTGTCCCAAAAGATAGTGAATCTTAAAGCATCTGACGTAAGATATTATCATGTGCTTTGTTCTTGTGTTTTATTTACTTTTCACTTATGTAAACATCGACTGATGTTAAAAACTTAATTTATAAGAATTCAACCTACTTGAAGACAGTCTTAGCGAGACCGAGTGGTCAGAGATCCGTTCATGACTAGTGGTATTCCTTGTGGAACAAGTCTTCGTAAAGAATGATACTTTCTATTATAATGTCAAGAATTAATGTTTCAATTTTTCATGTAATGCTTGCAAACATTTGGTGAAATATATGAAATACATTTTTTATGGATGCTTTGCTTGTGCAATGCAATCTGTGATGCTGGTATTCTATAATGAATTATGTGTTATATTTTCTGTGATAAATTATGTGTTGTTTGTAATTTTAAAAGTTTGCTGCCAAATTCTGGCTTTGATTTAGGATACAGTCTAAAAATAATTATTTTTTAAAATATAACCATAACATTAGTGACGGGTGAACATGGTAACCCGTCACTAAAGATGACCTTTAATGATGGGCGATATTGGTTATCCGTCACTAAAATGGGATATATCAGATGAGGTATGGACCTGGAGAGACCCTTTAGTAATGGTTGTTTACCCGTCACTAATGTTAGGGCTTTATTGACGTGATAAGAGTGATGAAGAATGTGTCCTTCACTAATGTATGTTATGACATGTCATTAATGTACATTTCTGTGGTAGTGTAAGATAGCAATCTATTTTCATCATCCCATAATATTATAACATAGTAGAACGAATTTGAACTTACGTTACATCTTATATCAAATTTGAACTTATGGACATGTGTGGTACTTATGGTTGTTCTATCACCTTCACCAACCGGTCAGCAAGACTAGACCAATTCTTAGAAGAAAAACACTTCAAAACACAGCGTTGGAAATTAAGAAAATCATAAGAGTCAAATCCATGCATCTCTCTCTATATATATATAAAACGGAAATTAAACGGATAAGAATTCTCGTCGCGTCCATGGAAAAAACGGAGCGACTGGGAGAAGCTGACATGCAGGTTCCATGCGGCAGCTGGTGACCACCGAGGCACGGAAACACTTGCTCGCTGTTGAATTCAAAGCACATGCTTCTAGCATTCCAGAAACGGCGCCGGCCGGTGGTGGCCAGGTTCCTCCTCGGCGACGGCGACGGCGACGACAACGACGACTTCAATGGATGATGCGTCGATCGGCCGGCTGGGTGTGCCCTTCCTGACTTGCAAGTTGCTGCGCTGAATTTTCGTCCCATATGAATGGGGAAAAGTATCGGGGGGATCGAGAATATATAGCTTGTTTGCTAGCTAGCCAATTTGATGGCGACGTATATATAGTAGCAATGCATGAGGCAGATTTTGCTAAGAGATTGATTAATGAATAGTTTAACAAGATGAGACGATGTTCTTCGGTTGAAAAGCGGTCAAAAAGATTGTTTGGATGTAAGCTGGTATCCCGTTCCTTCTATCCGAAACTCCGAGCATCACGCGTGTGCAGTGTGCGCACGTAGGGGTAGTGTCACGTGCCGGCCGCAAAAAGTGAAAAGTGCAGCAGGCAGCAGCGTTGGTCCGTGCGTGTTCATTGAATTTATTGCTCTAAGGCCCTTTTTAGTCTCAAATTTAGTGTCATTTGATCTAATTTGATCTAATGTTTAGATATTATTTTAGAGTATTAAATTTAGACTATTTATAAAACTTATTTCATAATCGGTGGATTATTCGCGAGACGAATCTACTAGCCTAATTACGCCTTAATTTGACAATGTGATGCTACAGTAAACATTTGTTAATCATGGATTAATTAGGCTTAAAAAAATTATCCCGTGAATAATCCTTCAATTCTGTAATTATTTTTATAATCAGTTTAAGTTTAATTCTTTAAATTGATGTCCAAACATCCAATATGACACAGACTAAACTTTAGTCTAGGGAACCAAACACCACCTAACTCAGAGCGTGTTCGGTACGGATTCAAATTCTCAGAAAAAATGTTTTTTTCTAGATTATATCCAAAAATATTTCTCAACTTGAATCAGAATCACTTGACTGCATCTCTAATTTTTCCTAAAATGACATAGAATATACCAACGTTTAGGTGATTCTTCCTTACAGTGTAAAGAGAAACAATTCTAATTACTTCTAGTGACGTCGTTTAGGGATGCTGATTGAGGTGAACTTTCTCCATGGCTATTCTATTTTTTTTTGTTTCGTTTTATCATCCAAAACTTTAGAATCTTTGTAAGCAATCTTCAGTGATGACAGGATGATACTCGGAGCAATGCAGAATTGCATGTGCCCTGACATCCACAGACTCAGTCAGACGCGTTATACACATTGTTGTGACTTCATATTTGGCGATAATTTAACTATTTGCCACTATTAACATGTGTCAATTAATGGACCACATATCAGTAACTCAAATGACCCGGACCACATATCAGTAACTCAAATGACCCTACGTATCAGCGACTCATAGTGGTATTTTTGTTGCCACTCACGTGTTAAGAGTGGCAAATAATTAAATCCCCCTCAGATTGGAGATAGGAATTCCTAACTCCAAAAATTCTTAGACTTGGAAGCTATAAATCATTTTGATCATCTACTAAATAAATAAAAATTAAACTTAAATACCAACTCTAAGATTTTTTTTAGGGCTGCTCCAACTTGGAGCTGAAGTTGGAGCCTGTTACCAAACAGGTCACAGCAGGAATAAATAGCAGAAAAATAATACTAACATAAATTCATAGCGAAGGCAGAGTAGTCAAAACTGAAATCGTTTTACACTGATCATCAGATGGTTTTACTTATTACTAATGCATGTCTGCAACTGCAAGCATGACATGAGGTTATTTCTTGCAAAGAAACCCAGATAATGAAACAGTCACAAGAGCCGTTGCAAGCTACATTTTTATCTCAGGCATCAAACATGAGGCTGAACTTGGTGGCGAGAGGAATGGATATAATGGCGGCTCCCAACGCAGCACCAAAAATACGGTGTGAGATCGAGGACGTCGCCCTCAGCTGAGGCTTTTTCAAAGGGAGATGGGGTGACAGTGGGCGGTTTGCAATAGGAGTCGACAGGGGACGACTCGTGTGCAGGGGCCGGTTTCCAGATGGGGGCATTTTTGGTTTCACGGCTCCTAGGGATGAAGACGTGTAGCTCCTAGCTTGCTCAAGACTTGAGCGTCTCAGGCAATCCATGCTGTTGAAGGATGAGTTTGAGCCAGCAAGGGCACCTGAAAACGATGAAAAAAGTGAGGGTATCTTATTCCATATCACTAATGCAATTGCAAAGCATAGTGGACTAGATTTGAATCGCAAATGTTCAGAGAATTTAACCCCCCCCCCCCCCAAAAAAAAAAACGCTAATGATGTGGTAAATCAATCAACTGTGGATCAAATTATGCACTACGCCCAATTCCATAAAAATACTATAGGGGTATGTTTGGATCCTAGGTATTGGATTTAGAATTAAAGAATTGGAATTCAATTCCATGAAGTGGGCTGTTTGGGTTGGAATTATCAAATCCGATCTAGAATTCAACCAAGAATTCACAGTTCTGCCCAATTCCTCTTTAAGAAAAAAATTGACTTGAATTCCTATATTTATCAAAATTGATCATTGTACTATGCATTCCTTCATCAAGCTTGTTTTTATAGCTAATATTTCTTGTATTAATGGAATTGATTTCATGGTTTGATCAACCAAATAGGTTTGGGAATCAGTTCTCGTATTTCAATTCTATAGAATCCCCAAACATAAGTATTGGATTTCAATTAAATTCCACACAATTCAATGTTTTATAGAATTTGAAATGAATTCCAATTTTTTCAATATCTAAGATCCAACAGGACCTAGATGAATCTAAAAAATGGTGAAAACATGTTTCATTGTTTAACCGAGAGCAACTTATTCTGGTGTGATTGCAATCTGCAAGCTGTGTCCTACCACAGCTGAAGCAAGTCAATTACCATATTGCACATGGCACATGACAACAATATAGTTGCAAAGATGCCTGTACACACCCCAATACCCCACTATGACAAATAGGGGGAATGCATGTTGTAATTGTTGATATATCAAGCATAAACCCGGATGACACAGCACATAGACATATTCATGAAGAATTTTTACCACGTAGAGCAAATGGTGCATCTCTGAAGAGTGCAAATCGAGCGTTGGTCAGATACTTCTCCATTCCTAAACAAACAAGCAGTGATCAAACATTGTACTCAACACAAAGTCACAGTTTAGTAAAAGAATTCTATTTAGCTTTTCTTTTTTGCAAACTGAGTTTGGGGATTAATGCTTGATGTATGCTGGACCTACTGAACTTTAAACATAAATCAAATAATGCATATTACCAACTTGAATTAAAATTCAGTGCTAAGAAACGGCTATACAGGGGAACAAAAGGAAATATATCAGATTAAATTATGGTCGCAAATCGATCTCATTGCAACTATGTGCAATTGCCAAATCCAACATATCATTCTACAATTTTTCCAGGGTTTTTGCTAACCCATGAACCTTCCCTAGTTACTAAACGAGTGAACGCATCAAAATCGAGAAAACGGCACACTAGTTACTCGGCATATGGATGGGAGGAAGGTCAGGTGGATCCGTGAAAGGGAAGGGGGGAGGAGTACCGAGTGCCCAGGTTTAGGAGGGCGGGACGGCAGGGCGGTGGCGGGAGGAGGTGGACCGGCCGCGGGGTGGTGGGCGGGGGCAACGTGGCGATGTCCTAGCGATTAAGGTGGGCGGGACCGAGGAGGAGGCGACGGCGGGAGAGGACGGGGTGGGTGGCGGCCGGGGAGAGAGAGGGACAGGGGAGAGGAAAATAGAGCTTACCGGAGAGGATGGCGGAGGGGCGTGTTAACCGCCGGAGATCGCTGGAGGAAAACGTCGCGGTGCGGCGGCGACCGTCGGGGTCACTTGTGTTATGCGCTCGGCGAAGCAGCTGGACTAGAAAAAAAAAGATAATTTATCACTTATATTTTAATCATGATGTTATTTTTGACACTGACACGTAGAATCATCTGAATTAATGACATTTGAGATTGACATGTAGGATCATCTGAATCAATAACAGCCGTGTCGAATAGCAAAAATGCAAAATCACTTTTTGAAAAGTGACAAATTCTTAAATCTCTCGCTAGACGAAGTCGGTTTGTGATTTTTCTTGTCATGTTGCTTGTCGCTAAATCACCTTATATTCGACGATTTGATAATATAAATTTTTGATTATTTTTTATTTTAACCCATTTAAAAGTTTAGGATGGTCTATAAATAGCAAATGATTTATAAATTTTTTAGTTACAAAAAAGTAAAGTATTTATAGAGACAAAGTAAGTAATAAATATTGCGCAAACTCGTTAATTCGGTGTGATTGATATAGGCTACGAATCACACGTAAAAAATTCGGAGAAATTTGAGAATTTACTACTAAAAAGTTTGTATACTTTGAGTGTGGATGACAAAGTAAGATCATCTGGATGTATGACATGAGTGTATGACAGTAGTTCAAAGTGACAAATAATCGAAACCCAAAAGCATCAAATCATAAAATATTCCAAAAATTCGGCCTCCACCGCCAGCAACCCAGCATCCCCACGTAGAAATCATGTTTCAGAAAATCGAAGCTATTCTGAATCTTTGTTTTGCCTTGAGTCAACTCAGATTCTGAGTCCAAATTGCCAATCAAATTTCCCATTGAGCAATCAAGAAACGCTTTTTACTGCTAGGCCAGCGAAAAGAACAAAGCCATGGGGAGCTGCTAGGCTCACCTGCTCGACGGCGTCGCGGTCGAAGTCGTCCCTTCCCTGGCTGCCGTGGATGCCGGCGCCCTCCGCGTCCTTGCTCCCGAACTAGAAGAAGTACGTCGGCCAGACCCTCCCGCTAGCTCTCGCTCGCCGGCACCACCCCGCTCAGCCGCGACGGCCGCAGCCACCCCAGCCGCCGGCCCGCGCCCAGCAGCGGCGCCCTCAGCCCACCTCCCGCCCTCCTCCTCGACGACGACGAGTACGACCTCGCGGTCAGCTGGATTGTGCACGGCATGGAGGCCATGGCTTCTTGTGACTTCTTAAGTAGCGAGAGGTGGAGAACTGAATAGCACTTAGGCGTCAGAGCTCAGACTGAATTTCTGTCAGTTTAGGTGGTCACACTGCCTAGTTTAGTTCTGAGCCTTTCTTCACTTTTAAGCTTTTTTCTTGGAATTTTTGCTCTTTATGTCACAAAATTGAGTGGTGTTTTTTTATAACATCCTGTGTATGTTTGAGATAAAAGAACAAATTCCACTAACTTATGTGGCACGAGAGCGAATCTCTTTTTTTTCTTTGGGTAAGAGTAAGACAATACATGAGATGTTCAGAAAGTGCATGAGAACTGATAAAGGTGCATATGATGGATGCTAGTCTGTGAGATATATGGTTCAAACTTCAGAGTTGGTGTGAGATAGATATATAGTTATGGATTGGTCTGACAGGATAAATATAAGCTTGAAATCTGCCTTATAGTTACCATGTGAAAACAGTTACAAATGAAAAATGTGGAGAAAATTGGATAAGTGTAAAATGTGAAGGTGAAATGATGGAAGGGACACTGATTCCTGTCTATCCCTGGAAAAAGAGAATCTGTGTGCTCTCAGTTTTGGCAGCAAGCTCTGCAAAACATTCTTTTTGGATGGTTTCAGACATCAATCAATCCAAAACAGTGTAAACCCCTACAGCTATTTCAGACAAACAAGGTTTCCCATCAAGTCTGCATTTCCAGATGACAAAAAAAACCTTCTAGGCTTGTTCATCTGTACAAGATCTTGAGCATTGAATCCAGATCCAGTGGCTGTAAACACACCAGTTCACCAGCGCAAAAAATGCGCAATTGTGGCACAGCATACATCACAATGAACTTGCTTTCTGAATTTCTGATGGAAAATGCTTCTCATAAAATTAACTTTGTCACTTTGTAATACATGAGAGAAACCAGTAAGAAAAATTTACTAGCAAGAGTCCATAGATGCCAATTGCCGTTGAGAAGATGATCTGCTCACCCAAAGATCAGGAGGGCTTCAGGCTAGGCGAACGTCTCCGACAGCTTGGAGAATCCAAGCCTCCTGAGCCGGCTGCTCATCGGGTTGCCGCACCTGACGTCCACCACCTCCACGCCGCCGGCGCCGCCGAGACAGCACGCCGCGGTCGCCTTCTTCTTCGCCTTAACGCTCCGGTCCACGACCACGAGCACGCCGCCGTCGGAGCGCAGCATCGGCGAGCTGGGCTTCGTGCTCCGCTGAGAGCTCCTCCTCGGCTTGCCTTTGCAGGACGCCTCCTCTTCGGCGCTCACACGGTCAGTCCTCCCATGTCTGCTGCCGCTGGAGACGTTGGACGAGCTCTTCCTCAGGGAGATGATCTTCCTCGGGCTGGCACCGCACGGCACGGACACCGGGCTGCTCTGGCGTCTCAGGCGCGGCGTCGTCGTCGGCATCAGCGTCGCGGCACCGACCTGCGGCGGCGGCGGCGCGGCTTTGATGGCTTCCAGCTCCCTCGTCATGAGTGAGCCAATGGTGCCGGTCGTGCCGACCTTGACTGCGCCTGCCTCGCCATTGGCAAGCTCGGCAGCACAAGGCATGATCTGTTTATCAAAAAAGAAGAATTTTTTATCACAAATGAAGAAGCTTGGCTTGGCTGCTTGATCTACTGACAGGAGGAAACTGAAGCAGCTAGCAGCCTGCTGCAAGGGTGAACAAAAAACTCAGGAAAAAGATGCGTGACAACAAGAATAAATCATGATGTTTTTTTTTCAGCGTGCAAGATTGTAGTTTATGAGAGGAGCATGATAGCAGGTTCTTGCCACCATAGTAACATGGCATCAACCTGTGTGTATTCCTAATCCATGAAAAAAAATGTTCCTGGTTCAAGAAGTTATGATAAAGTTCATGAACACAACAAGCACCCCCAATTTGCTCTCCTGATTCAATAATTATGATATCCAACCAATTTGGTGTACTTGTCCTAATTCAATAGTTTTGATATACATACAGCAAATCCAACCTATATGTGCTCCTAATTCAAGAATTATGATATCCAAAAAAACAAACCCAACTATTTAATTCTCCTAAGCCAAGAATTGTGATATTTAAGAATCACACCAGATGACCAGATACAGAACAAAACTTACTTTTCAGAGAAAACACCTAAGTGAGTACTGACATACATAACTGTGTCACTCTTTGGCGTGGCAGATGTCCAATTTTCTCGTGAAGCAATTGCATAATACTACAATGAATGCAGTATTGACAAATAACACATGGATTAAGAAATCTCACCAAGCTGTTTATTGTCAAAGTTGTGGTCCAATTATTACAGGATTGTGAGAGCCAATGTTGAAAAGGATATGCCGTCTGTGTGATACAAGGATTTCAGGGACAATTTGACCAGCAAACTAGGGTGTAAAGATGCCTTATGCTCATGCATTTCTCTGGCCCCTTTTCTATCCCTTTCTTCCTGCCTTAATTTCCTCCCTACTCATGGCAACTTTTTGACAATATATTATGTAGGCACACTAGCTTGTCCTTTTCTTCTTCCAGGCAAAAAACTTAGTATCTGTTTGGAAGAGGAATCTGATTCTAAACTGGATTGTGGAAAACAGTAGCCGTAAATCTGAAAATAAATTAAAAATATAAGCTCAAAAACATTAGTTTCTCTAAATTCTCACAAACAGAAGGAGGCATCAAGCATCACTTCATGGGATGCCAATGGAGGCAAAGGATCCGACCTCCTCTAACTTCATGTTATGACCGCGCAGATCCAATGGTGTGGAGACCTCTTCGACTACTTGAGGTGAGCCCAACCATGCGCGAAGCCCCCTCCAGCACCCGTCCAATCTCGATTGAACGGTGCGGAGTGGGGTAACTGCTCTGCGGTAGGTCGACTGCAAAGTATCTCAAATCTTCTGCCCCCTGTTTCTTTGCCAAATTGTATGCATTCTAATGCTCTTGGTATTCCTTGGGTTACTAAGCTAATGAAGGCAATCAATACAGCACCAACTCATGTGGACAGTTCCTACCAAACTCCTTATCTAACACGGGGACGGAAGAAACCAGAACTAAACCACTAAACTGATTAACTGAACATATTTTCTTGAGAGCAGCCAGGAAATGAGCAGCATTAAAGAACAGCTCACATTTCCATTCCTGCATGTAGGACAGCGAGCACACAGTTTTTTTATGCAGATTTAATGCTTAGAACCACAATCTGGCAAGTCAAAGCCCAAAAGAAGCATGGCCATGGACAGAGAACAGAAGGTGACAATCTGGTTTAAAAAGCAGGCAAGAGAGAGGACAATTTGAGGGGAGGGGCGATAGAGAGAAGCAGCTGAAAACCAGACCATGGATTCGCCATCAAAGAACACGAAGCGTGAGCATCGTTTGAGAGAAACATCATCAAGCAGAACTGTCCCCAGAAATGGTGAGAGGATGCAGCAAAACCAGAACCTCTGAATCCCTAATCAATGGAGCTTCCACCACCAGCTACTAATGAGTACTACTGTGCAGCAAATCTCCAGTCTCCAGCATACTACAGAGCAAGCAAGAAACAGGGGTCAGGGACATACCAGCCAATCTTTTCGATCTTGAACCAGTTCTTGAATCTTTGCACACCACCAGAGAGAGGGGGGAAGCAGAATCGAGACGAGGACAGGCTCTGAGCCGAATTGAAGGAGGGTGAGGGAAGTAGGTCACACTCCAATGACCTGACCTGTGTGTCTTGAGGAGGGTGCAACTTACACACCTCTCCCCATTTATTGGCTGCTGCTTCTTCTTCTTCTCTGCCAATTGACACCTACTCATCAGTCATCTCTGTGTGGATGAACAATTTTAATTTCCTTTTTTATTTCTATGCCAGATTTTGAAGAAAGGAATACTCCATATGTGAAGGGGTTGCATGCATATTAGGTTTTCTTGAAATTAAAGTTAAGGATACGTGTGGTTACATGGACTAAAGTTTAGTTCGTGTCATATCGGATGTTTGTAAATCAATTTGAAAGATTAAACGTAAAGTGATTATAAAAATAACTACAGAATCGGAGGATTATTCGCGAGATGAAGTTATTAAATCTAATTAATCATTGATTAGAAAATATTTACTATATATCACATTGTCAAATCATTGCATAATTAGATTCATTAGATTCGTCTCGTAAATAATCCATCTATTATGAGTGGATTTTATAAATAATCTACATTTAATAAACAAAATTAAATCCCATATGGCAAGTAAACTTTTTATTCTAAAGAAGCAAATAGATACTAAGAACTGTGAGCTTGGTGGAGCTATTTGGAGTTTTGGACAGATGCCACCTCAGTGACACACAAGGTTTATTCTAAGCTCTCCTATGTGCCTATGTGTTTTGAATTAGGCAACAACTTATAATCTGTAGCCAGATTCGAATTTCATAATTTAATTTTGAAGTTGATTTCGGAGTTTTTTGGTAGAATGTAATTGATGGATCATTACGAACATTGTACAGTACAATGGTTGGTTCCATATGGTACATAAACTTTATGAGAGTCTACCTAGCACTCGAAATTAAATGGCATTGAGCCTTCCACATCCGTTCCGAATACTATGAAATCTTATTTGGAATGGACAATTTTTTTTAAAAAGAATGAAAGATTTAAACTAAATCATGTGAAAATTCTATAAATTACCGTGTTCCAAAAGAGTCCCGACCCTTGGTTAGTTTTACTTGATGTTGACTCAACAGTTTCGGTATGTTTTCGAAAGATTCTTCAAATTTTGCCTAAAATTTTGCAAATCGAAGATTTTCACGGGTATTTGTGCATTCTTCCCAAAGTTTGATTTCCGGGCAAGTTGTTTATTAAAATTTTACATGGATATCAAAGAACCGAAAAAAATATTCTGAAAGAAAGCGCCCTCGCTTAAAGAGAAGAAAGTTTGATTAAAATATGCAAAAACTATACTGGAGAGCGTAGAAAGGCAGCAGTCAAACATGTATGGAATTGTGGACCATATTTTGCATATATTTTTTTGCTTCTCAAATGGGAATATGTGATGCGAGATGTTTATGATTGGTTTCGTATTTGAATCTTAATCAGCTCAACTTTTCATGATAATTAACTTGATGGGAAATCCACCGCAGCGAAATGTACGATGTGCGAGCTGAAGCTAACTTCGAATTTGAAATGATTTTTAAGAATAATTTTATGTATGCTTTTCACTCGCGGTCTTAGAGGTGAGAGCCGGAAAACGAAGCAGCTAGGGAGACCCTTAAAATTAATGCTAAAATCGAAACTTGAAATTTTAAATTAGTTTGGGTTTTATAAGACAAGCTATGCCAAAGAGGCGATAAAATGGCGCATTAAAATTGACATATCTATATATGTTATCCTACACTACATGTGTAGAATAACAATTCTACTGAAAAATCTGCTACTGAAAAAATAGTCGTTAATTGTTATTTACTGAGAAAATCTACTATTAAAAATAGTACTTCCGTAGTCAGCGTTACCGTGGTGTATAATAGCAATTATATGTATATATATATATATATATATTCACCTCAGCTGCTAGTACAACTTTAAAAATGATTTGAATATTTAAAATTCCTCAAAATTCCTTTAATTAAAGAGCCTCGAGGGTTTGCCTCACGATCCGTGCAGATTATTGGCATGGTAAACACAATTAACGAGCAAATCATAGAAGTAAGCAATGTTTTTTGGTCCGTTCGAGCACCAAAGGAGATCATACGTGCAGCTCATCCCGTAACCTGTAAATTTGGTCAGTTTTAATACAGTAGTGCTTGACATATCGACCAGGACACGTTGAT